>JANUYF010000004.1:162803524-164003524 GCA_026167975.1 Phrynosoma blainvillii | reverse complement strand
GGGAAGGTAGACAATTAATTCAGTGCATTAATCATTAATTAATCATTAAATCTTTCCCAGTTAAAGAAATTATTATATTCACAGCGACTGACATGTTCAGTTATCGTGATTGCTCCTCTTTCACTGTTGGCTCCTTCAACTATGCTTTTTTGGCAGGGGTAGTTTTTAAGGTGCCTCACCCAATGTCCCAGTGATTTTAAGGACATCACATGTCCTTTGAATGTATTTAAAATAAAGAATTCCAGGTACAAGGGGGTTGGAGGGAGAGAGAGGCATAGGAGGCTAGTCAGTTCCAAGCAAGGGCAAGGGCAAGCAGATGAATCTAAGAAAAATTTGAGAGATCCATCTCTGTCTCACATATAGCTCAGGCCTGTTGTCTACAGTCTCTGTCTCCTGCTTGCTGTACTCTTATTCCCAGGAAGCCTTTTCTTCTTCTTCTTCAGACCCAAGCCATTACTGAACCATGTGAGCCTTCTCCCTTTCATACCACCACAGTGATGGATAATTAATCGTTTATCCCTTGCCCTAGAAGAACTACACAACATTAAACGCTTGCACTACAAGACTGCTGTTAGTTAAGCCGGGGGGGGGGGGGGGGGACAGAATGAGAACAATTAACAGACAATAAACTTAACTACTAATTTGAAGCACTTATTTCCAAGCTCTGATAGTGAACGTCATTAACCAGCAAATGAATTAGTCAAGTCTCAGAGTGGGAAGGAGGGGGGTGACTAATTAACACATAACTAATTAAATGGGATTAGCAATTTCCAACCTCTGTGTCACCAATTGGCTACAGTGGACTAGCCAGATGGGAGCTGCAATCCAAAAATGTATGGAGGACCACAAGATGCTCACCTCTGAGAGAGGGCTTCCATCCTTCATTTTAAACAAAGATCCTGTTCTAAAGCCTGGAAATCCACCATCGCTCCTACCTGTCCCCAAGGACTTACACTGCAGAAATGTCCTTTTAACCGAATGTTCCAGCAATGCAAAGCTTTAGTTCTGCCAAATAGGATAGCAAAGGTTAAACACCGATCACCTTATGGGACTAACACTTTCCATGAAAGTGAGGAAAAGATGATGAAACTGCCATCACAAAAAAAGCCAAAGCAGACATGGAAACAAGCAATTAGCTTTCACCCGTTAGCTGTTATCAACCTCTGCAAAAGAAACAAGTCAAAAGGGGGGGAGTTTTCTGGCATTCTCACTTCTAAGTAACTGACACCCTGAAGCAATTAATGACCTTTTGTAGGACAGGAGCTTTGTTTTTCACTGCTACACCTATTTTATGAGAATCAAGAGACTCAGGCTGTCTCCACACTGGCCAGAAAGTCAAAGATTCAGACGGTTTTGTTTTAATATTATGTCAGAGCATTCTTTTGACTGATGTTTCTTTTCTTGCAAAGGGATCCAGGAAACAATGAGATTTTGTGTGTGTTTTAAAGGGGGTCTGAAGCATCCTTGGTACAACCTGATACCTTTTAGGACAGCAAGCGACTAATTTAAATATGTCTGTAATTCTCCCCTGAGACTCCAACATAGATCAGGGTTGGGCAACAGGGCTTTGGTAGGCACCCAGGAAGACCTGGATGACCATCCATCCCTACAAAAAACAACTGTCCTTAATTGCCCCCTGGGATCAGGGGGGCATTTTCACCATTTTTTGTGGCCTTCTGGCCCATTTTAGGGCCAAGACAGGCCTTAGCCAGCACACTGTAGTGGTCTGAAGATTGGACTATGACTCTGGAGACCAGAGTTTGAATCCCTGATGAGTCACGGAAACCCATGGGGTGATCTTGGTCAAGGCACACTGTTTCAGCCTCTGAGGAACCCAAAGGCAAACCCTCTCTCAACAAATCTTGCCAAGAAAACCCTGTGATAGCCTTGTTGCCATAAGGTGAAAACAGCTTGAAGGAACACAACAACAATAGGCCTTTTGAATAACAGAACTGACCAGAAATCACTCCCTGTTTATTTCCTATCTTTTAATAATAATATAATAACAACAACAACAACAACAACTTGGGTGTAAAATGGCCCCAGGGAACCAATCAATCTTGAAAAATTCCCCCCAAGTCCACCAAAAGGCATTTTGGGGATAAAAAAAATTATAGATTTTTCCCTGCAAAAAAACTGATCCCTGCAGGACCGGGAGCCACACTTTGCCCACACCTGTCTTATAAGCTTATTGCATGGCACTTTGAAGAACGGAAACATAACGGAAAGCAAGGGAACGGAACGGAGCAAAAATGCATTTTACTACACAGGAGAACGCCACTGATGCTGCCAGGAGTCCCTGATCCATTCCCCAGCTGTTCCTGGCAGCTGATTTTTGAAGGACTGTTCAAAATCGTCCTTCAAAAATTGGCTGCCAGAAATGGCTGGGGAACGGATTGTAGACTCCTGGCGGCATCGGTGGCATTCCCCCGTGCCGTAAAATGCATTTTTGCTCCATTCTGTTCCCTTGCATTCCATTCCATTCCCGTTCCTTAAGTGCCATGCGATAAGCTTATTAGACTAATACAACTGCAAGCATTGTGGTCTTACTGTAATATCAACTTCCCATCAAAAGTGCCAGTATTTTGCTTCTTATCCATCCTGTTAAAGGTTTCTGGATAACTCAAAAGCTTGGTCACTATTTCAGGAAACTTTAGTCCTCCTAGAAGTAGTCTTCTACTGTTACATTTTCTTCTTGCTGTTTCTTTAGAGATATATGAGAGCCTCTTAAGGATATACATCCTCACTTTTCATATTCTTGTGAGGAAGAGTTTTAAAAAAAGTTTCTCCTCTCTGGGTAAAACAGTAAGAATTTTTTTTGTGGATTTTCACAAAGTATTTGCATTTGCAAAGCAAATGGTTATGCAAACAGTGCAGACAACTTTTGTGTATATTATGATCATTGTTGTCTTGTTTCATTGTCTTTTCAAAAGCATAAACATTTGGATGGGCTGTTTGTATCTGCCCCTGCCCCCAACTCCTGTCCAAAGAACTCTGCCTGCCCTTCTCTGTTTGCTCGGTATGGGAGTGTGCTTTGCTTAACAAAGGGGGAAGACACTACTTTTGTATAGAGGCTGTTGCACAAATGCTGGTAAAGAGGCATGAAAAACACACACTCATCATTTCCCTTTCTATTGTGCAGGTAAAAATATTCACAGCAGTTGCTTATTTTTTATTTGATTTTTTGACAGAGTAACTCAGCATTTTGACATACCATTTCTCAGTGAGAATCATTTTTTAAAAAATAAAAATGCTCCTTCTACCCTAGTTCCTATACAACTGCTTGAGCACAGTATTCAAGCAATGAAGACAGGATTCATAGACATAGGGTGCATCTACACTGTAGAAATAATGAAGAATGACACCACTTTAACTACCATGGCTCCATGTTACAGGATTGTAGGATTTGTAGTTTTGTGAGGCAGTAGCATTCTTTGGCAGAGAAGGCTAAAGACTTTACAAAATTACAAAATTCCATAGGATGGAGCTACAACACTTAGGTCCCAAACTGCATTATTTCTAACGTGTAGATGCACCCTTAGTTATTCTACCACCAAGTCTTTAGTATCTGCCATTCCCCGCTTGCTCTTAAAACAAGTGCAAAGATTGGGTGGATGCTCAAATATCAATTACTTTGTGTGAGAGCTCAGTGCTCTGGGGAGATATCTTTCTTTCTTGCTCCTTAAAGGAAGTTTTAAGGAGGCAGAAAAGGAGACTTGAGCAGATGTTACAAACTAAAGCACAGAATTGTATCCTGAATCTGAGCACAAACTTTTATTCTAAAAACTCAATCTCTGGCACAGATTCTAACATTACAACATATTTTGCCATTGCCTTCTCCCTTTGAAAACAGGCAGCATTCAAGGAGGAGAAAGAAGTTGCTCCTTCTAGTGTTTTAATCCACATATTGGCAAGATGTAACTACAATAGCTCTTGAATTGTACTGCTTTAAAAAAAAAAAGTTAATATTGAATATATTCAACAAACTGCCTTTGAACTTTGCTGTTAATCTCGCCTCCCACCTCCAGGATGAAAAATGGTACCTCTGACTCAGCCATGTTTGCTCAGCCTACACTTGGCTTTGCTACCCATTCACTTGACTTCCTTTTTGGGTCCATAGCCATCCTTGTCTTGGTAATTCTGCATGTGCAAAAAAGCCCATGAGGAAGATGCTGTGTTATAACAAGCTGCCACATTGACTTAGTCAAGGCCCTGCCATGGATTCTGCTAACTACCCATTCACTCACTACATAAAATTTGATCTGGAGCATAAAGCCAGTTAGTCTCAGGCTCAGAGTAAAGTAAGGTTCTGGCTGTTCTCGCTCTCTCTGGTCACTTTTACCTTTAAAAAAAGCACTATGTGGGCAGAAAAGGTAATTGCCTCTAGAGAAAACACTTTGTATATGCAGAGAACAACTAAGATTATATTAGTGATGTTCTATTTATTCAAGGCCATGTGAAAATGCAACTAACAACAGATCCTTTGCTGCATCATCTTTAGAAGCTATTTTACAGCTTAAAAGATTCTCTCTGTCATTGCATCTCACACTTCCCTTTCACTCAGTCTCATTCCAATATGTACACCAGAGCTCAGTACAGAAACATTTTTCTTTCCACTGTTGGCAATGATTGTTATTACATAATGATGGTAAACAAAGATAGCATCTTCTGCTTTCCAAGTGGAGGGTGGCATTCTCAAGAACGCTAAGCATAAACAATGCACTTAGAAGTGTCAAGCATATCTTTTACATCATTTATTACTATTTATTTATTCACAAGTGTGTATAAACCACTTATTTCTAATATCAACATGACATAACATTTTATGTATAAACTGCTTACTTCTAATGATATCAAAATCACATACAACTGTCAAAAAACTTATAAAACCAATATACAATTTCTACACTATCCATAACAGTAAATATATATAGAAGGGTAAACTACACCAGGAGGGCTTGCAAAACATAGATATGCCTTCAATATGCACCTGAAAATGAAATATTGAGCCTTTGCAGACTGCTAGAAATAGTGCAAATTGAGTCCACTTTAAGGGTTAGGTTTAGGGAATCATGGGAACTGTATTTTATTGTGGCACCAGAGCTCTCTGACAGAGAAGGCTCAATGTCTCAGAAAAAAAACAATTCCCATGATTCCCTAGCACTAACCCTAACCCTTAAAGTGGACTCAATTTGCACTTTTTCTGGCAGTCTGCAAAGACCCATTGTCAGAGCATGCCTAATATCAGGGGAAGAGAATCTCAAATATGGGGTATCAGCACCTTAAATGCTCTGTTCTGATTAACTACAGAATAGGAAGATCAAAGAAGAAAGTGCAAAGGCAGGCCTACTGTTGAACATAAAAAAAACAAAAATCATGATCACCAGTTACCTTCACAAGTTCAACCTAGAAAATGAAGAAATCGAAATAGTATAAGAATTCCATACCTGGGATCAAACAGTGATAGAAATGGGTACTGAAGTCAGGAAATCAGAAGAAGATTAAGAATGGGGAGGGTGGCTATGAAAGAACTAGAAAAGATCCTAACATGCAAAGATATATAACTGAGCATGAAAGTTAGAAGCCATCATATCCCCTATTACTGTGTATGGATGTGAGAGCTGGACAGTTAAGAAAAAAGATAGGAAGAAAATCAATGCATTTGAGATGAGGTGCTGAAGAAGAGTGTTGAGGATCCTATGGACAGCAAAAAGGACAAACAAATGGGTTCTAGAGCAGATCAAGCCGGAAATCTCCCTGGAAATCAAGATGACAAAACTGAGGTTGTTGTACTTCGGGCACATCATGAGAAAAGAGGACTCATTGGAAAAAACAATAATGCTAGTAAAGGTGAAGGGAAACAGAAAGAGAGGAAGGCCACATGCTAGATGGATGGGCTCTATTAAGGAGGCTTTCAGGAATTAAGCAGAACATTGGAGGACAGGGGATATTGGAGATGTCACATCCATAGGGTCACTATGAGTCGAGATTGACTCAAGGGCAATTAACAACAAAGATCTCAGGTTCATTCACATTTGTGATCCTTGTGATAAGTAAGGATAAACTTACTATGCTCCAAAATCAAACATTTTATCTGTTCATGGGTTATGCCATTTCAGCCTGTTGCTGCACTGCCCCATCAGGCTTAGGGCTCAGTTGGTGTCAACCCCTAGTGTTAGTAACTATGGTGTCACACACACAGACCCATTGACCTCCTCCCATACCACATCCATACAGAAACCTTCGTAATGTTTTTGATACTAATTTACTCATAAATTGAAATTCTCATATATCACTAGATATAATGATAATAGTTGTGACATAAACAACTAGCAAAATTAAAATTATACCTTTGCAAGATCATATTCACAGAACAAATGTGTTTAGGTATACGGTACATAGTTTCATGTGGTTAAAGTGAAAATTTAGTAAAATGTGATGTTTTTAAAGAAAAAATGTAAAGAATTAATTTTACACACCTCATTGTTCGATCCCCTGAGGAAGGGTGCATCTGGCCAGCACAATGGGAAGGAGAGAAAAAGGAAAGCCAAGAGTAAAGGGAAGGAAGGACACATCCATGGTAGTGGATGCAAGAAAGGGAGTGTTGCAATGCAGGGAAGAAGAGAGGACAGGGGATGTGGCAGCATGATGCCAGGTGAAAGTAAAAAAGGTCCAACTACGTAAGATAGGGCAAAGGCAAGGTAACTATGGGAGCTGCGGAGGCAATGGGGAAGAGATAGTTGGAGACAAGAGTGAGAGGGAGGCATAGCAAGAGAAGGTGAAGGAAAAGGAAGAAGGGAGTAGGGAGTAGGAGAAGGAGGGTGTAGCCCGTTGATACAAGGGAAAGGCAGGCAGGCAGAGAGGGCAAGGCCAGGCAGTGGTGGCACGAAGAGGGGAAAGAGAGGGGGTGAAGCTGGTGACAACAGAGAGAAGAAACTGATTTTCACTATTGCATTCCACCACCATCGGAGGCAGCCACTTTACTCTGCCTAAAGGACAGGCAGTCTCTTAGTAACATTTAGCATTTTAAAGGTGTTTTGAGCATCCAAAGCATGTCTAAGACATTAGTTCAGATCTGTTATCCTTATGCCCATATCTGCATTCCCATAAGTGGGAACAAACATGCTGACCTGACCCAGGTTGCTATGTTGGGTCAGTGTGAGTCTTTCCATTCTTTAGATGCTGAACGTCTAAAAGTACAGTACATATTGTACTTATGCTCAGCCTTACGCCCATATCTGTCGGTCATATGAAAGGTCTCTATAGTGTCTAATGCATATCATTTCACTCCATTCATTTTTTCCACAGCTCTTTGTTGGTTGAATTGCTTGCACACTCTTTGCCTAGGACACTCTGCAACCCTGCCTGAGACTCTAAAATGGATATTGGCAACTATTTTGTTACTGTTGTTCACTTGCTTGAATGACCTGCATATGCCTTAGCCATACTGGAAGTCTCTAGCTCTGAAAACCTTTTGAGCTCTGAAATACATGCTAACTCCTGCCTGTTGTTTTGTTGTTGTTTTAATTAACTAATATACTCTACATGTATATTGGACATGCTTCAAGGGCCTGGTCCTGACAACTTCCTGTGTTCAGAAATGTGTGTTTTCTCTGACTTCTGTTGCAGATTTAACAGCAAATTATTATTTAATAATAATAATTGGAATCTTCATTCATAGGAAATTATACCAATTGAATATTTGCATCTCATATTAAAGGCCTAGGAGTCCTGTCAGAAATAAAGATGGTAAAAAGTGGTAAGAACATAAAGACTCAGAGAAATACGGACAAGTCTAGATTGGAGATTGATATAAGCAATATCTAACAGATATGGCATGTAAGATATGTTAAAGGGGGGGGGGAGTCATTGACAAGGAATTAAAAAGCAATTTTAGTCTATTCCCTCCATGTCATGTAATGTTTGTTTGTTTAATTTTTTGTTGCTGCTATTTTTTTTAAGTACATGTCTTGTTTTGTTGAATTTAATATACATATAGTTGTGTTAATAAAAATATACAAAAAAAGTGGTAAAGAAAACTAATCCAATGGAGCACACCCTGAGCACTGGGGCCACCTTTGATCAATGGCCCATATATTGTGCACGCCCACATTACATGTGAAGAATCTAAGCAAAATGTGGCTTTGGTTTCCTATCTTTAAACAACTTTGAAAATTAGCAAGCAGGGACAAGTCCACCCATCTGAGATGGGACTTGGAGGCATGGTTTTACAGTGCTTTTTTCCTTCTTGGAGTTGAGAACCAAGAAGGTGATCCCAACCTGTTCCATCTGTTGACTGTTGGCCTGTGGACTCCCTCAGGGTTTGGTTTTGTCCCCCATGCTATTTAACATATACATGAAACTGCAGGGAGAGGTCATCTGGAGTTCTGGGGTCCAGTGCCACTGGTCTTAACTAGTGCCTGTCATTGGTAATGGATTGGAAGATATACAAATTGTGTACAAACTGAAACCTAATCCGGACAAGACAGAGTTGCTCCAGGTCAGTCAAAAGGCAGATAAGGGAATAGGGATTCAGCCTGTGCTTAATGGGATTACACTATCCTTGAAAACTATTGTCTGTGGCTTGAATATGCTCCTGGATTCAACCCTAAGCCTGGTAGCTCAGGTCTTGGTGGTGGCCAGGAGTGCCTATGCATAGTTAAGACTTTTGTGCCTGCTGTGTCCATTCCTTGAGAAATCAGACTTGATCATGGTGGCACATACCTTAGTTACATTCTGTTTGGATTACTGTAATGGGTTTTACTTGGGGTTGTCTTTGAAGACTGTTCAGAAACCTTAGCTGGTCCAAAGCTGATCCAGCCAGATTATTAACTGGGGCTTGGCATACAACTCCCCTCTTGGAACAGCTCCTCTGGCTGTCAATCCATTTCTGAGGACAATTAAAAGTGCTGGTGATGACCTATAAAGCCTTATATGAGTCAGGTCAAGGTTATCTGAAGGAATGCATTCTCACATATGAACCTATTTTGAGATCTTCTGTGGAGGACCTGTTTGTCCAACTATTCTCACAGGTACATCTGGTGGGAATATGGGAGAGGGTCTTATCAATTTCTGCCCCCAGGCTCTGGAACTCTCTTCCCAGAGAGGTAAGACTGGCACCTACCTTACTATATTTGTGCAAGCAATTTAAAACCTTTTTATTCCAGCAGGCCTTTGATTGTTTAGGGGAAGCATGCCTTGTATAATGTGCTAGACTTATTGTTATTGATGTTTTTAATGTTTTCAACTGGATTTAATTTTATGATGATTGAACAGCTTTTTAACTTTTGTATGCAATGAATTTAAATGGTGTTTGTTTTAACTGTTGTAAGCTGCCTTGAGTCCCAAAATAGGGGAAAGAAGGGATTTAAATATTACTAGGGAACAATAAGAAAGCATGCTATTAAACAATGTAATGAACATGTATGTAGTTCTCCCAGCAATTGTATGAGTTTTTCCCATTCTCACTCTGAAAAGCTGAAAGGCCTCTCTGTGCTTGTGTACGTGCTTTCCAATTAATTGCCTTGTCAATTTATGACAACCCTATGAATTTCATGCAGCTTTCATAGACAAAAAATACTCAAAAGCGTGGTTTTGCTAATTCCTTCCTCTGAAATCTAGTCTACAGCATCTGGTATTCATTGGCAGTCTCAATTATTGGTAGTAAGAGCTTTAAGCTTAAACAGGTAGGTAGTTTAGGTCTACCATTGGAAAGCAAACCCCAAGAATGACTTTACATTGAATTTGGCTCTTGATTCCTGATTGGTTGCTCTAAAATTTAGGGCCTAAATATTTCTCATGGTGCACAAATTGGACAGAACAATGACTATGGCCACTTCTGATTCCTCCAGCGGCTGCTCTTCTTCCTGCCAACTGTACATGGGAAGATCCTGCCCACTTCTTCATCTTCCAAAAGCTGGGAAGACAAGAGGAGGAGCCACCCATATCCTGTTGTAATGAATGGAGGGACCCATAGACACAGTAGAGACAGCATGCCCTAGAGCCAGCCCTAGCTATCATCTCTTGCCATCAAAGTGGATGGACAGGATAATTACAGAGAGAAGAGCAGCTGGCTTACCTGGTAAACTCACAGCTGAGATTAGATCTAAACTGGAGATTTTCTTTCTTACAACACTTATCCGTGCATGCTGATGCCTGCTTAGAATAATCATCATTGTATTATTTCATGCACATTAGCAAACTGTAATTTAAAACACAAACAAACATCAGAGACATAGAAACATCAGTAATCACTACTACAGAGCTTTTTGAGGAAAACCTCTCTGTGAAACCTCACACCATTGGTTTGTTTCAGATTTCATTTCTAAACTTGAAGTGAAGAAGGCTCCCAATACAAATTAAAATGACATCTAATGTTGATTATGCGTTCTGATGTGCAGGACTTGTCATGGTCAGATTAATTCCTGATTGATGTCACCAGTTCCCACAGACACACTTAAGCAAGCTCCTGGAGCAGATGTTTAGGCCCCACAATTGAAAAGGAGATGTGTGCTTTGATGATTTGGGGTGTGGGATTGAAACATTGGTTTGTAAGGATGAGTGATCAATCTAGACACATTAAAAGAGGAGAAAAGTTATCCTCTTGGCAATCAGAAAAATGCCATTCAATCTCTTCACTTCAATAAACTCTTCACTTTTATAACAGATTATACACTTAGTGGTGTAAAAAATACTCACAAATTTTGTCAGGCAGAAAAAAATGTCTCAATACATTGAAATAGCCTGTTGAGAAAAACTGCGACAATATTTTTCTCATTTGGGAACATTTTTGCAATAAACAAAACAACCCTCCCCCCAAAAAAATCTGTTAGTACAAATACCTTATTTTTGTGCAAACCCTCAAAGGCCCATAGAAAGCAGTATACACAATTTTCTGCACAAATTGTTCAGCTTTACACAAAAATAATATGGTAGAATTATTGTTCTGCCATGTTAGTCTGGAAAATCAATATGCAAATTTCTTTTTGAGACTAAATGAAAAAAAGCTGGTAGCATGATAAAAATAATTATGTTGCACAAACTTCCTCCCCCCCCAAAAAAAAAAAAATCTCCCCATGCAAAAATGTACACAAGTTCTGGTAACTTTGGCCAGTGGGGAGAACATTTCTGAAATGATCCATTCGTGTTTGCAAAAGAATATGCAAACATTTACATACTTTACACTTGTAAAATTTGCCTGGAATTCAGATTCAGCCAACTTGCCCTGTTCTGTTTAAAGTTACAGCTGCTTCTGTTTTGGGAAAAGACTCTTAATCAAAATAAATTATACAGATCTGTGTTATTTAAATTACAAATCACAGAAAATGAGGGGAAGAAGAGTAGTTGCCAGAAACATTTGTCTGGAGCCAGTGAGTGGGCAAGCAGCACAATGCTAGAGCCTTTTACAAGCACCTGCATGAAGATTTCCCATACTTTGACTCAAATGTTTATCAGAATGGAGGCTGTTGTCATGAAATCAGAAGGAGACTAGGACTTCGAAGGGCAGCTGTGAAGGCCCTAAACAAGATTCTCAAGTGCAAAGATATATAACTGAATATTAAATTTAGGATTATCCATGCCATTGTATTTCCAATTTCTATGTATGATTGTGAAAGCTAGACAGTGAAGAAAGCAAATAGGGGGGAAATAGACTAATTTGAATTGTGGTGTTGGTGGAGAGTCCTGCAGATGCCATGGACAGCCAAATAAATGGGTCCTAGGTCAAATCAACCCTGAACTCTCCCTAGAAGCCAAGATGACTAAATTGAGACTGTCTTACTTTGAACATATGAGAAGGCATGACTCACTAAAAATACAATAATGCTTGGTAAGGTAGAGGGCAGTAGGAAAAGAGAAAGACCTTGTTCCAGTTGGATAGACTCAATCAAGGAAGCCACAGCCCTGGGTCTCCAAAACCTGAGCAGGGCAGTTGATGGTGGGGCAACATGGAGATCTCTCACTCATATGATCACTATAGGTCAAAGCTGACTTGATAGCAGTTAACAACAACAGCAACAAAGTGTATATCTCTCCATCTTGAACAGTAAACTTGCCCGCCCCGCAAAGCTACTGAGGGTTCCAAGAACTCTTTAATGCATACGTGTTTGTCACTTGCATATGTGAATGAGTCATCCCAGATATATTGACATAGATGGAACATTCATGTCACCTCAAATATGACGATTATCAGCTGAGTCAGTTCATACACATATACAAGCATGAAACATTTTTGTTACGACACACTTCATCCAAGTATGTGAAAGTTAAATATGGTGCACTGTAAGGTTTATCCTGAAAGACAAATGACAGGCTACTGACCATCAGTGGTGTCTCTAGCATTGGTGTCACCCAGTGCAGATGCCTGGAAGGGAGTGCCAGTGGCAGACTGCCCTGCTCCCCTTCTGGTTGTCTTGCTCACTGCCTCCTCTTCCCTGGCTGCCCACCGCTCAGCCACACCCAGAAAGGGCTGCCAGGTGCTGGTGGGCTGCCCTGTCCTCCCTCCCCTCCTGCTGCCTCACTTGCTCAAACAGCCACCTGCCTGCCTCCCCCCCCCACACACACACACACACATACATATGCCCACCCAGGACTGCTGGGGGCCAAGTGGATGGCCAGGAAAGTGTCGCAGTGAGAGGAGACAGAAGGTGTCTGTGCTGCCCCTCATTCTCAGTGTCTTGGCTCCCAAATCCAAGGCAGCCATGACGCACTCCTCCCTCTCCAGTGCCTTGGCTTCCTCACACAGTACTGGAGAGGATGGGAGGGACACGTGTGCACCTGCCCCTCCTTCTTCGATGCCTTGGCTCCCTCATCCAAGAGAGCCATGGCACCAGAGAAAGCCACAGGAGGGCCTAACTAGGTGTCATCCCTCCTCAGAGGTGTCATCTGGTGCATTCCACACCCATGCATGCACACACCATTGATGCCACTGCTGACCATTCCAATTCTTAGTTATGTTGCTCAGAAGAGAGAAACACATAGGCTGCCATGGTGCATGCAGATTTGAATATGTCTTGATAATGAGAAAAAGAGGCTTTCCTAAGTACATTCAAAATTCACCCAATGCATGATCCTACCAAAACCAGGCTGCCTATTCCTATCCCTATTGTTGACAGATAGTGCTATTCATGGGCAGACCTTCCATATCAAGAACCATGTGGGAACTACTAATTGAGGCAGAGATGCTGAGGAGTGTGTGTAGTAGAGTGGCATGTGTTAAAGCTACACTGAGGTTATGGGTGCTATTCTGCAAGCCAAGATACATGGAACCAGTTATAGTGGCTGGGCTGCAACAGTCAGGAAGGCTGACTCTGTGGCCAAGATGAGATGAGAAGCCAGTTTATTCCAGGCCCAGCTAATGCAGAGGTGTCATATTCCCTACCACCATCACAACAGATGATGTTGCACAACACCTTTCTGTGCCTAAGATGGGCTCCAGGGTTTGCACACTTTATATTCTGGGTGACTTCTAAACCCTTCACATGGCTCATTGTTTTGTGCTCCCAATCACCCCTCAGGTGTGGACACATACACACAATGGAATAAGATTCTAGACACATTTGTGATTGAAAAGATGGATAGGAAGGGATTAAGCATCCCCATTGCCTTTGCATCTGTTTACTGTATTTTGCTCCCCCTTGGAGCCATTTTTATGATTTTAAAAGGGACTTTTGACTACTAATGGCTCTTAAACCAAACACCCAGATGGAGTGAGACATCTGCTATATTCTCCACTGATCAGCCTAGGCCTTCAAAATAGCCTGCCTGCTATTCTCTAATCTGACTGACAGGCAACCTGAGATTTCTCCCAGCAGAGATGCTGGGTGACTGGACCCAGGGTCTTCTACATGCAAGATTCTCATCTGGGCTGCTCGGTTTTCATTAATATCCCTCCAGTTCCCCAGATTCATAACACATTATTAGTTTTATAAAATCATTACCAGTAGTTTAATCAAGATGTTTTATGAATCTTACTAATGTTGCAGATGAAAATTGAGCAAAACACATCATCCACTTACAGATATCAAACAGTGAATATTGGTTCTATCTTGTTCTAACAATTATGGATCTGTTATTCTAGAGCAGATGGGAAAGAGATAAAGAACAAAAGGTGGCCAAAAAAACCACAAAGAGTGTAAAACAGCCAAGGAATACAGATCAGCCCTTGCACAGTAAAGCAATCCAAAAAGCATTCTGACTTCACATAAACATCTCTTCCCCTCCCATCTTTCTCTGAATACCTGTTTCCCACATTATTGACAGCTATACAACTGACAGCTGCAGGAGAAAAGTTTCATAACTCACCAGGGTCTTAGATTTCCAAGGCTTTAATATCATTTGCTTGGCAATTAAAACACATCTAGCAATCTAGGTTTTCTGATTACTGCTCAGGATCCACATGGTTGGAAACTGTCATCATTCCATAAGATGCAGAGTCATAAAGGAGTCATCTGATCATGTCTTCTTACAATTACTAAATTATTTTACAAGTCTAAAGCATATGTAGCAAATCTGTCTCGGGGTACTGCATTGCCAAATGGAAGCAGATTCAGTTATATGAGCTCTAAACAGAAATTATGGTCTACCATAAGGCCTACAAATAATCTTTTGCTGTATAAGTCTAACTGATCTAAAATCCATTGAACAGAATCAACAGTAACACCCAACCACTTACTCTATACAAGATACCAAGTTTTAGATTGAAAGAGGCAGTTCTTTGGAATCAAGTTTTACTAAAGTCCCAGTGTGGTAATTGAAGGAGTGGTAGGGACATCTCTGTATCTATAAAGGAATAGATCAGATATAGACAAGGGTGGTTCTAAGTGACAAAGTGAGACAGGCTGCCTTAGGCAGCATATCTCAGGTGTCATGGGTAGTCATTGGCACACCAAACTATTCATTTTATAGTTTGTTAATATTGCATTTTCACTCCTGGGAGTAGGGAGGAGTCTTCTGAGATTTTTTTGCTTCAAGTATCAAAATAATTTGGCTGGCTTTGGGTTCTATGCCATATCTAGATGGGGTTTGTACATCCAATCCTCTATGAATAGTCTATGAATACTGAGCTTCTAGCAGAGGTGGAGGTTCTTTATAGAAAAGACATTAGATTTTGATTGGTGTCCCTTGTAATCCTAAAGCTGCAGTGCCCACAAGGAACTATGCAAGATCCACTCCAAATTTTGGTATGTGTGAAATGTCTCCTGATGCAAACACTTGTGATTCTCAAAAATTGTCCCATGCATGGAAGACTGACCATGGTAAGACCACCTCCAAACATATCAGATGCCCCAGGAAAAGCCAAACGGAACAAGTACCCACCTCACGGGGATGGTGGAGCAGCTGGTCATGCCCATGGAACTAAGATATGCAAATCTAATTATCCACTGCTACAAGATCCACAACAGAAGACCATGTTACACAGTTAGTTCCATCCTATGGAAACATTTCATTTATATGATTTATAGTTTGGTGAGGTACTTAGAATTCTGTACCTAATAACTTCTAGTATAATTGCTGTTACAGGGACATAGTCAGGGCAAGGTCAAATATTGGCAGCCTGACGACGATGTCGGTGATAACTACTACCACTACTACCACTATTACTATCATCATCATCATGTCACATTTCTCCCAAAATTGAGACTCAAAGCAGCTCACAATTTAAAAGAACAATACAATTAAAAACATACAAAAATGAGTGTTAAAATAGAATTAAACTATTGGAGTATTAAAACACACAAAAATGCAATTTTAAAAAGATAAAAAGCACTTTAAAACAGTACAATTAAAACAATACAGAACCCCACCACTACCACCCTAGTCTTTAAAGACTTCCTGTTTTAAAAGCCTGTCTGAATAAAAAGGTTTTAGCCTGCCAATGGAAGGACAAAGATGGGACCATTATGGCCTCCAAAGTCTAGGGACAGCCATCAAGAAGGCCCTCCACATCGCCAGCAGTCATGTTTGCAATGGTGGTGGGACTGAGAAAGGGGTATGTAAGAGTTAAAGGAAGAGAACTGGAACATTCAGGTCTCATGGTGTACACACCTGAACATCTAGGAGCTGTAACACTACCAGATAACACTCCATGAATCAGGCCACAAATGTGGCTATACTCAAATTTGGATACCTTTTTTATCTTCAATTATAATAATAATATAATAATAATAAATTTTATTTTTATCCCGCCCCTCTGCATAGCAATCCCGCCCCTCTGCATTATCAGCCCTTCCTTCAAGAAACAGCTCAGAAATAGGACCAGCCTTGTGGGGTGTACACCTGCTGAACTTGGAAGAGTCCTTCTGCAAATGAATTTTTCTGAATATATGAGAGTTTGTGTCTGCGGAGGACAAGTCTGATAACGATACAGTCCTGGGGTAAGGTGCTACCTGATAAAAAAACCGATTCCTAGGCAGTTGAAGTAACTGGAACTCCTGTCCTCCTTTAATTTTGGCAGAAAGGGGGAATACATGAGATTATTTGTCCCCATTCCTCCTTTAAATAAAAAAAAGTTCTGCTTTTGAGCCAGTGGCATCCCTTGGATTGGTGTCACCCAGTGTGGTAACTCATGGTGTCACTCTCAACTCATTGACCTCCTCCTCCAATTTCACACCATACAGAATCCTTAGTAAAAAAAAAAATGCACTAATGTTACTCATAAATCATAATTCCCATATACCACTGAATAGCTGTGACATAAACACCTAGCAAAATTTAAATTATACTTTCAAATTACAATATCATATGAATAACCTAAATGTATTTACACTTACATAGTGAAGATTTGGTTAAAATGTAATGTTCATAAAGAAAATTTTAAAACAACATTTTTTTAAAAAAGTACTCATTTTTTTAAAAAAAAATACAATTTTGAAATTTGAAATTTTAATTTAAAAAAATCTGGGAGCCTTCCTTTCTGCTCCCACTGAGGTTCACCTCACCCCCACCATCTCTTCAAGCATTTTAAAGAGATAAAGGCAAATGCTACAATGTTTCTGCCAAAATACAGGTATTTGAGCAGAAGTAGTGTCACCCCCCCTTAGGGTGTCACCTGGTGCAGTCTGAAACACCCCACACACACACATACACTCCTAGTGATGCCACTGTTTTGAGCATTGGGTCCACCTGCTTAAGAACTGCAAAGGAAGGAGTGCCTCCCTTCTCTGGCTGCTGCCAAAGCAGTTGGTGATTCCTAAGGTTTCCATTGCCATATTTTTCCTTCTTGCTTTCTTATTCCCTATAGTTGAAAAGAAGTGCTAGAATAATTCAGAGATGTCAAAACATTCCATTAGTCGTAGCTGTGAGGCTCTCTGTCCAGGGAAATGCCATGACGCTGCAAGTCAAGTTGAGAAATGAGTGCGGTTTGCTTGAGGGGTGGGTGGGAGAAAGGCAAGCACATGAAGGACCAAGAAATGTGTGTCAAATCTGAGATAGATGAGGGCCTCTTTTCTCCCCACCCCACCCAGAACACTCATACCTCTGCTCTTAGTCAGCTCACCCACTGAGCAAAAATTAAAAGGTCCTGAATGTTTCCATTCTCTTTCTTTACTTCTGGGGTTTCTGATTCCCTTCATGTAAAGCTACCATTACTTCTGTTTGTTTCTTTAAACTATCTCTGTTCATACAGCTGCCACTGAGCAGTCAAACAGGTGAGACATGCCTTAGTGTGGTAGAAAACTGATGGAAGAATTTAACTAGGGCACACAACTGTTACAGGCACACAGTCAGGATATGGACATACGTTCACAACTTCAACTCTAACAAGTAACAGAGGAAGATAACTGAGAGCTTGTCTATGATTTAAATACTCATTTTATTCAAACAGAATGTGATCTCTCCATACACAATTCGGAGGAATTGGGGCTGGGGGGGGGGGGAGACTCTTCAAACTACACAGAAAAAGGAATAGTGGTTTTACCAGGATGCACATTATCAAATGTGTGTCTGTCCATGGGCTTTGCACATATCTGTGCATTTCCGGTAGAGGGGAAGGTGAATAGATACAAATTTATGTAAGAAATTGAAGTCAATTAAGTGTTGAGGCAAACATACAAAAATGTGCAGCAATTCACATAACACACTTACAGGCAGAGTAGCACTAGGGACAGTTAAATATTGTGGGATTATAATATCAAACATTATAGGTGTGACCCTCTCTCTTAGCATCACTGCTGTTTTTAAATTTTTTGAAATAGCTTCAGAATAGGATGATAATGGAAAACAATTGTAGGCAGGCAGGTGGTTGTTAAGTTGCTAAGCCATGGCCAAGCACTTTTTTCTACCAGGCAACAAAACAAAGCCATTGGTTTAAGTGATATGGGTCCTGAACATGGGAGGGGGGGAGTATATTATGGTTCAGATCCATCAGGATTCACAGGATCTGATACATGAACAGCATATGATCTAGCTGTCCTCATTTGGAAGGTACAGTCCTGACTGTTCCACTTTTTCAGCCACTTTGAAATATCCTATTTTCTCTCTCTTCCAGTTTTTCCTTCATCCTCAGCTTGCTTCAGTTGTTGCAAACTGTGTTCAAATTACAAAAGTAATTTGCACTTAACTAACTCAGTCAGAGTAGAGAGGAGGGGTGGGATTTTCCCTTCCCAAAAGAGCCAGGCAAAAGCGAACTGCTGCAGTCTCCCCTCGCTTGTGTGGTTTTCCTCATTAAAGCTTTTGCCACCTTGATCACATTGTGGTGCTGCTTGGCCATATGTGTCCCAGTTTCCATCTGTGAAATAGTGGAGGGTATAGAACAAGCATGCCCATTCCCACCTTCAGGAGTTTCTTAATTACTGCCTTCTCCTCTCACTCATCAAATGGAGAAACAGCAGAAAGGGAAAACATAAGTCCCACCCCAGCATAGAAAAAAGATATATGGGAGCAGTAACATAGGGGGGGTATGGCTTCTGGTGTGGCAACATGTGATAAACTAGTCCCACACACACAAAGAGAAAGAGGTCTGCAATCAGGATAACACTATTGACTGATTAGTAGGATTATTAAGAACTGCCGACATAATGCATCTAAATTGCTTGGAACATACTGAAGTGCTATCTAAATAGCAGTGCAGAGAATAATTTTAGATTTTGTACTTAATAGTCATATAGGGAATAGCAGTAGGGATTTTGACAGCACTGTCTATTACTTTGGTTGGGAGGCACATAACTAACCTTGCTCTCCCCTCCCATTCATGCATTTATTACTAGTTTTACATCCATGCTATGTTAAGGAAACAAAATGAATAAAAACTCTATTTATTATTATTGATACATTGATAATTATTTTTTAAAGGGAACACTCTGAGTATGCCCAGTTTTGCATTTGAAACTCCCTAAACTCTTAGCACCTTCATGACATCACAAATAATATGAAGTTTCCTTCTGCTGCCTTGATGCTAAAAACATTATTTGGCTCCATTTTGTTGCAAAAAAGATAACATTTTTCCGAAAGTTTTTTAGCATGAGCATCTCTAACCATGTACATGCCAAGCACTATGCACCAATCCTATTATATGTTTCCCTTTGAGCAGGCATTGGCTTCCCCTCATACTGTGGGACTCTGGATTTCAGGCACCAAGGTTCATCCATAGTAGGACACACTATATACTGTTGTTCTTGGTATTATTAGTGTTTATTAAAAACAAAGACACTTCATTTTCCTTTGAATCATATTACTTTGTCCAGAATATTCATTAACCTCTTTCATTCACCCTTCTCTCTTTATCAAAGGTGGGCAACAAACAGCCTTCCAAATGTTTGTCTTCATCACCCATGTTCCCTTACTGTTGGCTGTGCTGGCTAGGGCTACTGGGAGTTGCAGTTCAGATCTGGAGCAATGCACTTTGCCCTCCCCATATTCATAAACCTACACAATGACTCATTCAGAGTAACTCCACCATGGTGCAGAGTGTTTGGATTTGTCACTTGAATGAGAGCACAGGGGCCTTGGAAACCAGAGTTGCATGACTCATTGCCAGAGCAACTCAAGTTCCCAACAGCAAGGAACAGCACAATTGTAAAGGAGAGGCCAGTCTTCATATTGCCTGCCCCTCAGCCTGCAACTCTAGTCCCACCACAACTTAGCCATGAGCAACTAGGTGTTCAAGAAGCACAGCATCAAGTCAACACCCTCTCCTCTCCACTCCCCACCCCAGGTTCCCTTGTACCACTGGGTTGCTTGGAATCAGGCAAATCAACACAGAAAGCAAAGTACGGAGGGATCTATACCATTAATTCTTCCCTGTGCAAAAGCTAGCTATGCCCAGTCCCAGAAGGTGGAGAGACTTCAGCAGAGTGCCCCAGCCACCAGCTGACTGTCACCATCCGTCACAGGGTTTGTGTGTTAAAAAGAGCACTCAAGAACATTTCAACAAGAACACACTTGCAGAAAGAAGGCAAGTGCAAGTGCTTTTCTTGCATATTGGAACAGCTGAGGAAACAAACTGAAATGGGAGGGGGGGAGTTTATCCCTAGATTAGCAAGATGACTTTTGTCAGGCACAGGACTATTCTTCCCATGGATCTTCTTGCTACAATTTAGTAGGACAGCAAAATCAAATTGATTTTTGAGTGGAGGAAGCCTACGCATATATAACTTCTCCAACCATGACATCATGCTGTTTAGGATGGTGTAATCGTAAACAGAGTGTGATGAATTTATGAAAACAAAGCCTCAAAATCAGATGGGACAATAGACTAGCACATACGATTCTGTATAAGAAAGTAGAAAAAGAATCTAATTTTACATGGAACGCATGGCTTGGATTAATTTGTCTCAAAAATGTGAACAATATGAAGAATTTGAACAAGAAATATCTTTCCATTTGTTAATACAGTACTAGAGTTCCAAGTCAACCCATGAATGTGATTGACAGGCAGACTCAGGAGAAAAACGGAAGTATTTATTCATGCAATGCATAATTTGATTATGGGAGTCATTACCAGAAAATGTGATAATGGCCACCAGTATGGAGAGCTTTAAAATGAAGATGAGGCATATATTTGTTTGATTAGGCCATGATGATGGAAGTAACATATTTAGAAACTGTGAGCTCAGTATAAAAACCGAGGACAAACAACAGCAGCAAGAGAACAATCTCTCCATCATGTTCTGCTCATGAGCTTCCCACCACTGATGGCATATATTCTTTCAACCATAGGGATGGGGAACAGGTCAGGATTAGATGGCCTGATGGTTCTAGCATGACAATTTTACTCAATGTACTCTTGGTTCAAAACAAGTGGGCAAGATTTGCTTGGTTGCCAGCTGACCAAAAAGCCCCCCAAAAAACAACCATCATTGTTCTTGTATCCTGATATAAGAGTATTTTAAGAGTATCCTAATGTGCAGAAATCAGCAAGTAACATTTTTCATACTATAAAAGTAAGCATTGTGACCTGCTAATGTCTGCAGATCAAACTCCCATTAGGCATTACTCCAAAGGTCAGATGACACCACCCCCAAAGAAGAAGCATAAGGTTGCATGGGATTTGAGGTGCTCATTCAGCCATGTGATAATGTGTGAATGATTGTTCGTTTCATTTCCATGCTGCCTTTCTCCAGAGTGGAAACCAAGGCAGATTGCAGAGACAGTCAATTTAAAAATATTCACAATAAAAATTTAAAAACAATTAAAATCACTATGTAAAACAGTATAAAGTCATTTAAAAGACATACAAAAGTTATAAAAGATTAATAAAACATCCCAATAAGAAGCTCCCCTGCTTACACATTAAAAGCTTGCTTAAACAATAAGCTCTTTGTTAGCGCAAAACAAAAACAGGAGAGAGCCAGCCTAACCTCCTGCGGGAAGGGAGTTCCAAAAGAGGTGGGAGCAGCCACTGAGAAGGCTTTCTCTGTGTCTCATGTCCTTGCCAAGCAAGCCTGTGATGGTGGCAAAACTGAGAGAAAGCCTTCCTCTATGGATCTTAGAACTCTGGCAGGTTTCTATGGGAAGATTTGGTCTTTCAGATAGTCTGGCCCTCATAATAATTTGTGAATTATGTGATAGTGATGGCATTTACAGTATCAGAATGTTCAAAGTACATCAAAAGAATTTCATTAACTCTTATAACTTTTTAAGCTGGGTCCATGTTGCAAGAGGTGGTGGAAGACAGAGAGAACGTGACTTGCTTAAAGACACCTAGTAAGTTCATTGCTAAGGTGAGATGGGAACAATTGTCTCTCCCAGCCATTGCATTGCATTGCATTAGCTGTTCTTTCACTGTATTAGCCCAGTTTTTCTACACTGTTTATTTGTGTGTTTTGGTTCTTTTTTAAAAAAAAACAACTAGTACTGATCAATACCAGACATTGGCAGAGTCTCCCTGAGGCCTGAGGCTATTGCATGGGCTGAATTAAAAAGTCTTCCATCTGGAAGTGTCCTCAAGGATCTGTTCTTCCCACATGCTTTGGCAATTACTTTACAGAGATCTCATGCCAAGAAAGAATCTTTTCAAACTGAACCAAAATTCATATGCAAACACTGCTGAGTCTCAGGCACAAATGATCATTTGCCAACCATGAGTTCTATTCAAGAAATACAAATTGGCAGAATAAAAATGCTTCTACTGGAGGCTTGATCAGCACAAAATCTAATGAACCAGAGCTGTCATGGCTCTATGGCCAGGACCTAATGAGGGGGATCACCGATTCTGAATGAAGCGGAGGGATTCAGCAGAAGAGAACAGCTGGATCCTGGCCTATGGCATATAATCAACATGCACTTGCCGAACCAGCATTTCCTCAATCTTGCTCAATAAGATTCTCAAGTCCCCTGCATCTTTTTGCAGACAGACATGCCTTGTTGAGCTGATGTCCTATGTCAACAGTCTATGCTGGTCTGTGAACATAATCTCTCTCTCTCTCTCTCTCTCTCTCTTTTTCTTTCTTTCTATCTGCAGTGTTCAACATAATGCCATCATGATGTGCTGGATGACAACCCCCATTATTCCATCGCTGAGGACAGTAGGAACTGCAGTCTGATATCCAGGGAGGGTACTGGGTTGAAAAAGACAAAACTCTAGATGTTTATGCATCATCACACAGATGCCAGATCCAGTTTGGGACAGGTACCCTTCTATGCTACCTGGATCCACAGCAGGAATTTGGTATGGTGCTACTTTCTCTGCCACTGTATCACTTGGATGATGAGAAGCTCTTCCCAGCCTATTTACTGCATTTGTTTGTTGTATCTGCACTAGACTACTCAAATGATGAACAATCAGGTATACACATTACAAATTAAGGCTATTCTATGCAATATTACCTGGTAATCGTGTTTTACAATGCAATCCAAGGCACATCTACTCAGTGGCCCTTATTTGTGAATAGACATGCCTAGGATTGCATTGTAAAACAATAAACATGAATTACTTTTTTAAAAGCCACACACATTTATAGAATTGCCTGTCTTGAGACATACTGGTGGTGATTTGGGCCTTTAAAATAGGGGGAGGGAAACACATGAGATGAAGAGAGCTAGACAGAGCATCTGTTCAGAAGGCAGACTACCTGTAGATATGGAGAAGAGATTTTGCTAACTATAGCTCCAATCTTTCTTGTCTATTAGCCTTGCTGTTTGAAACTTATGGGAGCTCAACAGTATCTCAGATACTGGATATCAGAAGAAAAGAGGGTAGGAGCCAGGGGGCAGCTTTTGTCCTGCTTGAAGGTTTTTCATCCTCCAGCCAGCATAGTTCAGCAAAACATGAGGACATTAATACAACATCTGGTTTTGAACTGGAAAACCAGATGTTGAACCAATGTCCTCTGGTTTTGCAGAATCATGCTGACTGGAGAATTCTGGGAACTGTAGTCAAAAGAAGAAGTAGTGTAGCCATGCAGCAAAGCTGTACTTCTTTCTTTCTCTTCTCCTGCATAGCTGTTCAGTTTTAGAGAAGCCTTGCTCAAACCTGAAATCTAGCAACTCATCTGACACCAACATGACCCTTAACAGCAAGTCTATGGCATGTCACCTAGCATATACACTGACTCTTCATTTACCATTCAAGTTCTTTTCTTCCTCACATGTAATAACAAAATGAGAGGCTTATCACAGTCCAGGCAGCAAACATCACATCTAGCCTTATCATGGCATTTAAGCACAATGGAAGCACTTAGCCTGACTGCCAGCACCAGGAGGTTCCAACATTATTTCTTACAATGATGTCCACTATTGTGTAGTGAACTATGGGTAGCACATCTCAGCCAACTATAGCCTGTTTCCTAAATATTAAACCAAAGCTCTTGCTTTAAGCAGGAATAGACAAGGGCTCTGAAAGGAAAAGATGAGCTTTTAAAAAAAATACTCTTCAGCTGTCACTAAAAAGTCATCAGTGTCGCACTGAGTGAGTGATTCATACCCATGTATGAAAAGTCTCTGAGTCACTGTACTGAATTTAGTGGGTGGGTTGTATTGACTTAATCATGGAGTTTGGGGTGGGGAGAGAACTTAGTATCCATGCAAAGAATTCTGTTTGCATTGGACAAATATTGATGCCCTTCCACTGGACAATATTCCAGTTTAGGTCCTAAGATCTATGTTTTTCACCTAAGTCCTACTTTCTTTCAGCACAAAGCACTGCTGGGATCACGAGGTGGCAAGTGGACTGATTCAAATTTCCTCCTCTTCTTGCTAACTCTTGGAATGACCCACATGTGCATCCAGAGATGTACTTTCCTTTCTATCACTACAAATTTCTCTCTGCATTGCCTCACACCCTACCAACATGTGTACACTGTTTTACTTTTGTTTCACAGTACACCTAAAATGTCTAGCATTATTTACAGCAACCATAAAAAGCAACAAAATTATCAGTATTGTAGTATAATGTTCCCATACCATTGAACATTCTAAGAGCAAGCATGGTGTAGTGGTCTGAGAGTTGGACTAGAGGTGTAGCCCTTAGGATTTGTAGTTTGGTGAGGTATTCAGCCTGATCTGTCAGAAAAATCTGATACCTCATCAAACTACGAGTACCAGGATTCAGTGGGATAGAGACATGACAGTTAAAATGGTATCAGACTGCTTTAATTCTGCAGTGTGGCTACTCTCAGAGACCAGGGTTTGATAATCAGCTATGGAAAATCACTGGGTGACTTTGGGAAAGTCATACTGTCTCAGCCTAGGAGGAAGGCAATGGCAAACCCTTTCTGAATAAATCTAACTCATAAAACACTGAAATAGGGTCTTCATAAGTCAGAGTTGACTTGAAGACACATAACAGCAACAATTGAACTTTCATACATTTTATTGACTATTGAACTTTTATACACTTGCTTTATAATGGCTTTATAGCATTCTCAATATAGCAAATGGCTGAGCTGTAATGTGCACTTTCTTATCCAAGTAAACAACAAATAATCTCTATTTTTAAACACAGTGATTATCCTGTGCACTTCCTGTTCATAATCTAATAATATTAGCTTGACAATACAATAATGTCTTGGGTCTAGACCAGGGGTAGGCAATCTTTCCCGTTTAAGGGTCGAGGGACTTCAGCTCCCAGAATCCCAGGACCTATTGGCCAACATGGGACTATTGGCCAACATGGCTGAGGCTTCTGGGAGCTGAAGTCCCTCGGCTCTTAAAGGGAAAAGGTTGCCTATCCCTGGTCTAAGCTATCAGAAATCTCCCTTTGTGAGCCAGCCTGACTTTTAAGATTTTTAGTGAAAGGCTTTCTCTTTGTCCCAAGACCATCACAGGTGCATTGGGTGAAGACACAGAATTCATGATGGCTGATTCCAAGTTGTGGAATGTCTTGCCAAGGGAGGTTTGGTTGGCCATCTCTCTGCTCTCTTTCCACCAGAAGGCAAAGACAGGCATTTGACTCCTGACTTCCTGTAGGAGAAGGGTCTTTTAACTGGGTGTGTTATGTTTTTATCCTTTCAACTATGTTCCAGTGGGTACTTAAAACTTTATTTTAATGTTTTTACAGAATTATCCAATATTTTAAAAACTTTTGCACAGAATATGTCTTAGAAGTACTTTATTTTGAATTTCCGGTGTAATGGCATCATGAGAGGTTGCAGAGGAGCGAAGCTCCAGACCTGCAATTGCTTTAGTGAGTTTAAAGGCAATATTGATTTCTATTCTTATGTTGCTAATATAAACCTCTCCAGTAAGAAGGGCTACTGGCTATTGGAGTCCGAAGGGGGTCTGTGTCTTAATTTAATAATAACCAGAAGAGGTGGAGAGTGAAGAGGAGAAGAACACTCAACTCAAATGTAGGACCAAAGGACGAGCCAAACCCATTAAATGCCAGTTGTCTCAGGACGACAAAAGATGTCTATATACTCTTTTTTTAAAAAAAACTATTGATTAATAAGCAGATGATAGAAAAGGAAAGTGGATGACAGAGCTTTTCCTCAGCTTTTTTTTTTTCTTTTGTGAATTGGATGGACTGCAATATTCCTTTTTAAAAAAGCAAACAAACCACATGGAAGTTGAGGAAGAAAAAGACTTAAAACAATTGTAAAGCAAATAACCAAAGTAAAAGGACAGTAAAGAGAGTGGTGTAAACTGGAATTGGAAAGAGTTAAAAGGGTGGAGCGCAGCGGCATGGAGACACGGAGTAAGTTGCAGAGAGGTCGAGACGAGACATGAGGCAGAGAACTGGGAAAGGAAAGATGTGGAGGAGTGGAGAGGCGGAGAAGCAGAGGTAGAGGTACAGACTCAGGAAAGAGAGAAGTAGAGACATGGTGTGCAGAGCTGAGAGAGAAAAGACGTGGAGTCTGACGCTTGGAAAGGGGGGGAAAGCGGAGATGGGAGAGTGAAGTGTGGAGAGCTGAGAGAGAAAAGATGCAGAGCTCGGTGCTTGGAAAAAGGGGGAAAAGCAGAGACGGAAGTGGAGCGTGGAGAGCTGGGAAAGAAAAGCAGGGATGTGGAAAGCAGAGCCTGAAGAGGAAAGACATGGAGACGGAGCTCAGAGCATAGAGTTTGGAGAAGACTAAAGTGAGGACTTGAGGCAGAGAGTGTGAGTGGAGAGAAGAGTGGACTTTAGAGTACAGAGTGTGGAGAAGAAAACTCTGAGGAACCGGGATAGAAGAAGTGATATTATAGAGGATAAAAGGTATTTTAAAGACCATTTGAAAGGTTTATTATCATTACCTTTGAAAGGTTTACTATTATTACTTCTGAATTAGCTTTGGAAAAGAATTGGAGTGACATAAAGGTAGCCTGATAGTTATGGACTGTTAGACTTGATCTACTGGAGTTGATAAGAGTTAAGCTCTTGTGGAAAAAGGAAACCTGAATAGGAAATAAAGAAATCTTCGTAAAAGAGAAGAATAATTAGAGATAAACAAAGGAAAATAAAGAGGAAGCAGAAGCACATAAAGAAAGACTGACCCAAATTGATTTAATATGAGAATTAAAAAGGGGAAAGGAAATGTTGCCTATGAACAATTAATGACTTAATTTCAAATTTTGGGGGGTTCAATCTTCCTTTTTGATTCAAATTGGACTAGGCTGATTTATTGGAATATTAAGGGAAATATAATTTAAATTGAAAGTAAGAATTGTTACAAAAATTGAATTAAATTGGGATAGATCAAATCTGAATAATCTTAATGAACTGAATTGATTAGGAATATTAAAAGTAAAAATCAATATTGAAGTTTGAATAGATTGAATTGACTAATCCCAATGACTTGAGTTGAAAACAAAAATTAATTACTGAAATACGCAGGAGTGATTCAACTTGAAGAGATAAGATTGGGTAATTGAATGATGAACAGTGATTGAATATATTGTATGATGGTTTAGTGCTAATATATATCTTTCTATCTATGTTAAAACTCTTTGAAATCTTTCTTGATATATATACAAAAGGGGTACTTGGCAGTAGGCACAGACAATTTCTGTAAGTGTTTAAATATAAGGGGATAACAATAAATTACAATGGCTTCAGGGAGAAAAGGTATGATTCAGTCTCAGATCCAAGTGACAACACAAAGGAGAGGATCAACAAAAGAAGTTATAAAAATTAGTGATCAAAATATACTTCTATTAGTGGAAATAAGGAAGATGAGATTGAAAATGAAGGAAATATGACAGCAATTGAAGGAAGAGTTAAAAGAAACAAGAATGGAACTGAGAGAAGAAATTAAGACAGTGAGGTCAGAAATTAAAAAGGATCTGAAAAAAGAGCTAGATAATTTTGGAGGAAAAACAGAGAAGATTTCAATTGATCTATCAAATACTCAAAAAGAGGTTGAGGAATTGAAAGATAAGACATTACACTTAGAAAAGGCAGTGAAAGAGACAGATCTGAAACAAGAACAACAAAGAATAAAGGATCTGACAAATGAATTAAGATATAGGGAGAAGTGTATTAAAATTAGAGGATTACCAGAATCAACAAACGAAAACCTATACAGTACAAAGACAACAGCAATGATGGAATATTTGGGATTTACAGAAGAAAAAAATCGATATAGAGATTGATAAGCTCTTCAGAGTCAACTCATCATATGCAAGTGATATCTGATATTTGAAGAGAAATTGAAAATGGGAATCAAGATAATATCCTGGAACATCAAAGGACTGAATTCAAAATATAAGAGAAATATGATATTTCATTACTTAAGAGAAGATTAGGAGTGATATCATTTATTTACAGGAAATAAGAATAAAGAAAAAGGACATTAAATATATTAGAAACCCCAGACTTGGAAATTGTTATGCATTGGCAATAGATAAGGAAAGGTGTGGTTCTATATGTAAACAAGAAATATTCATCAAAAGCAATATTCAAAGATAGCAATGGATCATATAATAATAATAATAATAATAATAATAATAATAATAAAATTTATTTATATCCTGCCCTTTGGGAACCCAATCAGGGTGGCTTACAAGCATAAAAATATATACAATGCTCAAACTCAGCACCCCCTCCCCCCTTAAAACAATATTAAATCGATAAGAATTTTAAAAAAATAGCACATCATTCAATAAACAGTACAACAACCAACATATAAACCCAGTGGCAATAATCCTAACCATCCTTAGATGGGGCCACACAAGGATTACTGGGGAGGGAATACCGGAGGCCGGAATGATTAATCTGGAAAGGCCTGCCGAAAGAGATCCGTCTTGACAGCCCTTTTGAAGCTGTCTAACGATGTTAACTGATGGATCTCATCCGGCAGGTCGTTCCAGAGTCTAGGGGCGGCAACTGAAAAAGCCCTCTGGGAGGTAGCTGCAAGCCTCGATTTTTGAGGCTGTAGCAAGTTCCTCCCGGAGGACCGGAGAGCACGGGGAGGATTGTATGGGAGGAGACGGTCCCTGAGATAGCTTGGACCCAAGCCATTTAGGGCTTTAAAGGTAATAACCAACACCTTGTACCGGGCCCGGAAGCTGATAGGCAGCCAGTGGAGGGACCTCAAAACTGGAGTAATGTGGTCCCTCCGAGATGTTCCCAAAACAAGCCTGGCTGCAATATTTTGTACCAGCTATAATTTCCGAACCAGGCACAAGGGTAGCCCCATGTAGAGCGCATTACAGAAGTCAAGGCGTGAGGTTACCAGCGCGTGCACAACAGTCTCGAGATCCCTTACTTCCAGAAAAGGGTGCAGCTGGCATATCAGCCAAAGCTGATAACAGGCGCTCTTGACCGTCGCATTTACCTGATTTGTCATCAGGAGCGACAAGTCAAGAAGCACCCCCAGACTGTTGTGGTATATTGTGGTAGAGGTAAAGTTGAAAGAACATAAGATACTAGTAATAGGGATTTACGCACCACTGGAAAGAAGGAGCAATTTTTTTGAACAAATTAAGAAGGAACTATGAAATGCAGATTACAATAACGTTATTATGATGAGGGATTTTAATGTCATGATTGATCCAAAGTTAGAACATTGGATGTAAAGAGAATAATTTGAGAAAATCAAGGAAAATTACCATGCTCCTTTTTTGAATCAATAGAGGAATTTACAATGGAGGATGTATGGAGATATAGATATGGTAAATCAAGAAGTTACACATTTCATTCAGTGGTGCATCAGTCTAGGTCTAGGTCATCAAAGTCACTTCTACCTAAAATAAAAAGTATGGAAACCTTAGTAAAGATTATATCTGACCACTATCCAATCATGGTGGAAATAAAAGAAAAAAAATGCAATTTGCTTGGAGACTGAAAGATCACCTGTTAAATAATAAAAAAAAAATGTGAACAAATTGAAAAAGGAAATGAAACTTTACTTTGAGGAAAATAATACAGAAGGAATTAGGAATAAAACAATTTGGGATGCCGGAAAGGCAGTGGCAAGAGGATATCTAATAAAACTAAACTCAGGAGAAAATAAAAAAGGAAGGAAGAAGAAAACAGGATATTAAAAGATCTAAAAATAAAGGAACAGGAGTGGAAGAGAAAACGGAATAAAGAATTAAGATTAGAAAGACAAAATCTAGAACTTAACTGAAAACATTAACAATGAAAGATATGGAAAGGAAATTACAATACATCAAACAGAGACATTTTGACATGGGAAATAAGCCGAGCAAACTAATGGCTAATATGATTAGAATGGAAAGAAATAAGAGGATAATTACAGAGAGATGATCAGAAGGGAAGACAATTACAAATCAGGAAGATATCAAAGATGTGTTTGAAAAATATTATGAAGCTTTGTACAGAAATATCAAAGATAAGGAGAAGAATAGAGAGAAAATTCAAGAATATTTAAAAAGTCAAAATATACCACAGCTAACAGAGGAACAAAAAAAAAAAAAAGAATTAAAGAGAGATATAACCGAGAAAGAAATATCTAACGTGATTAAGAAAATGATGATGGGAAAAGCGCTGGGGCCTGATGGCTTTTCAAATATATTCTATAAGAAAATGAAGGAAATCTTAATAACACTGTTGAAGAATACATTAAATGACATTAAAAAATATGGTATCCCAGAATCCTGGGAAAACACATCTATTACTTTAATACCAAAAGAAGATAGAGACAATCATGAAATTAAAAATTATAGACCTATTTCATTGATAAATATGGACTATAAGATATTCACAGCAATCATCACAAAGAGACTGAAGAAGATCTTTAAAGATGTTATTCATGAAGATCAGAATGGTTTTCTTCCAGGGAGATACATAAAAAATAATGTAAGAACAGTATTAAATATTATTGAATTTTTCGAAAAACTTAATGCAAAGAAACTAGGAATGATCTTCATAGACGCGGAAAAGGCTTTCTATAAGGTGAACTGGGTTTTCATGGAAGAAGTAATAGAAAGAATGAAGATGGAAGAAAATTTTGGAAAATGGATTAAAGCCATTTATAAAAATCAAAAAGCACAGGTGATAGTAAATGAAGAGAAAACAAAATGTATGAAGATAGAAAATGACACTAGACAGGGATGCCCACTATCACCACTTCTGTTTATTTTGGTGCTAGAAGTAATAAATATCAAAATAAGGGAGGATCAGAGCATACAACGAATTAATATAAAAAGCCACAAATATAAGGTGAAAGGGTATGCTGACGACCTTGTAATATTCCTAGAAGATCCACTAAAAAGTATAAAAAATCTTGTATATATAATGCAAGAATTTGGAGAACTTGCAGGTTTTAAAATTAACCAAGAAAAGACTGCAATAATGACAATGAACATGACAAAAGAAGAACAAGAATTACAAAGAGATTCGAAATTTAGAATTGAAAAAAAATATATTTAGGAACAATAATAACAAACAGAAATGCAGATCTTTTCGAAAATAATTATAATAGAATGTGGCAAGAAATTCAAAAAAGCTTAAACAAATGGTCAAAACTACAAGTCTCCCTATTAGGGAGAATCTCATTAATAAAAATGAGCATTTTGCCAAAATTAATGTATTTGTTCCAAAATATGCCGATAATACACAAAGAGAAATGTATAGAGAACTGGAGGAAAAAAACTGACCCAATTCATATGGCAAAGCGATAAACCCAGGATTAAATAGTCAAGCTTAATGGAATCAAAAGAGAAAGGAGGTTTTGTGCTCCCAGACGTAAAGTTATATTACTATGCTAATTGCATGACATGGATAGAGGATTGGATATACCTGGAAAACAATAATTTATTATGTATAGAAAGTGATAAGATGGAATTCAGTTGGCATACTTTTTTATGGTATGATAAACTTAAAAACAACAGAAGTTTTGAAAATCATTATATTAGAAAATCTCTATTGAGAATATGGTTAAGAATAAAGAAACAATTTTTCAGGAAAATACCATTATGGGTGTCGCCTCAGGAAGCCCTCCTACCTAGAAGTAAGATTAATAATAAGGCATGGATAAGGTACAATGACATTATAATATGGAAAGAAGGTAAAGAATATGAGATGAAATCAAAAGACCAATTAGAGGAAGATGGATTAATCAATCATTGGTATGTTTATTTACAACTGAAAGATAAGTTTAACATAGATCAAAGGAAGGAAGGGTTTGAAGAATGTAACACAGAACTGGATAGTATAATAACTAACAAGGAAGGTCATCATGTGTCTAAATATTATAAACTATTTAAGGAAAGAAATTTGGAAAAGGAAACAATAAAACATGTAATGATCCAATGGGCTAAAAATCTAGGAGAAAATATTCAGATTGAACATTGGGAAAAAGCATGGAAGTCAATTAATAAGTTTACTTTATGTCAAGATCAAAAAGAAAATTTCTTAAAAATGATGCACTGTTGGCATTTATATCCAACTAAAATAAATAAGATGTATAAGATGGGAACTTCAAAATGCTCAAAATGTCAAAAATGCAAGGGAACATTTCATCATATGTGGTGGAAATGTAAGATTGCAAAAAAGTACTGGTCTAGAATTCATAAAAAAATGACAGAAATATTACAAGTTGAAATACCATGGAATTCAAAATTCTTTCTATTAAATATGATGCATGATATGGATAAAGCAACGGGGGGGAATTGGAAAGATATTGTTATATATAGTATCAATAGTGAGGATAGTGTTCGCAAAATATTTGGGGAAAAGAGAAGTATCAAATGTTAAAGAGTGGCTCTCTAGAATAAAGGATAGGATGAATATGGATATTTTGACAGCTTTAGTTCAGAACAAACCAATAGATAGAATAGAAAAGCAATGGGATCCAGTAAAGAATTATGGGATAAAGTAAAAACAAAGACAAATACCTAGGAGTAAAGAAATAGATGAAGATTATTTCAGTTTATAAAAGAATAAAGAGAAAGGAATTTATTAAAGAAGTATAATTTAAGTCATAAATGATTATGGAAATATTTAAGTAAGTTAAGGGTTATGGAAGATATACTCGGTTATTCTTAAAAATTAGTTATAGGGTGGTGGTAATCAAAAAACAGGTGAACTTAAAGGAAGATACATATTGATAAATAAATATTGGAGAGGTAAGATGTATGAAAGATATTGTAAACCTAATGGATATTTCAGACAGAAAGAAAAATCAAATCTATGTGTAGGTAAGGTGAAGTCATTTGGGAAACTAAAATATTGATAAATTTTTCATTTATTATTAAGATAGACATACAATTTGTTTAGTGTTAAATGTGTGTTTGTATATTTATGTTAGATGTTAGATGTGTAAACCGTTGTGTGTGTGTTTGTTAAGTACATATAAGTGTGTTTAAGTGTGTATGTAATTTACTTGTGTTTTGATACAATAACATTTATTAAAAAGAAGTACTTTATTTTAATTTGCTATAAGCCACCTTGAGTCGCCTACTTGGAGAAAGGTGGGATATAAGTTAGTTAATTAGTTAAATAATTAACAAGCCATGGCCCAAAATTCTGAAAGGCCACTCACTCCATGTGGGAAGATTAACGTTATTTCCATATGATGTAAAAGCTGGATCACCTGCTGTTCATAAATGAACCATCTTTTTGACGTCTTCAAAAAGACAGAGTTTTAACCTAACAAAACAGTATTCCCACTGGATCCATCAGGAATATATGTCATGGGGTTTTTTTTAAACTTAAAAGGGGCTTACACTTTTGGTATTTATCACTTGGCCTGTATTTATCCATCCTAAATGGTAGTAAATACCATTTAAATAAAATTTTGAAAAGCTTTTTGAAAGATTCAGACAGAAAGTGTATTTGGTACATGTTCTGAAATCCAATCCGCAAAGGGACCTTGTAGCACCTTTGAGACTTTGCAAAAGAATAAGCTTTTATAAATAAGTTTTTGTAGACTTGGGGCCTTTGCAGACTGCCAGAAATAGTGCAAATTGAGTCCACTTTAAGGGTTAGGGTTAGTGCTAGAGAGTCATGGGAATTGTTTTTTGTTTTTTCTGAGACATTGAGCCTTCTCTGTCAGAGAGCTCTGGTGCCACAATAAAATACAGTTCCCATGATTCCCTAACCCTAACTCTCAAAGTGGACTCAATTTGCACTATTTCTGGCAGTCTGCAAAGGCCCTTGGTCGTCTACTTCAGATGCATGGAGTGAATTAGTCCTTATTCCAGACCAACATGGCTATGTCTCTGAATTCTACCACTCTGAAATCCACGTTCACATCTCTGGAAACAGCTTACTTATTGAGACCTCTTCCCACATTCCAACTGATACGTATTTGTAAAGATATCCAGTTTACCAATATTATATTATAAAACTGGGTTTTTCCCCCTACATGTACATTAGAGATTATCTTTGCAAATTCTGTATGATCCCTGAGTGGGCTGTGTTTCCTCAGCAATTTACGGATTAAACACTTTACTTACCTGTACTGGAACAGACTGTGTTGAGATTGCTTCATTTCTTCAAAGTATTTTCATATAGGTTTTCCATTCAAATGCTCTTTTTTTTTCTTTTCTTTTTTTGTCCTAATTCAACCAGCCTGCAGCTCTCCCCCTCCCTTCAAGAAGTAAGTTATTCTCAGGTACTTCATTGTAATATCTGACAGTTAAGTGAGACAATCTTGCACCATATATATTTTTAAACCTGTTCAGATACAGGTTGAGCCTCCCTTATCCAAACTGCTTGGGACCAGAAGTGTTTTGAATTTTGGATCTTGTTTTGTTTTGTTTTTTGGATTTTGGAATATCTGTATTTGCATAAACATGCATAATGAGATATCCTGGAGGTGAGACCCAAGTCTAAATACAAAAATCATTTATGTTTCATATATACCTTATACACATAGCCTAAAGATAATTTTATACAATATTTTTAACAATTTTGTGCATAGAACAAAGTTTGTGTACAATGAACCACCAGAAAGCAAAAGTCTCACTATCTCAGCCACAAATGCAAAAAGCTTTGGTTTTTAGAATATTTGAGATTTTAGAATTCTGAATAAGGGAGACTCAACCTGTATTAAACAAAATCTGATTTAAGGATTTGATTTGATAACATCTTAATCAAATTTAATGCAATACCAAAAATATTTTTGATATGTGCCAAAAGACTGCATTGTCCCAGAATTTTTTCAGATCTAAATCAAAATCTAAGATAGGACAACTTGATTATACTGTGATCCTCTTTCCATACAAGGAAAAGCTTTCTTTCCAGTCTGGAAAGAATGATATGGCTTTTTAGAGGAAATTGTCATCACATTTTCTTTCCCATAAAGATGTTAATATCAGTTCTGCCAATTAGTTATTAATTTATGTGAGCTTATGTGAGGGAATGCTCAAAAAACAATATAAAATGTTCAATAAAACACTTGTTTTTATAACTAATATTTTCCTACCCCAAAAAGCCTTAATTTGAGATCACTCTTCTAAGTCTTTTCCCCACACTTCTTGCCTTTTATGTTTATGATTAAAATCAAGTCCCACCAGATCTGGGCTTCAACCAGGTCCCTAGACAGCTCAGTGGTGTATTTATCCAGAGCACATATATGTATACACACTTATCCAGAACACATATATGTATACAATACCAAGTCCATACATCTGCCCTAAATAGTATCAGGAGGGAAAGTGTTCCCTTCCCTGTAAGATCATGTATTCCTGCTCCCTCCCCTTTGCTGGAGACCTGTGGCTGCTTAAAGAAAAAGCGCACTTTCCCCACAGTATCTTAAGTGATGTGCGTACAGTTGTTGACATTATCAAAATCATTAGGATTTCAGAATGAAAGAGCTGATAATAAATATTTGAAAGAGAATTATTATATTCCACATGTGGGACAAAGCGCCTTCCCAAATACACTTTGTGTCTTTTTTGTCTTGCCAAATATTTGGTCTTATTGTTCCTCCCCCACAAGTTGCTACCACTTGTGCTATCAACATTTTAACTGATTTCAAATTTCAGATTTATTTGTATTTCAGCTTGTGCCCCACACGCTGTTCTCTCTGCATTGCCACCAATGCAGCTGTATTGAAAGAGGATCACAGTATAATCAAAAACCTTTTGGTTTTTCCTTTCTTCTCTGGACTTCTCTTCTTGTTTCCCAAGACTACTTCCTTTGCAGGGTTTTCCTTTCTTCCTTGGCTTCTGGTATTCATTGCACTGTGCCCCTTCCTTTCCTAGAATCCTGCCCAGCTGCCTTGAAGTTGCTCAGCACTGATATTCAGACATGTTTATGTTTGCTTTAAAATAATTTAGCTAATCCATCCCAGAGACATAGCATAACACACACACACCTTCCCAGGGATTAATATAAGGGCTTTCTCCTGGAGGCAAATTTCCCAAAGTAGCCAACAAGAGAAAAGGTTCCTGGGTCATTGCTCCAAAGATGGGTACCAACACTAAAGCCTGCCTGGGTGTCCTGCCTTCTAAATCCTAGAACCTGCCTGAAGCTGAATCAAGTGATAAAACTACATATAGTCATGGACACTTTTATTATATCATCATATTCTGTGGGGTAGAATGATGATGTTGAAAAACAGAATTTTTTTTGTTGCAGGAGAGAATCCTACATCTCCCCACAGAATTTTCAGATTTTGGCAAATATGTCATTATTGCAAGGGTCCATAGCTCATGAGCACGGTGCCTGTTTTGCAGCACAAAGCCCTAGGATAGTTAAGGATCCCTGCCTGAAACCATGGAGAATAGCTGCCACCCAGAATAAGCCAGCCTTCCACAACCTGGGGCTCTCCATAACTATGTGCTTAGTTAGAATGATGGGATCCCATGCATGTAGGAAGAACCTAGAATAGATAATACTGGCTGGAAGCCGTATAAGGCAGCTTCATGCATCTAAGTATATACCTAATATTGCTAAAGCCTCTTGCTCTTACACAAGAGAACACAGTGAAATGAAGTGGAATGGGTTTCATAGAACCTCATAGGGACAAGACCTTAGCTTGTGATTGGTTGCAAAGCAAGAATACCAGCTTCTGATGATATACCATAATAGCAGATATACCATAATAGACACAGAGCCTAGAGGATTCTACACTGAAATTGGGTTTTCATGGTTTGTTCCTTCTGCAACATTTAGAATGAAAGAGCAAAAAGCTGCAGAATACTTAGGTCTATTTTTTAAAAACTTAACTCCTTATTTTCCTAGGAAATGGAATGGAGTCCCAGAAGAAAACAGGCAAACAAGATACTCAATGACTTATCCAATATGATAGCTTTCTGGACACTCCATCAGGTCCTATACCACCCAGCCAATAACATATTTAGAAAGTGGTCAGTTGCAAAAGAGGGGGGGAGAGATGGTGTTCTCTGTTTAATGTATGCAAAGCTCAATGGTTTAGAAAATCCAGAAAAATCTTCTACCTTCAGGAACAATTTCAATTGGATCATCTACTTGTATATGCTGCAAAGGTTTCTGGGGAACCACTGGCACATTTGCTTATTTTTAGAATTAATCAACCATTTCGTATCAGAGATTCTGAAGCATTGTACCAAAACATCCACATAAATATAGTCAAAATAAATTCATTGCTAAAATTAACACATTAATTTTTGAATAAACTAGAGAGAGGTAGATAAATAATGTAAAAGAACCCTAGCCAGGTATGCTGGAAGCCTTTGTTTCACTAATTGTTTGTTTAGTTTTTATATGTTTTTTGTCAATTTATATTAGTTTTTAGTTAGCTTTGTTAGTTGTTGATTAGGCTTATTGCTGTTTTTGTATGTTTCATTTTATATTTCTTAGATATGGAAAATTTGTATGTACGGTAGGCCCTTGGTACCTGCTGGGATTTGGTTCCAGGACCCCCTGTGGATACCAAAATCTGTGGATGTGTGGCTCCCATTAAATACAATACTATAGTTAAATAGTATCCCTTACATAAAATGGCAAAATCAAGGTTTGTTTTTTAGAATTTATATATTTTTTAATATTTCCAAGCCATAGATAAAGAATCTGTGGATATGAAGAGTTAACTGTATTTGTATGTTTTATTGTTTAATGAAAATTATTTAAAAATAAATTCATTGTTAAAATTGTGTTTAGGAATTTATCTGTCAGAAAATGATTATTTGAAGAAGATGAATGTTCAGGAAACATCAAAAGTGAGGAAGAGGATGCTTAAGCACAGTTGAAGGGGCATTCTGTAGGTGCAGATCACTTCACCATTGCTCCACATGGGACCTACAACTCAACTCAGAACTCTTAGAACTGCAAAGTGCCATCTGAAAGTTCTCAAGGACCTACATTTGTTACAAATATCTTTGTGTGTTTTATATAACTTGAGCAGTACAAACTATGCTGTAATTGTGTATTCCCCATGGCAGAGGGTGAGACAAGATGGCCCTTGTAGGCCCTTTCAGCTTTGTGATGCTATATACTGCCCAAAAGAGTCCTGCTGTCCCATTCAAACTACAATTAGCCAAGTTCTTTGGAGAAAGAAAACAGGCACTTGATGCAGTTTGAGTTGTAATACTGAGACCTGACTGAAGTGAACATCCCTAGGAAGCAAAGCCACAAAGTAAATTGTATGTGAAACTTTTGGCTCTGCAAACAGTGTTTGTGCCAGGAAAGACATGTAGCAGGGTGGGTAGGAGATGCTCTACTAGCCACTGGAGGGAGCATTAGGCTGGGTACTAGCCCTGAAGCAGTATCTGGCATCTGAGATAGAGTTCAGATAAAAGGTGCCCTGGCAAGCACCAGCTCATAGGAACTATTCAGCAACAACCACACAGATGTTTCCAGCAGGAGGTAGATAAAAGACATTTCTTCAGACAATGCTGCTGCACAGTATAGGGGTATTTGTTAAGAAACAGTATAATTACTCAAGCTGGCCCAATTCCTAGATTACAAGCTGCAATTTCACATCTCATTGAACAGCAAAATGCCATCTAGCACATACTAGAACAATGGATTGGTTACTAGCAAAGTAGTAACTTCAAGTAGAGTAATACCATAGCCATTGGCAGTTTTTACAGAAGTCTGTGTTTTCCAAACATGCTCTAGCTTCTAGTTCACAGACTGGGGGGGGGGGGGGGGGGACAAATTTTGAAATATTTGTTAATTATGCATTAACTACTAAAGACTATAGCTATGAACTCATATTTTAAAACACATCAGTGGAACACCATGGGGAATTCTAGTTATCAATCGATCAATCTTGGAACACACACATTAGCCCAACCACACTAGCCTAAATCCTCCTCTCATACATTGAGGTAAGATCCACCATGCCATGGATTTGTAGACATTATCATATATAGAACATTGGGAGGTTGGTAATTCACATTTTAATATAAAAAAATAAGGCTGGGGAAAAGTGATGGGCAGCAAGCATTAAGCTAAGTAAAATTAGTACCCATGTCCCACAACTCCTTAATGCTGTCAATTGAACTGCAGCTTGAAATGTGGACAGCTTGTGTTACACAGCAAATTATAGAATACTGCATTTAATGTAAGCATAGTTTTCACTGAGACAGTAAACAGCTGTCTTGATGCAAGCAATAATACAGTGCTGTTCCATACACTGCTCTTCTCCCTAGACCTCCACATCAGTTCTCAGGAAAAAAATATCTAGATTTGCATTGCCTGTAACATGTCAGTTTTCTACATGCAGAAAACTTTATTTTATTTTATTTTGTATAATTATTACATTATTTGAGCATACACCTACCATATAAATTAGGCCATAGAACAGTGATTAAGAACTTCTGGCTCAACTTGTAGTGGTCCTACACTCCATCTGCAAACTTCTTCTGCTTTTTTCTCAAGTGAATGATAAGAAAGTATGCAGTGACTAGAGTGGTTAAGACACTGACTCTGTTGATTGCAAGATCAGCAGGTTGGCAGTTCGAGGCCCAGGTGCTGCATGATGGGGTGAGCTCCCATCACTAGCCCCAGCTTCTGCCAGCCTAGCAGTTTGAAAGCATGCAAATGTAAGTAGATAAATAGGTACCACTTTGGTGGCAAGGCAAACAGTATTTTGTGCAATCATGCTGGCCACATGATCACAGAGTAGTCTCTGACAACACTGGCTCTTTGGCTTAGTAATGGAGATGAGCACTGCCCCCTATGATTGGACACGACATGACAGCCTTGTCAACAGGGAATACCTTTACCTTTTTAAAGGTGTTTTAACTCTAAATTACATGCACAGAACCAAGTGGTGGGTTGTAGGCAGGAAAGTTGATTCGCTGTGGCTTATTTCTGAACAAGTGTGCATAAAATTGATTGCATGCTGGGTAGGAGGAAATCTAAATAGGTAAGAATTACATCTGAACACACACTCTTCTTTGGCCACACCTACTCTTTCTCCCGTCCCCCCCCCCCCCCCCCGTTGAAATGCAACCTTGAAGCCTTCCCAAATTGGCAGTTGATCCTCACATAATTTACACCTGTAAAACCCTGTTGTGGGTAGTCCTTTTAAACAAGAGTTGGGTGACCAGATGTCCTCCTTTAGCAGGACATGTCCTACATTTCAGCCTTCTCTCCAGGAACAATTCCAGAATGTCCTTCATTCTGAGCATAACTAAGAAGCCCATTGAGTAACACCATGCTTGCTGTTCCCTTTCGAGAAATGTGTCTACTTGGCAGCCTGTCCTTGCTGCAGATAGAGCAGGGGTAGGCAACCTTTCCCCTTTAAGGGCTGAGGGACTTCAGCTCCCAGAATCCCAGGAGCTATTGGCCAACATGGGACTATTGGCCAACATGGCTGAGGCTTCTGGGAGCTGAAGTCCCTCGGCCCTTAAAGGGGAAAGTTGCCTACCCTTGAGATAGAGGAATAGGATGGATCCTTCTCATGTTCTTTTTTTTTCCCTAGGAGCAGTAGCAGACAGGACTTGCTCCCAGAGCTCAGGATGCATGTGTTTCTTGGAGGAGAAAACTAGAACAAACACATTAGGCAATGGGCTGCTTCAGGACACAGTGCAAATGCAGAAAGGGATTTTTCTTTAATTTCAGTAAAATGGACAAATAAAAGGAATAATTTAAATCGGGGTAGGCAACCTTTCCCCTTTAAGGGCCAAGGGACTTCAGCTCCCAGAATCCCAGGAGCTATTGGCCAACATGGCTGAGGCTTCTGGGAGCTGAAGTCCCTCAGCCCTTAAAGGGGAAAGGTTGCCTACCCCTGATTTAAATGTAGATTCAGTCAAGGGTTTGTTGGCAGTAAAGTACAATTTTAAGCATTTGTCTCACTCAGAATTCTATGCAAACCAACAAAATTAACAAAGGTAAGCTCATCAGAAAAATCAGAAAAATATGGTTGAGTACATAATAAAACAGTATATTTGTCATATGGTTGTAAATAAACTATATGAAATGAATTCATATTTAAATTAGAGTTTTTAGCTTTTATTTTGTAATGTCCTCCAGTTTTATTGAATATCCTGTATTTTGTGGGGTCTTGTCCTCCTTTGCGGTTCGGGTCATCTTCAACAAGAGCAATGAAAGAACACCCCTTATATTATGGAAGTGCTGGAAGGACAGGGTTTTTAAATGTTTCAAAGACAGGTAATGATAAGAAATAAAGTTCTATGCTGCCCCTCATATCACAAACTAGAAGGGCAGCACCACAGTTCATACAATTTAAAGGTAAAATAATTAGCAGGATCTCTGAAAATCATGACAAAATACTCTTCTTAATCAAAACAACAACAACAAGATTAACTTAAATTATATGAAAGGTATGATACTGTTTCAGGGAATTATACTGTCTAGATAAGTGGATCCCAAACTTTGATGCTCTAGATATTTTGAACTTCACTTCCTAGAATCCCTTACCATGGTGGGCCATACTGATGGGCCTTTGGAAACTGAAGTCCAAAATGTGAGAAGGGCTATAGTTTTGGAATCCCAGTTTAGACTATCAAATAGGTGAGCAAGAAGGTTTCATCTTAGGGGAATGGCTTAGGAGCGCTCCTCAGAAGTAAAAGAGGAAGTTATGGGCCTTTGCAGACTGCCACAAATAGTGCAAATGGAGTCCACTTTAAGGGTTAGGGTAAGTGCTAGAGAGTCATGGGAATTGGTTGTTTTTTTCTGAGACATTGAGCCTTCTCTGTCAGAGAGCTCTGGTACCAAAATAAAATACAGTTCCCATGATTCCCTAACCCTAACCCTTAAAGTGGACTCAATTTGCACTATTTCTGGCAGTCTGCAAAGGCCCTATGAGAATTTTCTCACACAGCATTCAAGTCCCTCTGAGACCTGGTCAACATGAGATGGGAGGTGTACAAGAGTGCCCTTTTTAAAATTACAGCCAATACTGAATGGATGAGCAAATATGGGATACAGAAAAGAAAGAAAAAACCTACACTTATTGTTTTATATGCAGTACTCCAAGCAGCTGCAACAACAGTTATGCAGCCCTGACCCCTTTTTTGTGGTTCCCATGCCTACCTGGAACACCCACACACATGCCTCTGCAAACTCACACCACAAATAAAAAAGGTTGAACCACCCCAAAAAATGCTGAACAAGGTCAATCAGTGCTCCAGGAGGCCTTCAAAAGTGGTACATGATTTTGAAAACACCCAAGAAAACATAAAATAATTTCTCCACACATATAAACTCCCAAACCCCAGAACTCATAACAGAAAGTTACTTTTCATTATGACTTCTAGATGTTTTTCAAATGAAAATGGGCCAGCGTGGTTCATTACAGGTGCTGGGGGCGGGGGGGGAATTGGCCACTGCCACAATTGCACATTTCACATTATGAGAAAGTACTTTCCCATTCAATACAGGCCTTAGTATTTCTCCATGGTGCTGAAATCCCACCTCTCTACCCCTGCATATTTCTTCTTGTTGTTGTGTGCCTTCAAGTCATTTCCAACTCATGGTGACTCTAAGGCACATTTGTCCTAAGATGTTTTGGACAAGATTTGTCCAGAGGGAATTTGCCAGTGCCTTCCTCTAAGGTTGAGAGATTGTGACTTGCTACTCCTCATTAACACTCGGGGGGGGGGGGGCTCATCTTCCCTAGTTTGTTGACCAAAACAAATTCACAAACCTAAATTTAGCAAAGAAAATCCAAAGGAACTGATACAGACTACAACCTAATTCAAACTTATGTGGGAATAAGCCTCAGGGAGCTACCCTGAAAATTACTTCCAAGGAGACATGATAGGATTGGTTAGCAAATCATTATTATGTATTATTGTATTATTTTCAATATACACAATTTATTTCAGCTGTTCCTGTATTTAACAGGTGGAGTTACTTTAGCACAGAGTCCCAAAACACCTTCAGTATACCTGAATAGCCAATTAGTCTGTACTTCTTACATTATGCTGTGCCTCAAGCAGAGAGCTTGTGTGAGCAAGATAAGTTAAACCAAAGTTACTTCAGTGCCAAAATCTATTCAACATGGATCTCCATATCCCAATGTCAAGAGAAAGAAGGAGAACAGAGGTTACTAGATACTACATTTGGGACAAGAGAACAGGGGAAAGGAAATATTTTTATCCTTGAAACACACTGTTTTGCAATGGAAGGGAGAGTAGGAAGTGCCAATGAACTGAAACAAATAACTTAGAGCTACAGTCTTGGGACAAGTTACTCATCACATCCCAATCAACATTTCTCAAAAGGGACCTCAGGATTGTTGTTGCCATTAGCATTGAACAGGCGAATAGGAAGAGAACAAGAATTAGCCAGAAAAGAAAAGTCTGGGTAATTTTAATGAGTTCATAAAAGAATGTCACTCCAGATAAGGAATACTCCTGGGTCAAAGCAAGCTAATGTGGTTGGGTTCTGATATGGGTCCCTAAACTGAAGAGAGACAAAACATCTTGAAAAAGGAAAGGAAGTCTAGCTGATGTCTAGTGGGTTTCTACATCAACAGATTTCAGAGAAATAGCCATGTTCATCAAATGCTGTCAGAAATTTTATTTGTCTTCTAAAAGACAATCACAGTTCATTTATGATTCCATAAGAACCTGAGGTTGACAGCCTCCTTTGTTAGATGTTCTTTGTGGTCACCTTAGCAGGTATATCTATGTGTGTCTTTGCATTCAAGTTATGCACCATGAAGAAAATAAACTGTGGTTTGTGGGTGGGTGGGTATTTACACAAAATGAGGTCAAAAATTCAGAAATAGCATGTAAAACTAGAATGAATACAATGGTTAGATTACATCACCAATGAACAGGAATTGATTCATTTTTTTCTCTGTCTAATAAAACTATTCCTCTCTTCTCTTGTTTGTATCTTTTGCTTTGGGTCTTGGAAGTGTATCTTGCTTTACCTTGCTTTTCTCTCTGTTGATATTATGTGCAACTTAAGACTATTCAGCTCTGGGAAATGTATCTTGTCAGTTCTATTCCTTACCATTTTTAAGAAAGCATTTCAAAATGCATACTTTCTTAGAAGCAGACCTGGACAAAAACCATTGTTCAAAAGGTAGACATGAGTCAAATATAACAAGGAGGCATTCCATCAAACGATAACCTAGCCCTGTCACCCAAACAAAAATCTCCTCTCTGTCTCACAATTGTGTTAACAAATGGAGAGCTAATTAGAGAACCAATGCAACCCAATTAAAGGCAGAAGTAATGGTTAGGATGCTGTCTCCTTATAGAGTGGGTGAGCTGAGTATATGAAGCACAGCAGAGGCAAGTATTGTCTAAGATTAAGCTAAATCATGTTTGCAAATGTACTTGAAGAGGATTGGAAAGCAAGGGCAGCTGCAGATTTCAGGGCCTGTCCTACTGAACACCTGTGGTAACCTATGAAAATGCCATGTACTAAATCAGACTCTCAGTCTAGCCTATCACTATCTACTCTGAAACAGCATTTTGAAAAGTTGGAGTAGCTTTTAGATCATATTCTATCCAAAGAGTAATTGACAAACCCTGAAGTCAACCATTCCTCTCCTACAAGTAGATGAGTTTTCAGACTTCACTTCCCAGAATCCCCCAACTTTTCTCTCTAGGCTAAATGTGGCTCCTAAGTAGATAGAGTGCCAATCCAATTTCATAAAATCAGAGAGTTGGAAGAGATTCCAAGGGCCATACAGTCCAACCCCAGCCATGCAGGAACATACAATCAAAGCACCCCTGACAGATGGCATCCAGCTTCTGTTTAAAAACCTCCAAAGAAAACTCCACCACTCTCAGGGGGAGTGTGTTCCACTGTTGAACAGCTCTAATATTCAGGAGGTTCTTCCTAATATTTCGGTGGAATGTCTTTTCCTGTAGTTTGTATCCATTGCTCCATGTCCTAGTCTTTGGAGCAGCAGAAATCAAGCTTGCTCCATCCTCAATATGACAATAAATTGGGCTAAATGAAATAGCTTTTAATGGTTACTGGTAACACTGAATATCAGTAGCCAGAGAGTGATGTAGATTTTCTCTTGATTTCTTTTTTCCTTTCAAGAAGATCTTAGGGAGTCAATTAAAGGATTGAAAACCCACTTGAAGGTTTTGCTGCTGTGACTAAAGAATATGGCAGTATTCTTTGATACAGTTGCCCCGAGGATGGTGCGTTCAAATCCATCCCTACAGAAGGGAGGGAGAGATCAAGTAAAAAGCTTTCAGAATTCTGATTCACCCAGCAAAAGGGGAAATGATTCACATATGGTGTGACAGGAACACTTGTACACAGAGCACATGGCCGGAATGTGACATGAATTAGCTGGAAAAAAAACTCCCTCCAGACGTCCCAGTGAACAGAGGTCCAAAAATTGTGAATGAAACCAAATTATGACTCTAATATTAACAAACCAGCAATTAAACTGTTGTGATAAAGAATGCAATCTTTTGCGGGGAGGGAGGAGGTGAGGAGTTGAACAACACTTTCTTGTAATTCCTCAGTCTCTTCAAATACTCAGAACTCCAGCCTTCTCCCTGAGACTTTGGATTTTTTTAGCCACAGCTCACCTTAAAGGGTTCCACCTTAAATAACTGAGTAACCTCTAGATGTGGGAAGGCTACCTTAATAAAAACTTTCTCCAGCCAGAACACAGCAGAGACCTGGTGCATCATCCTTTCTTTTAGAAGTTCCTCTTTGAAAACTTCTTTAAAACACAGAGAGAGAGAAAGCCAGGTGCAGGAGGTATAAAAGGAGGTGGGGGAAAAGTAACTCCCCCTACCCAACACCTGCACAGTATAAAATCAAGATATTGCTAGGCAAACAGAGGAGAGGATTGCAAAGAAAGTGTTCATGTTCTTACCTCTGACCAGGTTGCGCTTAAGCCTGCATACCTTCCTCGAGATTAGCAGAAAAAGCTGTGTGTAGATTTCCAGAGTTCTCAGCATTGCCATAAAAGAAATGCTAAAAGAAAAACCAAAGAGAGATTGAATGGAGATTAAAATCTATGTGTGCAAATAAGAAGAAAATGGGACCACATTCCATCCAGAGAGAGACTGGAAAGCCCTAAAGCCAGCCATTCCTTCCTAACAGGTAGCAGCATTGCACTGAGAGGAGCTCCATCTAGGATCCCTTTTCCAATATATAGATGTACAAAGCCAAGGGGGGGGGGGACATTAAAGCAGCAGCACCTACTTTTAGAAAGCTAGTGATCTACCCCAGACACAGCCACCATTGCAAAGAGGCAAAAGCTAAAATAAGCCCTTACCTTGGATAATACACATGGCTCCCAGATCTGGACTGTGATATCATTAAAGAGACATTATTTGTCATAGAAAGAGAAAAAAGACTGAAAGAGGGAGGAGAGAAGGAGGGGATCAGAAAAGGGTGGAGGGAAATAAATAATGAGTGGAGAAGAGGATTGGGAAGGAAGAGAAAAGGCAAAGGAGGAAGAGGTGGAAAGGGGCAAAAGGAAAGAAGGGAGGGAAGGAGGGGGAAATGAAAAACCGAGACAGTAAAAACCAGACTCCTGCCCACACAGTGGAAAAGAAATTCTGACAAGCTGAAAGAGAGGGAGAGAGACTTCACACCCTCCTGCCAGAGGTGGGAGACAGGGGGGAAATAAAGGAGAAGAAGGGGAGTCCAAGCAGAATGCAAACAGTGTCAGAGAAAGGATCCAGGGGTGCTCACTTAATAAGAAAAGATTCTAAAATGCAAAGATATACAACTATGCACAAAAGTCAGAATCATACAAGCCATTATATTCCCTATTACCATGTATGAATGTGAGAGCTGGACAGTTAAGAAAAATGATAGGAAGAAAATCAATTCCTTTGAGATAATGTGGTGCTGGAGAAGAGTGCTGAGGATCCCATGGACAGCCAAAAGGACCAACAAATGGGTCCTAGAACAGATCAAGCTGGAAACCTCTCTGGAAGCCAAGATGACCAAACAGAGGCTGTTGTACTTCAGACGCATCATGAGAAGAGTGGACTCACTGGAAAAGTCAATAATGCTGGGAAAGGTGTAGGGAAGTAGGAAGAGAGGAAGGCCACATGCCAGATGGATGGACTCTATTAAGGAGGTCATGGGTATTAAGGGTTGCAGGAATTAAGGAGAGCAGAGGACAAATGGTCTTGGAGATGTCTCATCCATAGGGTAACCATGAGTTGAGATCAACTCAGGGGCAGTTAACAACAACAATCATAAGGCACCCAAGAGAAGATGGAGTGGTCGAAGGGGGGGAGGTCAGGGAAACTGAGGCTTTGCTGGGAGTGCCATGCTTTTTGGCATGATCAGAGCACTGCACATGCCCCCATCTCTGGGGATGGCCACATTGCCAAGAAGGGAGCTCCAGGTCTCCAAACTCTTCACAACCCAACTGACTTAAATCACCAGACATTGGGTTCTGTAGTGCTCTGAAGTTAGAGCCAGTCTGGCATAGTGGTTTGAGCATTGGACCATGACTCTGGAGACCAGGGTTTGAATCCTGGTTCAGCCATGGAAACCCACCTTGGGGAAGTCACACTGTCTCTGCCTCAGAGGATGGCAATGGCAAACCCCCTCTCAACAAATCTTGCCAAAAAAATCCCATGATAGGTTTGCCTTAGGTTTGCCATAAAGTGGAAACAACTTGAAGGCACACCACAACAACAAAAACAAAAACAAAAACAGCAACAGTGCTCTAATTACCACCAAGAGTTGTTGCTTGCCCTCAGTTTAAGGCTTTTAAAGAAATGAAACATAGGCTGCATCCATGTGGTAGAAATAATCCAGTTTGACACCCTTTGAACTGCCTTGGCTCAATGCTATGGAATTCTGGGATTTGTAGTGTTGTGAGATATTTAGCCTTCTCTGTCAGGTAGCTCTGGTGCCACAATAAACTACAATTCCCAGAATTCCATAGCACTGAGCCAGGGCAGTTAAAGCAATCTTAAATTGGATTGTTTCTGCAGTGTAGATGCAGCCCTTGCTACATTGGAAGAATGGCCATCTCATAGTTCTGTCCTTGCTTCACACCAAAGTATAAAGATTGGAGAGTCCTTTATAAAACATGTCATAATATTAGAAGTCAGACTGGTCCATCACTCAATCCTACTCCTCAGATCCACCCACTCAGGGCAGTTTTTAAAGCATGGAAGTAATAAATTACAAGTAGCATCATTATTTTTATAAATTGCTTTTCCTTTGAACTAGTGCATAGCAATGTTAACGCTCCAAATGGACCAAGTAAGAATAATCCATTATTAGTAAAATGATTGTTTAGTAGTTACCTTCTCAAAACTTTTTTTTAAGTAATGAAAAGCAATTGAAAAATAATACAAGTTACTTCATAAATTTTGTAAGAAGTAGCAATAAATTATTTTTAGGCTTAATCATGGTAAGAAACAAGACAGCTGACATGGTAAGAAGCAAGACACTTTGCTTTCAAAAAGTAAATGTCTAAGGACCTTATCACATGGGGTCTAGAGCAGAGCTAATCCAAAGGGTACCTGCAGCTAATACATATTATTTCCCCGTGTTTACACACGACGCTGCCCTAGAACACGGAGCTAATCTGTATTGTTTCCCCGCGTGTACACACGACGCTGCCCCGAAACTCCACAGAACCCGAAGCTAATCCGTAGCGAGTAGGGAGATTTTGACATTCGGTTTGTTGGGGAAGTACAAGCGGAGCCTTCGTATTCATTGCGCAATGGTGGGTGGGGCGGGGAAGCAGGGAGAGCTCTCCCAAGCAGAAAATCCCGGCGAGGGGAAGGGATTGGCGAAAGGCAAACCGGATTGAGAAAGAGGAGGAGAAGGAGAGGAGGAGGGAAGAGGGAGGCGATCTCTCTCTCTCCATCTCTCTCGCATTTTTCCCCACCAACACCCCTTCCCTCCTCCAGTCCTCCAGCCCTCCTCCTCCTCCTCGGTCCCCTTGGCTGCCTTTCCTCCCGACTCCTTCATCCCATCCTTGCCATCCACAGAAGCGCCTTCTGCGACGCTGGCTTTTTGGGTGGCGGGAAGGGAGAGAGAGAGAGAGAGAGAGAGAAGAAAATGTGTGTGTGTGTGTGTTTTCCTTCTTCCCACGTGAACCGCATCCCGTGGCGCCTGATCGCTAAATCCCCTTTGGAGCCTTCGTATTCATTGCGCTATGGCCGCCAGGGCGAAATTCAGTTCGTTTCGGTATAGAACTGAATTTATTCTCACTTCGGTTACTTTTCTGTTACTTTTCGCTTCGTGGCCAGCGTTTGATAAGGTCCATATGTTCTGGAGTTTTAGAGGAAGAAAAGCAAAGAGGCATGTTTTAGTTGTTTCCACTGCACTCCTTTTCAGAAGCCGAAAATCCGCATGGAGCTCTTACTAAGGTCAAGCTTTTGTTCTGATAGCTTTAAAGGAAAATGTTTTCCCACTTTGGTAAGAGAACCCTATGAAATTCATGAGGTCACTATAAGTCAATAGGGAAATTGAAGGCACATATACACAAGCACCATAATCCCTGCAAACTCAGTGGCATGAGGCTTCAGACACTGCCTCAATTTGATGTGTATCCCTGCTAAACAACTAAAACCCATCTCTTTACTTTTCTTTTTCTAAAACTCCAGAATCTAGACGTTTACTTTTTGAAAGTAATTTTCTGTGTTATTTGTAGACTTGTACTGGTTCCCCATGGTGATTTGATTTCCAGGACCAGGATTTTGATCTCTGGTGGTTTGATCCCATTTTGAATATCATGCAGCAGGGGTAGGCAACCTTTCCCCTTTAAGGGCCGAGGGACTTCAGCTCCCAGAAGCCTCAGCCATGTTGGCCAATAGTCCCATGTTGGCCAATAGCTCCTGGGATTCTGGGAGCTGAAGTCCCTTGGCCCTTAAAGGGGAAAGGTTGCCTACCCCTGTCATGCAGGAACAGCCCAGAGAGACGATCAGAGGCCCGCAGGACTCCTAGCTGGCCTTACCCTGGGGCAAAAGTAGTGCAAATGGCTCAGGGAGCAAGCATTGGGAATGGCAATGCACACAAACATATCAAGACATTCCTTGTGAGTTCTCTTTGGCTGCCCCCCGCTTTTTAAGGACAGGGCAGTATGTGCCAGCTGGCTTGCCCTGTATTGTCTAAGCTAAGCTTCTGCACCCCAGTGTAATGCACAGTGTGATATCATGGTAAATTCTGATGCTCATCATGACAGTCTCATATGCATCCTCATAGAGAAGAGGCCAGAAATGAAGGTAATTGTGTTACTCCATATCAACAAATCAGTGTTATCAGTTTTCTCCAACACCAGTGGGGTTCTGTCACACTGCACACTTGTATCACTACAATTCTATTTCAACTGCTATCGCAACATCCTATGCAATCCCAAGGTTAGCAGTTTAATCAGAAGCACCAGAGGAACAATCTGGCAGAGAATTCTAAATGCAAATTGAGAGCCAGCAAGGCGCAGCGAACTATGACTCTGGAGACCAGGGTTCGAATCACCACTCAGAAATGGAAACTACCAGGTACCCTTGGGCAAGTCACACTCTCCCAGCCTCAGAGGAAGACAAACACAACCCCCTCCCCAAACAAAATGCCACAATAGGTTCAGTTTCAGGTCTCCATAAGTTGGAAACAACTTGAAGGCACACAAGAACAACTAACTGCAAAAAGCAGAATTCCATAGGATGTTGCCATGGCACTTAAAGTGAAATCACAATGCTATAATTTTGTAGTGTGAAAGAGCCCCTGCTCTTTGTAAAGTTGTGGGTCTTAATTACCAATTCAAGATTAGGCCATCCTCACCCCAAATAGTTTGCAACTAATTTGCAACCAATTTGCAACTGGACTAGATAGGCATATGGTTTGTTCTAGTGTGGCTATTCTTAAGAATCAAGGCCACAGCAAAGGGGAGGGTTGTGACCCTTTTGCCCCTATGATGATCCTCTGGTTTGAATTGCTCCCTCTCCCCAGATCCAGAGAGAAAACATGCATGCACACATTCTGTGCTTGAATGTTTGTCTTTTTGGAGCCAGCAATAACAGGAGGAGGGAGAGGTGAGAAATCTGTACAGTGCAAAAGATTTCTTGTCCCCTCCTCATGCCAAAATCCAGATTTTATCATCCTTTGTGGATTCTTTTGAAGATAGAAAAACACCAGGAGAGTTCCATGATTACAACTCTTGAATAATGTCTAGTTTGGCCCTTATCATTTTTCTTCTAAGCCTCCATCACCATGGAGATATTAGGCACAAGGGTCAGAGTCCCTCAGCCTAAAATGGTTATTCATTTTTGGCCAACTTGACCCAACAATATGCTATTTAACTGTACAAAACTTTGTTCTGAAAACAAAAAACCCACAAAGGCAACTGAGCTTCACCCCAAAATAGCAGGAAAACTAAAATTGAGGAAACAGAGTAGGTAAGGTGGTGTAGGAAGAGGTGTAAGGCATTCTCCTATCTATGGATAATAGATATTTATAATAGGGGCAGACTTTAATTAACCAAATCTGTAATTAATACAGATTTGTTTTCAAAAAGGAAGGCTAAAACAAACCTCCTCTGAATAAATCCAGCAAAGAAATCCTCTGATAGTGGTCACATTATGGCGTCAACTTGAAGACAACAGCACCAAACATCAAAATTTAGAAGTGCAAATTTAGAAGTCCTATAATGTAGATAGAAAAATCTGGTGTTCCATGTGGCTGCTATTCAGTTTTCTGTCCAGGTGCCAACAATCCAAACACTTTATTACAAAGGATACCACAGCCAATGGCCATCCTAATGTAGGCATTTTTATGTACTTGTAATATTGCTTGCATATATCACCACCCATTGCTGGAGACTCGGCTGTGCCAGTTGCATCTTGTTTGTTTATCTTTCATATTTATATCCTCCCGTATGGATAATGGCCTTCAGGGTGGTTATTTATGTACATTGCATTTATTTATTTGGAAATAGCCCAGGAAAAGCCAGACCTATGCTGTGTTAACAAAAGCTCAAAATAAGCCTCACCAAATGCAGCCTTGGAAATAACAGACAGCCCACTATGTGGTATCCCAGTGTGCCTCCATGTGTTCTAGCCCTGTTCTTTCTCTCCATTCCCAAAGATGAAGGACAGAAAGCTGGGAAAGAGTGGAAATTGAAGAATGACAATACTTGGCAACTCACACAAACAGAATTTCAGCAAGACATTCTCAAGATGCAAAATAAGGGCAATAACTTTCAAAGGAGATATACCACCAAACAGGAATGGACCTGAAACAGCGGGAGTATGGGTATGTATGTGTGAAAGTATGCATATGTATGCATACACACACATGAAATCATGTGTACTCTTTTGGCTTGAATTACTTCTTTAATGAGGCATTTAGTCTCTGCTCATTTCATATTGGGTCATTTTCACACTCTTTTCTCTGAATTATGCTATACTGTGGTGTGCAATACCAGCTGTAGGGACAATTACATTTTCTATTGTTTCTAACTGGTTAGGTACTTTTACATTTTGACAAATGTTTGGCAATTTAAAAAAAATGTAGAGCCAATATGGTGTGGACAAGAGTGTGATTGGCTTGGATCAGGGTTAAAGCTTCTTCTTGAGCTAAGAGCTGGTTGTGGATCAGTCACTATCCACAGGCCAACCCACCATCTCTCAGGACCTTATCCCACGGGGCCAAAAGCAGCAAGAATCCACTAAGAATCAGGCGTTATAGCGCTATATCTTCCCGCGTGATTACACGACGTCGCTCAGAATCAGCTAAGAATCAGGCGCTATAGCGCTATATTTTTCCGTGTGATTACATGACGTCGCTCAGAATCAGCTAAGAATCAGGCGCTATAGCGCTATAGTTTTCCGTGTGATTACACGACGTCGCTCACAATCCAGCAAGAAACCGCTCAGAATGCAGCATCATTCGCATTCTTTTGAATGTCGGTTTCAGCGGGCATTGCAATAGCGCGAGCTGGTCCATAGCGCTATTATAGCGCTAGCGCCATATTTATAATAGCGCTATAGTACTGGAATGATGCTCATATCGCTTTCTTGCCACTTTTGAGAGCAGCGTGGGATAAGGTCCTCAGGCCAACCCATCTCACAGCATTGTTGTAAGGATACAGGAGATAGCCTCAGGTATGTCATCTCGAGCTCCTTGAAAGGACAACAGGATTGAAGGAGTAATAAATAAGGAATGTGTTGTATATAGTGTTGGATTCAACTGAAGAATGTTGGTATATGAGAGTTTTAAATAAAATAAAATAAAATAAATACATCCTTCCATATTACAATAACCTGATGAGGCAAATAATTAATTCCATTTTACATATGGCCAGGGAATGATATTGAATCCAAAGCCATCTGCTAAATCAGTGGCAGAACCAGAATTTGAACTCATGTCTTATAGGGCTGGTTTGCACAACTGTAATCAGTAATATTGGCTCAGTTTCCTGTCTCTGTCTTTTCTCTACAAACTTAATATGTCCCCACCAAACCATTCTTCTGTATCAAGTATGTGAGCCCAAGGGCTGACATGATAAATATCCTTTTAGACTACAGCAGTGATGGCAAACCTTTTAGAGACTGAGTGCCCAAACTCAGTGACATTCCCATACCTGGTGTCACTGGGTGCTGGGGGATGAGACTTCCGGTGGTGGGACTTCAGCCTTCCAGGGGTGGGACTGCCAGGGGAAACCCAAAGTACACTCTCTCAGCCTCAGGCTAGCAATAGCCAAAAAAAAAAAAAAACCTCTGACAAAACTTGCCAAGAAAATTTTAATACTAAAACCAGATCTGGCATTGAAGTCTAGGTGGCTTAAGGAGTGTGGGAATGAGAAAACATTATCTTTACTTTACATAATCTTATCATTTCATTGTCCATACTCATCACTTTCTTCCAAAGTACAGCTTCCCATCTCACAATGTACACTACCTTCTAGTGTCATTCACCAGACACTTGGAAATTCATTCCAAACATTTGGAAATGAGACCCAAAATCTCAAAATGCTCCATGTGTGAAGTGATAGTAGCAGAGAGGACAGCCCTAGGAAGTATGGGAAATTTCTCAAGAATTCTCAAGGATTTCCCATCCCTTTCCAAGTTACAAGTAATATTTGTTTCCTTTGTCCAAAGGTTCCAAGGCTAGAATTGCCATTTGTCCCAAAAAACCAGGAAAGTCCTGGTTTTAAAGCTTGTAAAAATGTCCCAGCTGGTTGCAGCTGCATGCCCCAGTTTCCAAGGGAAAGAGCAACCATGGTGTTACTTGATGGGCCTCTGAGTCCTGCTCAAAATGGAGAAGATTTTGGGATTCCTCCAGGACAGAAGGCTGAAATGGAGGACAAGGAGGCTGCCCTGTTTTTGGATGGGAGGCCGGACAGCTAGATCAAGGGAAAGTGGGGCCTTTTCCTTCTCCCAGGCAGATCCCAAGGCCACTTACTGGGCAGGCCAGGCCCACTCCTCCTGGCACCTAGTCACCCCAGAGACTGACCAGCTTCGGTAACAACAGCCCATTGGGCGATACAGCCGTTGTGTAGATCGATTTGTGTCTGTTTAGTTTATTTTAAAATGTGTATACTACTTTAGAGTAGTGTACATTTTATATACAATACTGTTTTATCATACTTTGATAAGTGTTAGGGGGTACAGCCATAGTATAGACCTGGCTGGTGTCCAGTTAGTCTAATTAATTGTATCTACTCATTATGAGCAGTTACATATTACATTATACATATTACTATCTTGCTATACTACATTGTTGGAAAAAATCCTCCTATTTTATAGTTTTTATAGTTTTATAGTTTTTAAATCTATAATGTGTTAAGAGTATCTTATAATGTTTCTGTATAAAATATAGAGAAGAGAGTGGTAACTAAGCTGTAATATGGCTTAGCATTAATGCTTGTAAGTTAGCAAATGCCTCATGGAGAATAGGTCAGGGGATACGGCCGTAGTTTTTGATTTAATAATGTTTCATGTATGGTACTGCATGGTATGGTATGGTACTATATGTCTGGAGCTATATATGATGCTATACTAATCCATTTTACCAAAGTTAGTGGCAATTCCATCTATTATATGTGCTCAGATAATTATATAGCTCTATTCCCGTTATTGTACAAACCGTTTTTGTAAACTAAGGGCCTAAGCAGAAAGGCGGCACGGGGTCACCCCGGGAAGCTGAGGATCGGGGCCGAGGCATCCGCACTCCTCCGTCCCCCGGTGTAACTTTGCCACCCCAGGAAGGAAATCGCTGAAGGTGCGGCCGCAAAAGGCTGCTGGCGCACCTTCAGCGCCTTTTCCACCGCAGCGTGTGTGGACGCTGTGGCAGATAGGCATCCTCGGAGCGCCAGATGTGCAGAGGGTCCAGTGCTCCGACGATGTCTTCGGGAAGGGGTTGGGGCACCCAGCATGCGGCTGCCCCTCCCCTTCCTTGCCCTGAAGACAGCGCTTTGCGCCGTCTGCTTAGGCCCTAAGAGGTTAGAGTGATTTACCTATAGTTACCAGTATGTTCTTATAAGAAATTATTGTATGCAACCAAGATGTGTTTTATTGTCATTTTGTGCTGGCCAAATGGCCGTAATAAGGTGTGTGTGTGTGTGTGTGTGTGTGTATATAATGGTAAATGGCAACAACAGCCAGGAATGGCTGGAAGGAAACATTCAGAGGAGGAGGAGGAGGAACAGGAGGAGCGTCTCTCCCACGCAAACATAGAGGAGGAGGAGAAAGAGGAATAAGCCACTGAGGGGAGACCACGGTGGGACTTGCCTGAGGTAAAAAAGGCATAGGACGTTATCACACTAGGGTCTCAAAGCGGCAAGAAAGCGGCAAGAAAGTGGAATGGAATCAATCCAGAACCATACCGGAATGGACCCGGCAAGATGGAAATCGTTATCAGACGCAACTGGAATCACTGTGGAATTGACGATGCCGCGACGGTTCCGCTCCAGGGACCCGTATCTCCTGTTCACACACAAGTGGAAAGATCCCTTCCACAACCGTCGGTCTTAAATGGGCTTGGGCTCCGAAGCAACTGCTTCAGAGGCCAAGCCCAGGCCAGAGTTAAAGGGACAGCGCATCCCTTTAACCCTGGCCTCGGTCTTCTATGGGCTTGGGCTCTGAAGCAACCGCTTCGGAGGCCAAGCCCAGGCCGGAGTTAAAGGGACAGCGCGTCCCTTTAGTCCAGGCCTCACTGCTTTATGGGCTTGGGCTCCAAAGCAACCGCTTCGGAGGCCAAGCCCATAGGAGAGCGAGGCCTGAGTTAAAGGGATGCGCGCCATCCATTTAACCCCGGCCTCGCTCTTCTATGGGCCTGGTCGCCAAAGCGGTGACCAGGCCCATAGAAGAGCAAAGAGGCCTGGGCTAAAGGGACGCACTGTCCCTTTAACCCAGGCATGGCTCTTCTATGGGCCTGGTCGCCGTTCGTTAGGCAACCAGGCCCATAGAAGAGCAAAGAGGCCTGGGCTAAAGGGACGTGCTGTCCCTTTAACCCAGACATGGCTCTTCTATGGGCCTGGTCGCCGTTCGTTCGGCAACCAGGCCCATAGAAGAGCAAAGAGGCTGGGGCTAAAGGGACGTGCTGTCCCTTTAACCCCGGCCGCGCTCTTCTATGGGCTTGGTTGCCGAAGCGACCGCTTCGGCAACCAGGCCCATAGAGCAGCGAGGCCGGCCCCGGCCTCGCTCCATGATACAGATTGCGTGTTCAGACATACGGTGAAAGCAGCATCATTCCGGCATCATTCCGGTCGCAAGAGTGTAATTCCTCAAGATACCCGGAATTCAAAAGAACTGGAATGGTGCAGGAATGATGCAGGATTCTTTCTGCTTTAGGGCCAGTGTGATAACGTCCATAGAGGTTGGTTTGTTCATTTCTTTCTTACAGTGTATATTCAGGAGCCTTTGGGGGCACTTCTGGGGATGGGGTCTACTCTTGGAGGACTCCCTCACACTCAGGGAGGTCAGATGTTATAGCTGCAAAATGTAGGGCATTCAAGGAAAATGGAAGATGTGACCAGCGAAAAGCTAAAAAAACAGACTGTGAGCAGATGTTACAGCTGCAAAATGTAGGATATGTGAGGGGAAAAAATGGAGGGTGCGATCAAAGAAAAGCTAAGGGAAAAACAAACTACTTATATAAATATAAATTCCTACTTCCGAGTCCTGCTCAGAATGGAGCACGTTTTTTGGAATTCCTCCTGGGCAGAAAGTTGGAATGGAGGATGTGTCCTGGGAAAGGAGGATGCCTGGGCGCCCTGCTCACATGACAGGATTTATCGGCATTTTTATGGCTCCCAATTACATTCTGTCCCTGTGGATCCAAGGCAGCAGGTTGTTGTTGGTTGTGTGCCTTCAAGTTGTTTCCAAGTTATGGAGCTCTTAACATGAGGCTTTCTTGGCAACAATTCTTCAGAGGTGGTTTGCCATGGCCCTCCTCTGAGGCTGGGAGAATATGACTCATGGAAGGTCACCCAGAGGGTTTCTATATGGCTGAGCAGGAATTCGAACCATGGTCTCATTTCCATACCCACAGGATTTTGAATTTGAATTGGCATTCTCACATGCACATAACTTTTATACCTCTGTTCCTGGGCTTTCCACTCCACCAAGTGCATCTGATGGAAGTAGGCTCAAGGCTAGGAAAGCTCATGCTATCTTTTTTTTTTTTCTCTCTTTTAGTCTCAAAGGTGCTACAAGGTTTCAAAACACACTGCAGAAATAATCCAGTTTGAAAATACTTGAACTGCCTTGGCTCAGTGGTAGGGAATCCTGGGAATTGTAATTCATTGTGGCACCAGAACTCTCTGACAGAGAAGGCTAAATATCTTACAAAACTACAGTTCCCAGGATTTCCTAGCAGTGAGCCAGGGCAGTTAAAGCAATTTCAAACTGTATTATTTCTGCAATGTGTCTTGGATTTTATGGTATCCCAGTTCAAGAAAGGTTGTGTTTAGAGGATTTGGCTCATTATATACTTGAGTGCCAGATATATGCTAGTATTAGAGAAAGTTATTTAGAGCCTTTCCTAAAGAAAATGAAATACTGAGGTGTAAAAGAGAAACTTACTTACTTGTTACAATAAACAAATCAATATGTGATCCAAAAGGTAGCAGTGTTTGCAGCAAAAGTTACCAGGTGTAGAATTCTTGGAGACCATCTTAACTGACATAGAAACCTGATTATATGTGTCTATAAAATGCTTTTTGTTATAGCACCAATGGTTAATAAGCTCTCTTTCTTTGTTATTACAATGTGATCTGTTTTATAATGCAAGACATATATCTTAAGCTTAGGTATGTATTTTATTTAGGTAGTTAATTCTTATTTTAATGTTTTAAAGTTGATTCTGTAATCATAATTGTATAAAAGCTTGGGTGTTTTGTTTGCAATGGTCTTTGGACTAAGCAATAAACTGTCTATTGTTGTACCTGTAAAGCACTATGTATGTTGATGGCAGTATGTAAAGAAACAAACAAAGAACTGAAATATGCAATACAGCATTGTTAAATGTCAAAATGTGGTGTGTATGTTTTGGGGTTTTTTTATGGGGGGGGTTGCTAATACAGCACATTGGCTGGAGAGTAGGAGCTACATTTCAACCTTCTGTCCAGGAAGAATGTCAAAATCTCCTCCATTTTGAGCATGACTGAGAAGCATGAATTTATATTAATGTGTTTTTTCATTTATTAATGTTTTTGGCTTTTAGTTGGTCATGCCCTCCATTTTTCTTTAATCGAAGGGAATTATGGCAACCCTACCCAAGGCTGTCACCCTACTATCGCCTCACAACAAGCTGGTGATGTTGGTTAGGTTGAGAAATACCGACTGGCCCAGTGTCACTCTGCCAAGTGGGAAATTGAGCCTGTGACCATCTTCAAGACTGATAAAACTACACTGATCCAACTACCTGGTGGCATATGTCTCATAAGTACACAACAGCTTCCTGTACCTTGTCTGTCCCGGGCAAAACCAATTCCAGATAAGAATCTGGGGTTGAGTTGCCATCGCTCATTCACTCACATTTCACATGAGGCATACTCGATTCTGTCCTTCATTTGTAATCCTCTTCCACTCTTGTCCCACTGCTCTTTCTGCCTTCCTTTTTTGTAACCAGAGAAAGCCCAACTCTTTAGAGAAGAATGGAAGAGTAACAGATGTAGATACCTTTACTCACCTCTTGATACTGTCCTCCATTTGTTAATCCTCTTCCAGTCTTGTCCCACTGCTCTTTCTGCCTTCATTTTTTGTAACCAGAGAAAGCCCAACTCTTTAGAAAGGAATGGAAGAGTAACAGACTCTGCACAGGTGTAGATCCCTTTACTCACCTCTTCTGCCTTTTTAAACAGGTGTGGTTTTGGGGTGGGGCAGGAACTTATCAGGCAAATTTACCAATTGGGAGTCAACAGAGAATTTTAGCCATTGCCATTTGTCAACTGATTGTTTTATTTCAGCTATTTGTTTTATTTCTCATAACTTTTAAGTAGCACTGAAGCACTTTTCCAGTGGTGTGTGTGTGTGTATATATATATATATAAAACAACCAGATGTCATGTAAATGGAAGCTTGCTTTAGAGCTATAGCACTATTATGCTACGTTGTAATATATAATTTCTTTAATGAAGAAAAGAAGCCTATTCAGTTGCCATTTTGACAAGGTGGGCAATAGTGATGACTGGAGAAGGCTTTTTAAAATAAGTAGCGATATAGGAATAGAGCTTTTCACCCTGTAATGCTACTTAAAAGAAAACATAGCATTACAGAGCACATGCCTTTATCAAGCTAATTTTTTTTAAAAAAAAATCATTAAAAAAAAACTTTTATGGCACTCCCTTCATGAACCACTTTGTTAAAATGATGGTGACTGGTTGAAAAGGGTTTTTCCCCATCATTTTTCTCCATACAGAAATACAAACATAGATATATTCTGGAGGTATAGCACTTGTTACATTCTATGATCACATCTGTTGTCATTACTTTCTTTTTGTGTTTCTTTGCTTTGTACACTGGTCCCTCCCGATTTGCAGGGGATCCATTCCAGTCACCCCCCCCTGCGCAAATCAGAAAAAAATGCAAATACTCAAGCTGCATTGGTTATAATGGGCATGCACTCATGTGGCATTTTGTCCCTCCTCGCGTGCTGTCTATGAAGGACCAAAACCACGAACAAGTCCACAAATGGGGCGGGATGAATATATTTGGTTTACCATCCTGGTAACCTGTACACTATCGTGTCTGCTCTATGTGACCAATTGAGAGCTTTGCATGGCAAATGTGAGCATGAAGGGGTGCAGTGCAGGGACTTGGAATTTCTAGAAGTGTTGTCGAGAAGTTAGCTCTCACATTCACCCTACACATGTGTTTTATATATATACTTAAGCTTCTGGATTTCAATGCATAACCTGCTAAGTAGGCATTTACTAGTTAATCATGCAGGCCTGTAACAAAATAATAATAATACTGCAGCTTTCAGCAGTTGCAATTTTTCTAGCAGGACATGCAAGTTCTGCTCACACTGTGGATAAGAATGTGATCACGCTGCACCTTTGCCTCAAAAAATGCCAACATTTTCCAAAACAAGGGAGAAAGAATGGTTGGGGGAGGCATCAGATTCTTTAATCTCATTTTAAGCGAGTACAAAACTGATCAGCTTAGGAAACCAGCACTCTGAGGTGGCACCTCATCTGTTATGGGGACCCAAGTGAACAGTAGCTGTGATGAAAGGACTACTTTGACCAGCTGAAGAGATATATGCTAATTTTGCCTTTGGTTTTATTGCTGCATCCCACTTAACACCTTTATGTAGTTATGTGGTTTTATTGCTGCATCCCACTTAACACCTTTATGTAGTTGCTGCACCTGAGGCTCTCTTTCATTGAGCCTTAGTTGGCTTGGGAACTGAGTGGATCAGGACCCTGGGATCACTACAGCATTATATCATTCTTTTATTCAAGTGAGTCTTTTTCAAAGCTGGAAATGTATTTTAGTGCTACTTCAAAAATTGGTTTTAAAAGAATGGAGAACAAAAATGGTGTCCACTATATTATGGAAGTGTCCTGGGCTATGACAGGTTCACACCACACATCAAAGCCACACTCCTGAAAAAGAGGTGGGAGAGTTGCACTAAGGCTGCATCTGCAGTGCAGAAATAATGCAGTTTGATACCACTTTAACTGCCATGCCTCTGTGCTATAGAATTCTGGGATCTTTAGTTTGGGGAAACATTTAGCCTTCTCTGTCAAAGAGCTCTGGTGCCACAACAAACTACAGTTCCCAGAATTCCATAGCATTGGGCCATGGTAGTTAAATTGGTGTCAAACTGGATGATTTCTGCAGTGTAGATACTGTAGGGTACTGGTATGTAGGACAGAACATAGTGGGATACATAGAGAAAACATACATAGAGAAAACATACAATATCACTGATAGCGTAGAAAGTCAGTTGCTGTTCCACTGAGAATTCATAGCAAAGAAATGATTTCTTAGTGCTAGGAATGGTCTGTATGGAAACACATCTGCTCAAAAGCTCAGGCTGTTCCTATAACTGTATGTAACAATCATGCTGTGAGACAATTCAGCAGTTTCTAACAACAACAATTTCCTGTGTCCTGCTATTCAAAACAAATATATTGAATACACAAAATTCACAAACTGTTGGGGAGGAATCTCCCCTATGGACTCATTCCTTCTTGCCATATCTAGAAAGAAAAGAGAATGCATTTTCTCCGTCAGCTGTGTCAGAAAGCAGCTGTTTTTGCTAAGGGGGTTGTGGACTTCGTTCTACTAAGCCTATATTTTCTAGGGGCATCCAAGACTTTATCACATGTGGCTTTTAAATGGCTTTCAACATTTGAAAGTAGCACCTTTGGCTTGCTTATTGCATGGTGCCATCTCAATCTTGTCCTTGCCTTGCCATCCAAATGTGGTTACAGCGCATCTTGTCATTGGCAGGAAAACACATCAATAGGCCCCCCCAAACATGTTCCCTTAGTCCCCCAGGTGTGATAGTGTCTTCACATGGCGGTTCTGGGATGGGGCAGTAATGTGGTCTCTGTGTCCCATCCCCCCCACTATTTCCCAGCAGGCTTTTGCCTCTAAGCTGGCAGGATATTGAATCCTGCCAGCTTAGAGAATCCTGGGAATTGTAGTTTATTGTGGCACCACAGCCCTCTGATAAAGAAGGAAAAATGTCTCCCAAAACGACAGTTCTCAGATTTCCCTAGCATTGAGCCAGGGCAGTTAAAGCGGTCTCAAACTGGATTATTTCTGCAGTGTGTTTTGGACCCATGTTTAAAAAAAAGACCAATATGAAGCCTTCCTGGGTGCAATTGCATATTAAAACAATGCTGGGGGGGAAAAGTTTTTGCCTTCTGGGAAAAGGAGAACAGGGAAGGATCCAGTCTAGCCTTCTGTGGAAGGGAGTTCCAGAGAGTGGGAGCAGCCATTGAGAAGGATATCGCTCCTGTCCTCACCAAACAAGTCTACAGCTTCTTCTGCACTGCAAAAAATAAAGTGATTGACACCACTCTAACTGCCATGGCTCCATGCTATGGAATTCTGGGAATTGTAGTTTTGTGAGACATGGAGCCTTCTCTGTCTGAGAGCTCTGGTGCCACAACAAATTACAAATCCCAGAATTCCATAGCATCGAGCCATGGCAGTTAAAGTTGTGTCAACATGGATGACTTCTGTAGTGCAGATGCAGCGTATGATGGTGGCAGGACTAAGAGAATGCCTTTCTCTGAAGCTCTTAGGATTCTGGCAGGCTTGTATGGGAAGATACAGTCTTTCAAATAGTTTGGACTAATGATATTAGGGAACTGGGTATGTTTAGACTGGACAAGAGACGGTTAAGAGGTGATATGATAGCCCTGTTTAAGTATTTGAAGGCATGTCATATTGAGGATGGTGGAAGCTTGTTTTCTGCTGTTCCAGAGAAAAGGACCCAGAACAATAGATGGAAGCTACAGGAAAAGTTTCCATCTAAATATTAGGAGGAACTTCCGACAGTAAGAGCTGTTTGACAGTGAAAGGCACTCCCTCGGAGAGTGGTGGAGTCTCCTTCTTTGGAGGTCTTTAAACAGAGGCTGGATGGTCATCTGTCGGGGATTCTTTGATTGAGAGTTCCTGCATGGCAGGGGGTGGACTGGATGGCCCTTCTAATCTCTTCCAACTCTATGATCCTATGAGTCTATATATAGGGCTTCATAGATCATGACCATTACTTTGAATTGTGCCTGGAAATGAATCTGTAGCCAATGAAGATATTTTAACAAGAGAATTAATGTTCTCCCTATAACTGTCACCTGTCAGCATTCTGACTGCAGCATTCTGGACCACTGGAGTTTTTGAACAGTTTGCAAATGCAGCCCCACGTAGAAGTGCTGGGAACATGTGTTGACTACCATTTTCCATTTGTTAAGTCAGTGGTCTGGTCCAGAGGAGTGCATTCAGCCATAATGCAGCCCAGAAACTTTGGGGGGTTGCAAACTGCAAGAAATAGTGCAAATTGAGTCCACTTTAAGGCTTAGGGAATCATGGGAACTGTATTTTATTGTGGCACCAGAGCTCTCTGACTCATGTCTCAGAAAAAAAACAATTCCCATGATTCCCTAGCACTAACCTTAACCCTAAAAGTGGATTCAATTTGCACCATTTCTGGCAGTCTGCAACCCCCCTTTGTCTGTGGGGTAATATCTGCTCCTTTTTGCAGACCCTGGTGAAAGGCAGTTGTGCCTAAGAACAGCTGCACTCAGTTGATGGAACATGGGCTATCTTTGGCTTTAGATTTATTGCTGCATCCCTCTCAAAATATGTGAAGTCAATAAACCATCATTTTGTTGCACCTGTGCCTTTGTTTCCCTGAGCCTGGTTGACCTGGCACCTGAGTGGATAATGGCCCTGGAACTGTTATACAAAGTCAAGACTTCAAAGGTTCACTAAGGAGAGTTCCTTGAAATGGAGCCATGATAGACTATATTTAAAAAAAAAAAAAAAGCTGGTGTTAATTTGCAACATTAGACCATACATTCTGCTCATGCAATTTATTCATTTGGCCCTAAACTCACCAGAAACAAAGCATATTATAACAGCAAAGGACTTTGTTCAAAAGCCTTTTTAAAAGATGAACTAAAAACTTTGACTGACTTTGCTGTTACTATCATCCTCTGAAATGCTACTGGTTCCCTGTTTTAAAAACATAGGCATCAGGGGAAACTGACAAGGGAAAGAGAATGTAGTAAATTCTGTTGATAAAAAGGGAGGGGGGCTTGGAGTCCTTGCCAGCAATGTCAATGTCTCCTTTCAATGTTGGGAAATTAATTAACTCCAAAGAAGGCATACAAAAGGTGGGTATTTAAACCAATACTCATGGCAAAGAAAGATTAATATTTGAAGAAAATAAAATGTTGTGTTTTTGTTTTGTTTTTATTTAGAAAATGTGCAAAGAAGCACACAAACATACAAGGACTGATTCAAGATTCACAGCAGGCTACAGAAAGGAAGGTTGAAAGGTTGGATAGCAGAAAATTAAGGATGAAGAAGAGTATATTTACCAATCTAGGAGAGAGAAGTCCAATAAAGACTTGGACAGCATCTGAGGGTACCTTGGGAAAAGTGAACAAAAATGGTGTGGGGGTTATATCCAAAAACCTGCCCTGAGGGTATGCGTTGTGTACCCAAAAAGTGTACAAAAGCTTTGATGATCTTCCCAAGGAATGGACAAACTGGTTGAGAAAATGTAATGATTTTTAACATCAAGGTGTTAATGCATTGCTGATTGATGAAATAATCATTTGATGATCAGACAGGCAGGGGAAATGTATGGACTTCAAAGAGGGAAAACAGGGTATAGTCTCTGTCTGTTTTGACAAATGCCTTCCTTTGTTTCCTTTGCCATAGGAAATACAAAATAAGCAGGTAGGAATAATGTGGCATGGTCAGCATAATCCATGGTGCTGTCTTTTGTTCTTATATAGGCTGGGCATGCCCTCAGACACTGTGACCTCAACACTGGTGCATTTTAGCTTCCTTGGTCATCATGATCCCCAAAACACGTATCAGATCATCATGCCCTCCAATCATGCTCTATGCTAGATATTAATTATGAAAACCCTATATCCAGCCGGAGGGGTGGTAAGGTACGCTAATGATTCAGACATACTCCACAGGCTGGTGTTGCTCATCTTCCCTTATTCTTTGCAATTCTTTGTGGATTCCACCCTCCAGGAAAAATAAGGTAGCTACCCAGCAGCAAACTGAGAGATTTTTGGGAACTTTCATTTTCCTTTAAAAAAAAATGTTGCCAGTTCTCATGGTTAAACAGCTATATGCACAGAGTAACAAAAGTTTCAATGATCTGTGTAACCATTTGGCCCTCTCTTCCCCTTTTCTTCCCACCCTTATTATTATTCCTTAAAGCACTCCACCATGAGCAAAAAGATACTGGACATTTTTTTTAATTAAAATAATGTTATTGATTTAAAAAGACGCAAGCACAAACATTTAAAACATAACACCACATAACTACAATACATCCACAAATGTAACAATACCTCCATCTACAATACTACCATCTATTACATTTAAGACAACAATAAATTGACTTCCTAAATAATGCCTACTGATTCCTTTTTATTGTATTATATAATATTTTCTCTTATTTTTTTATCCTGATATAAACTATCTTCTATTAGTTTAATAATCTATTAATCTTTGATTTACTAATTTAGCGAGGAAGGCAAAAGGAAAAGAACAATAATACACGATTCCAGAAATCCAACATTTTGTCCTCATCAAGTTATGTGTATGATATAATACAACATTTTGGACTAAATTTCTCTTACATTTTTGATATATGTATTTATAATTCTTACTCCAAACCCATTACCCATAGTTCCCCCCATTTCTGTTTCATATATTTAGGGCCTTTGCAGACTGCCAGAAATAGTGCAAATTGAGTTCACTTTAACTGCTCTGACTCAGTGCTAGGGAATTATGGGAACTGTAGTATAGAACCGCCTCCTTCCATATGAAACACCCCCCCCCCCGCTCCCTTAGGTCATCTGGGAAGAACCTGCTTCAGCCGATAAAGACTAGGCTCTCTCTGGACGTTTTCACACGCGGGTCTCTAGCAACTAGCATCATTCCAGAATGAACGAAAGCAGCATCATTCCGGTATGCTTCTGGTCACGCAAATGTAATTCCCAATGAAACCAGCATGCAAAAGAATGGGGATGATGCCGCAATGAGACGGGGATGAGAGGGGGATGGGAGGGGGTTCTCTGTGACGTCGTGTGATCACAGGGACAAAGGATCCTCAATGGGACGGGGATGGGACGGGGTTCTGTCTGCTTTAGACCCCGTGTGATAACGTCCTCAGATTTCCCAGAGGGCCTTTTCTGCTACTGCCCCTAGACTTTGGAATGGCCTGCCAGATGAGATCCATCTTATTTCGACTCTTGCTGCTTTTAAGAAAGCAATAAAGACGGATCTCTTCTGACAGGCCTTCCCGGAATAACATCTTCAGAGGGGCGAACCCTAATTGAACCCTAATTGACCCTTCTTAACTGTTCCCATTTCCTCGCCAATTTCATATTTATTGTTGCTGTCAATTTTATAGTATGGACTTAATTTTAATTTAATTCTGTAAGTTTAATTCTGTTTTAAGGGAGGGAGGGTTGTTATGAGAGGGATTGTTCTTAATCTTGTTGTTTTTTAATATGTTGTAACCCGCCCCGATTGCGGAGCAGAGGGGCGGGCTATAAATAAAAATTTATTATTATTATTATATTGTGGCACCAGAGCTCTCTGACAGTGAAGACTTGGGAAGGTGCGCCGCAGGACCGAGGCAGCCCCACGCCTCGATCCTGCGGCGCTCCTTCCCCGTCCTTGAAAGGAGCGCTAAAATAGTGTGAGGCACACTTTCACTGTGTGAGGCGCACTTTCACTGTGTGAGGCGCACTGTGTGAGGCGCACTCCAAAAGTGTGAGGCGCACTTTCACTGACTTATCCGCCGCAGCGTGTGCGGACGCTGCGGCGGGAGGTTGCCCCCGGACCGCCGGCTGTGCGGAGGGCCGGCGGCTCCGAGGGCAACCTCGGGAAGAGGAAGGGGCGCTGAGCATGTGGCTGCCCCTCCTCTTCCCTGCCTCCAGGACGCCTTAATAAGCCGTCTGTCTCAGAAAGAAATACAGTTCCCATGATTCCCTAGCACTGAGCCAGGGCAGTTAAAGTGGACTTAATTTGCACTGTTTCTAGCAGTCTGCAAAGGCCCTTAATAAATGGATTCCATTTTTTAAAAGAACACCTGCCTATACCTAAAGAAAACGACAATGCAGCAAATTTGTGAATTTTCCATCTGACAAGGGCTTCAGAGCCCCAGCAGTGTAGAACTCAGGCAAGACTCTTTGCCTTCAGCTGATAGCAGCTTCTTCTACAGTGCTGGAGAAGAGAATGGATGGAGACAAACTCAAACAGCAACAGTGCATGAACAACCAGCACACCTAGTCCTATCATGCCTACTTTGGCTTTAGGATGTCAATGTGAACAACAGTAAGAGTGCCTCTGGACCTCACTAGGGTGTTACATCACTATAAGCAGAGTTTGTTTTCTTTCATACTGAGCAGATGTCTTTTCCACTTCTCAGGAAGCTGTGTGGGACATCCTGAACAGTACATTGCTGCAGGAATGTGCCATGCTCCCTGCTTCCCCACACAGTGAAAAGCTCCAAGAACAACATGACCCAAGTTTTGTTTTCTGCAGTAGAGAGTGCATTGAAGGCTTATGCCATTTTTGTATCATATCTGCTTTATTGGCAGATAGAGAAACAAAACAGAAATGGAGGCAAGCGCTTCTACCAGGCAATACATCTGACATGCCACATTGGATCTCCAGAGACTGAGAGAAGGGATTGTTTTATTTAGAGACATTTCCATACTGGAAATGAAAGAATGGGAGCTTAGAGGTGATCCGTGGAAATGCAGGGCAAGGCTGACATGCTGTTGACGCCCGTAAAAGTGGAGCTACGGGGGGTGGGCAAAATGGGGGTATTGCCCCTTCCAAATAATTCTGCCCCCCCCCCATGAACTTTTCCTTCAGTCCCCAAATTTCTAACATTGCAGCAACTTCCTAGGCTTTTATCCTAGGTCACTGACTTTTATCCTAGGTCACTGACAAATAGGCCACTTCACAAAAGAATGGGTGGCCCAGCAACCCTAATATTTGTAAGATAGCAACTCAGGATGTGGGATAGACAGGCACTGATGCAGTAGCAGAGCAGGAGAACTTGGCACCTTAAGGACCACGGCCGAGGATAGCCATTTACACTTTGCCAGAAGAAGAGTGAACATATCACCAAAAAGAGAATATGAGGTGTCAGAAATGTGCATAAAATGTGTGTGAGGAAATGCATGGTCAGTGCAAATCTAGAACTTATGAGTATAATTTCAACAGAAATACAATCATCTTATCATAGTGGGCAAGACTGTGGCCAGATGATCTGGATACTTGCTCAGTCTGCTGTCTGACTGCCCCTGTTCTGCTTCTGATGGTTTTTCCAGTTTAAATCAAACCAAGACAGGTCAGCCTTTCAAAGAGAGAAAAAAGACAAACAGAGGACTGCCCTTTGACAACTTTTCAGATTAGGGTACATCTATTTTGGTGGTCACTCAAGTGAAACCAACAGCAGAATCTTGACTTCACTGACTTCATCCCAAATGCTAGCTATTTGACATAGTATGGCTTTCCTATTCTGAACCAGCTATAAAATAATAGCTGGTTCAGAATCCTGAGCATACGGGGCACCATAGCGTTCTATCTCATGTTGGTACAAATATTTGTAAAAACATTTTATCAAGGTACATACAACAAAAAACACTGGGTACTATCTAAACTATTTCATCTTTTATTTATTGAAAGCATCAGCTCATTTGAACAACGTGGAAACTTTCCAAAGAAATAAAGTAGTATTGTTTTTTGGTGTTTTTTGTTTTGTTTTGTTTTGTTTTGTTTTGTTACCCAGTATGCTGTTGGGAAACAGCATCTTCTATAGTGCCATTATTCCACTGTTATGGCTGCCTCCTGTGGAATCCTGGGATTTCCAGTTTAGGGAGGGGCCAGAATTCTTGGGCAGAGACCTCTAGTGCCTTCCTAAAGTACAAACTCCAAAATAACACAGGAGGAAACCATAGCAATTAAAGTGGAATAATAGTGGTATAACAGTGTAGTGTAATATTGACCAAACACCAGGCAGTCGCCCCTCCGTTCTCACAGACTTGAAGTCCGCGGTTTTGCATATTCAAGGAGGGGCGACCTCTGTTAAAATCAATGGCGTGCACCCCATTCAAGCCTATGGGGCTTGAATATGGGTGAATCTCCATTTTTGCGGGGAGGGGGGTCTGGAACGGATCTCCCGTGAAAACGGAGGGCCAACTATTTAGTACTATGGGGGGGTGTTTGTTTTTAAGGTGATCACTCAGTTTTACACTAGCCTATTTGTTTTTCATCATTTTATTTCTTTTATGTTGGTCTGTACAAGACAATGAATCGTGTAGAAATGTACACATATTTAAAAATGGAAATGAGATACCTTCAGTCTTGCAAATAAAAAATCAACAACCCTAGAATCCTCTGTGATCACTATGGTGTTTTAAATTTACATACACATGATCATATAACTAATCTGCCAGAAGCAGGTATTTGGGGGTCCAACAGACAGATCATGTTCTATATTACATCCAGCCCTGAAGTAAAACATGCAAATGAGCCCAAATCAAGATATTTTGGGCCCCAGGGAAAATGGAATCCTTGGCAATCAAGGACAACACTTACAATCTTTTGAATTTAGAAATAACTGAAAGTCACTTGCAAAGCTGAGCTGTGTCGGACCAAAACCAGAAAAGTAAAGGGACAGACAGGTCAACATCTCATGTGAATGGGTTTTTTTAAATTAAAAAATCATTTTGATTATCAGTAAGAAACAGTATTATCAATTTTAATCCCTCTTTGTATTATTTACCAGGGTACCAAAAATGCCAGTTGTTCTTTTTGCTGCTGCTGTTAGTTGCCTTCAAGCTGATTCCAATTTATGGCAATCATATTATAGGCAAGATTTATTTAGAGGAGATTTGCCATTGTCACAAACTCTGGTAAAATGACTTAGAAGGAGCTTTTTACCCCCACAAATTCTCAGACTTAGGGACCTTTCACACTATACAATTATAGCACAATAATTCCACTTTAATTGGCTAGATCCTATGATATCCTGGGTTTTGTAGTTTAGGGAGGCAATAGTGTTCTCTGACTGAAAATTCAAAATACATCTCCCTAAACTGCATATCCCAGAATATCATAGGATGGAACTATGGCATTTAAAGTGGAAGCATAGCACCATATGAGTGTACTGTGAATGGGGCATCAGAAATTATTCTGATCAGAGGTATGTATTAAACTTGGAATGCAACTACCTGTAATAACAGTCCCCATAGACACATACCAAGAAAAATCCACATATGCAGCTGTATAGATCTGTAGCAACAATCAATTCTAGCAATTTTCATCTACATGAGAAGCAGATCTTCTGTAAAGCTAATGTGTCTTCATTGCCCACTCAGGTTGCTTGTATAACAGGGATAGCCCGAAACAATATATTGTTGCCAGGAAAAGTTCAGACCAACCATCTGCAACGGAGAAGATTACTGTTAGCTCAGAGGAGACAAAGAAATGGGATGAAGGAGGTTGATGTCATCACTTTAGTAATGAAAAAAGTTCTAGTGTTCCTCCAGTCCTATGTACTCTGCCTTCATTATATAACTGATTCTGTTATCTGTTAGATGTTCTTTTAGTTTATATACTTGAAGCCATGTGTCATTCAGCAGCTGCTCAGAGCCAGAACAAATCATAGCCATTGCCAAGCAGAATGCAGAACAGTGGTCAGATTATGGCCTGATCTTTTGTGGACTTCAACAGCCACTGGCCATGATGACTGGGGGACACTGGAAGTCTTAGTTTTAAAAATAACTTTTCTCCACTCTGGCCCTGGATGTGAAAAGGCTGAAGACTTCTATCTAGAGCTCACTACTTCTTCCAGATTCCAGTCATTAGATTTGAAAAGTGTGATTTGTACTAGCAGCTGGTAGCCTCTGTGCCAGCGATGCGGTGAATCTGCTCCGGGTTTTATTCCGTTCTATCCATGCACCTCAATCCTAACCCTCAAATAGGTGCTGCAGCCTTGGAAAGCTCTTTAAAAGTCTGGCATAATACCCAGTGCAGTTTCCCTGCATCCCTGGCATGGACACAGCCAGTCTTGAAACCATCAGGCCAAGACATGTTCTTCTCTCACTGCACCATGAGAACATCCTTCTGAAAGAGCAAATGCCACTCAACAGCCTGGCAAATGCTTTTACTGTACAAGCGCCGCCACCTTCGTTGATCTGTAGCAACTTGACTTCGTTACCAGTAGCGTTGGCTCCAAAGCGCAGACCCAGTTTAATAATTCAGTGCACGGATTCCATTTAGTAGCCATGGAAACTGGCTCTCTGACATCCAGTTGTGAGAAGGGGAAAGGGGGAAAAAGCAGTGGAGAACACACACAGGCACAACGCACTCCTTTACTCATGTGATGCCAAGCTTCTCAGAGTCTCCATTTGCATCACGTATGCCCCCTAATTATTCAAGGTGTTTAAACATTTGCATCTCCCTCATTATTAGCACATTAAAATTCCATTCCTGGAAAAACAAAAAACAAAAGAAACACCAAGGCTTCACTGGACATTGCATTCCAAAAAAATTGGGTGGAGATATTTACACCATTTCTTAACAACGCTGGCATCAAACCCTGCTTAGAAATGGATAAACTGCAACACATGACAACCTATGCCACAGTGAGAGGACTCTAGGGTTGTTGCCTTTTCCATGAACAGAGGTGCCATACCTTTAACAGCTGCCCATCAACAGGTGAAGGCACCCCCCTGTGCTACCCTCTTACAATTATTAAAAAAAAATTCTGAACTGCACTACTGAGCTGTATAACAAAGATGCTGCTTAAGGCACTTATGGTGGGAAAGCATTTGTATTTAACAAATATACAGTACTTCGTGTAATCATTAGTGATAGAGAACCTCTGTCCGTAAATGCTGCCAGCAAGCTTCTAGATAGGTCACAGGCACAGTTTGAAAATTTACAGAGGGAAAGAGCAAACAAAAACCAAGTAAATATATATCCACACGGAACCATTAATGTCAGACTGGGTTGTGCAATTCAGTCTCTGTGAAGGCAATCAGAAAACCCTACAAGCCTGTTCACCAATTACTCAGGGTAGCTATATCTCTTATGACTTTACTCCAAGCCCCATTTCAGATGTTGGAGAACACACCAGGCAGCTACTGGGCAGTGGTGTCACTAGGGTTGGTATCACCTGCAGTAGTAATTCATGATATCATACACACACCCTTTGACCTTCTCCCATACCCCACCATACAGAATTCTTAGTATAATCTGCCCTTGGTATCTGTTGACTTGCCATCCATGGATTTAACCATCTGCGGGCAGCAAGCCTGCCTGGGGGACCGGAGGAGGAGGAGGAGGAGGAGGAGGAGGAGGAGGAGGAGGAGGAGGAGGAGGAGGAGAAGAAGAAGAAGAAGAAGAAGAAGAAGAAGGAAGTGGTGGCAGCGGTGGCCCCCTGTCACCAGCTGCCTGACTGCCACTGGTGAAAGTCAGGAGAAGAGGGAGGGAAGAACGAGGGCTGATGGAAGAGGAGGAGGTCTGGAGGAGGAGGCAGGAGGAGGTGGAGGAAGAGCAAGCAGCGGCAGCAGCAGCTGCAGCAGCAGCAGGCCCATGTTACTAGCCACCTGCCTACCACCAGTGAAAGCTGGGAGGGAGGGGAGAGAAGGCAGGAGGAGGAGGAGGAGGAGGAGGAGGAGGAGGAGGAGGAGGAGGAGGAGGAGGAGGAGGAGGCGGCAGCTGTGGCCACAGCCTCCTGCTGCCCATCCGCCAATGATGAGGGAGGAAGAAAGGCATCTCCACATGAGGGCTGGTGAAGTCCTTTGGCCGCACCACCATTGGGGTCAATGGGACTTAATGTTAGAATCCTGTTAATATTCTATCAGATATGTAGTATAGTGTGGGGATATGTAGTATAGTGTGGGGATGATGGAAAGAGGGGTTAGTTATGTGAGAGTGCAGGTGCTCTATCAAGTGACCTTGAGTGGCTGGCTCGGCTGGCTGGGAACGGATGAGATGTTTGGGAAAAGGAAGGAGGGGTTGAGAGCGCGGGCTTTTGCACATTCTTTTCACTAACTGTAGGGGGGGATTTTTTCAGTCTCAGCTAAAACGTCTGGTAGTCAGGTCTGACCTATGGATCTTCCAATAAAGTTCTGTTAATTCCTTAATTAAACTGACTGGTTGGTTGTCTAAAGGTGCTGCTGTCTATTTCATGACAGTTAGCTGAGACTCACCCCAAGTTCAACTTTATTTTTGGTATTTTGTTCCTGCTCCTGGAGAGATGGAGGCAAGAACGGAGATGTCCTCCAAAGAGGGCCAAACCCCAGAGGATGGAGGGGAACCTGGGCCGGAGGACAGAGGAACCGGAGCGGTGCCAAAGACCGGAGGGTCACAATTGCCACAGACCCCACTAGTGCCTGGGAGATGGTTCGGTGCTCCGGTGGCCCCCGTGCACACAAGAGAACGCCGGCGGGCGGCGAGGTGGTCGGATTGGAACACCGGGTTCACGCAACCACTACAGCTGTCCTCGGGAGAGGGGACCGACGTGGAGATGCAGGTACAACAGCTGAAATCTGAGGTGGAGGGGATGCGAGATACCATGACCATGATGCTAGAGATCCTCCAACAGATTGCTGGAGAGGGAGTAGGGGGTGCAGGAGCAGGAGCTGCCCGAGCCCCAGCCCCAGGTGGGCAACCCCAAGCGATGGGTGCAGGGGAAGAGGAAGCCTTGCCCCCAGGGCCCCCACCAGCAGTCCCCCCGCAGCCGAGGGCTCCCGATGCACAGGCTAAGAAGATGGGGGTCAAGTTCGATGGGGATTCCCAAACGTTGCCTTATTTCTTATCACAAGTGGCAGATCATATGGAAGAGTGGGGCCCAGTTTTCCCTTCGGAATCAGCCAAGGTGAAGTGTGTGGCAAGGCATCTGCGGGGGGAGGCGGCCCGCTGGCTGGTGCAGCTCTACGATCGACGGGCGCCAGAGCTGGGGGACCTAGACGAATTTATGAGGGCCCTTAGGACTAGATTTGAAGACCCTTTTCAGGCCACCTCTGCCCTGGCTGAACTAAAAGCTTTAAAACAAGGTTCCATGACGGTGGCTGCATATGCGGCAGAATTCAGAAGGCTGGTGGCCCAAGTGCCGGACTGCCCGGAGGGAATACAGATCCAATATTTTAAAGATGGACTGCGCCCAGAGATAGCCAAATGGGTGTTGATGATGGGAAAACCCCTCACAGCTATGGAATGGATCAGAGTGGCGGGAGAAGCGGAAGCCATCTTACATGAAGTGAAGATGATAGATCAGAGACAAACCCAAGAAACCAAAGCGAAGGGGGGCCGAAGCCAAGCCCACAAGGGGAAACTTCCTACCGGCACTGCAGAGACTGAGAGGGAGAGACGGCGCCGGTTAGGTCTATGCTTAAAATGTGGCCAAAAGGGGCACTTAATTGCTGCTTGCCCGGACATGGTCCAGGAGGAAAAGACCGGCTCCGCTCAGGGCCCCCCCCCCGGCAGAGGCTCCAAGAAGGAAAAGAGTCAGCCAAAAAGAAAATCCTCTACTGAGCCCAGCCTGAAAGTAGAAGAGCCCAAAGAACAGGAGATCTGGACAGACTCCGACGACTCAGACAGTTTTACAAGCTCAGGAGGGGAGCCTTTAAACTTCCAGAGCCTGCCTTAGGAAGCGGCAAAAGGCGGGCTGTGGGAACAGAGAGCCGCAAAAAGATGGTGAGTGGGGGCATTCCCCTGTTGTCTGTATCAGTGACTTTGATGGTGGGGCCCAAGAAAAAAGCTATGCAATTAATTGCAGCCATTGACTGTGGGTGTACGAGGTGCTTAATAAACCCTGCAATAATAGACAGTTTGAACATAGCCACCCACCCTCTGAGAGAGCCCATTCCCTTTGTTCAGATGGATGGGTCTCTGATGGGGGGCCGTGCTGCAGAAAGAAAAACTGCTCCTGTGTGGCTAGGGATAGCAGACCATTGGAAACAGCTCCAGTTGGTGGTGGGTAATACTTATAATTACCACCTAATGTTGGGCATAGACTGGCTACACCATCACAACCCTGAGTTGCGCTGGAGGGAGAGACAGTTAATTTTCAATGATCCGGATTGTGCAAACCATTGCCTTGCCCATGGGATGGTGCTCCCCCCTCTTCTCCCCACGGTGGCGCTTCCCGGACAAATAGAGAAAGACGCAGCTACTCACTTGGAAGGGCTGCCCAGAGACAGAGACATTGGGCACGGCGGGGAGGGGTCGCCAGTCATCCCTCCGGTTTACCGAGATTTAAAAGGGGTGTTTGAAGAGAGAGAGTGTGATGTGTTGCCTCCCCACCGAGAAACAGACTGTGCTATTGAAATATTGCCAGGGGCACCCCTTCCTAAACCCAAACTGTATTCAATGACCCCAAAAGAGCTGGCCACCTTGAAAGACTATATAAAAAAGAACTTGGCTCGAGGGTTCATTCGACCCTCCACTTCTACATTTGCTGCTCCAGTATTTTTTAGAGAAAAAAAAGATGGCTCTTTGCGGCTGGTGGTAGACTATCGCAATTTAAATGGGATTTGCAACACCAACAAGTACCCTTTGCCCCTAATAAAAGACATGTTGGAGAGACTGGGCACGGGCAAACTCTTTACAAAATTGGACTTGAGAGATGCTTATCATCGAGTTAGGATTAAGGAGGGAGATGAATATAAGACTGCTTTCAACTGCCCTTTGGGGGCATTTGAGTACTTGGTCCTTCCTTTTGGACTGTCGGGGGCTCCCGGGATTTTTATGAGGCATATAAATAAAATACTGCATGATTTGCTTTTTGAAGGTGTTCTGGTATACTTGGACGATGTGCTCATCTATTCTAAAGACTTAGACAGTCATGTTAAACTGGTGCGAAAAGTACTCAAAAGACTGTGAGATAACCAATTGTATGTGAAACTGTCCAAATGTCACTTTCACACCGAGAGACTAGATTTCTTGGGGTACCGAGTGTCTAACCAGGGCTTGGAAATAGATCCAGCTAAAATACAAACAGTGTTAGACTGGGCACCCCCGAGAAATAGAAAAGAGGTACAAAAGTTCCTGGGCTTTGCAAATTTCTACAGAGAGTTCATTCCTGACTTTGCTAAGATTACATTGCCCATTACAGACTTACTCAAGACTAAGGATACGCCCAAAAGTGGGGAGGGGGTTGCGTCCAAGCCTCCCAAGCCCTCCACTCCGATTCAATGGTCTAAAAAATGCCAAAAGGCTTTTGAACAACTAAAGATGTTGTTTAGCTCTGAACCTATTTTAATTCACCCAGACCCAGCCAAACCCTTTGTGGTTCAAGTTGATGCCAGTGACTTTGCTATGGGGGCTGTCCTGCTACAAAAAGATGATAAAGATAAGCTTAGACCTTGTGCCTACCTGTCCAAAAAGTTCCAGGGCCCCCAATTATCTTGGCCGTGCTAAAAAAAAAAAGCTTATACAGTTAAGCATGCCCTAGAAAGCTGGAGACAATTCCTCGAGGGGGCGGCACACCCTTTTGAGGTATGGACTGATCACAGAAACTTAGAAGCATTACAGACTCCCCGCAAACTGAGCCCTAAGCAAAGGAGATGGGCTAAAGACTTTTATAAATATAACTTCAAGTTAAAGTTTTTCCCGGGCCGTCAAAACATTTTGACAGACGCATTATCCAGATTGCCACAGCATGGGGGAAAAGAGGCGGTTCCTCTTGAGACCATCTTTTCCCGGAAACAGTTGGGTTTGGCGGCAATCACACGCAATAGAGCCAAGGCTTTAGCTCAACCCCCTTCACAGGGTGACTCACCACCGCCATTAGATGACCTGCTGCTAAAAATCCAGCAGGGGGCAGAAACAGATGAGTGGCTACAACAACATAAAACCCAACTGTCTAAAAATGCACAAGACTTATGGGTATAAAATTCAAAGATTTATGTTCCTGCTTCCTTAAAAAAAGACATCCTTCAGATATACCATGACTCTAAGGCAGCAGGGCATTGGGGATATTTAAAAACTTGACACAAGATCCACAGCACCTACTGGTGAGATAGAATTCGTGCAGATATAGAGGCTTATGTTAAAAGTTGCCCGGTTTGCGCTAGAGCCAAACCGAGAGTGGACAAGCCTAGAGGACTACTTCAACCTCTGCCTACACCAGAAGGACCTTGGAAACACATTGCTATGGATTTTATAACAGACTTGCCTCCTAGCAAGGGCCGAGACACTATTTGGGTGGTGGTAGATTTGTTTTCCAAACAAATACATTATGTGGCCTACAAGGGGATGCCTTCGGCCCCCAAATTAGCTGATCTGTTCATAGCGCACATATATAGACTCCATGGCCTTCCAGACCGAATAATCTCCGATAGAGACAGTTCGTTTACTTCTAAATTTTAGAGGGTGCTACAAGACAAATTGGGGGTTCAACTGGCCCTTAGCACGGCTTTTCACCCGGAGACTGACGGTCAAAGTGAAAAGACTAACCAAAGTCTCCAGAGATACCTGCGTTCTTATACTAACTACCTGCAAGATGACTGGTTTGATTTACTTCCACATGCCGAGGTTGCTTTCAATAGTGCCGTACACAGCAACACTGGGAGCTCTCCCTTTTCGATTAACTATGGTTTTGAACCTAAGCTCCTCCCTACCCTGCCTGTAAATAAAACTGACCCGGTTCAGGTGACCCAGTGGGCTGACAAGGTCAGAGGGGCTTGGCCCACCATTGTCAAAGCTTTACACGAAGCTAAAAAACATTATAAAATCAGGCTGACAAAAAGATAACAAAAGGTTGGGATATTAAGCCTGGTGATATGGTTTACCTTTCCACCAAAAACTTGAGGTCTAAGTTTCCTTCCAAGAAGCTAGGCCCAAAATTTGTGGGTCCTTTTCCTGTTAAGAGACTTGTTAATGATGTTACTGCTGAATTGATTCTTCCTAAGACCTATCGTCATCTTCATCCAGTTTTTCATTTCAGTTTGTTGAAACCAGATTGTGCGGTTGACCCCTGGAAACCCGTTGACTCACCACCCCTGCCTTTGATGGTTGATCGACATCAACACTTTGAAGTTTCAAAGATTCTGGACTCTCGGGTTCATCGAGGCAGACTACAATACCTGATCCGGTGGAAACACTTTCCTGTTGACCATTCTGAATGGGTGTCTGCTGGTCATGTCAATGCTCCTGATTTGATTGCTCATTTTCATGAACGCTATCCTGACAAGCCTTCCTTGTCTTCAGTTGCTTGATGTTTCTTTCTTTTTTTGGGGGGGGGGTTTGTTTTCAGGGGGGCAGACTGTTAGAATCCTGTTAATATTCTATCAGATATGTAGTATAGTGTGGGGATATGTAGTATAGTGTGGGGATGATGGAAAGAGGGGTTAGTTATGTGAGAGTGCAGGTGCTCTATCAAGTGACCTTGAGTGGCTGGCTCGGCTGGCTGGGAACGGATGAGATGTTTGGGAAAAGGAAGGAGGGGTTGAGAGCGCGGGCTTTTGCACATTCTTTTCACTAACTGTAGGGGGGGATTTTTTCAGTCTCAGCTAAAACGTCTGGTAGTCAGGTCTGACCTATGGATCTTCCAATAAAGTTCTGTTAATTCCTTAATTAAACTGACTGGTTGGTTGTCTAAAGGTGCTGCTGTCTATTTCATGACACTTAAGCATCTGTGGATTTTGATATCCACTGGGAGGTCCGGAACAGATCCCTCGCAGAGACCGCGGGCCAACTGTATAATTTTTTTGTACTAATGCTACTCATAAAGCAAAGCAGCTAAAAGCAGCTTCATTTATATACCGCTTCATATCACGCTATGGGATGTCTAAGCGGTTTACAACTGTGAGCTGATTGCCCCCCAACAAGCTGGGTACTCATTTTAGCGACCTCGGAAGGATGCAGGCTTGAGTCGAGCCTCAGCCCTGGCTGGTATTGAACTCGCAACCTTGTGGTTTATGAGTGAGTGGCTGCAGTACAGGCATTTAACCACTGCGCCACCAGGGCTGATACTCATAAATCATAATTCCCATGTATCACTGAATGTAACGGCCATAGTGGTGATGTAAACAGCTAGCAAAATTAAAACTATACATTTAGATTACAATATCATGCACACAGCCTAAATATATTTACATGTGCATTGTTTCATGTGGTTAAAATGAAAGTTTGGTAATGTGTGATATTTTAAAAGAAAATTTAAAAATAAAAAAATTAAAAACTTTAAATTATTTTTTAAATTTAAAATTTTAATATTTAAAAACTTGGGGCCTCTCCTTTCTCTTCCCACTGAGCCTCACCCCACTGGCACCATCTCTTCAGCTTCTTAAAGGAACATAGGCAATCACCACTGCCCATTTCAGCCCAAAAGCAGATGTTTGGGGAGCAGTGGTGTCACTCGCCCTTAGGGTGTCACCTGGTGTGGTCCACACCTCCTGAACACCCCTAATGACCCCCCTGCTATTGTGTAACATATGAATACACAGCTCCAACTTACTGCACTGCCTTTTAAAAGTTCTTATCCACCTTCCAATGCAAGGAGAGACAGAGTATGTGTACCTATTCGTAGTCAGCTGGTATTTGCCACCAAAGGAGCATTAGTAGTACCTGTATTAGAGTCACAGTACTTTTTACAACTCTGAGGGGACACAGTGAGGTCAAGATTTTTTTTCCCCAACAGAGATTTGGTCCACAAATTGCCCGCTCCGACTACCTGAGATTGATGGCCAATGTATTCTCCAGCTGCAGATGTGGATGATCTGTGCATCAAAGAAACTTACATTGTTAGGAGCTCTGATTTTGATAGAAGCTTCAAGGTTGTTCTGGAACCAAAGTGGCATTAACATAGCTGCCAACTCTGTAAAACCGATGTGACTCAATTTGGGACCTGCTGGTCTGGACACCCTTCCCTTAAAATTTAATTCTCCATAAGAAATTTGCTCCAAAGCAAATGTTTTATTGCCATGCTTCCATCAGAACTATATTCAGTTTGCATTCACAATGAAATAGTCCTTCATGAAAAGGTGCTTCCACCAGAGACTCTCAGAGGCATAACTGCCATCAAGACCATTCCTCTTCCCCATACTATACTGAAAGGCAGATCAAATGGCTGTAAAGCTGTCCACAACCAAGGACAGTTTCACCATCTGATCCCAGGCCCACCCTGCACAGATCCAGATAATAAAATATGTAAGATCACAAGCTTGGAAAATTTCTTTTTACAAGTAATGTTTTATGTAATTCATTACAAGGCCCTCAAAGGTAATTTGAGAGCCTTATTGTTTTTGTGGAAGGACTAGATTTAAAAGAATTTTTAAAAGAATGGCATACAAGTCCACTCACATGCATCTAAAAAGACCCTTCAAAAGTAACCAAAAAAATCCCACTTTTGAAATGTACATTTATTGCATCCTTCTTCCTAAAAATATAGAGCACTTGTTACATTTCATCCCCATCTCTCCTTTTCCCTGCAGGCTCTATCACTGTTTGCAAAGCACATATGAAAGACTAAATGCATTAATTATGTGATTTAAAAGCAGAATATTAAACTATGTGTTAGCACATCCAGGAGATATTAAGACTACAGTTTCTGACCTTTTGTACTTTATTTCTTGTTAGTTCTACTTAGGCCTTTTCTAAAAACCAACCAAATTTTGGTTCTAAGCTCTGATGTGACCATCTCATAAGGGCAGCAGGATTCTGTGATGCCCCTGGAACCAACAGATGAATTTCAGTCTGACTTGACATCTGTATTATTGGAATGGAAACAGCTCTGATTTCCTTACTAGATGACTTACTCTGGGAACTATACAGGGCATGTGCCATGTTCTTGTTGGCTCTGCTGGACCTTTCTGTGACTTTTGATACTACCAATCATGATATCATTCTGAGTTGTCTTTTTGGGACGAGACTCAGAGTGGTTGTAATCCTCCTTGAAAGGGCAGAAGCTGGTGCTAGGGGATTCCTGTTTGACACCGTGGCCATTGGCCAGTGGAGCCTTCCAAAGTGAAGAACTCTTCCCCATATATATGAAACCACAGGTTTGGGTTTAGTGTCACTAGTAAGATGATGGCACCCAAATCTGTCTCTCCTTTCCAACTAATTCCAAGGAAAATGTTTCAGTGTTAAACTGGTATATGCTCTCAGTAATGGACTGGATAAGGGTAAACAAACGGAAGTTTAGTCCAGAGAAGAGGTGCTCCTGGACAGTCAAAATATAAATCAGGTAACAAGAATTCTGCCTATGCTAGATGTGACTATACTCCTCCTGTAATGCAATCTCACTTTGGAAACTTCAGAGACTTCAGACTACTGACTGGGGCTGGCTACAGCAAACATTTAGCGAACTGGGGATGTTTAGCCTGGAGAAGAGAAGGTTAAGAGGTGATATGATAGCCTTGTTTAAATATTTAAAGGGATGTCATATTGAGGAGGGAACAAGTTTGTTTTCTGCCGCCCCAGAAACTAGGACCTGGAACAATGGATGTAAGCTCCAGGAAAAGAGATTCCACCTCAACATTAGGAGGAACTTCCTGTCAGTAAGGGCTGTTCGACTGTGGAACACACTCCCTTGGAGAGTAGTGGAGTCTCCTTCCTTGGAGGTCTTTAAGCAGAGGCTGGATGGCCATCTGTCGGGGATGCTTTGATTAGGAGTTCCTGCATGGCAGGGGGTTGGACTGGATGGCCCTTGTGGTCTCTTCCAACTCTTATGATTCTATGATTCTATGATTCTATAATCTGATTCTCCTATTGGAAACAGCTTAATTGACTGCCAATCTGTTTCCAGGTACATCTCAAAGTGCTGATTATTATTTTAAAAGCTCTATACAGTTTAGGTCCAGATTATTATCTAGCCTGGAAAGAAGAAGGCCCTCCATCCATCCACCATCATCTGGAGGGAGAGAAGGCAGTCTGGCTCTATCGGGCCTAGCCTGGAAAGAAGAAAATCCTCCCTCCATCCACCATCATCTGGAGGGAGAGAAGGCAGAATGCATGCTGTCTTGACCTTATTATGTTTATTTCAATATTGTATTTATTTTACATTTGTAAGCCGCCTTGATTGTTTAGGCAAAAGGCGGGATATAAGAAATATATTATTATTATTATTATTATTATTATTATTATTATTATTATTATTTCTTTTTTTAAAAAAATATTGTTGAATATTGAATATAACGTAAACAAACACCAACAATACAATACACAATAAAAAAACATAATACAATACAATACAGTACACAAAAACAGTTAAACTTCCTCACTACCAAGCCTAATGATGAAAATCATATTAACTTCTTATCACTCTCTTCGTTTCTTCCTTATTTAAATTCAAGTTCAGATTAAATCATACATATCACAACACTTATCTTAACCTACTCTCTCCACTAATATAGTATATATTATAATTATCAATTAAATGCGTATTAACATAAATCTTAGTTGTTATCTACCTGGCTTAGCTTTATCTAATTACTTGTAATAAACATATTCTATATTGTCCTGATAAATTAACCGTTGCAATCCCTCCCCATTGCTGTCTTATAAACGTAATAACTTTTTCCCAATCATTATTATATTTCTCTGGGGGGCAACCTTTAGGTAATTGTGACAATTTGTCAATTTCTAAGATGTCATACAGTTTCCAAAGCCAGTCTTCTTTGCTAGGAGTTTCCTTTGTTTTCCATTTACTTGCAAATAGGACTCTTGCAATCGTGATCATATAGAAGAGTGCTTTCCCATATTTTCTTTCTAATTGATCTTCTAATATTCCTAAAAGGTAAATTTCAGGTTTTAATTCGATTTTAGTACCAAATATTTCATTAATTAAACTATTAATTAATCCCCAAAGAAATTTTCCGTACTTACACGTCCACCAACAGCGAAAGAATGTTCCCTTCGATTCACTACATTTCCAACAACTACTATCACTATTTTTGTATATTTTAGCTAACTTGTTAGGACTCAAATACCATTGGTAAAACATTTTACACCAATTTTCTTTTAAAAATTTGAGAAGCCGTGTATCTCAGATTTTTCTTCCAATTTTTTCCCATTGAGTTAAATGTATATTATGTCCAACATATTTTGCCCATTGCACCATCGTATTCTTTACAACTTCCTCTTCCATTTCATTTTTTAGTAAAAGTTTGTATAAAAGTCCTATTGATTTCTCTTTATTTCCACATAATATTATTTCTATTTCTGATTTTTTTCCCCTAACTCCATATTCTTTAACATCAGACATCGCCTTCGTATAAAGTTGCCTGTACTGAAACCAGCCTAAATCAAAACCCTTTTCCTTCATCTCAGCTTGGGTAAAAAAATTTACTCTCCCTTTATCAAATTTCATTAAATCCTTATAGAAACACCATTCTTCATGTCTGATCATTTCCCTTCTGTAAAATGCTTCATGCGGTGAAGCCCATGGGGGTATGTTTTGCATAATTCTACATTTGTGTTTTTTCCAGATTTTCAGCAGTGCTCTCCTTACACAATGATTATTAAAAGATTTGTTACTTTTCTCTTTTCCATAAAGCAGATATGCATGATATCCAAATACTAACCCCTCCCCTTCTAATTTGAGCAATTCTTTTATTTTCTAATTTAATCCAATCTTTGATCCACACTAAACCACAAGCATCAAAATAGAGCATGAGGTTAGGTACAGATAATCCACCCCTTTCCCTTGCATCTTGTAGGACTTTTAGTTTTATCCTTGGTTTCTTTCCCTGCCAAATGAACTTTACAATATCCCTATTCCACTCTTTAAAGGGTTCTTTAGTTAAAATAATAGGCAATGTTTAAAAAAGGTATAAGGGCAGGACATTCATTTTGATCACAGCAATTCTACCTAAAAGGGACAGATTTAATTTGTTCCACCTTACCAAATTATTCTTTATTTCCTTCCATAATGGTTTATAATTTTCAAATAATTCATTTGGGGTTTTTTTGTAATTTGAATCCCTAGATATTTCACTTTTTTCCTTATCTCTATCCCAACTCCTTCCTGCAGTTTCCCTTCTTCGCTAGAATTCATATTTTTTGTAATAATCGCTGATTTTTTCTTGTTTATTTTACAACCTGTGATTTCACCAAATGTTTCCACTATTTCCATCAGTAAATTCAACTTTTCAGTTGGGTCTTCCAGATTGATCACTAGGTCATCAGCAAATACAATAATTTTATAATTATAGTTTTTAATTTTAACTCCTTGTAGATCCCTTTCTCCTTTTATTCTTCTAATTAGTAATTTGATTACTACAAGAAAGAGAAGGAGGGACAGAGGGCAACCCTGCCTAGTCCCTCTTGCAATTTTGACTGCATGAGTTTTGTCATTATTTATAAGTATTTGTGCTCTTTGATTTTCATAGATTTTCTTTATCCAATTAATATAATTATCCCCGATATTCATTTTCATCATAATTTGTATTAATGACCACCAATTTACTGTATCGAATGCTTTTTGTAAATCAAAGAAAAAAAGGCTTAATTTCTTTTCATTATGTCTTTCGTAGTATTCAGTTACGTTGATAACATATCTTAAATTGTCCCTAATTTGTCTTTTTGGCAAAAAAACCTCTTTGGTCTTAATCTATAATTTCTTTCAAACATTTTTTTAATTTATTAGCCAATATTATTGTAAATATTTTATAATCATTGTTTAACAGAGAAATAGGTCGATAATTCGTTGGATCATCCCGATTTTCTTTACCCTTGGGTATAAGAATTATATCTGCCTCCTTCCAGGAACCTGGAATGCCTTCATTATTAACATTATTTATTATTCTATGTAAACTATCAAGCAATTCGTTCTCAAATAATTTGTAATACACCGCTGGTAACCCATCCGGACCTGGGGCTTTTCCTATCTTACTTTGCTTTATGGCCTCTATTATCCCTTCCCTGGTAATTTCTTTATCAAGGTATTCTTTTTGTTCCTTACTGCAAACAGCCCAATATTTGTCATTTAAAAATTTTTCTAATTTATCTTTCATGACAGGTTGTTCAGCATATAATTTTTCATAGTATTTTGAAAAAATGTTCTTAATTTTCCCTTGCTGAGTATATACTGTGTCCCCTTCCTTAATCTTGGTGATTTGGCATTTTTCTCTTTCTTTCTTTAGCCTTAACGCTAGCCATTTACCCAGTTTGTTCGAATGTTCAAAGTTATAGTGTTTCAATCTCTTCAATTTTCTTTCTAATTCATCTACCATTTCTATCGATAGTTGCTTTTGAATTGTTTTTATTTCTCTAATTATTTTTTTATTGTTTGGATCATTTTTCAATATCTCCTCTCATTCTTTTGATAAGTTTTGTAGTATCTCCTTAGTCTGCTTTTTTTTTTCTTTTGGATAATTGAGTTCTGTTGTATAAAGAAACCCCTAAGTACAGCTTTGCTCGTATCCCATACAACTGAAGTTTTTATACCCTTATTAAGATTTTCTTCAAAAAAGGTTATTTAGTGTATTTTTGGCCCTTTCTACTATTTCTGGGTTTTTAAGTAAATTCTCATTCAATCTCCATTTTTTTGATATACGTTGATCCTCCAAGATTGCTATTTGAGGATTATGGTCGGATATAGCTCTGGGTAACACCTTTATTTCTTCAATTTCCTTCAGTAATGTTCTCGAGCTTAAAAATAGATCCAATCTTGCCAGAGAGTTATGTCTATCTGAATAAAATGTATATTCTTTTTCCTCATTGTACAGGTATCTCCAGCAATCAATTAAGGCTAAATTATCTGTTAGATTGAAAAAAGATTTAGGCAATTTACCCTGATTCTTCTTAATAGATTTTTCTGACTTTCTATCAGAAATTGGATCTATTACCCCATTAAAGTCTCCCACCATTATTTATCATATTCCAATTAGAATAGTTTGTCATTGATTTTTGAATAAAAAGCTCCTTTATTTTCTTGTGGACCATATATACCTACAATTAAGATTTTTTTTTATTTTTCCAAAGAACTTCTACTCCCAAGTAGTTCCCATTCTTATTGTTAAATATTTCCTTAGATTCTAAATGATCAGCTACATATATTATTATCCCTTTTTTCTTTTTATCAGTAGCAGCAATATATTCTTTACCAATTTTTTTGTTTATAACGTCTTGCATCTTTCAATTTGATGCGAGTCTCCTGCAAACAGATAATGTTGCAATTATAATTTTTCAAAAATAGGAAAATTTTCTTTCTTTTTTGAGGTGAGTTCAACCCTTTAATGTTCCAAGACAAAATTTTCATTAGACTTTCAAATTGATTTTAAAGTAAAATATTTATGAGAGCAATGTTTTCCCCACCTTTAAGTACAAATTATTGGATTTGTTATATTTCATTATCCTCTCTCACACTGATTCCCTCTCCTTCCTCTGCTTCTGGTTTTCTCCTCTCTTCTTCTTCCAACCTCTTTTCATGAGCTTCCTGTAGTCTCGTTCTTTCTAGTATCCTTCTTCCGTGTCTTTCCTCCATTTGGGGTTCATTTGAACCTCTTTCAATTTCTTTCTGATTGCTTGCCCAGAAATCTGCTGCTTTTTCAATTGTATTTAATCTATATCTTTTTTTGTTTCCAAGTCAGAGAGATCCCCTCAGACTCTTCCCATCTGAAGGGAATTCCATATCTTTTAAGTTGATCCATCAGGAAAAAAAATAGTCTTTTCTTAATCTCAAGATTCTCCCTGGGATGTCCTTGAAAATCTGAATCTGTTTGCCCTCTATTACTAGCTCTTTTGTGTAGCTTTGTTGGATGATTAAATCCCTTGTTTGTTTCCAGACACAATAGACTATTATGTCTCTTGGTACATTTCTTGTTCTAGCTGCTTTAGAGTTTATTCTGTAGATTCTATCCAGTTCCCATGGGAATAATTCTGCAGATTCGTTTATAAATTCAGCCAATATAGAAGGCAACAGTTCATATAAATTTTCATCCTTTTGTTCTGGCAAACCTCGTAACTTAAAACAGTTCTCTCTCTGTTTTAATTCCATTTTATTCAAAATCTCCTGTTCCTCTATTTGTTGTTTAGATAGATTGTTCATTTTAGTTTCCATTTGCTTAATATTTGTTTCAAGTTTGCCCACTTTATTTGTCACTTTAGTCATGTCACTATTGATTTTTTTCAGGGTTTGTCTTATCTCTGTCATCTCATTCTTAATTTCTTGTTTTATCTCTTGTTTCATTTCTGCTTTTAGTCTCAGATTGTCCTCTTTCATTTCCTCCCTTATTCATCTCAGTTCTTCCAACATTATTTCTGTTTGTTCAGAGGGCTTTACAGATGCTTCTAGCGATGGTCTCCTCTGCAGTGACGTAATGGCTTGGGGCATATTCCTCCTGGTTGATGTCATCTTGCTATTGTTATCAAACACTAAGTTCTTAGGCAATCAATACTTCAATAAATTAATAGATTCACTTCAATCAGTTTCTTTTCCTTTCCTTTTCCCCCAAGGTAAATTTATATTTAAGCTTTAAAAAATCCAATTAGATATTTAAACACTAGGCATTGTAAAAGGAGTGTTGAATATAATTAAATGTTTAGGCAAAAAGCGTTTTAGTAAAGTATTGATTGCTTTTAATATTCTATTCAAAATCAAGCTCAAAAAGTAAAGGAAAGAGGATAGGAGGAACCACCAATACCAAACACACTGGTTTATCCAAATATACAGAGGAGAAAGTTTACAAAGATATACAGAGGAGGAAGTCTTAAGATATTATTTAATATTATTTAATATTTAATACTTCCAATTCAGTCAGCAATTATCAATTTCTTTCCCCTAAATTCCTACATTCAGCTTAACTATCTTTCCTCTAAAACCAATTGTCTTCTTGTTCTGATTTCTATTTTACTTATGTTACAGTTTCAGTTTAAAGCCAATTGTATTAAACACTTCTTCTCTTTCTCTCCTTTATTTTAGTCTATTTTATTTTTTATTTTATTTTAAATAATTCCTCCTTTATATACTTTTTTCTATTTTGTTTTGTTTTACCTATGAAGCTTTGCCTGACCTTGTGCAATGATTCAGCTAATCTCACTAGTCTCCCTGGCCCAGACAAAATAATCTTCAAATGTGTGCTCAAAATGTGGATAGTGAATGTGTATCTCAGCAGAAAGTGAGAGAAACCAAGGGAGAGAAAGAGGAAAAAAATACAAAGAGTACTTTGTCTAATTGTCTCAAGGTCACTTTCATACTCCCTTTCTTACTCTCTTATATTCTGTTTCCCCCAAAATATTACCACATGAAATAAAAGGAAAGAGAAGGAAAAGAAAACATATACACACACACACACACACACACACACACACACACTACATATATATAGATGCAAAGGGTAAAAGGAACATCCAATATACCAGCAAAGTCTGATTAGCTGTCTCTACCTTTTCACTATATTAAGATTAAGTAACTTAAATATATAACATGATATTACAAGCAATACAATTCCCTCTATGCTTAAATAAAATTGAAATCCAAAATGCAAAGAAGAGTCAGTAGAACAGTTGCCCTTCTTCCTTTTTGTTGTTTAGACCTTCATTTTATCATTCATTGTCTTGCTTATTTATTTTGTGTGTTGCTTGTATCTATAGAGTCCGTTTTCTTACAAATAATCTGTATGCTTCTCAATTGTTTTACAGTCAGATTTAAGTTCTATTAAGCATAATTTCATAGAGTTAGTGGATTCAAAAGGTGTATTTAAGTACAGATCAGTGGATACAGTATCTTCTTTAATCAGATTTAGTTACAATTTAACAAGATTCCAGAGTAGCTACTCCTTCAAACAGAATTGCTTCATATAAAGTTGATCAAAGCTCTATGCATCCAATCTAAACAGTGATATTAAGTTGACAACTCTGTGGAGCATAGGCAAGCCAGCAAGTTGTAGGACTCCTTTAGTTATAGTCCAAGATTTATGGCTCTGCCAGGCTGACTTTGAGTTTTTGTATAGTGGAGATATACTTGCCAGAAGTCTTCTTTGGTAGTGTTTCGCTTCACTAACACTTTCCCTTTCCAAGATGTTTTCTTCAAGAAGCTATAAGCAAAGAGTGGCAGCAGCGCTTTTGCTGCTTAGCAAATTTGTTGTTGGCAGCTGCTTGCCATGGCTGTGGCTTGCCCAGTCCGCACCAGGATTCTCTCCTCAGCACCTCTCCCCTCAGCTCCTCAGCTTCTCTTTGATGTTCCCGGGATATGCTGGGGGGATTTCCCCTTGTGGTCTTGGGCCCCTCTGAGTCCCCTTTATCGGGGGGACAATTTTTCCCTGCTCCATGATGCCCGGAGCAGGACTGGCCCCACGGCGAGCGATCGCTAATTGGAGCCTTCTGAAGTAGTGGCCGACGTGCCCGCCATGCCACCAAAGTCCTCATTATTATTATTTTCAAAGACCACCTCACCCTATGGTTTTATGATCCTTATAGTTTTACAATCCCCAGTGGAGGGCCTCTTCTCAGTCCATGCTTGATAAAGACACAAGAGAGAACCTTCTCAGGGTCTGCTCTCAGGCTACAGGACTCTCTGCCATTGGGGTAGGCTGGCCGTTTCTCTGGTCTCCTCCTCCTGGCCAGTAAAAACTTTTTCATTTGAATAGGCATTTAGTGACCAAGTCATTATGTGGAAAAGTCTTTAATGGGATGTCTAGTCAGCCCTTGACACCTGCAGAATTGCCATCTACAGAATTGAGTATCTGTGAACGGCAAGCCCACTTGGTCCCCAGTGGTGGTGCATTCACATGGCCACATCACCATTAGGGGCAATGAGACTTCAGGGATGAGGACCTCCAACCCCACTTTGTCCAAGGCAGCTGGGTAGCTCAGCCAGGATGTGCCTCTCCCTCCCTCCCTCCACCACCGGGGGTGGCCATGAGGCAACATTTCCAGGGAAGAAAATCAATTCATTTGAGATGTGGTGCTGGAGAAGAGTGCTGAGGATCCCATGGACAGCCAAAAGGACAATCAAGTGGGTTCTAAAGCAGATCAAAACGGAAACCTCCCCGGAAGCCAAGATGACCAAACTGAGACTGTCATACTTTGGACACATCATGAGGACTCTTTGGAAAAAACAATAATGCTGGGGAAGGTGGAGGGAAGTAGGAAGAGAGGAAGGCCTCATGCCAGATGGATGGACTCTATTAAGGAGGTCACGGGTATTAAGGGGTTGCAGCAATTAAGCAGAGCAGTAGAGGACAGAGGGTCTTGGAGATGTCTCATCCATAGGGCCGCCTTGAGTTGAGATCGACTCGAGGGCAGTTAACAAGAACAACAACAAATATGTACTGGGCCCCCATTGTAGGGGCTGGTTTGAATGAGACCCTGCTGGAGGAGAAGGAAAGAGAAGGAGAGGGAAGTGGCACACTCCTGGAGGCCCTGCCCTCTCCGTCCTCCCATCCAAGCCAACCCCCACCCCCCTTATCCCTCCTGGCCCACCACCACCATGCTGCTCTTCACAGGTGAAGTCTTGTTGTCCTCAATGACAGTGCAGTCATGTGCATGTACTCCCATTGGGGACAATGGGACTTGAGCACCTACACATTTTGGTATCTGTGAGGGGAGGAGCTGGAACGGATCCCCCGCAGATATCAAGGGCCGACTGTACTGCATTTTTATAGTTCATGCTTTTATAGTTCATACTTCTTTTAAAATATGCAGTCGCGTCTCCATTCTCACAGACTTGAAATCCATGGTTTTGCATATTCATGGAGGCCTAGTCTCTGGAGCCATGGAAAACAAGCCTGCTCCCTCTTCAATATGATATCCCTTCAGATATTTAAACATGACTATCATGTCCTCTCTTAACCATCGTTTCATTAGGCTAAACATTCCCAGCTCCCTAAGGTACTCCTCATAGGGCATGGTTTCCAGGCCTTTCACCATTTTGGTTGCTCTCCTCTGGACATGTTCCAGCTTGTCAACATCCTTCTTGAATTGTGGTGCCCAGAAGTGGACACAGTATTTCAGGTGAGGCCTGACCAAAGCAGAATACAGTGATACTATCACTTCCCTTGAACTAGACACTATATTCCTATTGATGCAGCCAAGAATCTCATTTCACTACCACATTTCACTACCTTCTTTGCAAGAATATTATGGGGAACTCTGACAAAAGCCTTACTGAAATCAAGATATACCTGATAATTTTATGTGCTGAAAAATACAAATTCTACTCTTGTTTTTAGCCTAATATATTGGGGCCAAATTTAGTGTCTTAGCACAACACAATTTCCTATTCTTTCATTTTGTGTTGCTTGAAATTCCATGTAAGGTATTTTCCATCCTTCTATTGCATATTTTAAAAATCTCCTTGACCTACAAGTGGGATTCTTTTACACACACACACACCATCTCTGCCGACAGTAGCTTTTCTTTCAGTGGATACTGGACTTCATTCAGCTAAAACTATTCTTATTTAGCACTGATGAATTAAGCTAGGCAGCCATCCAATTGATTGCTCTATTTAGATTTGCATTTTATGAACTGAGTTAAAAGCTTGGTGGGTTTTTTTTTTAAGTTCAGTTTGTTCACTCACAGTATTTTATGTGGTTCAATTTGTGGTTCAGAAATTGGACATTAGACTTCCTTGTCTTCAAATGTCATATTACATTTGCAGGGGGTAAAAACATCAATCAAATATTTCCTAGGGGTATGAGGCACAGAACAGGTTGGGAACCACTGCTTTAGGATATTTAGGCTTTGGAGTACCCACGTAAAGAAGAGATAGCAGGAAGCCCTAACTCCTCCTCTATGACATTATGAAAGTATCCCATTTGGCTGCAAAGGTCTCCCATATCGTCTGGCTAATAGAAGTTTGAAAAAGCACCACAACACTCCTCTCACTCAAGCCAAAGCTAAAATGATGCTTCTTAGTAAATTAGGCTTCTGACAATGTCTCCTATACTATGCTTACAGGCAAACTTATAAAATGTGGGCTAGACAGCGTTATAGTTGGGTTGATTTGTAACTGATTGACAGACCAAAGCCAGAGAATGCTCACCAATGGTTCCTCTTCATCCTGGGGGAAAGTGACTAGTGGGATGCCTCAGGACTCTGTTTAACATCTTTATAAATGACTTTAAAAGGCATTGCTTATCAAATTTGCAGATGACATCACATTAGGGATATAGTGAATACCCTAGAGGACAAGATCAGAATTCAAAATTACCTTGACAAATTGGACAGCTGAATCAAAACTAACAAAATGAATTTCAACAGGGATAAATGCAAGGATAATACCTTGCCAGGAATAGCAAAATGGACAAATATAGGATGGGTGACACATGGCCTGACAATAGTACAACAGGGAGCCTAAGCAGGCTGTGGCCCAAAAAGACAGGAATAGGGTGCCTGGCTACATTCACATGGCCAGGCATCTCCTTCTAATATTACACATTGCAGCGGTAGCCTTCAGAGCATATGTGACAGAGGCACCAGGTAAGGAACACATGGGGCCATGCAGTCTTCCAGCTGTTGCTGCAAAGTTTCTCTGTGGCAAACAACCAGTCTTTTTAGACCGAAGGGTCCTTTGGGCCAGGATCAGTCTATGATCACCAGACCAGCATCTGGACTGGCCAATCCCAGCCCAGGGATAATGGCCTGCATTGTTCAGACAGGATGATGCCACACCAGGCCAACATAGGGGAGTTGCAGACTGCCAGAAATAGTGCAAATTGAGTCCACTTTTAGAGTTAGGGTTAGTGCTAGGGAATCATGGGAATTGTTTTTTTTTCTGAGACATTGAGCTTTCTCTGTCAGAGAGCTCTGGTGCCACAATAAAATATAGTTCCCATGATTCCCTAACTCTAACCCTAACCCTAAAAGTGGACTCAATTTGCACTATTTCTGGCAGTCTGCAACCCCCCCATAGACTTTCTGGCACATACTTACAGCCCCAGTGTGATGTCATGCCTAAAAATCCAATGCATTTGTAAGACTGCATCAACAGGAATTTCATGTCCATATCACGGGAAGTTACAACACCACTTTGGTTTGGTTTGGTCAGACCTCACCTCGAATAGTGTTTCCTGTTAAGGCTCCACAATTCAGGAATGATATTGACAAGCTGGGGTGTGTCCAGATGGCAACCAAGATAGTAAAAGATCTGAAAACCAAGCCCTACAAGGAATGGCCTAGAGAGCTGGAGAAGCTGGGAGAGGAGAAGATTGAGAAGTGATATGTTAGCCATCTTTAAATGTTAGCCACCATTAAATGAGAAGATGGAGCAAACTTGTTTTCTGCTGCTCCAGAGACTAGAACCAATGAATTTAAATTACAAGAAAAGAGATTTCATCTAAACATTAGGAAGAATTTCTTTAGCCTTTATCATAAGAGCTGTTTGAGAGTGGTATAGGCTGCCTCAGAGGGTGGTGGACTCTCCTTCCTTAGAGGTCTTCAGACAGAAGTTGGATGGCCATCTTTCAGGAGTGCTGTAGTTATGTATTTCACATGGAAGGGAGTTGGACTAAGATGGCTCTTGCAGTCCCTTCCAACTCTATGATTTTATTGGGCAGCTCAAACAACCTTCAGAACAATATTTCTGAGAACAACAAGTTACCATCTCTTATCTTCTAGAAATGTTTGAGGACTAAGCAATCATGGGGAGTATGATGTTTCCATGGTTACATTTTGTGGCAAGGGTAACTGGGGGGACTCACTGTTGAGCAGACATCTTTTGCCTTTGCATTCCTTCTCCCATGACCCTCCCAAATACAAACACGTCAAGGTTTCAAATACAAAGTTTGAATGCTAAGCCCTTCACCTGTTCTATGAGAATGAATCAGAATTTGTAACCTCTCTCCAGCTGTCTGTTCAGTTCCAAAACATTTGCTGCTGCCAGGAAAACCTACTTAAGACACTGAGAAGAGTGCAGATTCCCATCTAGCCAAAGGGAGGGCATCCAGCTCTACACACAAAGGGAATAACAATCTTATTCTTATTGGTACAAGTGTACCATCACTTGTAAGTTTTAGTGGGCATTATCAGTGCCAAGACAGCAGGGAAAGATTATAGGGATACACTATTGTTGAACACTATCTTTGAGAAGCCTGCTTGGATTGTGTCCCTGGAGTCCTATTATATGGTGTCAAAATGAAACCGAAGATCATCTTTTAATCTGCAAAATGCTGAACTTTAAAGCTGGGGACAGGAGTGTCACTTCAGATTTCAGCACAAGAGAGAGATTTAAAATGTGGTTCATTCGTAAATGTATTGAAGATTAAATAACGCAAAAAGCCCAGTGTATTTCAAGAGCATTTACAATGGTGTCTTTGTAGCCCTCACAATAACTATTGACAAGGTCACTGACATTAGGCAAGTTACACTCTCTCAACCCCTAGGGAAGGGAAGAGCAAACCCCCTCTGAACCAATCCGACCAAGAAAACTCTGTGATATGGTGCCCAAAAGGCAACTCTAAGTTGGTAAATGACTTAAAGGCACATAACAACAACAACAACAACAACAGGGTGGGGAAATTGTGAGAACTACAGGCGTCATTGAATTCCAGTTCTCACCAGCCTTAACAAGCAGGGGAAATAGTCAGGAAGGATGGGTATTGTAACTCACTCACTTTTGAAAGGTCACAGGTTCCCCCATCCACCCATGCTGTATAGGTAAGTTTGTCTTTCTTGTGAAACTGTGACACACACACCCTCTTTGGATCTGTAATGATTCTTAAGGTTCACAATAACTCCCTTTTCCCTTTTGTTTGCTATCAGAGGCATAATAGAGGACCGTGAGTAGGACAATGAAGAGAAGAGAACGTTTGATGAGAGATGAGAACTTTGATTACTCTTGCAATAAGCCACATCTGCCCACAACTACCAATGGATTTCAAATCGACATGCAAAGAGGCCCTGTTTGGAATACATAAAATAAAAATATGGGGGGGGGGGACTCCAGGAAGAATGGCCTAAGCAAGGTGTGTGTGTACACCTTCAGGTTACCTGTCTATTTATGGCAACCCCATTAATTCCATTGGGTTTTCTTAGGCAAGAAATATTCAGAGAGGGTTTTGCCATTTCTTTCCTCTGAAATATAGCCTACTTCACCTGGTATTCATTGGTAGTTTCCCATCCAAGTACTAACCAGAGTGGACCCTGCTTAACTCCAGAATCAGACGGGAACTGGTGCCTTTAGGGCAGGGGTAGGCAACCTTTCCCCTTTAAGGGCCAAGGGACTTCAGCTCCCAGAACCCCAGGAGCTATTGGCCAACATGGGACTATTGGCCAACATGGCTGAGGCTTCTGGGAGCTGAAGTCCCTCGGCCCTTAAAGGGGAAAGGTTGACTACCCCTGCTTTAGGGTATTTAGGCCAACACAGAGAGCTAAAACTGCAAATTGCAGGAATGCAGAACAAAATGATTGAGATGGGTAGTGTTTAGCTCTAAAGCAGCTTCTGCTTACACCAAGTGGTGGGGGAAATGCTCATTAAAATATATAGATGACATTTTATGTGATGAAAAATGTAAGCAAAGGGTAAAAGCAATTTTGTTCTTTTGTGGGAGATGGATGATTAGCAGAACAGGATTGATAGCTGATTGTGGCCAGAGAAACTGTATCTACAAAGTACAAACAGAAAGGTGAGACTGAAGGCTGCAACAGACAGACAAATTAGCCTCATTTGCTAACAAAATTTTAAAAATACAACCGGGGGGGGGGGGGGGAAATCAACCAAGCAAAGTCATCTGCATTCACACAAGGATTCTAAGCTTAAAAAACCAGAATGAGGTGAGCCCAAAATTCTGCTGGGATAAATTGTATAAAGTTTTGCAAAACTTTCAATTTATAAAAGACCACCATCATCATAAACATTGGGCCTCTACAGACAGCACTTTGCGCCATCTTAAAGGCATGGAAAGGGAGGGACAGCCACACGCCGGGCATCCCAACCCCTCCCCAAGGACATCATGACAGCGTGCGCCATTACGGATGGTGCACACCATCAAAACTTCCTTCTGGCACAGCATCTTAACGCACAGAAGAGGCACAGAAGAGCCACATGGCAGCTCTTGGGGCGACCTATTTGCTGCCTCTGAAAGGAGCATCATTTTGGCAATTCTTTCCACAGTGGCAAAAGGGAGGATTGGGGCCGACGCATCCGGCATCCTTGGCCTCAATCCTTCGTTTCCCAGGGCAGCCCAGGGCCGCCCGTCTGCATCCCCCCCACCATCAATTTATATAGTGCCATCCATGTATTGGGCACTAACACTGGAATAACTAAGAGGCACATGTTCCTATGAATAAAATGATGGAATACGGTTTTCAATCAGGTATTTAGCAATATAATGGGGCAGGGGAGAATTACAAACAGTGCATCACTAACCCCAAGGATCACTTTTTTTCCACTTTAATATTTTCCCCGAAGATCTAGCTGTTATCCAGGAATATTTAAAATATGCTCCAACCAAAAATAACCATTTTTAGTTCTGCTAATTTCTGGGATCTGAACTTATGGTTGCATTTGATTTTGCTGAAATCAACAAGGCATGCGATGCAATGGGTGTATATTTATAAGCAAGCATCAATGTTTCAGTGGGGCTTATTCCCAAGTATGGATGCATAAGACATCTGAACACCTGAAGTCTGGAAGAGAAAATGTTTTTTGTTTTTTTTAATTGGTGGTTGGATTGTCGGTGCAACAGTTTGGTTAGGACAGCCTTCCTCAAATATATAAATTGAAATAAAATTATATCTCACCCCATTTTACCCCACTCTTAGACTACCTTGTGCCCTTTGATTCTCTGTTTCTTAAAACACATATGAACACACCAAAAACTTTGTGGCATCTTAAGTGACTTGCTGGTCATGCCCAGTTTAAGAGTTATTAATTTTAGTGGGTCTGCTCTAAGTATGACTAATTCTGCATTCAAGCCAGTCTATTTCTTGCAAACATTTATACTCTTTCCTTCTGACATTTATTGTACATATTTAAAATCATAAAAACCAACTACAGAAAACCAGCAGAAACTCAATTCATCATAGTACAGTGAAAACAGTCATTTTAGAAGCACAGCCTGCCTAAATAAATTGTTGCTATTGTTGTTGTTAATTAGCAGTTCCATTTGTGTGGCACTTTCAATTATGCATTGAGCTTTTCATAATAATATAAGCAAGAGCAGAACTCAGAAAAGTTACTTTTTTTGGATTATACTGGTCAGAACCCCTCTGGGGGATTCCAGAAGTTGTAATTCAAAAAGGTAAGTTATTCTATCTCTGAGCAATTGTTGTCCCAAAGACCTTGCAGCACACATTTAAGCCAGGAGCAGGAGGAAGCAGGGGCAACAGTAACTAAAGATGAAGGCAAGCAAGGTAAATCAGGCACCACCATCAGCCCTATTGCTTTCTAAATGTGAGTAGAAAGATGTATTACCTAACCTTTCCCCAGAAGCTCATTATAGAGCACTGAGGTTAGTTCAGAAGAACAATGGGAGGTTATAGCCCAACAGAGAGATCACACCATCACACAGGCAGATTGTACAAGCAAATATTTTCCAGATCCGAGGCAGGCATAAAACCCTTGAAATGAGACAAGCTTATATACATTTATCTAAACAGAGCAACTCTAAAGCTGCATCCACTTTACAGAAATAATGCAGTTTGAAACTACTTGCCGAGGCTCAATGATATGGAATTCTGGGATTTGTATTTTTGTGGGCTACTTAGCTTTCTTTGTCAGAGAGCTCTGGTGCCACAACGAGCTACACATTCCACATTTCAATTTAACTTTATAAGAATCTAAAGCTAATGGACAGGAAAAATCATAAGCCAAATAGCAAAATACCAGTAGAAAGAACATATGTTCTCACAAATCCTAAGAGTAACTCTTTAAAACCTACTGTTATACACTTCTCTCCCCCTTGCCTCCCAGAAAACTTTTCCAAGCTCTTTTCTTCCTAGCAGTGATAAGTTCCAAGGGCAGTGTGCATGTGCACTGTGTGTGAGAGAGAGATTGAGAGAGAGAAAGAAAGAGAATGTGATGTCCTCATAAAATTCACTTTACTTAGAAATATTCATGCAATGTTTTGTGGAGGTGCACATACTACTCTTATAGAAAACTCTCAAGGGGCTCATTCCCACTTACATTTAAACCGGTTTGCAATTAGCCTTCACTCTGTGTCAGTGAATCGGTTCCAAAAGGTCCATTGTTCCCTCTATGAAAGTGGATCTTTTCATGATTCCCTTGTAATCACTTCTTTTTTGGCACGATTATTATTTCCACTAGTTTTTGCCACTTCAAAATGCATCTCAATCATCCACACATCATCGGTGACACAAGCAGCAACACAATGAGGATGAGGCCGTTCCAGGTGCCGAGTGGGGCGACTTTAGCAACTGAGCCTTCCTCTGCCCCTTAGCAACCCAGGTTACACAAGCACATCATTTCCTCTTTGAGCAGCCCAGCTTGGGAACTATATATATATATATATATATATATATATATATATTTGACAGGATATGCAATCCATTGGTTTTGCAACTACTTGTATCACTGAGCTGCAGTCGGCACAATTGCCCAGCGTGCCACCGGAATAATTGCAAATAGTTGCAAATACAATGGATTTCATATTTGGTCAATTTTTTTTTATTTTATATATATTATGAGCCCATAGGTCACACCACAAGCACAAAGGCAGCACTAAGAGGGCTGAAAAATGGCTGATTTCCCAAAAACTAAGAAGGGATGGTAAACACCTCTCTGCCATTAGTCCCTCCCCTCCAAATGATTGGTGTCACAGATTTACCCTGCAGGTAATTTGGTCCTCCATTGAAAAATGACTACTGTCCTTGAACCATTATTTTCTTTTGACATACCCCTGACTTTTTGCAGATAATACTTTAGTCAAAATCATACTGACAGACTCATCCACTGCCATAACCCCAAGAGTCAGACTCATTCAAGAGAGGCCACACTCCCCCATATGGCTTGCTAATGAAGGATGCAGGTAAGCCTTGCTAGGAAGGGAGTACCGACCTAGGAGGGGAGATAGGCACCTTACCTAAGCATCTCTAGAAATTCAATCATTTTCAGCAGGGCTGCTGTCAGTTTTTCTGGCTTCTTTCAACAGCATGCCTCCTTGCTCCTATGTAATATGGGACATTATACCCTTGGAAAGCAACATCTTGGTGACTGGTGCGCCAAAAAGCTTCCAGACATGGGGATTTCTATCTCCTGATCTTCTGGACAAGGGGATTTGGGACTTTATATGCATATGGCTTTGGGGACACAGGGAGCTCATATTCTGTATAGCAGACTTTAATTAGATTTTAAAACTTGGTTTTCAGGGAGCCAGAGAAGAAATTTTGGCTGGCAGAAGAACCTTTATTGATATTCTGACAGCAATCCTATTTTCCCATGGATGTAAAATGATACCATCTGGAATAGACACCCACCATATATATGTACGTACACACAATACTCAAAACATTTCATCACAGAATTGCATAATCATCATGGCATTCTCCATTGCAGTACTTGCACATACCATAGGTAACAGTGCCCCTCTTATGCTGTTTTCAGCACTCAGAAGCGGGGAAACAGCTCAAATTCTCCTTGTTCATGGTAAAATTGCCTCATGTAGTCATAAATAATCAAAGAGTGGATCTACAGTGTGGAAATAATGCAGTTTGATACCACTTTAAGTGCTGTAGCTCCATCCTGTGGAATTCTAGGATTTGTCATTTTACCAGGTCTTTAGCCTTCTGTCAAAGAGTGCTGGTGCCTCACAAAACTACAAATTCATAGGATTCTGTAGGATGGAGCCATTACAGTGAAACTGGTGTCAAACTGCATTATTTCTACACTGCAGATGTACCCACTGCCTTGTTTGCTTTATTTGTTACATTTATATTCTAACTTTCTGCCCATGATGGCTCTTGGCATCCCCATTTTGATTTTCACAACAATCTTGAAAGGTATGATGGACTGAGAGAAGGGGAGGATGAAAGAGAGAGGTTGGACTGTGGTCATCTCTGTAAGTTTAATGGCTGAACAGGGACACTAGGACATTAACCGCCTACATCCCAGTCAACACACTAATCCAGGGGTAGGCAACCTTTCCCCTTTAAGGGCCGAGGGACTTCAGCTCCCAGAAGCCTCAGCCATGTTGGCCAATAGTCCCATGTTGGCCAATAGCTCCTGGGATTCTGGGAGCTGAAGTCCCTCGGCCCTTAAAGGGGAAAGGTTGCCTACCCCTGCACTAATCATTACACTACAATGGCTTTCTCATGATCAATAAGGTTATCTCTAGAGGCACAACTAAGCAATGTTCTAGATGTCCCAAATACCTGGGGTGCCTATTGCAGACATCTAAAGGCTTTGGGAAAAGAGTTGCTACCTGCTCTTTTGGAGGAAGAAAAGGAGGAGGCACCCACAACCACTGGGTGTTGACATCACTTTCTGGGTGACTCGGGGAATGGAAGGCTTCTGATCCTAGAAACTCAAGACGGTGTCTCATATCAAGTCAGCCCATTGGTCCACATACTCAGTAGTACTATCAACTTGCAACTGTGACCTGTGTCTGAAAGAACAGATACCAGTCTTTCCACCTGCACCTAGATACTCCCCGGGTTGAACTCCTGTGTACAAGGAGTTTTGGTACAAGCCGGGTGCCTAACTAAAGAGCAGACAGACACACTTGCAAGACAGAAGGGGAGAATATGCAAGAACAGAATTTGTAAAATTACTTTTCCACAGTAAGTAATATCGGTTACTTTGTATAGCGTTTGCAATTTAATATGTTTCACTTGCCTGTTAATATGCTTTAAAAGTAAATTGTTGTATTGTTCACTGCTTTTGATACTTTTTAAAGAATAGTATATCATCCCCATCAAAATGTTTCTGAAAAGGCAACTTTAAAAAAAACTTCAAAAAGGAATTAGAAAAATGTTACTCATTACACCAATTAAGTAACTGCATTGCCACTTGCATTACATTTTAAATGTGACTACACCCTCATTAGCCCTCCTTTCAAAAGCAACTTATTATTATTATTATTATTATTATTATTATTATTATTATTATTATTTCTATCCCGCCTCTCTACCGAAGCAATCAGGACAGCTTACAACAATAAAATCTCACAGTAAACCCTCCCAACCCCAAACCCACCTTCCCCTTAAAACAGTATTAAACATCATGAAATTAAAACAATTAACAACAATAAAACAATTTTGGTATTTACAACAGTAGATGTTAAAATCAATCTAATAGGCAACCTGCAAGCAATAAATAGCGTGGCAGCATGTGGCAACAGATGGGGGGAAATTAACTTACTCCTTGGCCGGGAATTTAATCAGGAAAGGCCTGCCGGAAGAGATCCATCTTGACAGCCTTTTTAAAGCTGTCTAGGTTGGTAATTTGATGGAGCTCATATGGCAGGCCGTTCCATAATCTGGGAGCGGTTTCCGAAAAAGCCCTCTGGGAGGTTGTCGACAGTTTAGTCCTAGCAGGTTGAAGCAAATTCCTCCCAGAGGACCGTAGTGTGCGGATGGGATTATACAGAAGGAGATGGTCCTGAAGATAGGATGGACCCAAGCCATGTAGGCCTTTAAAGGTGATAACCAACACCTTGTACTGGGCCCGGAAACTGATCGGCAGCAAGTAAAGTCTTTTTAAGACTGGTGTGATATGGTCTCTTCTAGATGTACCAGAGACCAACTTGGCTGCCATATTCTGGACTAATTGAAGTTTCCAGACCAAGCACGAGGGTAGCCCCATGTAGAGCGCATTACAGAAATCCAGACGGGAGGTTACTGGGACATGTACCACAGTTTCAAGGTCCCTTATTTCCAGGAAAGGGCGCAGCTGGCATATCAGCCGAAGCTGATAGCAGGCACTCCTGACTGTCACATTCACCTGATTAATCATGTGAAGCGACGAGTCTAGGAGCACCCCCAGACTGTGACACAGTCCTTCACGGTAAGTGTGATCCCGTCCAGGACTGGAGGTTGTATCCTAATACCTGGTTTTGGGGCTGCTACTGTAAGTACCTCCATTTTATCTGGATTCAGCTTCAATCTGTTTGTCTTCATCCAGTCCATTACCGCCTTAAGACAGTCATTAAGAGGAGAGACGCCATCAGAAGTCGAGGCTGATGACCGGGACATGGAGAAGTATATCTCGGTGTCATCAGCATATGATAACACCCAGCCCCACACATTTGCGGCTTTGACTTTTTCAAATTTGATTATTTTCAGGTTTGATTAATATGTTCTCTCTAAGAATCTCTAGGTCCTCCAATGCAACTTTATGGACAATGGGCCTTTGCAGACTGCTAGAAATAGTGCAAACTGAGTCCACTTTAAGGGTTAGGGTTAGGGAATCATGGGAACTGTATTTTATTGTGGCACCAGAGCTCTCTGACAGAGAAGGCTCAATTTCTCAAAAAAAAAAAATTCCCATGATTCCCTAGCACTAACCCTAACCCTTAAAGTGGACTCAATTTGCACTATTTCTGGAAGTCTGCAAAGGCCCAATGTCTGCCCAAAGTCACACTGGAGGACCTAGAGCAGGGGTAGGCAACCTTTTTGAGCCGGGGGCCGGGTTGCTGTCCCTCAGACATTGGGGGGCTGAAGCACCAAAAATAAATAAATAAATAAATAAACAAACAATTAAAAATAAAAAATATGCATGCACACTCTCTCAGCCCCAGAAAAGCCATGGCAAAACCCCTGTGGAGATTTTGCCAAGAAAACCCCAAGAACAAGTAATAACAACAATAATCAATATCATCATGGCAGGTGGCAGAGGGGGGCAGCGGCGGCGGCGGCAGGACCAGCATGGGGCTGGTCCAAAGGCCTTGGGGGGCCGCATCCATCCCCTGGGCCTTAGGTTGCCTACCCATGACCTAGAGATTCCTAGAGGAAACACCTTGGGTCCCTAGCAGTCAAAAACATTTTTTTGCAATTTTATTCTCAAAAAAAATGTATCTCAGTCCCACTACCATCACACAGATACTTATCAAGGAAAATGGGAGAAAGAGTCTTCTTCTCGATGGCTGTTTCCAGACTGTAGAATTCCCTCTGGGAAATAAGGTTCACCCTCTCTATTTTTCTGCCAGCATGTGAAAACCTTTCTGCTTACTCAAGCCTTTGAATATTAAACATCAGTTGCAGAAGGTCTTTTAGTTGGGGTGGGTGTGTTATTGTGTGTGTTATATTTGTATCATTCTTATCACTATTTTAATTGCCATTTTAAAAACTGTTTTAAATCAATGCTTTAATATGATTGTTTGATTGCTTTTTAAACTTTTGTACTATCTATTCTTTTATCTGTATTTTGTTTTAACTCTCATTTTGAAACATCTTGGGTCCCATAAAAGGAGAAAGACAGGATAGAAAATAAATAAATAAATAAATAAATAAATAAATGGACTGATCAAACAGAAGAACACCCCCCCCCCAAGGCAGACTTATGCTATAACTGCCCACATCCCAGTCCAAACAACTGCTCTAGGGAACCAAAGAAATTAGTCATATAATACTCAACTAGCAACTGGTAATAACCATCTTTTTACAATGGATGGAACTTTTAGAGTGGGTTAAACAAATTATTATTGCCAGAGTGCTGCAAGTCACTCCAGGATTTCCTAGGAGATCCCAGAAGTCTGCCTTCAGCCAGTCCCAGCCTTAAATAATGGCTGGTATAGGGTAATTCAGAAAGCCAACATGGTGTAGTTGTTTCAGCATTGCACTACAACTATGGAGACTAGGGTTGTAATCCCTGCTCAGGCATGGAAACCCACAGGATGACCTTGGGCACATCCTACTCTCTCAGCTTCAGAGGAAAGCAAAGGCAAACCCCCTCTTAACAAATGTTGCCTAAAAAATCCCATATTGTTGAACCTTAGGGTTGCCCTAAGGTTGCGGTGTAGGGATGCAGTGGCTCAAGTGGTTAAGACACTGACTCTGCTGTTGGCAGTTCAAGGCTCGAGTGCTGCATGATGGAGTGAGCTCCTGTCACTAGTCCCAGCTTCTGCCAACCTAGAAATTCGAAAGCATGCAAATGCAAGTAGATAAACAGGTACCACTTCTTAGTGGGAAGGTAAACAGCGTTCTGTGCAATCATGCTGGCCCCATGATCACAGAGTAGTCTCTGACAATGCTGGCGCTTCAGCTTAGTAACGGAGATGAGCACCAATCCCTATGGTCAGACATGACTTGACAACCTTGTCAACAGGGAATACCTTTACCTTTAGGGTTGCCCTAAGTTGGAAGCAACTTGAAGGCACACAACAACATAGAGTAATTAACCATGAAAAGCTTTTCCCATCATTTATTGCCACAGCAGGAAAATCTTTCTTGTCTCAGTTAGTACAAAGGAAGATGTCTGAAAGACTCCTGAATTAAACTTAACTGCTGCTTTTATGTTTGCAGCTGCAATTTTGCAAAGGCATATGCACAATTGGGGAGGGCAAGAAGAATAGAGAAGAGACACATTAGCTGTAGTATCTTTGATGTTTCAGCTACTGAAGAGACAAGTTGCTTCTCGGTTTTAAAATATAAAGCTTAAACTGAGAAGTGAGTTGTGTTAGAGGTAGCAATCTTAGCATGTTTATATAGAGCAGGGGTCGGCAAGTTTTTCTTACCTGGGGCCAGTCCACTGGTCCCCAGGTCTTCCGCGGGCTGAGGGGGGGGGAATGGTGACGTGCATGCTTGCGTGCATGCGCAGCACACTGGAAGTACTGCGCATGCATGAGTGAGTTGCTGCCGCCATTTTGTTTTCCAAAATGGTGGCCGCGACATGCGCGGCGGCAGCACTTGCAGTGGCATGCGTGGCGGGAGGCGGCAGCGGTGGCAGGACCGGCCTGGAGCCAGTCCAAAGGCCTCAGGGGGGCAGATGCGGCTCCTGGGCCGTAGGTTGCCGACCCCTGATCTAGAGTCAGTAGCTGTCAGTTTTTCACTAACAAAAGCTAGAGGCACAAAAGATAGAAGAGAATGGGACCCCAAGGAAGGCTGCATTCAAAATGCTGCAATCTTTTGTGCCTCTTTTTTTTCTTTTTTCTTTTTTAGTGAATGGGGATGTATATTGACCTTTTCCAGTCTGTGAGCCACTGTTTTGTTTTCCGTATATTTTTGATAGATTTTGGTTAGAACTAAATGTATTTATATTGTTTCCTATTAGCTGGTATTAGTCACACCTTCTGTCTTCATGCATCAGTTTGTCTGAGTTTATTCATTCTCCATTTTGTAGTCTGTAATTCTTTCTCTCTCCTCCATGTTTAAAGAACACGTTATAAAGCATTTCACAATGAGCTGGTAGGAAACCTTTAGTATCTGTACATAAAGTTATTTCATAAGTTTTTACAAAGAATACTAAGCCTACTTTATATCTCTGCTAGACCAGGTATGTAGGGTAGGTATGAGATTGTTGTTCGCCATGTGCTTGCAAGTATTAATTACTCTACTTGTGAGATACACTACTGTCTCTAACATCTCAACAAATTTATTCATTTGCATGGGCTGGAAATATAAATTAGCATCCATTTTACAAAAAGAACAAAGTATCTTAATTATACCATTAGATCATAAGCCTTCATGGATTGCAATCCTCTTTATCATATGCATTCTTAAGCTTTTTTCCTGTTTTCATTGGGGATTCAGAGATCCCCACTAAAAGTACACCAAGTTTCAGTAGATTGAGAACTACATGGGCCACAATCAACACTTGTTGGGGGGCATCCCGTATATACAGAGGTAGCCACTGTTAACACATGTGCTATTTTCATAAAATTTTGGAAGCATGTGGAGTTCCCTCTATGACCCCAGACTGACCTCTGAGAGATGTCAGCCATAATCCCCTAGATGGCAGGTCATGTAGGCACTGAGAGACTTGCCCAAGACCACTGGAAAATTCCTGGACAGACAGATTTGGGAGTTGCCCAAGGGAATATCCCATTATACTGGAAAAGATACACAATGGTGTTTATTTGTCTTGAGTCTCACACTTAATGGGGCATATTTGTTGTTGCTGTTGTTAACTGTCTTTGAATTGACTTTGACTAAATTGAATTTATATACATTTTCCATAGTTATTATTTTTTGTTTTCATGATGTTCAACATTAAGCATGCCTTAGCACTTTCTTCTTCAACTTTCTTTAGTAATTGTTCAAAGTTTTTGTTGTTTTCTGCTAGTAGTATGTTGTCATCTGCATGTCTTAGATTGTTGATATTCCTTCCTCCAATCTTCACTTCACCTTCCTTTGAGTCTAAATCTGCTCTGCATATGATGTTTTCTGCATGCAAGTTGAATAAGTAGCTTGATAGAATACAACCTTGTCTGACCCCTTTGCCAATTGGAAACCAGTTTCCCAATAATCTGTTCTAACAGTAACCTCTTGTCCTGAGTACAGGTTTCTCATCAGAACAATCAAATATAGTGTCATTTCCATTTTTTAGAAAGCATTCCATAACTTTTTGTGATCTATGCAATCAAAGGCCTCACTGTACTCTGTAAAGCACATACTTATTTTCTTTTGGAATTCTCTGGTGCACTCCATTAACCAATGTATGTTTGCAGTGTGACCCCTAGTACCTCTTCCTTTTCTAAATTGAGCTTGCACCTCTGAAATTTCTTGCTCCATATATATTTTGGCAGATTTTAGTTAAAACTAAAGTTGATCCTGTCTGTGTAGCTTGTAACAGTTCTATTGGAATGTAATCTGTTCCTTGTGATTTATTTATTTTTTTTCAATTGCATTAAGTGCAGCTTTCACTACACTTTCCAAGATTTGTGATTCATCTTCATATGATTCCACTTCCCATGTGTCATTCAGCCTTTCATCTCTTTTATATAGCACTTCTGTGTATTGTCTCATAGAATTATAGAGTTGGAAGAGACCACAAGGGCCATCCAGTCCAACCCCCTGCCATGCAGGAATTCCCAATTAAAGCATCCCTGATTGATGGCCATCCAGCCTCTGCTTAAAGACCTCCAAGGAAGGAGACTCCACCAACTCCGAGGGAGTGTGTTCCACTGTCGAACAGCCCTTACTGTCAGGAAGTTCCTCCTACTGTTAAGGTGAAATCTCTTTTCCTGGGGCTTGCTGGAGTTTCCTTCTTTTTTATTTCATCTTGATCTTGTAATATGATCCTCTTATCATAGAGCATCTCCACTCTAGGTTCCTTTGAATTCATGGATCTTGTGGAAAAGGACAGGCAGGATCTAGCATACACACACGCAGAGTTGATGCACATAGGCAAGAATGCCCAGAAGATGGTCTTCTCTGAAGAATCTTGCTCCAGACAGCACAGAAAAAATCCTCCCATACACAGGCTGCTGCTTTCAGTTTGGAGAAATGAACCGCTGGACAGTAAGACTTCACTCAATGAGGGCTTTAATCTTTATCACAAATATTTACAAAGATACATAGAGTACCAGACATCCATCTTGAATACTCACAGCTACACAGACCAACAAAGTGTTCCACCAACCGCCAACCACAACTAACCAACAACGGAGATTCAGACCCTCTCCTATATATAGGTGGTCTTCTTGGGAACAGCCATGCACTAATGAAACCTGGCTGGTTTCATCCCCAGTGCCTGTTGCATCAGGCCTCCCATGATGTATACCTGGCTGGTCTCACCTACTGTGCATATTGCATCAGACTTCCCATGGTGCACAGTTTTCCAAATGCTGACTCAGGCACCTGCACTTGAACTGTAGTAACCCTGTTACCATTGCTCCAGTTCCTTTCAGTGACCACATCCATGTCATTTTCCAGACCAGGGTGCCACATGGTCTTGACAGAAATACCCAGGATGTTCTGGTAAATAGGAACAACAATATCATCTGCCATTCCACTTGGGCTCCCCTGCTCCCTCTGAGGTTTGCTGCAATCCCCCACAGTCCCTGAAAGGATAATTTATTTTCCCAGTAATTATGCATTTGTATGAACTACTCTTGTTATATTTGAGGGTGGCTTCTCAAAAGCCTTTCTTCTGGTGCAACTGAAAACTGCTAGAAATTGTTTTTGATCAACACAGCGACCTGCATTTTTGGAGTCTCCATTGGAGGGTGTTATAAAGATTTTCCTTGTGGGAGACACACTGATTCAGTACCAAGCCTTTAAAACCATCCTATAAGCAAAAACCAATTTTTCTCCTCCTCCAGAACCATGCTCCATGAAATTTGTCTCCCCACAAGCACAGCTCTTTCCTAAGATTTCAGACAGCACCTAAGATCTTCCATCCCTGTAGGGTAGCTTGTCAGAGAGGGCAGCTCAGGGTCTCCAGTTCCCTGCTGTGTTTCAGTGTACCCCAGCAGGTGGGAAGAGAATCAGTGGGGTTCAGGTGACATACAGAGAGCCAATATGCTTGCCATGATCCCTATAAACATTGCTGAGTCTGGCCTAGCTCCTCAGGTAGTTCTGTTTAAGCATAATGTGACTTACATTTTCTTGCAAAAAGCAATAATATATATATATATTGGACTGCAGCTCGTAGCTTGTGTGCACACCCCAGGGCCATTTTTATGGATTCCCTCACCTTCATCTACACTGCTGAGTCTTGCATCAGAATTTAGTGACAACACACTAAAAGCCCTTTGAAACAAACAATTATGGTCTCTTCCGCTTTGCCACTAATGCGAGATGAGACATTTCATCAATGTATTATAGGAGGAGGGCAGCGATGGGGTGTGTGGCCCATTTCAGGTCTTGAGGTTATACAGTGGCTCCCTTTATGTAATCAGTTAGCTAAATTTTGCAAATTCCAAAGACATCTCCTTATTACTACAAGCTTACTGTAGGTCCTTGTATGAAATAATGGAATGAATACTAAATACCATAATTTCTGTTTATTAAAGCAATCACTCCTTGTTTGATAGCCTTCTTTAATATTCATTCTGTATTTAACACATCAGAATGAAACAGTTCCAAAACCAAACACAAAAAACAACAGTACTTTTGATTCTCAGCCCCATCTGCTTAGATTTCAACTTTAAAATCTGAATTTGCCCTTATCAAAATAATGTGATAACCACATGGAGACTGGAATCCTGTTGGTTAGTCCCAGCTAGAGCAGACCTATACAATGAATTGTTGAGGAATTGTTGAATGGCAATGGTAAAACCTATTGATTCAATTGGTCTACTACTATGGGTTTACTACTAGTAAGAGAATGAGTCTAGTACTAGTACAATGGGCCTACTACTAGTAACACAATTTAGGCCAGAGTTTGATATCTAACTATCAAATGTTGGACTCTTAGTAGAGTTTTTGAATATTAATGTATCCAATAAACACACACAAAGGTACAGTACCTTCCCAAACTTAATTTTCAAGACAAGACATTATACTTTCCTGTAGTTGAAATGGGGAGGAGTGGGAGCAGACTTACATTGCTCCCCACTCATATCACAAGTTGACCATTTTTATACTGTTTGAAATTCCAAATCAGAGTTGGAATTCTGAAATATAACCATAAAAAGAAAGATACAAGGAAAAGACAAACAAAATCCAACATAGTTTAAATAGCACATTTTATCAGACAGAAAGTAATAGGTTCAGTAATAGTAATTCAGTCATAGGTTTTTCAGCACCACAAAGCTCTTCTTTCCCCCATAAAGAATTCTGGGAAATCTCAAAGTTTGTTGCCTTCATTTACCAGGCATTCAGTCCAGTTAAACCTTGCATGTGAACATTTTATTTAAGAGTTCTTTGCAACATTCAGTTTACACTCTGCTGCTTATGGGGTGGTAGATTTACATATTTTTGTAATTTACAATCTTTAGCTTTCCATTAAGGCCCACGCATGGCAAATGCCCCTTGAAAAACTCCATAACGTTCTTGTCAAGAGCTGTAAAAGCTTCATCAGTTCTTACTACTCCTCCACTTACAGCATTTGTCAAAGTAGAACAGGCTGACAAGAGTGGTAAAAATCCCCACTGCAGCTGTAAACCTGTTTCTCTTCTGAATAGCACACACAGCCAAGCAAATCAAACCACTGTTTGATAACACACCAGTATTCATCTTGCATTTGCCAGAGCAGGGCAGTCTTTTCAGCTTGTAGGTGTGTGAAGGGCTCAGTTTAGTGTGTCTGTTAAATAGACAATGGGAACAAAGCAGCAACAATTAGTCATGCCTAAGGGGTTGACTACGTGTTACACCATAACATGTGTAATTGTGCCCCCACATCTTTTTTTATTAAGCAAGCTTACTTTGGGAGGGGGGATTGAAAGTGGAGACATGATGGCAGCAGGAGAGAGGGAAGGCATGCCAAGCCCTTGCCTCCTCCATCATTTCACCACTCAGAATATAAGATGGAGTTGAGACAGAGGGATGCGAAATGTGATGAAATCTTCAGAGTTCTGCATCAGTCTTAAATGCTAGTATCAACTCTTGTTGTTGTTTGTTGGTCTGTGTCCATAAATGTTTATGCCTGAATAAACCACTGTTGTTGTTGTTCTTCCTTCCTTCCTTCCTTGAATTCCATCAACATTAAGGGCTGAAATCTAATTGTTAGTCTTAACCAGAGTAGGTGCATTGAACCAATAGAGCTCACATAAGTGTTAGCTTACTGAATTCCTATTGAACTAGGATGATCTACTCCAGTTGGGACAAAAAAAGTGGATGTAGACTAAAGGAGAAACTCCCACTAATGAACATCCTCATACAAAGGTATTCAGCCATACACACAAAAAGATGACTTAATGTGTGCTGTCAAATCATTTCCTACTTATGACAACCTTAAGGTGAACCTGTGAGACAGCATGGCAGAGTGGTTTGAGCATTGGACTATGACTAACAAGGCCAGGGATCAAATCCTGGCTCTTTCAGCTTCAGAGAATGGCAGTGGCAAACCCCCTCTGAAGAAACTTGCCAAGAAAATCCTGTGATAGATTTGATTTCCCTTGTTATTGTTGTGTGCCTTCAAGATATTTCTGACTATGGTGACCCTAAGGCAAATCGATCATAGGGTTTTCTTGGCAATTTTCTTCAGAGGCAGGTTGCCATTGCCAACCTTTGAGGATGAGAAAGTGTGACTTGCCCAAGGTCACCCAGTGGGTTTAAGGATAACTATAAATCAGAAACAACTTTGATGGCACGCAATAACAACAAGGTGAACCTATAGCAGGATTTTCTTGGCAAGATTTGGTCAAAAAGAGTTTACTTTTGCCTTCCTCTGAAGCTGAGACAGTGTCACTTGCCCAAGGTCACCCAGTGAGTTTCCACGACTGATCAAGAATTCAAACTCTGGTCTCCAGAGTCATATTCCGGTGCTCAGACTACAATACCACACTGGCTGAAAGGTGAATGCAATGTCGTAATGTCTGTGTTAGGTTTAAGGAATATACCTGCTGTCACAGAGACACAATCAGTGTCTAGTTGTGTAGTGAGCACAGGAATCACAGGGTCAGAGTACTGAGACTTTTCTGATTTGAAGTAATGATGTGATTTGCACCTCCCTTAAGCTTTCCTCTTCCCTCTCAGCTTAACTGCAATTTTTACAGACTGGTTGGGGTGGAGGATGAATGGTCCCAGCAACAGTGTTATTGTTTGAGTAACCTCCATTATTATACAATGGCTATGGTCATGGGTCAAGAGAAGCATAAAAAAAAGTCCATAAAGGTGGATCTACAACATGTTTTCCTCTCAGTCCCATCCCCAAACCCACCTTTAAAGCTGCTGCAGTCCCCCCATATGGCTATTGAGTGGCCAGAGGAGAGCAGAAAGTAGAGGAGCAGAGAAATCGCAGCCATGGTTATGAAGGTCAAGGGGAACCTCTGGAGAGGGAAGTGAAATTCAGCAAGGTCCAAAGGCTTGCTCTTGGGACTGTACAGAAGGAAATTGTATTTGAAAAAAGAGGGGTTTCTTTCTTTTCTTTTCTTTTTCTTTTTAGTTTCATTTATTTTTTGAAAAAAAATATCTTTCCTAGTTCCAGAACAAGAATTTTTATACTGAAGAGGCTTAAGAAAGTAGGACAGAAATATACATCTTCTTGATGGTGCTAGACTATAGCTCCATAATTCCTGATCACTGGCCATGTCAAGCTGAGGCTAATGAGAGTTAGAATCCAACAACATCCAGAACCTAAAAGATATTTTAACCTAATATCTTTGAAAGCATTTAGCTGGATTACTTCCTAGTAAGAAATTGGGTAGGCTGTATCTTTTTTGTTATATCTCTGGAAATATATACACTGGAGGCGTGCAGATGACAACTCTAGCATATATACTTTCAGCCCCATCCAGAGGGTGGAAGTTTCTGCCCTACTGAAATTTCCTTTAAAGCACTGCCTCTTGGGCTACTTGATGGGGTCTCTTTTTTGTTCCCAGAGTGCCAAAGACCAGCACATTTGTGCCCTTTTGCCATGCAAGACATCCTATCTATGCCTTGAGCTTCCCCTTTAACTCTTTACTATTAGAAGTCCCTTCAGCAATGATACCTGCCTAGCATCCACCCTTTTTATGCTTTCCCTAAATGTATAAGGGCTAGGGTCCCAAGTGTCTTCCTCTCAGAAGTTTAATATCTTTGGTAGTGTGTTTTTATGAGCTTATATGGTTTAGCATTCACACAGGCAGAGGCTTCTGTTGTAACAAACAAACATTGACTTTACATAAATATAACAGTTGCAGGCATTTCCCAGTTCACCTTTCCAATATTTAATATACAGTCACCCCTCTGTTCTTGTGGACTTGAGATCCACAGTTTTGAATATTCATGGAGAGGTGACCTCTGTTAAGATCCAACCCTATGGGGCTTGAATATCAGAGAGTCTTCATTTTCACAGTGGAGTCCGGAACGGACCCCCTGTGAAAACAGAGGGTCAACTGTACTTTCTCTCCCAGTCCATATCCTTCCCTCAACTCAATTCCCTTTCAACTCTCTTAAATTCCCCCTCATCTCACACTCATCTGCTCTGCACTGAACTCCCCTGAACAGAACTCGGTTTGACTCATCTGCCTGAACTGCCTCTGCCTGAACTGCCTCAAAGTCACTCATTCCTCCCTTTCATATCTACTCCTTCCTCTGCAGTCCCTCCCTCACAGTCAGCCCAAACTGGGATTGACTGTCAGGAAACCAAGTCTACCCAGTGACTCTGTCACACCTTGCTTCCTTTCCTGGAAACTTGCCACATAATGACATCTGCCAGCATGGCAACTGGCATTGCTTTAAAGCATAGCTTTGAACCAGAGCCTCTCACAATACCCGCTCACACATCAACACCTTGTAGTAACAAAAGCACCATAAACTTTTGACACCTTTTCATGAAATAAGGAATTATGCCTTTGGCATGGATATCTCAATTGCAGGTTTAACTGTTGGCTGGTTTGTTGAAAATATACTTGCATTTTTCTACCAAAACACTGGCAGAGAGACTGACAAAAATCAATCACTACAAAGAAATTAAAAGCAGAGGGAACAAAAACAGCATGACAGATATAATAGCTATCAGGGCTGCCATTCTATGTATGCTTAATCACAGGCAAGTGGTGGCTTCCATGTCAGAAATTCACACCAGGCTTTGGAGGAGAGCTGAAGGATCCCTGTTCCCAAAGGAGGTTCAGCACCTTGGACAGCACTCTCAAAACTGGTTAAAGGCCAGAGGTGATTCAACACCCATGATATGGAAGCCACCAACTACCACTAACTGAACCCAATGAAGTTTACCCCTCAGTAAAATATGCACAAGATTACAATGGAAACATGCTCATTCTAGCAAGCTGATGAGAAATACAGATGTTTCTGATGAAAAACTGGATGTCGGCTGGAACAAAGGAGAAAGGGAGAACCCCACTCTGTTCTCCTCTAAATGGATTTTGCATGTACCACTATGTTCACTACACATTTTAGAAACATTACTCCAAAAAAGAATTTGCTCTATTTTTTCACAATGAAAAATGAGAAATGAGAAGTAATGTAGTACATTGTCCTCGATCCAGTTGTTCACCCCAACTAGAGTAGACTCCCCATATCAATGGGATTTATATAAGTGTTGATTTACCATTCAGCAGTTGATTCAGGGGGTCTGCTTTAACTACTTTAGGTGATTGGGTTTAGACCATTGTTCACATATTGCTGTCTGCATTAGTCTTCATTTTTTAGCTAAAAATATCACTAAAATGGCCAAAGAAATCCCACAACCCCAAAGAAACAATTTTGCAATAACATGTAAACCAGTATTCATTAGGCAAAACTTGTAACACTTCCAGAATTCTCATAAAGTGTTGAAAACTAAAAATATTACCATTTGTTCCTCAAAAGCATTATCAAAACAAAGTGTTATGAATAATGTAATTACTTTTAACATGTTACACATTCAAATTCTGGTTCACAGTAACCTTCTTCTACATGGTTGTGTATCCCACCCCTACACTGTTGCAAGTGTGCAGTTGACTTTCTTAACATTCTAAGTATTTTGTGACTGTAAAAAAAAGGGGGGGGTCTTGAAATTCATTGAAAAAATTAAAGCAGTGGGCAGAATTTTATAAGGAAAGGAAAGGTGATGCTGTGAACAAAGGGAGTAGTCAGTTGAAAGTTATTTTCTTTTTTTAACCTTCACATAAATAAAAACCAGATGGAAAGTAAGATTTAAACTTCTCCCACCCACATGAACTGATCCTGATCTAGACTGTGGCAATGGACAATTACTTCAGTATAAAAGAAAGGGATCCTAAACTCCACATGGCATATGTAATGTAGCTTAGCCCTCAGACTGGTGATCCAAGTAAAGCAGATATTTGAGGGAGGAGTCTAAGGGAAAAGACCTCAGGTTACAGAAAGAGAGAGAGACTGATAAGAGCAGCCTGACAAAACACATTGACAGGTACCCTGGTGTCTTGTGGCTTCCATGTCAGTGGGGTAGTAAGTCTGCTCCAGGTTTTACTCTGGACTATCCAAGATACAGGGTTATATCCCAAAATAGGTCGAGCACTGTGGATTTAACACACTCTTTTTAAGTGCGTGCTGAATCCTGGAGCAGAATCACTGTCCCACTGAACTGGAATCATCCAGCTGCCACTAGGTAGAAGGGATTGCTGAAAGGAAGCAGGTGAGTATGTGATCCTCAAGAAAGATAATAGCTCTTTTGTTTTGTTTTGAGAGTTCTAAATCAGTTCTGGCCCATGCCATGGTGTCCCCACTTTATCTCTCTACTGAATCAATTATAAGTTCAGGATGAGAGCTTGAAACAGTTACTTTTTAAAGCGACAGTTCCCAAAATTCTTCAGCCGGAATGGAGAGTGGCTTTGTGGGTTGGGGAATTCTAGGAATTGTAGTCCAGAAAGTTACTTTCAGGGACTCTATTATAGACTTCAGTCCCATTTATTCTCTCTCTCTCTCTCTCTCTCTCTCTCTCTCTCTGTCTTTCTCATACACAATACACACACATCTCTGTTTCATCTGCCCTATACACTTTGACTTCCCAGCCCATGCCACCCTCTTCATGCATGGTCTCCTGACACTGTGAGGCCACTGGATTTAGTTCTCTTCATTCCTCCTCATTCCTTTCCAGACCTTCAATTAAAAGTCTTTTAACACACCCAACATTTATATTCCTAACAACTGAGTAAACAGAGAAAGGGTTCAGGAATCTAAACTTTCCCACTTGCTTCATTTAGCTATCTTGGGGGGGGGGGATAACCAGGGAAAATATTGATTTGGAAATAACCACAAATGTCACTGTAAGAACTAATGTCCTCAGGAACAATATCTCTCAAACAGGCATACATGTACAAAGTATAAAGAGGACATTTTCTTGAAATGTAGACAACTGCAGGGAAGTTGCAGTAACTGTTTACAATAAAATGGTGCAGAATAAATAATAGTTCAGTTCAGGACATAAGAGAATAAGTACATTTAGTTCAACAGAACACAGAAAGTGGTGTTTTCTTTGTTAGCTAGGTAGCCATCAGAAAAACAGTAAAACAAGCTACACCAAGCAGCTAAAAAATACCTCATAGCTGATAAATAAATAATGTTTTTCCCTCCTCTTTGTAATTTTTCTTTCTGCCATTGATTGGAAGAACCTACTCTTCCATGTTCATTAATAAGAAATCATTTTCTTATAAATCAGCCCCCTCTCCAAATAACTGATTTGTCTTGTTTGACTAGCCTGTAGGAACAGAGTATTATTGCTGTTGATCTTGTACCTATTTTTCAAGTGTTGATTAATTACCATGGCTTTATTTCCTTGGCAGTAATATACCTTGAAATATACATGTGTGATTTTGCTGCTGCCACAATCATTGTTGAACTCCCATAGAAGTGCAAATTGGAAGCTAATTTTGGACCCCTCCCTTGAAGCTGATGACAATCTGCCAAAATTCCCATTTGATTTATACCTCTGAGAAATGAGGAATGTGGAAAATTACAACCCAACAACTGGAGGTTCACAGGTTTTCCCTCCTTGTGTTAAGTGATACACCAGCATGTGTGAATCAATCTTCACTTTCAGAGAAAAGAAAGGGTGTTATAATGCTCAAAGAGAAAGAGTGCCTCAATAGTCATAAAATATTTCCATAATGACCACAGGAGTCCCAAGCTTTGCAGCAGGCTGACTACAGTATTCTTGTCAACATTTCTTTTGTGATTTTCCTCTTTTCTCTAGTGATGTGCCACAGATGTTTTTTATTTTTTATTTTTTTATTTTTAAATTGCAAATCTAGTGATAGACTAAAGCTGAGGGATTCTAGCAGAGGAAATGGCAAGCTTCTATACTGATACTCTGCAAAACCAATCTCTCTCTGCATCACACATTTTCCCGTTTGCTCATCACAGATTTATTTATTTTTGTATTTTTCTCTTCCTGTCATACACACAGTCATTCAGATTTCATTCCCTTAACAGAAAATTACATCTACACGTGGATCAAAGGAGGAAAGGGTTGCTATATTTATCCAATGAATGGTGTGGTATTTTGCCCCCCTAAATGTTGCCAAAGCAACTGATGTTTTAAGAGCCCCACTCCCTCCAATGCCTGGCCTGCAGAAAATTGTTTGCTTTTATTTGGTGAAGAAAACAATATGAAATGCACATCTCAGCTATATATGATAATTGTGGAGAACTGAGTCAGAGATAAAAACCTGTAAGGGTTTCATGTAGCATCAGGTTTGGATGACACAGGAGAGTTCTTGCCTTCACCACAGTTCAATGCCAAATCTAGAAGTTCTCACAGCTAGCTGATGAACACCACCAAACATTTGGACTTTGGGGGCCTTTTTAAAACAAAGTTCCCTAAGGCACCAGGAAGACTACCAGGAGCTGCACCTGTCTTTATTTATTTCCTACATTCAGGTGCAGCTAATGCAACTGGCAAGAACAAGCTCTTGAAGACAGCTCTCTTCCTTTACTTTCTTTTTTACTCATATTCATAATAAGTGAGTTTCTTTTTTACTAACATTCATAACAATAACATTCATAAACTCCCTGCTTTTTAGCCTCGGAGCAGGGAGCCAAACTGAGGGTGGATGTTTAAGCCCCCTCCCCATGCATGTGTACTGGACCCAGTCTGGTAGGACCTGACAAATTAGTTTAGCTGAACACAACCCCATGAGCGTAACATGTAGTTCAGCCCTCAGGCAGTATCAGGTGACAGAAGGAGCCAATAAGATTTCACCTGACTTGCTCTATAAATCCTTGGACATTATAAATCCTCTAACCTCAGTCTACAATATGAACTACCCATTGGCCTTTCCTGCCTGCTATTGCTTCAGACAGGAGGTGGGGAGTAAGGAGGGAATCCAGATCATGTGGCTGAATACTTCACAATAAAGGCCAAAGCCTTGATATCTTTCCCCTGGAACCACTGACAGTTTGTGTGATTACTAAAAGTCAGGGGTAGGCAAGCTTTCCCCTTTAAGGGCCGAGGGACTTCAGCTCCCAGAAGCCTCAGCCATGTTGGCCAATAGTCCCATGTTGGCCAATAGCTCCTGGGATTCTGGGAGCTGAAGTCCCTCGGCCCTTAAAGGGGAAAGGTTGCCTACCCCTCCTAAAAGTTCTTTAGAATCAGCTGCCAGCTTGAGACTGAGGGCCAAAACAGATCGCCCTTTTGTATTGCCTTCTAGGTGGCTTGAGAGCATGGCATTTACACATCATATGCTCCCAGGCCACCTGGCCATTTACACAGGGGCCAGCTTCCAGATGTTCTGGCAGCACAGAGTTTATATGCTGTACACTGCTGGAACGCCTTAAAGCCAGCTTCCAGCTGTGGTGGGGTGGAAAAGCAACCAGCAAAAATGTGAATTGGGGCCATGACGTGCAGTTGCCACAGCCCCAATCCATCTTGGGAAGAGGCAGCTTGAAGCCACCCTTTTGGGTTGGTCTGTTTCACCCCTGAGATTCAGCCTCCAGCTGGATGGCCACTCCTGGCTGATTCTAAATGACTTCTAATATTCCATTAAACAATATTGTGTTATTTGAACTGCCATTAAATTAACTTCGACTTATGGTGACTGTATGAATGAAAGACAACCAAATCACCCTATTCTCAACAGCTTTGCTCATGTCTTGAAGATCCAGGTTCATGGCTTCCCTGAGTGAGTCTATCCATCTGGAATGTGGTCTTCCTCTTTTTCTACTGCTTTCTACCTTACCAAGCATCATTGTCTTTTCTAGTGAGTCCTGTCTTCTCATGAGATGGCCAAAGTATAACAGTCTCAGTTTAGTCATCTTGGCTTCTAGGGAGAGTTCAAGCTTCATTTCTCTAGGACCCATTTGTTTGTCCACAGTGTCCATAGAACCTTTCTCCAGCACCACATTTCAAATGAGTTGATTTGCTTGCTATTAGCTTTCTTCACTGTCCATCTTTTACAACCGTACTTAGAAATGGGACAACAATTATGACAATATCAAATATCAAGTAGGTGGTTCATTTCATTCAAGCTTATTCATTCATTCATTTAGAATGGGGTAGAGAAAGTGCAGCCTATGGGCTGTGTGTGGCCCATTTTGTGACTCTTGAAAATCCCCAGATTTCCCAAATCTGTTTTTGTAAAGTTTTGTTTAAAAATTTAGCTGAACTTTCAGTTGAAAAATAGTGAAAAACTACACAAACAATGGTAAAAATGAGTGGTTTTTGTCCCCTTGGCCCCCAGTGCCCCCCACAATTTCACACTCTTTCTCCAAAATTTCAAATTTTGGGTGCTCCCTAGAACTGGAAATGACACACCATCATTTAGAGTTGAGCAGTGTATCCGGCAGGGTGTCATGGGGAGATGGGAGCAATACACTCCAGCTCCCTCTGTACTCCCCCCCCCCCAATTTGCAACATAGATTTAAACAGAATACAGATAAAATCAATCATAACAGGAAAAAAATAGAAATATTATTATTATTATTATTATTATTGCTTCCTGCCCTTTTCCCAAAACTGGGACTCAGAGCAGCTAACAAGGTTAAAACAGTACAATTAAAAACATAAAAAGTGTTACATTAAAACAGAATTAAATTATTATAATATTGAAACAGATTGCATATAAAAGAATAAAATACAGTTAAAATAACAACAAATTATTGTGCAAAACTTACACTGAAAGAAAACAAGAAAAACAGCCAAAGTGAAAAAAATACATTAAAGAGATCATCTTTTAAACGATAAACTATCGTTTAAAAGAGTATCTCTTTTAAATCTAAACTGAGAATAAAGACAGACATCTATGGAGAAATTTATAGAAAAGATGAGTAAGGGTCTTTGCAGACTGCCAGAAACAGTGCAAACTGAGTCCACCCCCAGGGCCAGGGCTAGTGCTAGGGAATCATGGGAACTGTCAGAGAGCTCTGGTGCCACAATAAAATACAGTTCCCATGATTCCCCAACCCCAACCCCCAAAGCGGACCCAACCCGCACCACCTCCGGCAGTCTGCAAAGGCCCCAAATGTTCCAGTAGATGTCCATAACAAGCTGTTTAATTAATGTCATTAATCAATACTGCCCAAGTAAGCTTTGTTTGTTGAAAGCTTGGAGCTGGTAAAAGACATTTAACAAAATTAAGTGATGGTTTATTTTTATGACCTTACAGAAATTTTATTTTCCATCACAAATTTCTGAAATGGATTCAAATTGTTTACCACTCTATTAATTAATACATCATTTAAATTATAAAAATGAGTATGACATCACATGATTAAAAGCCCATTGCTTTTATACCTAAAAGCCTGTTGGAAGATTTTAAAAAAAAAAAAAAAATTAAATCACCTAACAGAGGAAGAACAGGAAGCCATGCAAGGGAGGGACTTCCTATGGCTGGGAACAGTTGCCAGGAAAGCCCTTCCCATCTTACTGCATAATAAGTAATTTCCAATCTGTGAGCATACTGGTGTGTCATAAAAGAAGCACTGTTGCACTGCAATAAATATGTTTAACCAAATAATTAAATGCTCCTGTGACTGTACAGTCAGGTCCAATCCTACCATTATGTAGAGTGAGGCAGTTGTCTCATGCAGCAGATGTTGGGAGGTGGCAGTAAAGTGTCCAAGGAAAGATGTTTTCTTTTTTGTTTGTTTGTTTTTGTTGTTGTTTTGCTGTGCAAGAGAATGGGACAATATTCTCCCATCAGCAGAGTAGGAGAAAGAGTTCAGCCTCCATCCAAATATATAATGGGAAGAGGTATCATATGGCTCTTTTTCTGAGCCAGTAAAATGGGTACCTGCAGCCACAGAGAAGGTGGCTTTCTGGCTACTTTGATTTCTCTGCTCTGGACTTGCAGTTTTTGATAGAAGCAGATTTATTCTATCACCTATGCACACCTGTGCTCACTTCCATTGCAAAGAAGAAGCAGAATTTCCTCCCTTCAGGGTGAGACACCCAGAACAATAACTTCCACACAGATAAATATAGAGAATAGGCTCCTCTGAAGCTGGGTGGTTCTTTTTCTTAGACACTCTGAAAATGAACACATGTGAGACTGAAGCATCTTTCCAAAGTTGACTCAGAGGGAAATGTAGGCCAGTAGAACCCTCTTCTCAGCAGTTGCTATCTGAAATGCTTTCCTGACATACAGTACAACAGTACCTTTTTCTCCAGCTGTAGCTTTGGTCTATACCTCTCTTCCTTTCTCCTGGAGATTGCCCACTGTATGCGTCCTAATCCAACTTTTAGCTTTTGCATACTCCAATTAGAAAAATTACCTCAATCAGTTGTGTGTCAAGTCATGTCAAGCACACCATTTAAGCCTCTCTAAGGTTCATTTACATTCCAGCCTCCCCGAACTCAGATGCTAACAGCCTACTGATTTGCATACACTCCTATAATTTGTCAATGGATTAGAAGCAGCAAGCACTTTTCCCATGAATGGGTGGCGTGTGTGGTAGAGTTTCTTTCTGGAGGTCTTTAAACAGGCTAGATGGCCATCTGTCGGAGAGGCTTTGATTGTGTATTCCTGCATGACAGAGAGTTGGACTGGATGATCCTTCAGGTCTCTTCCAACCCAATGATTCTACTTTACATGCTTGGAAGGGCATCACTGAAGTGCAGGTGATTTCTCAATTGTGTCCACTTGGCAAGGATTTTGCTTTTCTGTCCCCAAAGAGAGAACTACTTGGCCAACTCATAATCTATCACAGGGGTAGGCAACCTTTCCCCTTTAAGGGCCGAGGGACTTCAGCTCCCAGAATCCCAGGAGCTATTGGCCAACATGGCTGAGGCTTCTGGGAGCTGAAGTCCCTCGGCCCTTAAAGGGGAAAGGTTGCCTACCCCTGATCTATCACATACAAGACAGTACTAGATGTGATTCCAGATATGTCAAAGTTCTCACCTACATTTAAGCAGATTGTCCTATATTCTGGATTATTATATATTTTCAATTGTTGTTATTGTAATGTGCCTTCAAATCAACTTGAATTTATAGCAATCCTCCCATAAGGTTTTCTTGTCAAGATTTATTCAGAAGAGGTTCACTTTCATCTTCCTCTTAGACCAGGGGTAGGCAACCTTTCCCCTTTAAGGGCCAAGGGACTTCAGCTCCCAGAATCCCAGGAGCTATTGGCCAACATGGGACTATTGGCCAACATGGCTGAGGCTTCTGGGAGCCGAAGTCCCTCGGCCCTTAAAGGGGAAAGGTTGCCTACCCCTGTCTTAGACTGAGAGTGTGTGACATGCCCAAGTGGGTTTCCATGGTTGAGTGAGGATTTGGATGCTGATCTACCAAAGTCACAGTCCAGCACTCAAACCACCACAACACATTGGGTCCTATTTTTCTATTATTTGCATGTATATCTTGCCTTTTCTACAGTAAGCCTAATGTAACATACATGGTTCTCCACTTCACCATCCTCAAAACAATCCTATGAAGTAGGTTAGGCTAAAAGAAAGAGAGCAACCAGCACAAGACCCCCCAGTAAGTTAATCGGGATTTCAACCTGGATTTCCAAAGGCTCACTCCAATGCTTAAACCACTGCACAACATATGGCATATTTTTACTGGATGTCTAATGGGAAAAAGAAATGGCACAATAAAGTCCAGTTAAGTGTTACAAGGAATGGCTGATAACTCAACACAGGGCTGCTATTGCCACCTCCTCTACCTCTTCTTCTTCTCCTTCTCCTTCTTCAGCCCCATTTCAAATATTATAGTTGTTACTGCCTACCCAATTCTTCAATCAAAGAGCTAAGGTCAATTGTTAGTCCCTACCAATGTGGACCCACTGAATCAACTGAATCCTCTAAAGTGGACCCCAAAATGCAGTTCAGTGATTCACTGGGTTTACTCCAATTGGGTAACAATTGTACTTTGATCATTCAGTTCAGAGCAGTTTACACATGGTTCCTAAACAGTCTCCAATCCAGACTACATAGAGATCCAGGCCTGTTTCAGGGAATGTTAAGACCTGCATGCTTTGATTTCAAACCAACATAAAATTTAGGGGAATGATTCCACTTGGGACACTGCTGCTCAGCTATGCATTGAACTCACCCTCCCAAGTTTATATTCAGAACTGAATCCACTGAGCCACTCTGCCTCAGTTGCATCTTTACCTGGTATAAAGGAAAAGTTAGTCCTTTGACATTCTAGTCATAACCGACAGTAGGGGGCTGTGCTCATCTCCATTACTAAGCCAAAGAGCCAGTGTTGTCCAAGGACTACTGTGGTGGTCATGTGGCCAGCATGAATGCACCGAATGCTGTTACCTTCCCATCAAAGTGGTACCTATTTATCTACTTGCATTGCATGCTTTCGAACTGCTAGGCTGGCAGAAGCTGGGACTAAGGACAGGAGCTCACCCTATAATGCAGCAGCTATGCCTTGAACTACCAACCTACCGATCTTGCAATCATCAGAACTGGTGTCTTAACCACTAAGCCACTGCATCCCTAGAAAAGGAAGGGCTTATTCCCATGTTTAATGCCAACAGCTGTGGCTTAATATTACCAGTGTGTCCAACAGATGAGAGATGGTTTGCTCAGTAAAATAAATACCTCCAGTCATAATGCAACTTGGTAACAAAAAACTCTTTATGTCCATTAGCTATGCAAACAAAGGGATATTTTTCTAAGGGCGATAGCAAGGACATATGGAATAGCTACACTTAATGCATCTTCCCAGGAGGCTCAATGTCTGTACAATTTGTCCATTTTACTCTGAAGTTGAGAAAAGAACAGTCATTGATTAATTGCCCGACTGGACATAAGATTACATTACACAGGCATAACCATAATTTATTAAAACAAGGGAGAAACCCATCAGTGTTTTTTAAGAACAAGAAAGGAAAAGGAAAAGGTGGAGCTGACTAATCCAATTGCCTGTTTACTGGAGAGTACATTTACAGTTGAGACCCAGGCACACAAGAACTTTTGCTGTTTGGAGGGTTTCAGCTCCATGGAAATGGAAATGTGGGATGGGAATTGGTGTATCTTGACTATAATGTACCTACATGGAAACCCTTACTGTCGTGTTCCTTCAAGTCATTTCTGACTCATGGTGACCCTAGGGTGAACCTATCCTGGGATTTTCTCAGCAAGATTTGTTCAGAATGGGTTTGCTGAGAGTGTGTGACTTACCCAATGCCACCCAGTGGCTTTCCATGGCTGAGTGAGGATTCAAGCCCTGGTCTCCTAGTCCAACATCCTAGTCCAACATTCAAACCACTACACCATGCTGACTGTCAAAGACGCCCTTTACCAGTCCAATACACAAGAGTGCTATTTCACCAACTGTAGGTGGTGAGGTTTCTTATGATCTTTTAAAAATAAACAGCATACTGTAGGATTCTTTATATGTGTGTGGAGGAAGACTGGTGTATTTATTTATTTATTTATTTATTTATTTATTTATTTGCTTGGTTTCTTGCTTGCTCACTTGAGGTTCTAGCTGACCCTAATAAAGCCATTATCACCTGATAAAGAATTTTGGCATTTCACTAATGGACCAACACTTTCTAATGTTTTCCTGGTATACCAATAACCTTTGCTTTTAAATTATATGAACAGCACACCTTCCTTCAGTGATGAGTTGTGTTTTCACTTTGGAGATGTTGGAGGGCATAGACGAGAGCCGAGCTGAGCTAAATTTGACCTAAGGCTGCTTTTGAGGTCTTCCTCCCCTCCAGATGTCCTAAAATGCTCTTTTTCTGGCACAAATGTTTCCAGGAATTATACATTTAAATTGGTTCCAGGGGACCCTTGTACTGATAAGTATTTTTTAAAAAGACTGTTTTCCAGAATCATAAGTGGATCTCTGAACACTTTTGTTTTTTAAAGCTTTTATGACATTTTGGCAGTCCCCTAGGTCTACTTTTGCCCCTCTCTCCTCTTGCAGGAAACTGGGATTTCCATTCTAAAGATAGAAGTCCATAAATAACCCATAGAAATGCTTAATGTGAGATGTGAATACTCTCAGATATGCAGACTCAATGTTTGATTGCTACATCAAGTGATAACTTGCTTGTTTGAATTAGCCAGTCAAGATCAAACTCCATTTGTAGTGTGGTTGGATGCTGAGCAATTCCAAAAGTTTGGTTTCTTCACGTTCACACTGCTGTTTCATTGTTTTTTGCAGTTGATTTTTTGCATTTACAGGTTGAGCATCCCTAATCTGAAAGTCTGAAATCCAAAATGCTCTAAAATGCTTGTGGTTATGATGCCGCAAGTTCAATGGTTCAATGTACAAAAAATTTGTTTTGTGCACAAAATTATTTAAAATATTGTATAAAATTACCTTCCAGCTGTAGATATAAGGTGCATATGAAACATAACTGAATTTTGTGCTTAGACTTGAGTCCCATCTCCAAGATACAGCACTATGTATATGCAAATCCAAAAGCTGGGGAAAAAAATCCAAAACACTTCTAATCCCAAGCATTTTGGATAAGGGATACTCAGCCTGTATAGGTTTTATTGTTAGCCATTTTACAGGATTGTCAGCAATCACTGGAGACCAAAAGACAGGGTACCATCTTTATAAGTATGTATGTATGTGTTTATATGCTGCTTTTTTCCATGGAGGGACCCAAGGCAGCTCACATATAAAACATTTAAAATGGCAATAAAATTCATAACAATTAAAACATAACCAATATAAAATCACATAAAATATACAACAATTAAAAATATAATCTAAAATAACCCCCACCCAAAATAAAACCAGGCTTCCATGACTTCAAAAAGCCTGCCTGCATAGGAATGTCTTTACCAGCCAGTAAAAGGCCAACAGGGGGGGGGGGGCAATCTAGCCTCCCATGGAAGGGCATTCCAAAGGGTGAGAGCAGCCACCAAGAAGGCTTTCTCCAGGTGAGCCTGTGATCTTGGTGGGACTAAGAAAAAGCCTTCTCCTGCAGATCTTAGGGCTCTTGCAGGTTTGTATGGGGTGATACAACACAAGCCATGTAGGTAGGGCTTTATAGGTCATGACCAGCACTTTGAATTGTGCCCAGAAACGAACAGGTAGCCAGTGAAGCTGTTTTAACAAGGGAGTTATATGCTCCCTGTAACTGGCCCCGGTCAGCATTTTGGCTGCAGCATTCTGAACCTGCTGAAGTTTCCAGACAGTTTCCAAAGGAAGCCCCACATAGAGTGCATTGCAGTAGTCCAAACAGGATGTAATCAAGGCATGTGTCACCATAGCCAGATCTGACGTCTCAAGGAATGGGCACAGCTGGTGCACAAGTTTAAGCTGTGCAAGTACACTCCTGGCCACTGCTGAGACCTGGGCATCCAGGCTCAGAGTAGAGTCCAGGAGCACACCCAAGCTATGAGCCTGAGAGTACAGGGGGAGTGTAACCCCATCCAGCACAAGCTGAATTCATATTCCCTGATCTGCCTTATGACTAACTAGGAGCACATCTGTCTTGTTTAGATTAAGCTTCAATTTGTTTGCCCTCATCCAGCCCATTACTGACAACAGACACTGGTTCAGTACAGAGACAGCTTCCTTGGAATCAAATGGGAAGGAGAGATAGAGTTGTGTCATCCGCATACTGGTGACACCGCACCCCAAAACCTCAGATAACTTTTCTCAGCAGTTTCATGTAGATGTTGAATAACATGGGGGACAGAACAGAACCCTTAGGGACTCAACAGGTTAATGCCCAAGGAGTTGAACAGGAGTCCCCCAACACCACCTTCTGAGTTCACCCCTCCAAGAAAAATCAGAATCACTGCATAACAGTGCCCCAAAGTCTCATCCCAGAAAGGCAGCTCAAAGGGATACCATGGTCAATGGTATTGAATGCCACTGAGAAATCCACAGGACCAACAGGAACACTCTCCCCCTGTCCAGTTCCCTGCGTAGGTCATCCACCAAGCTGACCAAAGGTGTCTCCGTACCATAGCCAGGTCTGAATCCAGATTGAAATGGATCTAGATAATCCATTTTATCCAGAAAGTCCTGAATCTGGGAGGCCACCATTCGCTCCAGAACCTTGCCCAAAACTGGCCTATAGTTATCCAAAATAGTGGGATCTGGGGTGGTCTTTTTCAGTAATGGCCTCACCACAGCCTCCTTTATGCACGATGGAAATCTGCTTGCTGCAGTAAGGCATTTATTACTCCCCTTACCCACTAGGCCAGTCCCTCTCTGGCTGCTTTCAGAAGCAGGAATGGCAAAGATCCAGTCTGCATGAGGTGGCCCTCACTTCTCTGAGGATGTCCACACCCTCAGGCTGCACAAATTGAAACTTATCCAACAATGCAGGACAATCAGGCACCAAGATTACATCCACTGGACCTGTGTCAACTACAGCATACAAGTCAGAGCGAGTCCGAACCATTTTGTCTGCAAAGTGTCTTGCAAATTCTTCACAGAGAGCTGTTGAATGGTCTTTATTTTCTTGGTGGCCAGAATGTAGAAGGCCCTGATCACATGGAACAGCTCCACTGGATGACACTGTGCACACACAATGGTGGCAGAGAAGTATAATTTCTTTGCTGCCTCCATTGCTTTGGTATAGGCTTTCCAATGGGCCCTAGCCCATTTTCAGTCGGACTCACTCCAAGTCTTCTGCCATCATTGTTCTAGTCTCTGTCCCACTCATTTCATCATCACCAGCTCCCTAGTGATCCAGGGGGCATATTTGGCTCCACTTTGAGGGAGGGAATGCTTAGGAGCAATCGTGACTACCACCCTGGCCATTTCCCTATTTCAGAGATCTGCCAGGGCTTCAACAGGAAACTCCCCAAGAACCATCAGGAATCCAATCCAGATCCATAAGCCTCCTGGGGCAGACCATCTTAATCAGTCCCCCACCCCTGCAGAGGCTCTGAGTCCCAGTGAGTCTAAACCATACCAGGCAATGATCAGTCTATGACAATGGAACTACAGAGAGTTCCTCCACCTAGATCACTGTCATCCTGCCCAGAACAGAAAACCAGGTCCAGAGTGAGTCCTGCAGCATGGGTGGCCCCAGATATTACTTGGGACAGCCCCATGGCTGTCATGGCAGACATGAAGTCCTGAGCTACTCCTAATAGAGCAGTCTCTGTATGGATGTTGAAGTCCCCAAGAACAACACGCTGAGGGGACTCCAATGCCACTGCAGAGCCAGCTGAGCCAGCTCAGGCAGGGGGACTATTGTGCAGCGGGGCAAGTGGTACACCAACAGAATCCCTATTTTGTTCCAGCCACCCATCTTTGAGTAAACACACTCATACCCAGTAGACTGTGGGACAAGGCATCTGGTAAGGGAGATGGAATCCCTATAGACCATTGCAACTTCACCTCCCCGCCCCCCAGGCCTCACCTGGTGCTGCACAGAGAACCCAGGTGGACAAAGCTGAGAGAGATTAACCCCTCCAGCTCCATCTGACCAGGTCTCCATAATACATGCCAGGTCAGCATGCTCGGCCAGGATCAGTTCCTGGACCAAAGATGTTTTTCCATTCACTGACCTCGCATTAAGCAGCAGCATTTTCAGCCCAGGGGGCCTGTGGCCAGGGCTATCCAGGCTATTTGAAATGGGGGTCAGCTTGGGAGTAACCAATAACTCTCCCTTCTTCCAGGGTAATACAGCTGACTCCTCATACCATATTTTCCTCCACCCATTACTGTCATGATGGCTCCTCCCTGGGTTGCTTCCCCTCCCTTGCCCTCCTTGTAATACATATTGCTATTACTGGCTGGCCTATTGTTTAAGACACAGACAAACCAATACACCCTCCCCTACCAAAAGGACTGGCCTTCACTCCCTGGGCCCGCCACGGCAGGCACCCATCCTTTATCCCCTTCCCAAGGGAAACAGGTGTTCCTGTCAGGGTACCTAAGGCCTGGGCCTGGCAAGAAGCAGTCTCTGAGGGTAGTAGTCCACCAGGTGAGATGAAGCAAGCAGCAAGCAGGTATCAAGCAGCAAACAGGTAGTACATACCTCTTTCCTGGGGTGGTGGGGTGGCCTGTGTTCTATTCGCCCACTTTATGCTGACTCCCCTCAGTCCCAACAGGCACCCAGCCTTTATCCTCTTCCCAATAGGAACAGGTATTCTTGGCTGGGTACCTGGAACACGAAGTGCATGAAAATAAACACCACAGGCATTTCACCACATCTCACAATATTTTTCCAAAGTCTGTTCATTCTACTCTCATGTAAGTCATGAAATTATTAGGCAATGTGCATGTAAACTACTGTGAGAAGACATGCTGAATCAGTAAAGCAGATATACAAGAAAATCTTAGAAATCATCCATAGACTGTAGTCTGATATTTATCAGGAAAATGCCCTGAACTCCAGAGGGCTTACATCTGAGTTGACATGTATAGGGTTACACTCTTAGTGGAGCTGTAAAAATGTGAAGGATGAACAAGGCCAAACACTTAGGTTCCTGATCCAGCTAAACTGTTGTTACCATAGGCAAAAGAAATATTAGGAACAGGTTTTTTTTTCAACTGTACTTCCCAGAATCTCCAAGCCAGCATGAGATTCCTGGAAGTTATAGTCCCCCCCAAAAGTTTATTCTTTCCCCCACCAACTCTGAGCACAGTATCAACCAGTAGCAAATGTTGCAAACAGCCAAGGCTGAGTCAGGTAGGACAGGACCATGGACAGCTGCTAGTACAAACTCCCAAGCAGACTAGCTGCTGTTTCAACAAAAATCTCACAGGCCATCCACATGTAAGTCTCCAGGGCTAGGCAACCTAAGGGCCGGGGGCTGGATGCAGCCCCCCGAGGCCTTTGGACCAGCCCCAGGCCGGTCCTGCCACCGCCACCGCTCCCATTGCCTGCCATGATGATATTGATTATTGTTGTTATTACTTGTTCTTGGGGTTTTCTTGACAAAACCTCCACAGGGGTTTTGCCATGGCTTTTCTGGGGCTGAGAGAGTGTGCACGCATATTTTTTAATTTTTAATTTTTATTTATTTATTTATTTATTTATTTTTGGTGCTTCGGCCCCCCAATTGTCTGAGGGACAGCAACCCGGCCCCTGGCTCAAAAAGATTGCCTACCCATGCTCTAAACCTTTTGGAAATGAAGCACAGCCCTTGAGAACAGGGAATTGATGGAGTGCTTTAAGATTTCCTCTTTCTTCTCAAGATCCCACCTCCCCACCAAAATGGACCATGACAAGATGACTTCAGTTCAGGCGCAGGCTAACTAAATTGACATGCACTGTGTCTGAATCAGAGTGTATGTAAGTGTATGACATGCACTGTGTCTGAATCAGAGTGTATGTAAGAAATTGACATGCACTGTGTCTGAATCAGAGTGTAGTCTTGATTCAATTAGAAACTCTAGTGATAAGTATTTCTGCTTGCCATACTGCTGTAGAAATTCACCACAAGAGAGATACTCTGGCTTGCTCCTTGTTCTGCTTTTGCATCACCACAACAGGTTTGCTTGGGACAACATTTGCAGCTACCAACTCAGAACGGACCAGTATGGGCATTCCTTGGTCATATAAACTAACTGAAAACTTCCTCCCAGCTTGGCTCCATCATCTACCAGGACGAGCCCAGGTCATTTTGCTGCAAAATTATGGTGCATTTTAGGGCAACCCCTATTTTGGCACTTGAGGCTGAAAATCTCAAAAATATGTCCCTCTCTCTCTTCCTGGCAGAATAAAAAAATACAGTAATAATAAAGAAGACAATTAATCAATCATTGCCCTTTCATAACATCCAAAATTGGCTGTCCAAAGCATCTGCTTCTCTCTGCCTAATGACAGGGTTGGTGCTGCTTCATACCCCTCTCAAAGTATCTTTTTGGCAACAGTTGAGACTCTGACCGGCTCCTCAGAGAGTTGCTGTATCTTCAGCCTGGGAGGCCTCTCAAGAGACTCACCCATCACTTTACTTTCTTCTTCCTCAGCTGGCTTCCTGACACAGAAAAGCATCAGCATCGCACCAACCACTTTTGCACTTTCAGAGCAGCTGCAAACAAGACAGAACTGGGAGCGCCACACTGGCATTTCGGTAAGAGCTAGACTCACTCCCTCACTCCCCACCCAGACGTTTCACACATCCTGGCTCTGTGAACATGTTGATATGTGTGTGTGTTTATTGGGAGAGATATTTGGGCCAAAAGAGTCAAAATGATGCAAAATGTCAGGATTTCGTTGCCTAAGCAGCTTGTGAATGTGTGCGTTTGTCATAGGTTATCCCAGACAACAAATCACTACATGGAGGAAATGAAGTAGGAAAAGCTTTCCCGCTGTTACAATACTCTATGTAACTTTTCACTGTTTCTAGGAACACAGGAATAATAGAACAGGTACTGCTTTGCAGATCTGTTGTGTGAATAACTAAGGAAGTTACTTGTGCAGAGTACTTGGAATACAGCAGCCATTTGAGCAGGTTGTAGCAAGAGGAGAGAAGAGAAAAGAAGCAAGGACACTCTCTTGACTCACCTGAGAGACTTGCTCCATCAGGCAGGTAACACATTGGGCAAGCTGAAACAGACTTTCCCTTTTGCCAGGCCCTCCTCTCTCCTCCCACTGAACCTTTTTTGCTTTGCTCTTGCCTCCCTCTCCCTGTCTCTCATCCTTGCCTCTATAGCCACTGTTAGCAGCATCAGCAATGCAAGTGATCCAGGGATTTCTGGGAGCATCTTGCCCCTTGCCCAGTGTCATGCCCTGATAATCCCAGGGGTAGAGGCATTGCAGAGGGTGCCTGCATTCCCTCTACTTTGCTGCAATAGCAACAAATGCTATATAAAACATCAGGTAAAAAATAAAGCTTAAACTTTACTAAAGCTTTAAACAGAATTTGCAGTGCTCTCTGCAGCCACCACCCCCACAGTTCCTTGCTCTAAGCCCTGCTTCCTCAGAGGAAGGCATAAGCCAAGCACAGCGCAAGCAGTGGCACTCTATGGCCACTCTAGCATAAGGCTATAGAAATCAGTTACAAGTAACAAATTACTTTTAATTAATTTATTTCCCCAATTACTAGGCTATATGTTGGCTGTAATTTAACAAGGGCTAACACCACTCCTTTTGCATTGTGATGCATGTTTTTTCTTTGTTACTTTTATAGTTATGGGTGTGCAGCTGCACTAAACAGCAGAGAAGAGACATCACATGGTCAACCACTGTCTCATGCTGTGACTCACAATGCTGCATTCAGAGTTTTTTTAAGTAACTAAAAGTAAATATTTTAATTAATTTTAAGAAATGGGAAAGCAAAGAGTACTTTAAAAAAAAAGTAATCCTAATGACAAACAACCTTTTTAAAAGGCCTTTGAACTCTTAAGATCCAAAGCACACTGCAGAAATAATCCAGTTTGAGACCGCTTTAACTGCATTGGATCAGTGCTACGGAATTCTGGGAACTGTAGCTTTGTGAGACATTTAGCCTTCTCTGTCAGAGAGCTCTGGGGCCACAATAGACTACTGTTCCCAGGATTTCCTCACACTGAGCCAGGGCAGTTAAAACAATCTCAAATTGGATTATTGCTGCAGTGTGTTTTGGACCTAATTGTTGCATAAAGTAACTTTCCAAGTTGTGCCCAGAATTGTTGCTTGTTTAGCATCTATTTCAACTGTCTCTTATGCATGGGAAATCATGGCCCCTAATTTTGCCAGGGCATGGTGGGGGGTGGGATACCTCATAAACATGTTGTTGGTCTGAATTAGGCGTATAGCCAATCTTCTATATTCAGTTCTCTCACCTGGAAGCTAGGCTTCAGGCACACGTTGCTTCAGTGAATGATTATACATATGCCAATGTGTGTCCATAAACACCAGCAGTACACAGCCTGCTATTAGCCGTGCCAATAAAACTCAGTTCAATTTGACCCTAACATACGATAGGACAACTATGTTTTTCAATGATGGTTGCCTGCAGGATTAGCCCAAGAAATGTGGCTTCCTGAGACAGAATAGCAAATGGCATCCACCAAACACACACAGTCCCAAAAGTCAAGGTACCGTACCCAGGCCAGCAAGGTTATTTTGGCACCTGGGGTAGAAAATCTCAAACATCTCTCCCCCACAATTCTGTCAAGAAACTAAACACCTAACAGTTTGATGTCCTTTCATAACAGCCAAATTATCCTGCCTAACAGTAGGGCCAACAGTGCTTACTTTAGCCCAGGGATAGGCAACCTTTCCCCTTTAAGGGCCAAGGGACTTCAGCTCCCAGAAGCCTCAGCCATGTTGGCCAATAGTCCCATGTTGGCCAATAGCTCCTGGGATTCTGGGAGCTGAAGTCCCTTGGCCCTTAAAGGGGAAAGGTTGCCTACCCCTGCAGCCAAAACAACAAAAGCCCTCAGATATTCAATCAGCCCAAGGCAAGCCATTTCAGACTAAGCAAAGACTAGGTAAACCAGTAGGTGTGAGTGTGTGTGTTTGTGTGTGTGTGTGAGAGAGAGAGAGATGGGCAGGGAGAACTTAGGTAGTGGATCCTGATATTGGAAATGGAATATGGTAAGAATATGGTAAGCTACAGGAAAAGAGATTCCGCCTCAATATTAGGAGGAACTTCATGACAGTAAGAGCTGTTTGACAGTGGAACCTCCCTCAGAGAATGGTGGAGTCTCTTTCTTTGGAGGTCTTTAAACAGAGGCTGGATGGCCATCTGTCAGGGATGCTTTGATTTTTAGTTCCTGCATGGCAGAATGGAGTTGGACTGGATAGCCCTCATGGTCTTCTCCAACTCTATGATTCTATGTGCCTAGTAGAGAGCCAACATGGCATAGTGGTTTGTGTCTTCGACTATGACTCTGGAGACCAGGATTCAATTTCCAGTTCAGCCATGAAACCCCCCCTCTGTGTGACCTTGCACAAGTCACATGCTCTTGGGCTCAGGGGAAGGCAATGACAAACCTCCTCTGAACAAATTTTGCCAAGAAAACCCCATGATATGTCCGCATTAGGCCATAAATCAGAAACAACTTGAAGGCACACAATAACAACAACAACCAGCAAGTGCCTACCTGCTTTCATCTGTGGAACCTGGGAGGGCTTGGCTCTGTAATCCAGAGAGAGTAGCAAGGCTGTTGTCACTAACATTACTATCTGTGACTCATAGAGCAAGGAATTGAGCAGCAGGGTGATGAGATGAACCAATATTACTGTATTTAAAAACTCTTTGAAAGACATTAGTCAACATGCTGAACTGAACATTTTGTGGGGAAAGTCTTACCATTCACACACCCTCACACTTCCACCCCACCCACCCCCAGTAGACAAAGAGAGTGGGATAGGAGGAAATTGCAATAAAATACAGATGTAATTAAATGGCTTCTCCCTGATCCTTGACTCCCTTTCTCCCAGCCTTTCATGCTTTGTCATTTTGGGCTCTGGGTCTTTGTGGCTGCGGAGTAAATCCACATAGACTCTGGCGGTAAAAAAATGCACAAATGTCTTTAGAGGCTGTTTCAAGGCTGCCACCTCCCCAGGGGCTCACTGGCTGGCACAGTCAAGCAGTCTCTGCCTTTCTCTACTGTCTCTTCTCTGCCCTCTTTCCACCTAGGAGAGCAGGTGCCCCACTGAGCAGTAGGGAACCCCTTGCTGGGCAAGCTGTAATTATGATTACTGGGAAAGATGAAGTTGGCTACCTTCCCAGGGGTCTTATGCCGTCCGACTTCACGTGGCCACCAACCCCCTCCTCTCTTCTCCCCATCCCCAGTTGCTTTGGCTGCAGTATTGACTGAGCAAGCACAAGTGCTAATTACTTCCTCCATAAGGAAAGAGCAGTATCGGAGACAAGCCAAGTGGGACACAGCAAGGCAGTGAAGAGTCTTATGTAAACCACAGAAGTGATATGCATCTCCTTTGTGAGAAAAGAGGAAACAAAGATCACTTCACAGTTATATTTTCACTGTCAAGTGTAAGAACCAGCTTCCAACTAGACAAACAACTTCAGCAACTAGGTGTAATCCCACTTCTTAATGAGAGCAATTTTGGAGATCTCAAGTTACCAAGGAAAGCTTAAATAGGGAAGAAAAACAGTTTCTTCTAAAGTCCCCAAGATCAGAAGGTATCTGGAACTAGTAGCCTTGAAGCAGTCTCTAGAAACCTCCCTGTGAGCAATGGTCTCAGCTCCTTCTCACCTGTCTATGAACCATCAATACCTCTTTGCTTCTTTAGCTTCTTTCCTGGCACACACAACAGATACACACACAGAGACAGTCTCAAGGTGCAGAGGACCCAGGGTTGATCAAGCTATTTTGATGGCTGACGTGTGCCTCTCCCTCTTCTAGGCAATACAAATACAGTAATAACAAATTAAATAGCTACTATTTTATGCCCTTTCATAACTCCCTAAATCAGCTGTCTGAGGAAGATACCTCTCTGTTCCTTATAGTCAGGCCAATCCTGTCTTGAGCATATAACAAAATATTGTGATGAGAAATGGTGAGTGAAGCACTGGGACTCCTTTAACCTCTCACCCATAGGATTTGTAATCCCTCTTCTTCACAGTTCACATTTGCTTTTCAGATCCACTCACAGCCTTTTGCCTGTGTTTCATGATAAATGTACATTTTCTCCTTCATTTGCTGAGCTTTACCCTCTTACTCTCCACCCACTGAGGCAATGCCAGTGCCCTTCTGCTCCAATTTGTGTCAGGAGATCTGACACCAAACAACAGAGGTGCTTGGTTTAGTCCTTCTGGTCTCTCACAGCAGATTAGATTTTAACATATTGACATTAAAAGTAACTTTTGGGGATCTTATTATACATGAGTGCCTGGGGAAAAACATCTGGATGCTACTTATTCCGCTCCCTTCTTTTTTCTTTTTCGTTTTAAACTCACCAGGCGCTCTCTCCTGGGTATTGCCTCTACTGCTGAAGTTTCTATCCTCCCCTGGAGCCTCAGACAATGCTTTTAAGAAAGACAGGCTTGGCTGATCATCACATTGATTTTTCCTAACCTTTTGGAAGGCTGGGATTTAACTCTATGGAAGACACAGTTGTGTTACCAGCACTTGCTGAGAAGTACAAAAAGCAAGTAGTTATTGTTCTCTCTCTCGCCCACTGCATGAGAGCCTAAGGTTATGAAATGGAGGTTTACAAAGTTAGAGCCCAAGGAGGAAAGGTAGAGAACTTGCAGACCTCCAGAAGCTGCTGGATTGCTGCTCTCATGAACTCTTATCATTAACTATGCTGGCAAGGGCTGATCTAAAGGGCAATCTGTTCCCCATCCTGGCTAGAGAACAAGAGAAGGCACTTCAGTCCTTGAACCCCATCTGGCCCACTGGGAATCCCCCAAATGACCATTTTCCTTTCTCATGACAATATCATTTGGTAGCTTCCCAGGTTTAACACATGTCCTGCCCCCATCCATTGTAATATGCTGAAATGCCCTTTCCACTACATGATTATAGCACTATGATTCCACTTTAGCTGCCGTGGCTGCATCCCTTGAGGGTGACCAAAATGGTGAAACATCTGGAAACCATGCCCTATGAGGAGCAACTTAGGGAACTGGATATGTTTAGCCTGGAGAAAAGGTTAAGAGGTGATGCGATAGCCCTGTTTAAGTATTTGAAAGCATGTCATACTGAGGATGGAGCAAGCTTGTTTTCTGCTGTTCCAGAGAAAAGGACCCAGAACAATGGATGCAAACTACAAGGAAAGAGATTCCACCTAAATCTCAGGAGGAACTTCCTCACAGTATGAGCTGTTTGACAGTGGAACATGCTACCTCAGAGAGTAATGGATTCTCCTCCTTTGGAGGTTTTTAAACAGGCTGGATGTCCATCTGTAGGGAGTGCTTTGATATGGTATTCCTGCATGGCAGAAAAGGGTTGGACTGGATGACCCTTGTGGTCTCTTCCAATTCTATGAGTCTATGAGACTGAAAATAGTTGTCTGAGTGCAGTAATGCACTGAATGTGGGTTAGCAAGTAGCAGTTTAACCAAGACAAGACAAGGAGTTGCTGGCTAGGAGGAGAGCTAATCTAGGATTAGGAATTCAGCCATTTCTGGATGGAGTATCATTTCTCCTAAAGGATCAGTGTTAAAGACTGGGGCCACCCCTAGCTGTGGCCAAAGGCACATTTTGCACAGTTTCTGATAAATGAGATGAGCCCTTCTCTGGAAAAAGCAGTTATGTGGCCATGGCAACACATGTTTTAGTTGCATCTAAATTGGATTATTGCAATGCAGTCTATGTAGAGCTGGCTTTGGAAAGTGACTGGTGCAAAATGCAACACTTAGGACGTTATCACACGGGGCCTAAAGCAGTCCCATCACCGTCGCATCCCCATCCCATTGTGGTTCCTTTTCAATCCAGAACTTACCGGCATACAGAAAGCAGCATCATTCCGGTCGCAGCAAAATGTAATTCCCAAAGAAACCGGCATTCAAAAGAACGGGGATGATGCCGGGTGATGCCGCAAGGAGACGGGGATGCAACGGGGATGGGTGCGATGTCGTGTGAAGACACGGGGAAAGGAAGCGGATTGGGACAGGGATGCGACGGGGATGGGCGGGGTTTCTCTGCGACGTCGTGTGAACACAGGGGAAAAGGAAGCGGATTGGGACGGGGATGCGATGGGGATGGGACTACTTTAGACCCCGTGTGATAATGTCCTTAGTGTTGAGCATACTACTACTCCACCTTTGCATAATCTGCATCTAGTTTCAATTTGCCTTCAGGCATCATTGCAGTGTTGGTACAGAACCTTAAATGGTTTGGATCCAAGATATCTGCAAGAATACAGCCTGGAAATGTTAGGGGTTTGGACAACATTTCCCAGATTGGGCTGGGGATTCTGGAAGCTGTAGTCCAAAAAAGAGCCTTATCCATGCACTGTAAAAGATCTCTTCCACCCTCATGAACTTGCTTGTGCTTTAAAGTTTGTTTCTTCTGTTACATGTCCCACCAGCAAGAGAAATCAGGTAAATTAAAACTTGGAACAGGGTCTTTTCAGTAGAAGCACTTGCATTCTGGAATAATTTCCCATGCCCACCCCCATGTCCTTACTTAATACCAGGCATATATGAATGATTTTAAATTTAATTCTGCTCTCTGGTTTTAAATATGATTTCTCTCTCATTTGCACTTTGTTTCAATTTGTTTATAATGTTGACATTGGGTTATTACTTTGGGTAATTACACTGTTTTATGTACCTGGAGAGAGGTCCTGTCTTGGCCAAAACACAGCACATAAATATTTTTTAGTAAATAAAATTAATAAAATACTTGTGATTACCTGTTGTTGTTGCATTTCTGACGTATGGTAATCCTAAGGCAATCCTATATTGGAGGTTTCCTTGGCAAGATTTGTTCAGAGGGGGTTTGCTACTGCCATTCTCTGAGGCTGAGAGAGTGTGACTTGGCCAAGGTAACCCAGCGGTCAAGAGGGGAGTCCAGTGCTGAAACCAATACACCGTACTGGCTCAGTGATTACCTACATTATCCTAAATGTCTTGGTTCAAAATATTTGGAGGATCACTCTTAGAGGTGAAAAAGAAATCTGGGAATGGTGGCTTGGAAGAGGTGATTTGAGCAGCTGCAGCTCCTATGTGCAGACTTCCCTTTTTAATTTCCCCCTTCTATCTATTTTTTATTGATATCCTGTCCTGTATCTACAGGGATCTCAGGGCACCATACAATAAAATCAATTTAAACAACTGAGAATAATTGAAACAGACTAAAAGCATATTAAATAATTGAACAAGTTAAAAACAAGACAGATAAACAGTTTTAAATACACTTCTTTTCTCACTATACAATTGTAGTGATAGGATTCCACTTTAACAGCCATGCAAGATCCAATGGAGTTCTGGGATTTGCAGTTGTGGGAAAGGAATCTAGAATTCTCTAGCGCTCTCATGTCTCCCAAAACTACTGACCCCAGGACTCCGTAGGATGCAGATATGGCAGTTAAAGTGGCATCATAGCACTGTAATTGTGTAATGGGGGAAAAAATATGTGAGGCTCCGAGGGCATTAGCAAAAAACAAAACAAACAGAAAATCGAATTGCATCCATGTTGGCACCAGTTTGGTTTCTAAGGGGATGGTATTCCACAACCAGGGCATCACATCAGAGAAGTCTTCCCGACTGACTTTCCACGGTGACTTAGGAGGCACAGAGATGGCTCATTCAATAATAGACCTTAATCTTCACGAAAGGTGTTAAAGGTGCAGAGACTATAAGGAGACTGTCTGTAGATTAGGGGAAGTGACCTGGAAGAGAAAGGCAATAACACAATGGTTCTGTTTCCCTGGGATCAAGTTAATGCCCCTTTCAGGGATTTCCCAGGGAGGAAGCAAAACTTGCAGTGATGCTAGAGAGTAGAATTAGTTTGCTTTGCCATACGAACCAGTGACTGAGTGAGGGAAACCTCAAGCTTAATTTCATTTTAGTCATTCCCAGTCTGTAGGCTTTTATTTTATTACTCTGGGGGTAGCAAAGGTTAATTTATTGATCAGAGGAGACCATGTTGTTCCTGTAATTAAAATTAATTCTTGCTTCCTTGTAGAGTGAATGGACAGATGGCAAAGATATAGGAGGGAAAGGCATAAAAATGAGAACTGGAGGGGGGGATGGGCAAGAGATTATCATTTGTATATTCTTCAGACTTTTCAAAAAGGAGCTCATGGTTGGAGATTAAGGACCATCCTTTTTAAGCCACTGACAATAAGACTGCTGGATCCCAGATCATGAACTATCTATGCAGAATCATATTCTGGGATGCTGTATATCTCTGAACTGAATAACCTACCCTGCTTGCATTTTGCTGATCTCCTCTCCAAAGAAAGCTTTCACATGAAGACTCTGCTGTGGCAAAGGGTGGGAGTCAGAAGAGGCTGGTGACACTGTGTGATATTAAGTCATTTTATTTCTATCCTGCCTTCCCACTAAAAACATGGTCAAGATGACTAGCAACTTGTTAAAAACTAGCTAAAAACAAGTTGAATAATAAAATCACTACAGTGGGTCCTCCACATTTGCTGGGGTTAGGGGCACAGGACCACCACCCCAATAAAAGTAGAAAAAACGCAAATAAAAAGACACAATTTTTAAAAGCTGAAAGATTACCTCTTTAGGAACCTCTAAGTCCTCCAGCACAAGTCTGTGGTCAACATCTGAAAGAAGTTAACCACACAATTGTACTGGAGGACCTACAAATGCCTAGAGAATTGTTCTCTCTAGGAGTCTATGTCCTCCAATATGACATATGGCAGATTTTGACCACAGAGTCATGCTGGAGGACCTAGAAATTCCTAAAGGTAAAGGTAAAAGTTTTCCCTTGACAAGATTGTCAAGTCATATCCAACTTTAGGAGGTGGTGCTAATATCCATTACTAAGCCAAGGAAGCCAGTGTTGTCAAAGATGATCCCATGGCCATATGGCCAGCATGACTACACAGGACACTATTACCTTCCCATCAAAATGGTACATACTTATCTTCTTGCACTTTTACATGATTTCGAACTGCTAGGCTGGCAAAATCTGGGACTAATGAGTGGAGCTCACTCTGTCATGCGGTGCTCGGGTTTCGAACTGCCGAACTGATGAACTTGCAATCGACAGAGTCAGCATCTTAATCACTGAGCCACTGCATCCCCAGAAATTCCTAGAGAGAACATATTAATCAAATCTATAAATAATCAAAGCCACAAAAGTCAAAGCTGCAAATGTGGAGGGTCGACTGTACAATCCTCACTACAAAACTGTTCAAAAAATAGAACTATGAAAGTTAGGATATATTGCAAAGAAACCTGAGAAGGTGCAGGGACTCACTCTCTCCAATGTTTAGCCACTATATCCCACCTCCCAGCCTCTGTCAGGGATTGGGCCAGTCTCTGCTATCAGCACAATTGTGCCTTCAGACATGGTACTTTACTTTTTTCTTTTCTTTTTGTAAACCACAGGGTTGAATGGCAGCCATTCCCTTATGTGGGAGAAGGTAAAGGATGTACTCCAGAACAGCACTGGAATCCTAAGACTAAACGAGGCCACCATTCAAAGCAGCCTTTCTCTTCATCTTTGCAGCAAAATGAATCCTCCCACAGAATTAAATGGGAATAGCTGGAACCAAGCACAGCCTCTCCTTGCTTACATAGTCCCACCTCTTTGTTTGCATAAGTGCAGCTTAACATCTGTTTCTTGGCATGCAAGAGTCAGGCACAAGCAGAAATCACACTTGGCTATCAGATAAGATCTACCTAAATGCCTGGAAGGGGCCAAGAGGCAAACCATGCATTTTAAAGGTGAATAAAATCCATTCCAATAACCATAATAAGCATGGCTTTTCTAAACGAGAAACAGGAAACAGTGACTATATTTTAAAACCTGGGTGACATTTCAGAGGAGAAACACACAGGCAATACTGGGCAACAACACAGGCTAGATCAGGATATTTCACTTCCTAAAACAGAACCCAAATGGTTCCCACCCCACTAGATCTGCATCCAAAATGTGGCATCCATGTCTGCCTTCATACTCTGCACAGTTCTGCCTGAAGACAGGTGTCTTTACCCTACAATATGGCAAGACCATGGTGGGATATAAGCTCATAAAGATACTGCAGATTTGGAATATTTGAATATGTCAATTTCAAACACACAGTGTCACCACACTGCAAGGCTATTTGCCTGAACACATGTGGAGAGAAAAAACACAAGTTCATACAATGCAGATCCCAATGATCAAAGTTAAGTTAGTAAAATGCACTCTGAAGAGAAGAAAGGCTGACGCAGGATGTTCTGCTCCATCCAAATCTCCTCTTCTTCACTTCCCATTGATTAACACTGGTGCAAACAATGCACCAGGGACAACATCTGCAGTATATCTTATTGGAATGAATGGGAAGTGCTTGCAAAACCTCCTCTTTTCTGAACTCAGAAGAGCTTCTGGGTGGATTCTAGCCAATGGGCTCAATTGGTTTCCTCTTCCCTTCAAAAACAGGTGTCCTGAGTCTGTTGCTACATGCTTCATGGCCTCATGAGAGGTCCATTTGTAAGGAGCCTGAGGTATTGGGTAGGGCAAGTGCAAAAGGGGTTGCCATTGAACAAGGAAGATTTTAGAATCATAGAGTTGGAAGAGATCCCAAGGGTCATCTAGTCCAACCCCTTGCTATGCAGGAATACACAAAGCACCCCCTGTGACAGATAGCCATTTGGCCTCTGTTTAAAGACCTCCAAAGGAGGAGACTCCAGCACCCTCTGAGGGAGTGTCTTCCATTGTCAAACAGCTCTTACTGTCAGGAAGTTCCTCCTAATGTTTAGGCAGAATCTCTTTTCCTGTAGCTTGCATCCATTGCTCCGGGTCCTATTCTCTGGAGCAGCAGAAAACAAGCTTGCTCCTTCCTCAATATGACATCCCTTCAAATATTTAAGCATATCACCTCTCAACTGTCTCTCCTCTAGGCTAAACATACCCAGCTCCCTAGGTCTCTCCTCGTAGGGCATGGTTTCTCCTCTGGACACGCTCCAGCTTTTCAGCATCCCTTTTGAATTGTGGTGGTCAGATTTAAAGTATTTAAAGCAGATTTAAAGCAAGCCAGGCATGGGGGGGGATGTGAAGAAAATGTTGACCTTTTATCTCACCGTATTCAAAAGTGTGTCTTCTTTCTCACAGATAGTCTGTGGTCTGGGAGAGAAGGCACCTCATCCCATCACTCAGGGATGAGCCTCTCCTCTCCCCACATGTACAACAGGCCATTATTGCTCTTTACAGTCTCCGAAAATCATTTTTCACTTCTGCCTTATTTGTTCCAAAACAAATCTTCTCAGCTGAGCCAGGGAGACAGATGCTGTCTGGGAAAGAATGAGGCTGTCATGGGTAGTGGGCTCCAAAGTCTAGGTTCATTGGAAGATTCATATTCCAGAGCAAAAGTGGAAATAAACCATGACACTGATGTAGAAGAAGCTCCAGACATGGCATTTAGTGAGGGAATGTCAGCGAAAAGAGATTTTGGCTCTCTCCAGCCAGACTAGAAAATATTTCCCTTTATCTCTGCCTTACAGCCATTCTAAAGAAGGGAAGGAAGGGGTTCCCTTCTGGCTGGGACTGAAAGTTTGAAGAATTGGCAAATTTGAAGTATCCTCAAGGGAAGGAGGCAAAAATAAGGAGATCAGCTGGAATCTCTGAGGCAGAATTAGGAAGCGGGAGAGAAAGAACTGGGTATCCTAATGGGACTGGCTCTACCATTAGGCAGAGGGAGGTAGCTGTCCTGAGAAGCAAATTCTGGATGTTTCTCAGGAGGGTAACAATTTATGAATTGCTCTTTCTCATGGTTGCACTAGAGAGAAAGACCATAGTGACATTTTTCTACCTCTGCTACCAAAAGAAATATGAATAGGCAAGAATACTATACACATTGACTTTGGAGGCCAAGGGGTGCCATTTGTTGTTCTGCTTCAGGCACCAGCATTTCTTGGACAAGTCCTTAATTCTGCCGGTAGCATCTTCACAAATAATATCCACCTGATTCAGCCACAGAAGATGAAGGGGCAACGAATGGATTTCTGACTGTCGGCAATGGAGCAAAAGAGCAAAAGTTGGTTCAGCGGTCAGAACGTAAGACTTATTCTGGAGGCTGAAGTGGAGAGGCACTAAAAAGATCACTTCTAAGAAGAGGGAACAGCCAAGGCTGGTTGGCACCTAGTGATTTTTGCAGCAGTAGCAACAGCAACTAGAGTGTGGCCTGCAGTGCCACCTAGTGGCAAGCTCCAGAACTACCATGGCCATTGCAGAGCTATTTATCTCACTTCAAGAGCATTTTGCTGAAAGTGAAATCCATTTGCTGCTCAGGATAACCATTCCCCAAAGAAGCATTTAGCCAAAGACTCTGCCCTCTGCAACAATCGTGTTCCTGTAACCGGACCCCCACACTGTTCCTGATTGGCAGCTGTGTCAAGCAGCTAGTTGGTGGGTAAAGTTTAGGAATCTGGCTTTAGTTTGGCTCTTGTCAGAAAATAAATTCCTTTAATATGACAAGATATGCAAGTGACACCAAAAGTATGTGAGAAGGGTTTGATCCCATCAAAAAGACAAAGGTAGAACTGTAGCCGTTCAGGTGTTTTGGGACTGCAGCTTTTATCTTCATTTGCCAATGCATATGCTGCCTAAGGTTGATGGGAGTTGCTAATCAAAAACACTTGGAGGTAAAAGGCTTTCCCCCTCTGAGGAGCTGTTGGCATCACATGTGACCATGGCTGAGCACACTAACATTGCCTTGGAGTTAACACTTCTTGAACGCGTGCCTTCGGCTCTTCTGATGTAGTGAGAAGCTAGGCAGCTACAGCTCAAGATTGTTCCAGATGCACTGCGCTGGAAGAGAAAAGTACAAAGCATGTACTGCTACTTGCTTAAACCCTGGAGCAGAGGCATATTCTCTACAGGAATCCATTGTTCTTATTTAAAGCAACAATCCATTTTTAGATCTGCAAATACATACTGTAACAAAGTTCCTTATTCCTGGAAGAGTTATGCTGCCAAAATTGGAACCACTTCTTCCCTCAGTTCACAAAAAGTCCTGGTATACAAGAGTTTCTCTATGATTACACTGTTAACAAATTTCCATTTTAATCTGTATGTGCATATTTTTTTACAATTGCACATCTTCCAGCTTTCCAACTGCACATTTTGGTTAAAATCCTACATTGTATGACTGGAGCAGGGGTCCCCACATTTTTTGAGCCGGGGGCCGGTTTGCTGGCCCCCAGATCGTCAGAGGGCCAGAGGCACGTGCGCGCACATGCACACTACTCGGGTGCCATTTTGTGTTCCAAAATGGCGCCCGGAGTCATGCGCCCAGCATCACGCGCTCATGCGCACTACTCTGGTGCTGTTTTGTGTTCCAAAATGGCGCATGGAGTCGTGCGCATGCACTCGCGACGGCGGGCACCATTTTGGAACACAAAATAGTGCCCCGCATCGCATAGCGGTGGCAGGACCAGCCACGGGCCAGTTCAAAGGTCTTGATGGGCCAGGTTCGGCCCGCGGGCCGTAGTTTGGGGACCCCTGGACTGGAGTATAACACTGCAGCCATGCAGTTCTGTTGAGCTACTCCCTGCAGAAGGCAGCTTCCCAGCACCAGAGCAGACCCCTATAGCCATTTAGTGGGTAGGGGGAGGCAGAGCAAAACTGGACAGTGCCCAGTTGCAATCTGAAGCTTGAAGAAAAGAACAGCTATCCCCTTCTCCAATCTTCAGCAAATACACTAAGATACACTGGAGATTTGGGAGGGCAATGTCTTGTCTTTTCTCCTGGCTGCAAAACTACAGTTGGGTGCTCTTTAGGCACCCCTGCCATTCCTCAGTCACCTGCACTGGCTATGGGGGGGGAGCACAATCCAGGGCTGGTAAGTTGCCTTTTGGGGGATATTTCACAAGAAGGTACTGAATATCTTCTTTTGCAACATCCCAAAAATGACATGGTGGCATTGCCCCAGTTTATGTCACCAACAGGGTTTTGTATGAGCTAGACATTTTTAAAAAATCCTGCTACACCTCTACAACTAGTTCCCTACTCAAGCTTGCTGAGCCAACCTTCACCTTCATCTTCACTTTCATCTTTTGTTGGTGAATATTGCTCCAGATATACCAGAGGACAAGTAGGGAAGGGGGACAAGACAACTGGACCACAGAGGGAACCAGCAGAAGGCAGGGGTAACTGGTGAGTGTCATGACTTGTAGGACAAAGCAACCACTGGAAGACGATGCCTGTAAGTCTTTGTAGGGAGGAACTTATCAGCTGAATTCCACAAAGATAAGCACTGAAACATTCACTAGGAAGGAAACAAATGTCCAATGGCACCCCATGTGGACAGCCAGCGTGTTGTAGTGCTTTGAGCATTGGACCCAGGGTTCAAACCCTGGTTCAACCATATAAATTCACTGGGTGACCTTAGACAAATCAGCCCCAGAGGATGACAGTGGCACACCCCCTTTGAAGAAAGTTGCCAAGAAAACCCCATCATAGTGTTGACTTAAGGTCGCCATAAGTCAGAAATGACTTGAAGGCACACAACAATAACAACAAACCCCATGGTAAAAGAACTATTAGTAACAAAACACACAGGGGGCAGCTAATTAGGGAACCTTGAGCATATGAAGGGAAGTATAGCCCTACTTCCCTCAGTAGATTAGCCTCCACTTGTCAGAGAACTTCTGTCTGCTGATCTTGAGAGTTAAAGGTTCCTCTCCTGTGTAAGAGGTGGAACCATTGTGCTATATGGAATAGGCTCTTCTGCTGTTCTAGCTGCCCAGGAGGAGCTGCTAAATTACCCTTTTCCAGGGAGCCCAAGGAAGTGGGAGCTCTACAGTGTCGTTCAGAGCTGGCTCCAACTTTATGGGTGTTCTTAGGCAAACGGATCCCTGAAGGAGCTAAATATCAGGGAATGGGGCAGAGGGAAAGTGGAGGATGCCATAGCAAAGGATCCCATAACTCAGCAGCAGAGCACATGTGCTGCATGCAGAATGTGCCAGCTTCAGTTTTGAGGTAGGGCTGGGAGAAACTCCTCTCTGAAATCTAAGAAAAGAAATGCCAGTTGGTACAGACCAAGGATGAAGAAAGTGTGACCCTCCAAAAGTTCTGGGATTGCAGCTCCCAAGCCAGAATGGCCAATGATGTCTAGTGTGCTGGATGACATGTCCCTTGTTCCTGATGCAGACATTTCTGAACCAAAGGACCAGTGGACAAATAAATGTGGCACCATCTGACTCAAGGAATCAAAGATCACAGGGCAGCACTAAAGCATGCTGGCTCCAACCTGGCAAGACCACTTACCCCAAGAGCACCTATGCTGGCTTTTCACTTTCTTAGCCTCTTACATGTCTGCTACCCACCAGCATCAGCCTTGCAGGAACTGAGGGAAGCCTGGCAGAAGGAAAACCCACAGGTTGGGCTCCAACCATATGTCCTTGACTAGGTATAAAAAAGAGGCAGAGCTGCAGCTGGCTGAAAATGGTGAGACCATTGATTAAAATTAGCAGCTAAAGATAAGGCCTGAGAAATGAAGGCCTCATACTAGAAAGTGAAGGGATGGTAAGCCACCCAATGTCAAGTGCAAGCCAATGCAAAATGGTGGAAGGTGTGAGGTTTTCTCACCTATATCATCATTACACTCATATCATCATTATTCTTTCTGTCCTGCTACCTTTGTTGGGAAACCTATCGTTGCCACTGTTCCCCACTTCTTTTTTAAGAAACTTATTGCCAATTCCCATTCTTCATAGAATTTTTCTAATGAATACCTTCTCATTTATTGTATTAACTTATCCATTTCTATTATCCATTTCTATTATAGCATGTCCAGACGAGGGCGAGCGTGTCCAGAGGAGGGCGACTAAAATGGTGAAGGGTCTGGAAACCATGCCCTATGAGGAACGACTTAGGGGAGGGGGTATGTTTAGCATGAAGAAGAGAAGGTTAAGAGAGGATATGATAGCCCTCTTTAAATATTTGAAGGGATGTCATATTGAGGAGGGAACTAGCCTGTTTTCTGCTGCTCCAGAGACTAGGACCCAGAACAATGGATGCAAGCTGCAGGAAAAGAGATTGCACCTCAACATTAGGAAGAACTTCCTGACAGTGAGAGCTGTTCGAAAGTGGAACTCATTCCCTTGGAGTATGGTGGATTCTCCTTCTTTGGAGATCTTTAAACAGAGGCTGGATGGCCATCTGTCTAGGATGCTTTGATTTTGAGTTCCTGCATGGCAGGGGGTTGGACTGGATGGCCCTTGTAGTTTCTTCCAACTCTATGAGTCTACGATTCTATCTTCTTATAGTTTAAAAAACCAGACTACCTCACTTGGGATATCCTTTGCCTTCCATTTTTTGGGCAAAGGCAATTCTAGCTAGTGTAATCATATACTACAGTATTTTATCAAAGGCTTGCCAGCTTTTATTGAAGATAGAATGGTTGAAAACTAAGTACACCACAACACTATGACCTTTCATTCTGGAGCATCTTGAAGCTCTTTTGTGAGGTACCTGGATCAGCTAATCACAGTCCTCTGACAGATGCAGACACAGATCTCAGAAAGAAACTAAATGGGCTGCTTCTGATAATCTATCCTATCAGAAGAAGCCATTTAAAGAAGACACCTCTCCAACTGAGAAAGAGAGACAGGCAAAGGAGTTTTAAAAGGCAGGATGCAATTAACCCTGACCGCAATAAGATTAAGGCATCGTAATTCTTAGCAAGGTCACCATTAAACAGTTCCCCAAAATAAAACCCAAATAATCCCTTAGATTCATTCAGTCATTTTTCAAGGAAGCTTTAAGTACTGTTTGCTATTATATACCACCCCAAGGAGTCACAGTGATTCACAGCAGACATAGTAGTAGAAATAGATGAGAGATGAGTAACTTTCTACATGCTGGGAGGAAGCAGGTTGCAGACAACAGAGTTCTCGGCTTTAACTTGACTTCAAATCCTTGCTCAGAGACAGACTCACCAATAGCCAGTTCTCAGTTTGTTGTTTATACATGGCTATTCAGTTGCAAATAACACCACACTCCAAGCTCCATCATGTGTAAAATGGTATGCACCACTGCATGCCCACAGTCAATAACAGGTGTGCCTCTTTTCCAAACACAACTCACAGCCAGTAGCAGGGAGCAGTTCAAGCTTCTCTTTGCAGTCATGCCTGACTTTGGTTTTGTTATAATAATTTATTCTTTATGAGTCGTGCTACATCACATGTTTCTTCCAATGAGCTCAAAGTAGTATATTCAGCTCTCCCCCCACCTCCCAACTCTTTGGTCAAGTTAGGAGACAGTAGTTGGTCCAAGGTCATCTTGTAGGTTTCCTGGCTCTGTTGGAGAGATCTCCCACTTGGACCAGGGGTTGCCAATGTTCTTCAGCAGATATCTGACTATCCAGAAAACATCCAACATCAGTTGAAAGAGCAGCAGATTGTTTATTGTGAAATTTGCCAGGGTGAAGAAAGGTATTTGTGCCCTTTTCTGCTTCATGTGCTAAAACAATCTGTCTGGCTTTTAGAAACTGTGGTCCAAACCACACTGCAGAAATAAACCAGTTTGAGACTGCTTTAACTGCCCTGGATCAATACTAGGGAATTCTGGGAACTGTAATTTTGTAAGACATTTAGCCGCCTCTGTCAGAGAGCTCTGGTGCCACAATAAACTATAATTCCCAGGATTCCTTAGCACTGAGCCAAGGCAGTTAAAGCGGTCTCAAACTGAATTATTTTTGCAATGTTGTTTGGACCTAACAGTGGAATCCTGTACGTCCATTACATTCTATGTATCACTATACCTATGGTGCTACATAGTGGATTCCAACCAGACCCCCTGCCCCATGTACCAGTAAGCAGTGGCTGGGACTGGTGGTGGTGTGGGTTCCTGTCAATTGAGAACTGGTTGCCTGATGTTCCCACCCCTCTCCCATGAGCAATCTTTGGTGTGACAGACAGAAAAAGGACCCCTAAACTGCGAGCTACATAGGGATGGTGCATACATAGCAGTTACGAACAGAATTCCAGTCTATATACCTTGGTGTGTTCGTGTGTGTGGATACCTGTTGCTCCACTTTAGGCTGCAAAGAGTCTTAGGACATTATCACACGGGGGAAATCTGTTGGTTAATCCACACAAATCCCAAACAAAAACTGAATTTGTGCCTCACGATTTCATACGACGTCGCACAGAAACTGGTCGGAAACTGGACAGAAACTGGTATTATCCGAGATCTTTTTAATTTCGGGAGTTTAGAGCAAATGCATTTGCGAAATTACAGTAATTTCACATTTACTGTAATGTGAAAAGCAAATACGCACGGACAATTCTCTTTTAAAACCTGGGAAGTTTGGGATGGAGGAAAAGTTTGTCATTTGGGATGGAGGGAAAAGGAGGGGAAAGAAGGCTTCCCTCGCAGCAACTGTGGGTGGATGTGGGTGCAAGTGTGGGGTGAGATTGTGGAGCAACTTGGAGCTCCATCTCACCATGAAGTTCTGCCCTGCAGGTCCTACAAAGGGGAAAGGCTTATGGGGGGGCATGGGAGCTACCTCCAGTTTCCCCCTCTCCTGGGCATCATCCAAGGCTCTGGCTCTCCCCAGGGAACACCCAGCCCTTCCTTCCTTCCTTCCTTCCCTTTCCTCCTCCTCCTCCTCCTCCCCTGCCAGCTCTGCCTGTGATCCTACCCTCTTTGCCCATCTCCCCAGCAGCTGACAGCCTCCAATGCCAGGAAAGGAGAGAGAGAAAAGGGAGGGTGAGCCATCACAATCCCTCCCTTGCCTTGGCTTGCCTTGGTTTGCCTTGCCTTGCCTTTCCAGCCTCCTCCTCCTCCTCTGCTCTCTTGAGAGGTCCTAACCCAAACGGAAGGGGGTTAGGACCTGTGCAGGAGGACATGACCCCAAATGGAGGACGGTCTGACATTTCCTCCTGGGAAATGCAGGTCCCGCCCTGGAAAAGGAGGAGTCTTGTCACAAAACACACCCATTTCCAGTACATGTACGGGTTCTTTTCACTTGTGTATGAAAGTTAAAAATGTCTTTTTTTTTGCTTTTAACTTAATTCTGTTATTACTGTAATTACATGTGAAAAGCTTTTGCGCAATTAAGCTCTATTTTCGCTTTCTTTTCGGATGCTTCGTTTCCACTTTATTATCTCTTTAACAACAAAACTGGCCCATGTGTGATAACGTCTTTATGCTAGTCCTGCTTAGGAGGACACCTCATTGAACTTAGAATACCCTTTAAAGTATGATTATCTAGAGAGGTAGGACTCATGAGTTCCTCCAGATGTTCTTCAATTGTGGTTTTTAGCAGCTGAACCAATGATGAGGAATGCAAGGAGATGTGATACAATAGTATCTGGAAGGCCATATAAATCCCACACCTAGTGGTATGGAAATGCACGGCCAGTTGAACATTGGTATAAGAAAGTTATATCCCTTTAATGTCACACTTGATAAAGATTTTCCTTCTAGCATACTGGGAACCTTCACTGTTTTCTAACTGTTCTTTCTTTCTTTCTTTGTATAAAATGTTATTGTAAATAGACAAACATGTAAAAAAAAAACAGAGTAACTATATAAAATAACAAACAGTACAAAAACAACAAATCTCACAGTTTTGGATTACAATCAAAAGATTAGGATCATCTTCTTGGGTTCTGTTCTATTTGAAACGTTTGATCTTAGCACAATCTAGTATTGTCTATATGTGAAACTAATCAAAAACATTTGACCAGAAATCCAGGTGATTTCTCCAATTCCTGTCATTGTTCACAAAGTCGATGAGTGGGAGCCATCTATCTAGGAAAAGTTCTGATCTTGGTTGACCTGCATAACACACTATTCTGTCAGACAATTTTTCAAGTAACCCTAAGTCCCACACTTTTTTCCACCACACATCCATGGATACCTCCGCCATTTTCCAACATCTGGCAATTATTGCTCAGGCTGCTGTTGTGAGAAAATCTATGGAGGTTTGTGCTTTAAATTTGAGTTTGTGCCTAGATACATTGATAATAAAAGTATTTCTGGGCAAAATTTTCACTCTTGATTAGTAATCAATGAAATTTGCTCAAGAACCGAGTACCAAAATGCATTGACTTTGGGACAGCATAGCCACATGTGAAGAAATTGTTTTGTGGTGTTACAGCCCCACCAACAATTGGAGGAAATGTTTTTCACCATTCTAGCTAGCTTCACCGGAGTCAGGTACCATTTATGTATGATTTTTAAGGTGATTTCTCTAGTTATTGCTGAACTAGACTTAAAAGGGGTGGAAGAGCAAACAGTAACCCATTTAGAAGTAGGAATTGAAAGATTCAGATCTGTTTCCCAGGCTAGTTCAATGCCATAGACATTTTGGTAAGAGTGATCAATCGGTTGTAAATTAAAGATGCTAGTCCCTTAGTCTTTCTGGAGGAGGGATTGCATCTTGCCTCAAACAAAGTTAAGGATCTAGGGGGTCCTTCTGCTTCTTTTCATTTATGTGTAAAGGCAATTATTTGGTAAAGTTGGAACCAACTAACTTGTAATGATTCCAAATCTAAAGTTAATTTGTCAGTTGTTTTTGGTCTACCATTACAGAAAAGATCTCAGATCTGATATACACCTTGTTCTTCCCATCCTCTAAACTGATTGAGTTTATCAGAGAAATAGAATGAGTTATGAGCAAGGAAAGGACAAATAGGTGAGGGGTCAGGTGATAATACATGTCTTCATTTTGACCAAGTCCTAACTGACATTTGTAACCATGGATTTTTGATACTTTTGATTGTGGAGTGGGTTTGTTAAAGAGTAAGGTGTGATTAATTAATGGTGAGTCATTCATTTCCGTGGTAACATAGTGAATGTTTTGATCTTTTCTAATTAGATGCAAAATTTGACTAATTTGGAAAGCCGCAAATACAGTTCAAGATCAGGCATCACTAAACCCCCTTTTTTGGAGGAAAGGAGTCCTGTGGATTTCCTAAACCTGGGTCTCTTGTGGTTGCAAGCAAATGTATTAATTTGCCAAAGAATGAGTTTTGCTTGCTGTGAGCGAAGCCAAATAGTTTGGAATAGAAAGGATAGAGGTGGAACAATAAACATTTTAATGAGAGCTGCTCTGCTTAAAATAGAGAGTGTCAAGTTCTTCCATTCAAGTGTTTTAGAAATTAACCATTTGGTCATTCTGTTGTAATTTCTGGGAATCAATTGATTAAGGTCTTTTGTAATGGTAATTCCCAAGTAAGTGAATCTTGAGGGCTTCAACTGGAGATTAGTATCAGTTTGGATGTCGTTTGGTCTTTACGTCTGGTGTTAAGGCACATCAATTTAGATTTTGAATAGTTAATCCTAAAACCTGCAAAGGTATCAAGTGAATTTAGTATAGTGCACAAGGTATGGAAGGATTGTTTAGGTTGTTCTAAAAAAATTATTACATCATCTGCAAAGAGTGGGGTTTCTCTCCTATTTTGGGTCCTCTAATATTAATATTTTTTTCTGATTGAGATGGCTAAGGCTCAATAGTTATTGCAAATGACAACGGGGACAAGGGGCATCCTTGTTTGGTTCCTTTTTGTAGCTTAATGGCAAAAGAGTTTATTCTATTGACCATCACTATAGCTTCTGAATTTGTATATAGATTTTCCAAAATATTAATGACTTTGGTTCCTACATTCATTCTTTTCAATATGCTAAATAAGTATTGCCAGTTTACTCTGTCAAAAGCCTAACAGGGTGTCTAAAGATATGGGGACAGTTGGAGTTTTAGATTTTGAAGCATGAAGCTGTTCTTTCTTTCTTTCTTTCTTTCTTATTAATATATTCAAATTTTGTCAGATACCTTTCCCATCTACAAACAAAACAAGTAGAGAGATGAAGGAGAACTGAGTTGATCACACAGAGAAGGCATATTGCAGTTACATATGTACTCAATGTGACTGACACACAGAACATCATTAGTAGGGTAGTAGTGCAGAACCTAGGAAAGCTATTTGGACTACAACTCCTAGAATCCACTGGTCCCAACAAAGTAACTTTCCTAACCTGTGTGATAGTGGGCCTGCTTTTCAGCCCATCCTTAGTTCAGATCCTGACCACACAGCGCTATACCATCAATAAGGCCCAAAGCATGAACCCACAACCATGTCAAGGGTGAAGGCAGCAAGACTTCTGCAAAGCATACAAATAGCCACCTAGAAAGTGGAAGGGAGGAAGGTTTATAATCAGAGATTGTGAGGGTGATTATAGAGAATGTCTCACAGCGTGGAGGGTTTTATCAACTCATATTAAACAAAAGAAACTGGCAGCATGAGCTTTCATAGACTTCAGATGCATCTGAGGAAGTAGACTGAAGTCTATGAAAGCTCGTGCTGCCAATTTCTTTCTTTCAGTTAGTCTGAAAGGTGCTATGTTCTATGGCAATTGTTGCTTGGCTAATCCTTCATTCTCAGATGCACTACTAGGCATGCCCTCAAGAGGGCTATGTTTGACAAGGAGAAAAAGTTCTAACTTCATTGCTAAATTAGTGTTCTACATTTACTTTGCAGGTAGCTGTAAAGTAAAGGCTCATTGCTTCATTGCTAAAGGTTACCTACCAGGGCAAGAAAGTGTTGCTTTCTCTTGTATTTTTAGTATTGCATGAAACCCACTGGATGATCTTGGGCAAGTGACATGTTTTCAGCCTCATGGGAGGACAACAGCAAACCTCCTCTGAACAAATCTTGCCAAGAAAACCCCATGATGGGGTCACCTTAGGGTTGCCATAAGTCGGAAATGACTTGAAGGCACACAACAGCAACAATTGCTATTAGTAGTCAGAGCAGGCAATGCCTTTCCGCAGGTAAACACTACTACCTTCTAATGTCTGAGCATCAACCTGCTGCTAAAGGCACAGCTAAAAAGATTTAAAGTCAAGGATATAATACATCATAGATTTTATTCCAGCACACAGTTAGACAGGTTCACTGTTTCCTAAATGATCCTCTCAAAAAAAGCTTTAGAAGATATCAGTTTAAAAGTTAGACACAAGTGCTGGCTTTGCCTGAGAAAGAAAAATAGCTACCTATAAAGTAAATGTAGAGCAGTAATTTATTGTGGTTGTTAATGTGCCTTCAGGCTGACTCTACTAATAGTGACTCTGTAATAGGGTTGTTGGAGTGTGTTGGGTTTTTTTGCAACATTCCTTTGGAGGGAGTTGCCATTGCCTTCATCTGAGACTGAGTGTGTGACTTGTCCAAGGTCACCTAATGGGTTCCCATGGCCAAGTGGGAATTCAAACCCTGGTTTCCCAGAATCATAATCCAACGCTCAAACCACTACACTAATTGATTCATCAAAACTGAGACAAAAACCTGTTCCATTTAAGTACATTGCAGTCCTCCAAATTAAGAACTTTTAAAGCTCATCATAAAAAAAATATGGCCATGCAATCCATGGCCCTTTCTGCTCTGCACACACACCTGCTTCTTGCAACAGGCACTATGAAGAACTGGCAGACAAATGTATTTTATAATTTATTTATTTCTCCATGTTCAAACTGTACAATAAGTAGAGGTCTCTGGGTAGTATAAAAAGTGAAAATACAAAGCAAAGTATTGAATAAAACCAGCACATAATATAAGCAAGACAAATCAGTAGCCCCAAGAGAATAAAAATATTGCAAAAGCTAAGACCAAGACAAAACCAGCAAGAAATGGATGGTCTAAAAATCTTGAGTCCTGAGTGACAGTGCAGTTTCATTCTACATTCTCAAACAGACAGAAACACATGTTATAGCAGTTCATCAATAAGGAACTCTTAGCAGCTTCCTTGCAGATCTGGTTTATGGCCTCGATTCCCAAAATGAGGTGGCAAGCAATCTGAGATGGCAAACTGTTATGATCCACATTAACTTATCATTCCCAGGCTATGTGGAAAAGCCTTGTTGTATATATAGGGTTTGCAATGTAGTAATGTTGGTTGCCATTCCTATCTCACTAATGCATTCCAATTCTGTTGTTCATACTATATTTTTTTTAATCAGAACCACATCTACATGCATCTCTGCAAGTTCTGTTGCTCACACATGTCAGCACTTGAATAAAGATGGCATCAATGATGCAGATGTTTTCAATTATTGCTATTACTATTAGCCACCATAAGATTCTTCATAGGTTATTCACACAGCTGAGAATCAGAATCTTTTGGGGAAACTCAAGGGAAAACCTGAGATCGATTATCCTGGGTTAATTCAAAGATAAAGCTGTGTTAGTCTGTAGAATCAGTATGTAGAGAGATCTTGTAGCACCTTTCAGACTAACTGAAAGAAAGAAATTGGCAGCATGAGCTTTCATACACTTCAGTCTACTTCCTCAGATGCATCTGAAGTCTATGAAAGCTCATGCTGCCAATTTCTTTCTTTCGGTTATCCTGGGTTAAGTGAATTTTTTGGCACACACACACACACACATGCTTAATCAGATGCATTTGAAATGCATGTGAACAACAAAATTCCATTCTACCAGGACTATTTTCACCATCTGAATAACCTCTTGGATGAGGAGGTACAGAGAAAAATGTAGCAGCTCCTTGGGTTGCATAACATCCACTGCATTTCACATCCAAAACGCTAAAGTATAATGCTTGGGGAAATTATTTTGGGGGATTAGAGCTCCCAGAATCCCTCCAGCCAGCATGACCAGTCAATATGTTGGCTGGACAGTTCTGGATAATGTATTCCCCTGAAGTACCTTTCTCAAGCTGTGAATTAGAGAGCAAGCTAATCTCAACTGATAACCTTGGGCTGGCTAGCATATTCATTCAGTGAAGACTCTTAAGACAGTAATAGTAATAATTAAAATAATTATATTTTAAATGTAATAAATAAATAAATAAATAGAAATAAAAATAAATAATTGAAAACAGATCACCTATTTAAAAAATTACCAATAGCAAACACCAAACAACTGGCCAAAAAAGAAGTATTTAAAAATGAAGTGGTAGCACAAGGGTAGGCAAATTACTTGGAAAAGCTATTTTTGGGATAGGTTGATAAAACTCTAAGGTTTTGGTATTACCTGCACACTGCAGCCCAAGTCTCTGGAAACCTCCCCTAGAGGTGTTACATAGCTATTCAACAATGGCAATCCACCAGCAACATGTTCTGGAATCCTTTGGAAATGACTGGAACCACTACAAAACAATGCCTCCCTGGCTAGTCCCTGTTTGGTGAGAAGCATATTGGAGACAATCCTATCAAAAACTGGTGGAAGATCAGAAAGAATTAGCAAGGATGTTCTTCATTTGTATGGCTCCCAGCAAGGACCATCAGGAGATCAAATCTAAATATAAGCGAGAGACTAGACTGAAAATGATCCTTGTTCCCCTATCACTAGACACCAGCAGAAATGGGGAAGTAGCAGCAATTTAAGTTTCTTTTGAGAATGTTAAGTTTCTTTTGAGAGTGCAGCCACCAACCAGCTACAAGATCTGTGAATTTTTTGGAAAAGTTCTTATCAAAAGTCTTATTAAGCAGACTTGTATATGCGCTCTTGGATTACCGGTAAATGCTTTCCTCAGGCTGTTAAAATGCAGTTTCAATATATTTTGATGTGGAGTTCAAAAACTACTAAAATCTTAGGGGTCAGGTTATCATGAAGAACATGTTCACTCTAACACAACTCTTTGTAATTGGTGATTATAATTTTCTTTGGATTACTCTTTGCACAGAATAGGCAGGTTTGGATTAAATACAGTAGTAGTCTTTGATGCCCAGGGCGATCACCAGGGGATCTTAGAGTGCTGTTCAGTACTTTGAAAAACCGTGGCTACTCCTGAATGTGTTTCCCAGAAAAGTTATATCTATACCATAAATAAACGTTTAAAACTGGGCATTTATAAACCCCACAGTTTTTCTGGGACTTGCACTTCTGTAAAGACACTCAGCAGTACTGGGTGGATAAATGTGCAAAACAGAAAGAAGTACAGTGTACTTTGACTATTCATGACAATGCTCTCCCCAGGCAATGCGAGAATGGGGAGGGAAATACACTCCCTCAGCACCAAAGGTCCAGACCTTTGTTTCCACCAGCTGAATACATGAACTGACTCTTTTAAACAATACATTAGATGATTATGATGATGATGATTATGATGATGATGATGATGATGATGATGATGATGATGATGATAATATTTCTGTTTGGAGTGTTAGGCCCATGATGGCTCATTTGCATATCCCATTCAGGCCACCATTTCATGCTGCAAGTCATCATGCAACAGCAAGCATTTGTGAATCACAATCACATTTGTATTTTCAATCACAACCAAATCACCTGGTATTCCAAATCACCACAGGCTCTCTCTTCAGCCAGTTTACAAGGAAGAGAGAATTTATCAAATGAAAAAAAAGTTTTTAAAAAAAAAGTTTTAAAAAATAGAAAGATCAGCCAGGTAACAATAGGTATCTAGCCGGTATTAGAAATGGCTTATACTTCACCTTATCTAAAAAGGGCCAACTCTCCAGCAGGATCATACTGTTACCCCAAGATCAGGCCCTTGATCATTTCTCATATTTGATATCAATTTAATGTTAGGTGTGTGACACTGAGGCAAGGCAACCCCAAGGCAGAAACCTGACCATATCATATTTGGAAATCAGGTTGGCTCTAGCAAGGGAGTAAGCAAAGGCACACACCATGAGGATATCATCCAAGGCATCAGCATAATTCCTTTTATCTATGGAGGATGATGATGGGATCATGGTTAAAGGAGATGGCTGTGCATATATAGACAAAGGGCGTTTCTCCAAGAGTCAAAGATTTTCATTGTCTGAGATATTCATGTCAATCTTCCAAGCATTTCCCTCAATCTTTTGACCATTCATCTCCCCCTGGGAAACCATTTAGCAGTAAAGTAATCCATTAATTTAATTATTACTGCCCCGAGACATAATTTTGGGTATATGTGCCACCACTTAGACCAGGGGTCGGCAACGTTAGCTTACCTGGGGCCGGCCGCTGCTCCCCAGGTCTTCCGGCGGGCCGGGGGGGGGGGAGAAATGGCAGCGCGTGCGCTCACGCGCATACGCATGGCCCCTGCCACTGCCGCCACCGCCATGCATGCTGCCACCGCCGCCATGCAAACAAGTCGTGGCTGCCATTTTGGCAAACAAAATGGCGGCCGCGATGCACACGGCGGCACGGCGGCAGCAGCGCATGGTGGTGGCGGGGGTTGGCGGGGGCCGTTTGGCGGGGCCGGCGGGCCGGGTGCGGCCCACCGGCTGTAGGTTGCCAACCACTGACTTAGACAATAGCAATTTCGTCTAGTTTGGACTGGGCAGATACTCTTTTCATTCTACTAGTCTCCTCCAGAAGCCAGCCACCCTACTTGCCAAGATGGCTATTGAGCCTTTTCCATTTTGGACGCCCATTGATTGATACCAAGCTTCAAGATCAGTACAGGATCACCATTAGCAAGGCCTCCACTAACCACCTTTGCTTTGTTAGTTCTTGTGTGCGTGCATGAGTGGGTGCTTGTGTATGCTGCTTATTTTCTTAATAAAAGTATAAAACCTATTTGGAATTGCCTCTGGAGTTCTGTGTGATTTGGACCCAGTATAAACAGGTTTAGATCCAAAGGCTGAATGTTGCCCCAAAAATGAGGACAAAAGAGGATACTGTTACCCCAAGACCAGACCCTGATCATCCCTCATATTTAATATCAAGTTAATATTAAAAGGGATGCTGGGGTGGGTGACCCAGGGATGACCCCCACTACAGAAGCATGACCAGCTGATATTTGGCAAACCAGTTGGTGCTAGCAAGGGAGCAAGGAGGACACCCACCTTGATGGGACCTTCTGTGGTACCAGCATAATCCCTTTTGTTTTTAGAGGGCAACAATGGATCATAGCGCAAAAGGTGATTGCTTGTGCATTCACAGGACAGGGATGTTCTAGCAAGGAATGCAAATCCCTTTGTTCGAAGCATTCACACCAATCACCTGTTTACAGCAATTCTGGACCATTCTTTTCATCCTGAGAAACCATTTAGCAGCAATCTAATCCTTTTATTCTTTGGTTTCTGCCCCCAAGACAAGGTTCTGGGTATAAATATTAGTGTTTAACAGCAGTCTCTGTCTAGTTTACAAGCAGACAGGGATGCTGTCGATTTGACTAGACTAGACTCCTCAATACACCAGCCACCCCATTTGTCATGGTGACTATTGAGCCCTCTCCATTCTAGACTCCCATCAATTTGAACCATGATCCACAGTTGGTAAGATATGACCATTAGCAAGGCCTCCACTATTCCACTTCTCCCACTTTTGCTTCCTAATTCTTGTATATGTGAGTGCTTGAGTGTGTGTGTTATGTACATATGTTGATTATTTCCTTAATAAAAATATAAAAACATTTGGATTTACCTCTGGAGTTCTGTGTGATTTCAAACCAGTATACATTGGGTTGCTAGCCCAGGCTGCCCATTGCCCCAGTCATACTATAACTCTCTTTTGTGCTATTATTCAAATTCCCTAAACCTATTAATTTGTGGGTGCCCTCCTGGGACCCCCAGCAATTTGGGTAACAACATCAATCAGCATAAAATTGTCATATTCTAATTTATATTTATAGCTGCAAATTTAGAAATTATTATAAGTCAAACAGAAATATTTTACAACAGATCTCTTTATATTATAGTGGGCAACTGTTACCAGGTAGGTGCTCCTCATTCTTTTAAAACCAGACTTGAGGTGGACTGCCCTGTGTATAGTATGGCACATGGCTACCCTATATGTATGGCAGCTACATTTTTAGACAGTTTCTTATAAACACATGAGAAATCAGCTATTTCCTCAGAACCAATATAAATTTTAAGGATCTTTTTAACATCCTTAAATGTTCCAAGGTAGGAGGGAGAGATCTCTTTTGTAAATACAGCAATCCTATATATAACTATTCTATACATGTAAAAACAGGTTTCTTACCTGTAACTGTGGTTCTTTGAGTTGTCATCTATGAACTCACACAGGTGGGATATTCTGAACATCTGCAGCAGCAATCAGAACTTACTACAACTTTCAGCAAGATTTGTTTGCTGACACTTCACCCTCTTTCCTCTCAGTGGGCATCATTAGTGCCCAAAATTCAGTTCCCTACATCCACTACAGCAATCTCTAGGGACTGGAGAATGGCATGCATGAAGGGGGGGGGGGGTTGTATGAGTTCACAGACCTCTTGAAGAACCACAGTTACAGGTAAGCAACCTGTTCTTCTTCTTTGTAGGATCTGTGACTCACACAAGTGGGAAATGACTACAGCTAAACTCATTGGAGGATGGGAGTGTATCACATCATGACTGAAGAGAGGACTGCATGGCCAAAGATTTCTTTTTGCCTCAGATGAATATTTAGCTGATAATAGTAGATAAATTTTGATGGCTGAGCTCATGTGGCAGCCTGACAGATTTCTTGGAGTGGAACTCTCACAAAAGGCTGCAGAAGTGGATACCACCCTGATGGAATGGCTGTGCACATCTGAAGGCAGTAGTTTGTGAGTGAGGTCATAAGTGAGGTGGGTTTGTGCATGAGGCCATTGCTGACACCAAGTTCAAGTAGCACTGGGATGACACCAGGAAGCTTTTTCTATGGCCCAAGTGACACAGAAAGAGTTTGGGGGAATTGAAAAAAAATCTTCATTCCTGCTAAGTAGAAAGCCAAGGCTATACAGACATCCACAGAATGTAATTTGGTCTCCATCGTGGACTGTGGTGTGTGCCAGAGCACAGGGAGAACAATCATTTCTGCTTGATCACATCCAAAGAAGTGCCAGTGGGGTGACATGTGTAGTCAGCACCATCAAATGAAAGAGGTGAGTGTCTGTGCCCTGCCATCTGGGAGGTAGCCATGGCCCGTGGAGGAGTCATATTGGGCTCCTATGCACTGGAGTGTATGAATAAGTTCCAATACTGACTTGTTATGGTCCATTATGAAGCCTAGATCTATGAGGAGGGAGAGAGTAGTATGTAGATAGCTCTGGAGTGAGAGACTAGTAACCAGTTGTCCAGGTACAGGAATATCATGATTCTCTGGAGTTGGTGGTACATTGCTATAGCAGCCAAGCATTTAATGAAAATTCTGGGGGGCAATCTGAGGCCAAATGGAAGGATGCAGTGTTAGAAAGCCTGAGATCCAAGGGCAAATTGGAGAAATCATCTGTGGTGGAGGTGGATACATATATGAAAGTAAGTATTGTTGAGATCAACCCTAGAGAGTAGTCCTCTAGGCAGAGGAGAGGGATGATTGTGATCAGTGTTACCATCTTGAAACACTTGAGTAGAAGACACTTGTTGGGAGCCTGAAGATCTAAAATGACATGGATGCCTCCATTTGCCTTGGGAATGGTAAAATATCTGGCATAGAATCCCAGGAGAGAATCTTGAATGGGTTCAACCATGCCCTTTTTAATGAGTTCATTGGAGGTAGTAGTGGATAGAAAGGTTGATGTTGGCATGTCCTTGAACTGGATAGCACAGCCTATGTGGATGATGGTAAACATGCAGCTTGTCTGAGATGACAAATTCCCATTTTTGGCAGAAACTAGATAAACAGAGGTCAAAGGTGGGGCTTGGGAAATTAAGGTGAAAAATAGCACCAAAGGTGCTGAGAATCCTGTAATTTGCAGTAGTGGCAAGGAGCCCTATCCTGGAATCTGAAAGAGTGAGATGTAGTTTTGTCAGGAGACAATCTCTGGTAATGTTACCTTGATAGTTTGGCGGGGAAACAATAATTGTAAGGGACAAGAGGGTCATTACAATAGTTGTCTAGAACAGAAGAATGGCTTTGGCAGGGGAGTAACAGCCATCTTATTTGCAGAAGCTTTTAGTTTTGGGTTTGGTCTAACTCGCCATCAATTTCAGAATATTTTAAACAGTCCATGCAGATGGAAGGGCAAGTCTTCAGATAGTGACTCTTACTTCTGGGGTTAGGGACAAGGTACAGAGCCAGGCACAGCAATGTAATGTAACTGCTACTACCATTATCATGGCTCCACAGTCAGCTAGATGTCTCAAGGTCGTGATTTACTGGTTAGCTAGGCTATGGGCATCTGCCTGCAAAGCTCAGTCTGCCTTTCTGTCTTCATTCTACCGGCTCATGGCCTTACTCCCTTTTGACGATCCTCCCCCCTTCTATGGCTTTTTACGACCTTCTATGACCTCCATGATTAGGTCTTTATGAGCCAGTATATTTACTCTTGCCTGCCTTTTTTGTATGGTTTGTATTTGATTTTATGGAGGTTTTTACCTCCTTTATAATTTGTTTTAATTGTGAGTGGTTTAATAACTTTTTAAGGGGGGGTGGGGGAAATTGTTCTTAAATTGTTATGTGATGGATTTTTATGATGTAAGCCGCCCCGATTGTTCTCAGAGGGGCGGGGTATTAAATAAAAATTATTATTATTATTATTATTATTATTATTATTATTATTATTCAGTAATCTGGCAAAATTGCTGCTGATATGTTGACATGCATTCATTGTAATTAGCCATCCTAAGAGAGGAGGCATCTGTCACATAGGCTTTGCAATCTAGTGCATCAAGTTTATGGTCTCCTTGCATGATAATGGGAAAGTACCACTGAATCCTTCCATTATAAAGACCCTTTCCCGATAATAAAGGGTTAAATGTGGGAAGGGATACCGTTACATTTTAACGAGGCAGAATCACAGAGGTGATAAGATAGCAACTGTGAGATGGGCAGTGGGGCAGAAGCACAAAATTTCCAGATGTTTGTCAGCAGAGATTATAAAAGCCAAGAGCACCATAAGGTCTCTCCCTCTAGGCAAACTAATGAAATTTTTAAACAAAAGAACATCTGGAGTGGGGACTCGATGGGAGGAGGCTGTGGAGCTGAACCATGGAGTTCAGTCTCTCAGCTATCCCATGATGAATAGCTCCTCCTTGAAAAAGGGGCAGGCTTTGTGGCTTTTTCTGAGCTGGTTTGTACATGCACCAGAATGAAGCACAGTCTGGCCTATGCCGTGCTTTATGGAGAAGACATCTCACTTAGAAGGAATGGCACAAGAGATCCCTCTGCCTGAAGGGCTCTCCATAGCAATTATGGTTCTGTCACTCATGGCCTGAATCAGAATAACAGGGGTTTATTAGTTCCTAACACCTGAATGTGTTATTATTAATACATCTTTTTCAATAGTCATTGTAATAATTTGGATTAAGTTTTAATGTAGAGCCACCATAGTGTAGTGGTTTGAGCTACAGCTCTGGAGACCAGGGTTCAATTCCCAGCTCAGCCATGAAACCCACAGGGTGACCTTGGGCAAGTCACACAGTCTCAGCCTTGTAGAATGGCAAAGGCAAACCCCCTCTGAAGAAACCTGCTAAGAAAACCCCATGATAGGTTCATCTTAGGGTCGGCATCAGTCAAAAATGATGTGGAGGCACACAACAAGAAAGCTTTAATGTAATTATCAGAGTGGATGTTTGTGTCATGTTCGGTGCATTTAGATCTCAAAAACCAAGACAGCATCGTAGTGTAAAAAACTAAAGATTTATTTTGGATTTCAAGACAGAAGTTCACCACAGACTTGGCTGTGCCAGATCTGATTTATCTCCAGTCTACCCTTTAAGAATTCCCCTCTTCCAGCCTCTCCTTCCCAAACCACAGTCCGTGGTCTTTGATCTAGATCAAAGTGATTCTTTAAACTTTCCCCCTTTCCTCAACTCCCCATCTCCATTATCATTTCATCTATCCCAGAAAGGAAGGTGTTCTTCATTTACCATCAGTGTTCTGCACCAGGAAATAAACAAGGCCATAAACTGCAACTCCTCCTGCCACTTCCCGTTTGGTTCCCAGCCTTGCCTCCCCCTCTGATTACTACCGCCCTTTGATCTTTATTTGTTTAGCCATAGCACTATTTCACCCTATCAATGTATCCCTATATCAACCAACCTATTCCCTTATCATGATAGATCCATATGCTTATGGATATGACAGTTTGTTTGCTTTTCCATATAATTTCCCTCATTTGTTGAATGTTGTTTACTTAACAACATGATTATTTTAGCTCATTTGGGATGTCCTGTTAACTCCTTTCTACTTTGTCACTCTCCAGTTTGGTTTATCCTAATTATTGCAATTGCCACCAAAATACAGTTGGCCCTCCACATTTGTGGCTTTGACTATTTTGGATTTGGTTATTTGCAGTTTTGATTAATATGTCCTCTCTAGGAATCTCTAGGTCCTCCAGCACAACTCTGCCAGATGCTGACCACAGAGTTGTACTGAAGAACCTAGAACTTCCTAGAGAAAACACTTACTAGGCATTTGTAGGTCCTCCAGCATGATTCTGGCAGATGTTGACCATAGAGTTGCACTGGAGAACCAGGAGATTCCTAGAGAGGTGTTCTCTCAGGTAAAAAGAATATTTTTTTTTATTTGTGATTTTTCTACATAGGAGGTTCTTCACCCCTAACCCCAGCGAATGTGGAGAGACCACTGTAGCTCAAACCCTACCAGTACACGCTTATATTGCATAACTCCTTTAACTACCAGCTCTAGATTTACATGTACCAAGATTCAAATATGACATGTTAAAAAGCAGTGGCCATTTCTCCCTTTAGTGGTATCATTGTTCCTAATTATAATTTCATTTTATATCTCCTTAAATGAAACTAATTGCCATGTAAATATATAATATATAAATGCAAGACATAAAGATCCTGTAGAGGGCAGCAGAATGTGTCATATGAAAGCCAGACGCTTAGACTTGGTAGCCCCACAATTTAAGTAGATTCTCAAACTGGGATGGCTTTAGCCTTTCCATCAAGGCCAACCCAAGATATTTTGTTCCCTGAGGTGAGGAAATAAAAATGACATTCCCTCCCATTCCATGTACAGTAGTCAAACTAAAGTGACAGTTTATGCAACAGTGCCAATATGATAGTGTCATCGGTGTCCACAGATTAGGGCAGCAAATTAGCTTAGGAGGTATCGGATAACCTACACAAGAGCATCCAAAGCCATTGGTGTTTTACTGCTGCTGCTTCCCAGGATCTGGCACCTGAGATAGCTGCCTCATTCTGTCTAATGGTGGCCCTGATTTCCAAAGTTCAGTGCCAAGGAACAAAAAAAGTTGCTGACAGTTCTGCGTCCCTCCTCCTTACCTAGCCTTCAAAAAGCCTTAGTTCTTATAGATGGAGTGTCCTTACATGTTGCAGAGGCTTGCAGAATGGCAGACTCCAGGGTATCATTTTTTGCAGCAGGACCACCATCACCACCACCAATTTCTTCTGAGGTTTTTCTGTTGCTCATGGCTGTAGCAGTGCCATCAATTTCAGTGGTGAGGGAGGAGCGTTTCACCAGAATCCAGGACGGGAGCTGCCCTAGGCTGCTGCAACCTTCAGTCTGAAGAAGAGTCTTAGAAACTTTGCTGACTTTTTTGTTACTAAGGTTTCCAGATCTTAGGAGCTGGGCCTGAGTCTCAGGGCCTGGATCCATTTCTCCAGTCTTCAGACCAAGAGGAGAAAATCCAAGGCAAGGACACTGCCTTAAAAAGTGTGTGTGTGTGTGTGTGTGTGTGTATTCCTAACTTGTTAGACTTGGTGTTGTTGTTTTTATTATTTGAATGGCAAAGTTTGTACAACTGTGGTTGATGCCTAATGCATCATGCTTAATGACATCACCAGGACCCACCTCCATGACATCACAAAGATTCACCCCTAGGCTTTGGTGCTGAAATCTCAGTGACCAAAGTAGTCCTGACCTGTCAACCATATCTGTTATTGTTTGGTTGATTCTAATAAAAACAAGGAAAGTTCTCATGGCATCTGGGTGGCCTCTTATTCACCATGTTCTCCAGTTTTCTCTTTTTAATGGTGGTTTTCCTTCATTTCTGTGCAGTTCTCCATGAATTACACTCAGTGCAGTGTAGCTGGAAAAATGTCTCAAGGGGTACCCAAGGATGACTCCCCTTTAGCAGGGATGAACAATCTGCAGCTTGAAGAGCACATACAACCAAATGTCAAAAGATCTCAAGAAAACAGTTCAGACCTTTAGCAAGAGTGATCTGTCCCTTCTCCACAGCCTATCAGGCAGAGAGGAAGAGAATGAGATTGAGAATGAGGGAGAGGACCTTGGAGACAGGGATGGAGAGAAAAAAGGAGTTTCCCTATACATCCATTGCTCATTTCAGCCCTTGAAGTAAGCATGTGGCACTTGACAGGGTGATGGAAATAACTTCTATATCTGTACACTCACAGACAGGCTTGCTGAGGGTGTGGGAGTTTATGCAGTACTTCTATAACTGGACTGTTCTATAAATGTCTACCAGGCAGAGATGTCTTGGGCTGTTTCCAGGTCAGGCAGAAGGAGTTAATCTGGAAACAAGCCAAGTCCCCCACAACCAGAATGAGTATAGTGAGTAGTACAGAGCCAGGCTGCAACCCAGAACATCATGATTTTATTACAGAATTTTGAAATGAAGCATACTTTGAAATGGAAAAATGTCTTATCACATTTTGTCCAATAACATCAAAACAATGATACCTTTATTAGACCAACCAAAATGCACAATTACATGTTGCAAGCTTTCGAAGTCACACAGGCTTCTTCATCAGGCGAACATGAGGGGGAAAATGAAGATGTTAGTCACAGGCCTGCATTTTCTGTTTCTGATCTAGTTCAGATGGTAGGGGAGGGCTATCTGCAGGTTGGCATCTCCCCCTTTGGCCATGCAGTCACTGGAATATTTTAAAAGTCAAGAAAATGTAATGTCCATTTTCAATTCAAAGAAGATGTTTCCCTGGAATCCAGCATGTCTCCTTCCTTTGTGAGGCCACAGGCCCCTATGTACGGTAGGTAGATAGATTTCATCACAGTTTGGTTAGTTCTGTGCCAGGGGTGAGATAAGTGCAGTATAAAGCCCTACTTTTGCAATCCCTGAACCCCTTGCCAAGTCCCCACACAGTGCTCCAACCCTCCCCATTTTAAAAATTTATTGGACACAATTTTAAATTTTCTGATCCTAACCCAAACACAGACAATGCACACACCAATGTGGGAGCTGGAACCTATTATATCTAAGGCAATATTTCAAAGCAGGTAACTGCTAGCCCATGGCTTCTTCCAGTCAAAATGAGACTGCAAACTCTTCGGGGGCATAAGCCTACCGTAACTGTTTTGTACACTTATGACACTGTAGAAATATAACAATCCAAAAGAAAGGGAGCTGTCACAGTCAACAACAAAGACCAAAAAAAAAAAAAAATACCCACAGGAGCTGCTAGAAAAGGTCACCACTGTTTTTGGAGAAGCCCTGATGTGTTTTCTGACAGCCATCTGAGTTGGGTTTGTTATTTTCAGTTGTCTTCCCTGCATTATCAGAGAGGAGGCTCAAAAACATTATCAATACAGTATGGGATGTGGTGGCTCAGTAGTTAAGATGCTGACTCTGACAATCGCAAGGTCAGCAGGTTGAGATCCAAGTGCCACATGATGAGGGTGAGCTTCCGTCACTAGTCCCAGCTTCTGCCAACCTAGCAGTTTGACAATGCTGGCTCTTTGAGTTAGTAACAGAGAGGAGCACCATTGTCATGAAATAGACAGCAGCACCTTTAGACAACCAACCAGTCAGTTTAATTAAAGAATTAACAGAACTTTATTGGAAGATCCATAGGTCAGTCCTGACTATCAGACGTTTTTGCTGAGACTGGAAAAATCCCCCCCTACAGTTAGTGAAAGGAATGTGCAAAAGCCCGCGCTCTCAACCCCTCCTTCTTTTTCCCAAACATCTCGTCCGTTCCCAGCCAGCCGAGCCAGCCACTCAAGGTCACTAGATAAAGCACCTGCACTCTAACATTATTAACCCATCGTCCCATCATCCCCACACTATACTATATATCTGATAGAATATTAACAGGATTCTAACAGTCTGCCCCCCTAAAAACAGAACCCCCCCCCCAAAAGGGAAAAAAAATGAAAGACACATCAAGCAACTGAAGACAAGGAAGGCTTGTCTGGATAGCGTTCATGAAAGTGAGCAATCAAATCAGGAGCATTGACATGACCAGCAGACACCCATTCAGAATGATCAACAGGAAAGTGTTTCCACCGGATCAGGTATTGTAGTCTGCCTCGATGAATCCGAGAGTCTAGAATCTTTGAAACTTCAAAGTGTTGATGTCCATCAACCATCAAAGGCAGGGGTGGTGAGTCAACGGGTTTCCAGGGGTCAACCGCACAATCAGGTTTCAACAAACTGAAATGAAAAACTGGATGAAGATGACGATAGGTCTTAGGAAGAATCAATTCAGCAGTAACATCATTAACAAGTCTCTTAACTGGGAAAGGACCCACAAATTTTGGGCCTAGCTTTTTGGAAGGAAACTTAGACCTCAAGTTTTTGGTGGAAAGGTAAACCATATCACCAGGCTTAATGTCCCAACCTTTTGCCCTCTTTTTGTCAGCCTGATTTTTATACTGTTTTTTAGCTTCGTGCAAAGCTTTGACAATGGTGGGCCAAGCCCCTCTGACTTTGTCAGCCCACTGGGTCACCTGAACCGGGTCAGTTTTATTTACAGGCAGGGCAGGGAGGAGCTTAGGTTCAAAACCATAGTTAATCGAAAAGGGAGAGCTCCCAGTGCTGCTGTGTACTGCACTATTGAAAGCAACTTCGGCATGTGGAAGTAAATCAAACCAGTCATCTTGTAGGTAGTTAGTATAAGAACGCAGGTATCTCTGGAGACTTTGGTTAGTCTTCTCACTCTGACCGTCAGTCTCCGGGTGAAAAGCCGTGCTAAGGGCCAATTGAACCCCCAATTTGTCTTGTAGCACCCTCCAAAATTTAGAAGTAAACGAACTGCCTCTATCGGAGATTATTCGGTCTGGAAGGCCATGGAGTCTATATATGTGCGCTATGAACAGATCAGCTAATTTGGGGGCCGAAGGCATCCCCTTGCAGGCCACATAATGTACTTGTTTGGAAAACAAATCTACCACCACCCAAATAGTGTCTCGGCCCTTGCTAGGAGGCAAGTCTGTTATAAAATCCATAGCAATGTGTTTCCAAGGTCCTTCTGGTGTAGGCAGAGGTTGAAGTAGTCCTCTAGGCTTGCCCACTCTTGGTTTGGCTCTAGCGCAAACCGGACAACTTTTAACATAAGCCTCTACATCTGCACGAATTCCATCCCACCAGTAGGTGCTGCGGATCTTGTGCCAAGTTTTTAAATATCCCCAATGCCCTGCTGCCTTAGAATCATGGTATATCTGAAGGATGTCTTTTCTTAAGGAAGCAGGAACATAGATCTTTGAATTCCACATCCATAAGTCTTGTGCATTTTTAGACAGTTGGTTTTTATGTTGTTGTAGCCACTCATCTGTTTCTGCCCCCTGCTGGATTTTTAGCAACAGGTCATCTAATGGCGGTGGTGAGTCACCCTGTGAAGGGGGTTGAACTACAGCCTTGGCTCTACTGCGTGTGATTACCGCCAAACCCAACTGTTCTCGGGAAAAAATGGTCTCGAGAGGAACCGCCTCTTTTCCCCCATGCTGTGGCAATCTGGATAATGCGTCTGCTAAAATGTTTTGACGGCCCGGGAAAAACTTTAATTTGAAGTTATATTTATAAAAGTCTTTAGCCCATCTCCTTTGTTTGGGGCTCAGTTTGCGGGGAGTCTGTAATGCTTCTAAGTTTCTGTGATCAGTCCATACCTCAAAAGGGTGTGCCGCCCCCTCAAGGAATTGTCTCCAGCTTTCTAGGGCATGCTTAACTGCATAAGCTTCTTTTTCCCAGCACGGCCAAGATAATTGGGGCCCCTGGAACTTTTTGGACAGGTAGGCACAAGGTCTAAGCTTATCTTTATCATCTTTTTGTAGCAGGACAGCCCCCATAGCAAAGTCACTGGCATCAACTTGAACCACAAAGGGTTTGGCTGGGTCTGGGTGAATTAAAATAGGTTCAGAGCTAAACAACATCTTTAGTTGTTCAAAAGCCCTCTGGCATTTTTCAGACCATTGAATCGGAGTGGAGGGCTTGGGAGGCTTGGCCGCAACCCCCTCCCCACTTTTGGGCGTATCTTTAGTCTTGAGTAAGTCTGTAATGGGCAATGCAATCTTAGCAAAGTCAGGAATGAACTCTCTGTAGAAATTTGCAAAGCCCAGGAACTTTTGTACATCTTTTCTATTTTTCGGGGGTGCCCAGTCTAACACTGTTTGTACTTTAGCTGGATCCATTTCTAAGCCCTGGTTAGACACTCGGTACCCCAAGAAATCTAGTCTCTCGGTGTGAAAGTGACATTTGGACAGTTTCACATACAGTTGGTTATCCCACAGTCTTTTGAGTACCTCTCGCACCAATTTAACATGACTGTCTAAGTCTTTAGAATAGATGAGCACATCGTCCAAGTATACCAGAACACCTTCAAAAAGCAGATCATGCAGTACTTCATTTATATGCCTCATAAAAATCCCGGGAGCCCCCGACAGTCCAAAAGGAAGGACCAAGTACTCAAATGCCCCCAAAGGGCAGTTGAAAGCAGTCTTATATTCATCTCCCTCTTTAATCCTAACTCGATGATAAGCATCTCTCAAGTCCAATTTTGTAAAGAGTTTGCCCGTGCCCAGTCTCCCCAACATGTCTTTCATTAGTGGCAAAGGGTACTTGTTGGTGCTGCAAATCCCATTTAGATTGCGATAGTCTACCACCAGCCGCAAAGAGCCATCTTTTTTTTCCCTAAAAAATACAGGAGCAGCAAAGGTAGAAGTAGAGGGTCGAATGAACCCTCGAGCCAAGTTCTTTTCTATATAGTCTTTTAAGGTGGCCAGCTCTTTTGGGGTCATTGAATACAGCTTGGGTTTAGGAAGGGGTGCCCCTGGCAATATTTCAATGGCACAGTCTGTTTCTCGGTGCGGAGGCAACACATCACACTCTCTCTCTTCAAACACCCCTTTTAAATCTCGGTAAACCGGAGGGATGACTGGCGACCCCTCCCCGCCGTGCCCAATGTCTCTGTCTCTGGGCAGCCCTTCCAAGTGAGTAGCTGCGTCTTTCTCTATTTGTCCGGGAAGCGCCACCGTGGGGAGAAGAGGGGGGAGCACCATCCCGTGGGCAAGGCAATGGTTTGCACAATCCGGATCATTAAAAATTAGCTGTCTCTCCCTCCAGCACAACTCCGGGTTGTGATGGTGTAGCCAGTCTATGCCCAACATTAGGTGGTAATTATAAGTATTACCCACCACCAACTGGAGCTGTTCCCAATGGTCTGCTATCCCTAGCCACACAGGAGCAGTTTTTCTTTCTGCAGCACGGCCCCCCATCAGAGACCCATCCATCTGAACAAAGGGAATGGGCTCTCTCAGAGGGTGGGTGGCTATGTTCAAACTGTCTATTACTGCAGGGTTTATTAAGCACCTCGTACACCCACAGTCAATGGCTGCAATTAATTGCATAGCTTTTTTCTTGGGCCCCACCATCAAAGTCACTGATATAGACAACAGGGGAATGCCCCCACTCACCATCCTTTTGCGGCTCTCTGCTCCCACAGCCCGCCTTTCGCCGCTTCCTAAGGCAGGCTCTGGAAGTTTAAAGGCTCCCCTCCCGAGCTTGTAAAACTGTCTGAGTCGTCTGAGTCTGTCCAGATCTCCTGTTCTTTGGGCTCTTCTACTTTCAGGCTGGGCTCAGTAGAGGATTTTCTTTTCGGCTGACTCTTTTCTTTCTTGGAGCCTCTGCCGGGGGGGGGGCCCTGAGAGGAGCCGGTCTTTCCCTCCTGGGCCATGTCCGGGCAAGCCGCAATCAAGTGCCCCTTTTGGCCACATTTTAAGCATAGACCTAACCGGCGCCGTCTCTCCCTCTCAGTCTCTGCAGTGCCGGTGGGAAGTTTTCCCTTGTGGGCTTGGCTTTGCCCCCCCTTCGCTTTGGTCTCTTGGGTTTGTCTTTGATCTATCATCTTCACTTCATGTAAGATGGCTTCCGCTTCTCCCGCCACTCTGATCCATTCCATAGCTGTGAGGGGTTTTCCTTTCATCAACACCCATTTGGCTATCTCTGGGCGCAGTCCATCTTTAAAATATTGGATCTGCATTCCCCCCGGGCAGTCCGGCACTTGGGCCACCAGCCTTCTGAATTCTGCCGCATATGCAGCCACCGTCATAGAACCTTGTTTTAAAACTTTTAGTTCAGCCAGGGCAGTGGTGGCCTGGAAGGGGTCTTCAAATCTAGTCCTAAGGGCCCTCATAAATTCGTCTAGGTTCCCCAGCTCCGGCGCTTGTCGGTCGTAGAGCTGCACCAGCCAGCGGGCCGCCTCCCCCCGCAGATGCCTTGCCACACACTTCACCTTGGCTGATTCCGAAGGGAAAACCGGGCCCCACTCCTCCATATGATCTGCCACTTGTGATAAGAAATAAGGCAACGTTTGGGAATCCCCATCGAACTTGACCCCCATCTTCTTAGCCTGTGCATCGGGAGCCCTCGGCTGCGGGGGGACTGCTGGTGGGGGCCCTGGAGGCAAGGCTCCCTCGTCCCCTGCTCCCATCGCTTGGGGTTGCCCACCTGGGGCTGGGGCTCGGGCAGCTCCTGCTCCTGCACCCCCTACTCCCTCGCCAGCAATCTGTTGGAGGATCTCTAGCATCGTGGTCATGGTATCTCGCATCCCCTCCACCTCAGATTTCAGCTGTTGTACCTGCATCTCCACGTCGGTCTCCTCTCCCGAGGACAGCTGTAGTGGTTGCGTGAACCCGGTGTTCCAATCCGACCACCTCGCCGCCCGCCGGCGTTCTCTTGTGTGCACGGGGGCCACCGGAGCACCGAACCATCTCCCAGGCACTAGTGGGGTCTGGGGCAATTGTGACCCTCCGGTCTTTGGCACCGCTCCGGTTCCTCTGTCCTCCGGCCAAGGTTCCTCTCCATCCTCTGGGGTTTGGCCCTCTTTGGAGGACATCTCCGTTCTTGCCTCCATCTCTCCAGGAGCAGGAACAAAATATCAAAAATAAAGTTGAACTTGGGGTGAGTCTCAGCAAACTGTCATGAAATAGACAGCAGCACCTTTAGACAACCAACCAGTCAGTTTAATTAAAGAATTAACAGAACTTTATTGGAAGATCCATAGGTCAGTCCTGACTATCAGACGTTTTTGCTGAGACTGGAAAAATCCCCCCCTACAGTTAGTGAAAGGAATGTGCAAAAGCCCGCGCTCTCAACCCCTCCTTCTTTTTCCCAAACATCTCGTCCGTTCCCAGCCAGCCGAGCCAGCCACTCAAGGTCACTAGATAAAGCACCTGCACTCTAACATTATTAACCCATCGTCCCATCATCCCCACACTATACTATATATCTGATAGAATATTAACAGGATTCTAACAACCATCCCCTACAGTCAGACACAAGTTAAGACTAGACAATCATGTCAAAGGGGAGACCTTTACCTTTACCTTTAGTTCCCAATATAGCTCAGCAGCTGCTATATGTGAAGAAAGGCATAGTGCCTTAGTGTTTCGGTGCAGATATTTATCCACAGCTAGTAGCAGCTGGTGGCTACCATGTTGGTGAGGTGCTGATTCGATTCTGGGTTTTAGCCTAAACTTTAAAGGTGCTATCCAAGCTACTGCATCTAATTTTCAGGATACTGTTGAGCATCATGGGGAAGTCCCTGAAAATTCAGAGTAAAACGTTGAGAGGATTCACTGTCCCACTGACATGGAAGGTAGCAGCCAGCACTTGACCACATACGAGCCAGAGACAAAATGGGTTGGTCTGAGAGAGACACAGAGAGATTGAGTTTCAGTCACCTCTACGGAGGAAACTGAATCCTGAAAAATGACAACTCTGAACATTTGAATACCACTTCTACAAAAGAGGGATAGAAATTTCCAGGCTTTGGAATTCCCTGGGAGGCTAGGCTGGCCACTCCTCTGCTCTCCTTTCACTGACAGGTAAAGACCTTTTTACTGAAACAGGCATTTGAGGATTAAATGGCTTTCTTTTATAGTGGAGAGTGCTGTATTTTTATCTTTATTGCTATGATTGTAAATGAGTTTATACTTTTTTTAAAAAAATTAATGTCTTTTTAATATGATCACTCATATGATTCTGGTTTAATTTTTTATCACCTGGTTACTAAATTTTAACATGATTTAACCTTACAAATCATCTTGGATTTCATGCTGGGAGAAAGGAAGACTATAAATAAAATACAACTGGCTCTTCATATCCACGAGACACACACACAATGTGGATAGCAAAATCCATGGGGCCTCACGTTCCTTTGTTCCCAATGGCAGCACAAAGTATGCACATGCCATTATTGGGGAAAACAGGATGGGGATATTTGCGGATGCTCCAATCCATGGATTGCGAGCCTGCAAAAGAGAAGACCCAACTGTAATAAATGAATATAAATGGGACCATGATTTACCAGCAACAAATAAAAGAAGGGGACTGTCCTTATAACCAGAACCATTGGTATCATTGTTGTTGAATTTAATAAATAATCACCAGATTACATAATAACCTTCCAATTCATTCACACTCTGGGGGTGTACGGGTTACACATTATCCATGACATAGGAATACTGCTTAATTACAGTCAACTCTCCATTTCCACAGATTCTTTTTCCATGGATTCAACCACCCATGGATTTGAAAGTATTGCAAAAAAAAAGTATAAATTCCAAAAACAAACCTTGATTTAGCTACATTATATAAGGGATGCCACTTTACTATGCCATTGTATTTAATGGGATTTGAGCATCCATGGATTTTGGTATCCATAGGGGGGCCAGATACCAAACTCCAGCGGATACCAAAGGCCCGCTGTAGTATCCCTGGTCTAGTATGTTGAAAGTCCCTATATTGATAAGTCTGTGGATAGCAGGTTTTCTTTCAAAACAATAGATTCAAGCTGGCTTCTAAAGTTCAGCTTTCTTGGAAACCAATATGTAGATATAAACACAAAGCCATGGAATAGCAGTGCAACAGGTGGGAACTGTGTGGTCCTTCAGATATTACTGAACAGATACTCCTAACCCACGCACCATGGTAGAAGCTCATCCAAAACTGAAAGAGAGTGATCTGAACTATAAAGTTTAGTGTGTGTTGATACATCTAAATAGCCTCACAAAACCAGTTTCCAGGAAGGCATCAGTGACTGCAGGAGATGGGGACTAAAACTGAGAAAGAAGGCATGAGAATGAGAAGGAAAGAAGGAGTTTACCCACTCATGAGAGACTGAGGAAAGCAAATTGGAGTTCCAAACTCATCCATATTTATATCTTGGCTGACAGCCATCACATGTGTCGCCAGGGTGCTCCTTTTGTTCTGGCTGAAGCAGTCACTAGAACTCAGTCTGAGCCAACCTCACTATTGAATTAATATGACAAAAAATGACACTGGGCCTGGTAGATATTCTACAATAATCTCCCCTAACCTTCATGCATTGCTCATAGCTTGTAGTGGCATTTGTAGTGCTGCCCATTTCCTCACCTCCCCAGCCAATGGAGCAGGAGCAAGAAAACACAGAAAAGAACAGCATCACATCTTGTCGTGCAAATAGCATTACTAGGGGTTAGAGGGGGTCGGTGGTGATGAGTTTGCCCTCTGTAGCCGAGCCAGAATAGAAGTATCAACAGCCTACCGGGGCTTTCTATCTCTTGGCAACTGACTTCACTCTTGCTAAGAAGTCAGGAAATGTATTAACTGTACGATGAATCAAACTTCAAAGTCTATAATAAGAGAGATTGCTTAGGTTGCTAGATTGTAACTCCCATCATCTCTAGCCAGCAGGGCAACCCTACTTATGAGGGTAAAATAGGGATCATATCCTAAAGGAGATAACTCGTGTGGTCACTTAAACTCCATTTAGAGAAGGAGGGGGGACATGAAGACACTGAGTTGCATAAAATGGCATATGCTAATTTAAAATACAAATAGAAAAATAGAGGCCCTGCAGTCCAACATTGGGAGTTGCCCACCCCTTGCCTCAGAAAAGGATGAGAACTATGAAAAGAAAGGTTTGAGGTATTTATTACACTCTTCTCCAAGTAACACCTATTTTTCCCAGTTGTCCTCACAATGTGGGGCAAGTTAGCCTGAGAAAGAGTGAAAGCCCCAAAGAAAGCCACTCTTACTCTTTGCTGAGGTGTGGAAGTTCTTGCAGATTTAAAACAATGTTTTCCCCCCCTTTCTCTTGGCTTGTAGGATGAACAGGTGAGGTACATGATAAGGGGCCCTTAGGACAAGGGACTAAGCTGAGTAAGCCCCCAGGCCAAATTCATTTACTATCAGTGTGTGTGGTGTGTGCATCCTTCTCTTCCTTCCAGGTATTCAGGAGCTTGTCCTTAGGGTGAGTATGTCTCCTGTTCTACAAAGGAGAGTCTTCTATTTATAGAACACCTAGAAAGCAGTCTTCTTTCAGAATGTCTCCTATATTTGAAGGGCTGTTCAGTCCAACTCTGCTTTAAATACTAAGAATCACAACGAAGGACCTTGAGGTTGCTCATCTACAGTTAGCACCCAGACAGAAGATTCAGCAAACACCAGGCCATGTAGTTACATGATTCCTCAGTTGGCAAGCTGTACTATAATTCTGTTACAATTACTTTTTGAAAAAATCAGATTTTCTATTTGTATTTTGAATTAGCATATGACATTTTATGCAACTCAGTATCTTCATGTTCCCCCCTTCTTTTAAATGGAGACCTCATTCACACTTGCCAAAACAAACCCACAGTTTTTGTGTCTCATTGATCCAGGATCGCAGAATTAATTTGAAACAGAATGAAGTTCACACTACACTATTCATTACCGAATGCCTCCACGTCTATTTGACCACGATTCACGTTTACACTTACTTTGGCACCACAACAAAATGGATTCTCAATATCGAATGTGATCGATCCATCTCGAGTCTTTTTTTAAAAATGTCAATCATATGATGTGCATGGTAGTATTTCTGGTGTCGCAGGTACTCAGAAGTGTGCCCTCACACATCAGCTGTCACTATTTCCGTGAGCCTCTGTGCATGTATGTGCTTGTGTGTGTGTGATGCACACATTCCTCCTCCTCCTCCTCCTTTTTCCCTCCATTTGGAAAATGGGCCTCTAGCAGCAGGGAGAGTGCAGGACTATTTTTATGGGGGCAACAGCTGATCACATTCACATGCCGACACACCTTTCTCCACCACCTTCCCTCCGTGTTGAGAAATGGGCTGCTAGGGGCAGGGAGAGGGCCAGCGTATAAATCCTGCAACGGCACCCATTACCATTTCCTGTGAAGCCACAGAAATACGATAGTGTGCAGAGACCGTCAAATTATTTTTAAAAACTATGCCCCCTAGGGAGAACCCCCCCACACTTCCACGGCATCTGGTCCATGCACCCATGGATCAATGCATGCCAGGGCAGGGAAGAATTCCTCTCACAGAACATCTGACTCGCTCTCATGAACCCACAAAAATCTGATAGTTCACAGAAACTTGTCAATATTTTTTTTAAAAAATCACGCTGCACCATTCCCCCCCCCTAAAAAAAATAATAACAACCCCCCCTACCTCCCCTACCTCTTGAAAAATTTCTGGCAGGACTGAAACACAGCTGCACAGAACTGTATTGGGATGAGTACTTTGCCCACCTTCTACCCATTGTCCCTCCCTCCCTCCCTGGGTGACCCGAATGTGATCGGAAACATGTTCACATTAGTTCAGCACTATTGCAAACAGGTTCTTTTCAAAAGAACCTGTAAAAGATCCATCTTCAAAAGAATCAGTTCAGGAGGATTTGTGCCGGTTCACAATCAGGTTCAAAATCAACTTGAATGTGAATGAGGCACAAATGAGCCAGCTTGATCCGATTCACAGATCAGTTTAAATCATAGTGTGAATTAGGATGGAGTTTAAGTGACCACCCAAGTTACCTCCCTTACCTTCCCATCCCCATTTTACCCTCATAAGTAGAGTTGCCATAGTCAAAACTGGAGAAGGCTCCTGTCCCTTTAATAGTTGTACAGAAGCAGGAATTTCAGTAGGTGTTGCTTTTTAATTGGTTATATTAAAAGTACAGGAGCTCTCTCCAGCTTTCAGTCCAGCAACCCATGTGAGTCATAAGCTGTCTTGAAAATAAAATATACTGGCCAAAGGTTACTGAGGGCTCATTCCCACTTATACTTAAACTGGTTTGCAAAGTGTATTGAAACCAGGTCGTGAATTTGTTTGAGGCTGATGCCTAGTTCCCAGTATGGACATGACCTATTTCAAGAATTGCATGCATTTGTGTCTTTTTTGATCCACTTGTTATTCACACTAGCCAGTCTTTTTTTAAAAAAAATAAATAATGTCAATCATATGATGTGCATGTATGCATCATCGATGCCAACTGGCTGGGCTGCTTCCCGGAGAGCAGGCAGTCTGGGGGCTCCGTGATCAGGTGGGGGGGGGGGCATGCCCAAACAACTCTAGTGAAGAGGAAGCCAAGGGAGTTCTCTTGGCCAATTTCCTCAGAGGAGGCTTTGCCATTGTCATCCTCTGAGCCCTGGAAGAGGCAGCATCCAGGATCCCTGAATGGAAGGGGGATCTGTGAGTCACTGGCACTGCCTAAGCAGCCCTTCCCCAGCAAAAGTCCCCCACTTTCCCTCCCTTCTGGGACTCAGATGGGTTATTATTATTGCCCAAGGCCACCAAGTGGGTTTCCATGGCTCAGAGGGAATTCAAACCCTGTTCTCTAGAATGGAGGACATGTTTTTGAGGGGTGGGTATGGGTGGGGTTGGGAAGAAGGGATGTTTTGGGGGTGGGGGGGGGTAGGAATGAGGGATGGGATCTTAATGTTGTTATTTGTTTGATGTTCGGGGAGAAGGGAATGATATTGTTTAATTTGTTGTAATTTATTATTGTTGTTCACCGCCTAGATTGGCTTGCCAGAGGGGCGGTATATAAATAAATCATATTATTATTATTATTATTATTATTATTATTATTATTTGGAATTCCTCCTGGGCCAAAGGTTGGAATCTAGGCTGGTTCCTGGAAAAGGACGGGGGAAATGGCAGATTTTCCCAAAAACTGGTGAGGGATGGGATACACCCCTGTGCCAACCCTCTGCCCAGTAATCCCTCCCCTCAATTGTGATGTGATTCAGGTCCATTGTTCCCACTTGCTGAACACACTTGCTAATTGCTTATCTTCAAAAGAATTGCCAGAAAACTAGTGTTTGAAAGGAGCGATTTTTTTTTCCGCATGTCTTGCTTCAAAGTGAGACAGAACAATCACAGTGGCATCTGAAACCATTTCCAATTGGGAACGAGGTACTGTTAGAATCCTGTTAATATTCTATCAGATATGTAATATAGTGTGGGGATGATGGGAAGATGGGTTAGTAATGTTAGAGTGCAGGTGCTTTATCAAGTGACCTTGAGTGGCTGGCTCGGCTGGCTGGGAACGGACGAGATGTTTGGGAAAAGGAAGGAGGGGTTGAGAGCGCGGGCTTTTGCACATTCTTTTCACTAACTGTAGGGGGGGATTTTTTCAGTCTCAGCTAAAACGTCTGATAGTCAGGTCTGACCTATGGATCTTCCAATAAAGTTCTGTTAATTCTTTAATTAAACTGACTGGTTGGTTGTCTAAAGGTGCTGCTGTCTATTTCATGACAGTTAGCTGAGACTCACCCCAAGTTCAACTTTATTTTTGGTATTTTGTTCCTGCTCCTGGAGAGATGGAGGCAAAAACGGAGATGTCCTCCAAAGAGGGCCAAACCCCAGAGGATGGAGAGGAACCATGGCCGGAGGACAGAGGAACCGGAGCGGTGCCAAAGACCGGAGGGTCACAATTGCCACAGACCCCACTAGTGCCTGGGAGATGGTTCGGTGCTCCGGTGGCCCCCGTGCACACAAGAGAACGCCGGCGGGCGGCGAGGTGGTCGGATTGGAACACCGGGTTCACGCAACCACTACAGCTGTCCTCGGGAGAGGAGACCGACGTGGAGATGCAGGTACAACAGCTGAAATCTGAGGTGGAGGGGATGCGAGATACCATGACCACGATGCTAGAGATCCTCCAACAGATTGCTGGCGAGGGAGTAGGGGGTGCAGGAGCAGGAGCTGCCCGAGCCCCAGCCCCAGGTGGGCAACCCCAAGCGAGGGGAGCAGGGGACGAGGGAGCCTTGCCTCCAGGGCCCCCACCAGCAGTCCCCCCGCAGCCGAGGGCTCCCGATGCACAGGCTAAGAAGATGGGGGTCAAGTTCGATGGGGATTCCCAAACGTTGCCTTATTTCTTATCACAAGTGGCAGATCATATGGAGGAGTGGGGCCCGGTTTTCCCTTCGGAATCAGCCAAGGTGAAGTGTGTGGCAAGGCATCTGCGGGGGGAGGCGGCCCGCTGGCTGGTGCAGCTCTACGACCGACAAGCGCCGGAACTGGGGAACCTAGACGAATTTATGAGGGCCCTTAGGACTAGATTTGAAGACCCCTTCCAGGCCACCACTGCCCTGGCTGAACTAAAAGTTTTAAAACAAGGTTCTATGACGGTGGCTGCATATGCGGCAGAATTCAGAAGGCTGGTGGCCCAAGTGCCGGACTGCCCGGGGGGAATGCAGATCCAATATTTTAAAGATGGACTGCGCCCAGAGATAGCCAAATGGGTGTTGATGAAAGGAAAACCCCTCACAGCTATGGAATGGATCAGAGTGGCGGGAGAAGCAGAAGCCATCTTACATGAAGTGAAGATGATAGATCAAAGACAAACCCAAGAGACCAAAGCGAAGGGGGGGCGAAGCCAAGCCCACAAAGGAAAACTTCCCACCGGCACTGCAGAGACTGAGAGGGAGAGACGGCGCCGGTTAGGTCTATGCTTAAAATGTGGCCAAAAGGGGCACTTGATTGCGGCTTGCCCGGACATGGCCCAGGAGGGAAAGACCGGCTCCTCTCAGGGCCCCCCCCCCGGCAGAGGCTCCAAGAAAGAAAAGAGTCAGCCGAAAAGAAAATCCTCTACTGAGCCCAGCCTGAAAGTAGAAGAGCCCAAAGAACAGGAGATCTGGACAGACTCAGACGACTCAGACAGTTTTACAAGCTCGGGAGGGGAGCCTTTAAACTTCCAGAGCCTGCCTTAGGAAGCGGCGAAAGGCGGGCTGTGGGAGCAGAGAGCCGCAAAAGGATGGTGAGTGGGGGCATTCCCCTGTTGTCTATATCAGTGACTTTGATGGTGGGGCCCAAGAAAAAAGCTATGCAATTAATTGCAGCCATTGACTGTGGGTGTACGAGGTGCTTAATAAACCCTGCAGTAATAGACAGTTTGAACATAGCCACCCACCCTCTGAGAGAGCCCATTCCCTTTGTTCAGATGGATGGGTCTCTGATGGGGGGCCGTGCTGCAGAAAGAAAAACTGCTCCTGTGTGGCTAGGGATAGCAGACCATTGGGAACAGCTCCAGTTGGTGGTGGGTAATACTTATAATTACCATCTAATGTTGGGCATAGACTGGCTACACCATCACAACCCGGAGTTGCGCTGGAGGGAGAGACAGCTAATTTTTAATGATCCGGATTGTGCAAACCATTGCCTTGCCCACGGGATGGTGCTCCCCCCTCTTCTCCCCACGGTGGCGCTTCCCGGACAAATAGAGAAAGACGCAGCTACTCACTTGGAAGGGCTGCCCAGAGACAGAGACATTGGGCACGGCGGGGAGGGGTCGCCAGTCATCCCTCCGGTTTACCGAGATTTAAAAGGGGTGTTTGAAGAGAGAGAGTGTGATGTGTTGCCTCCGCACCGAGAAACAGACTGTGCCATTGAAATATTGCCAGGGGCACCCCTTCCTAAACCCAAGCTGTATTCAATGACCCCAAAAGAGCTGGCCACCTTAAAAGACTATATAGAAAAGAACTTGGCTCGAGGGTTCATTCGACCCCCTACTTCTACCTTTGCTGCTCCTGTATTTTTTAGGGAAAAAAAGGATGGCTCTTTGCGGCTGGTGGTAGACTATCGCAATCTAAATGGGATTTGCAGCACCAACAAGTACCCTTTGCCACTAATGAAAGACATGTTGGGGAGACTGGGCACGGGCAAACTCTTTACAAAATTGGACTTGAGAGATGCTTATCATCGAGTTAGGATTAAAGAGGGAGATGAATATAAGACTGCTTTCAACTGCCCTTTGGGGGCATTTGAGTACTTGGTCCTTCCTTTTGGACTGTCGGGGGCTCCCGGGATTTTTATGAGGCATATAAATGAAGTACTGCATGATCTGCTTTTTGAAGGTGTTCTGGTATACTTGGACGATGTGCTCATCTATTCTAAAGACTTTTATAAATATAACTTCAAGTTAAAGTTTTTCCCGGGCCGTCAAAACATTTTAGCAGACGCATTATCCAGATTGCCACAGCATGGGGGAAAAGAGGCGGTTCCTCTTGAGACCATCTTTTCCCGAGAACAGTTGGGTTTGGCGGTAATCACACGCAGTAGAGCCAAGGCTGTAGTTCAACCCCCTTCACAGGGTGACTCACCACCGCCATTAGATGACCTGTTGCTAAAAATCCAGCAGGGGGCAGAAACCGATGAGTGGCTACAACAACATAAAACCCAACTGTCAAAAAATGCACAAGACTTATGGGTGTGGAATTCAAAGATCTATGTTCCTGCTTCCTTAAGAAAAGACATCCTTCAGATATACCATGACTCTAAGGCAGCAGGACATTGGGGATATTTAAAAACTTGGCACAAGATCCGCAGCACCTACTGGTGGGATGGAATTCGTACAGATGTAGAGGCTTATGTTAAAAGTTGTCCGGTTTGCGCTAGAGCCAAACCAAGAGTGGGCAAGCCTAGAGGACTACTTCAACCTCTGCCTACACCAGAAGGACCTTGGAAACACATTGCTATGGATTTTATAACAGACTTGCCTCCTAGCAAGGGCCGAGACACTATTTGGGTGGTGGTAGATTTGTTTTCCAAACAAGTACATTATGTGGCCTGCAAGGGGATGCCTTCGGCCCCCAAATTAGCTGATCTGTTCATAGCGCACATATATAGACTCCATGGCCTTCCAGACCGAATAATCTCCGATAGAGGCAGTTCGTTTACTTCTAAATTTTGGAGGGTGCTACAAGACAAATTGGGGGTTCAATTGGCCCTTAGCACGGCTTTTCACCCGGAGACTGACGGTCAAAGTGAGAAGACTAACCAAAGTCTCCAGAGATACCTGCGTTCTTATACTAACTACCTGCAAGATGACTGGTTTGATTTACTTCCACATGCCGAGGTTGCTTTCAATAGTGCAGTACACAGCAGCACTGGGAGCTCTCCCTTTTCGATTAACTATGGTTTTGAACCTAAGCTCCTCCCTGCCCTGCCTGTAAATAAAACTGACCCGGTTCAGGTGACCCAGTGGGCTGACAAAGTCAGAGGAGCTTGGCCCACCATTGTCAAAGCTTTGCACGAAGCTAAAAAACAGTATAAAAATCAGGCTGACAAAAAGAGGGCAAAAGGTTGGGATATTAAGCCTGGTGATATGGTTTACCTTTCCACCAAAAACTTGAGGTCTAAGTTTCCTTCCAAGAAGCTAGGCCCAAAATTTGTGGGCCCTTTTCCAGTTAAGAGACTTGTTAATGATGTTACTGCTGAATTGATTCTTCCTAAGACCTATCGTCATCTTCATCCAGTTTTTCATTTCAGTTTGTTGAAACCTGATTGTGCGGTTGACCCCTGGAAACCCGTTGACTCACCACCCCTGCCTTTGATGGTTGATGGACATCAACACTTTGAAGTTTCAAAGATTCTGGACTCTCGGGTTCATCGAGGCAGGCTGCAATACCTGATACGGTGGAAACACTTTCCTGTTGACCATTCTGAATGGGTGTCTGCTGGTCATGTCAATGCTCCTGATTTGATTGCTCATTTTCATGAACGCTATCCAGACAAGCCTTCCTTGTCTTCTGTTGCTTGATGTTTCTTTCATTTTTTTCCTTTTGGGGGGGGGGTTCTGTTTTTAGGGGGGCAGACTGTTAGAATCCTGTTAATATTCTATCAGATATGTAATATAGTGTGGGGATGATGGGAAGATGGGTTAGTAATGTTAGAGTGCAGGTGCTTTATCAAGTGACCTTGAGTGGCTGGCTCGGCTGGCTGGGAACGGACGAGATGTTTGGGAAAAGGAAGGAGGGGTTGAGAGCGCGGGCTTTTGCACATTCTTTTCACTAACTGTAGGGGGGGATTTTTTCAGTCTCAGCTAAAACGTCTGATAGTCAGGTCTGACCTATGGATCTTCCAATAAAGTTCTGTTAATTCTTTAATTAAACTGACTGGTTGGTTGTCTAAAGGTGCTGCTGTCTATTTCATGACAGGTACAAATAAATCGCTCAGCAAATCGGTGTAAATCATAGTGGGAATGGGCCCTGAGCAAAACAGGCCTCCCCGACCTACAACCTAAGTCTACATTATCTCCACTAAATCAGGGTAGGAGACCTTTATCTTGAGTTCATCTCCTAGAAGTCTCAGCTGGCCTGGGCTAGGGTAAGGGACCTGCCTTTCCAAACATTTTCAAATAATCCTCTGCCCTTAAGCTGTTTGATTGTAATATTCATTTCAGATGGCTGCTGGGGCCTCACTTTGAAGAAAGTTTACTGGGGTATGCTACCTCTACACTAGTAGAGGTAATTACCTCTACATTACCTCTACATGGAGTATGTTGCTTCTACATTAGTCACAACACTGCAACATCCTGCTTTGGGTGCCTATGTGGAAGTTATATGGCACTTCTCCCTCTTTTTACTTTTTCTTAGGAACCCTTTGAAGTACCCTTTGGGCCACTTCTGCCTGTCTGAAATGGCATTTAAGATCTGGTGCTGGAGAGAGGGCTAAGTATACCATGGACAGCCAAAAAGACAAACAAATGGGTCCTTGAGCAGATTAAGCCTGAAATCTCCCTGGAAGACCAGATGATCGGATTGAGGCTGTCATATTTTGGCCTCATCATGAGAAGGCATGACTTATTAGAAAATAATACTAGGAAAGGTGGAGAGAAGTAGAAAGAGAGGAAGACCACACACCAGGAGCCCTGGTGGCGCAGTGGTTAAATGCCTGTACTGAAGCCAATCACTCATAGACCACAAGGTTGCGAGTTCAGTACTAGCCAGGGCTCAGGCTAGACTCAGGCCTGCATCCTTCCGAGGTCGCTAAAATGAGTACCCAACTGTTGGGGGGCAATGAGCTTACAGTTGTAATCCACTTAGACATCCCATAGCATGATATGAAGCGGTATATAAATGAAGCTGCTTTGCTTTGCTTTAAATGGAAAAACTCAATTAGGGAGGTCACAGGTCTGAAATTACAGGATGCAGGGCTTGGAGATGCCTCATCCACAGGGTCGCCATGAGTTGGGGTTGACTCGAGGGCAGTTAACAACAAAATGCCTTCCTTCCAAGCCTGCAGCGAGGGGGATAATTCATAGCTAAGCAGTTCCTTTCACTGGCCTAACTTGCTTCTCAGACAGTCCTGTATTACAAAGGTGTGGTGTGTGTGACCAAATCTGCAAAAGTGAATAAATCAGTGCTACTGCCAAATCCATCAAGGAAAGTGCAGTAAAATGGCTGGCCTCAGGGAATAAAATGCTGATCTCCTGTTTCCAAGACCAACCGCCAGGCCCCAGCTGGAGAAGGCATTAACCCCTGTTTTTTATTGTTTCCCATTTACTAGGCAAAGAAAGGTGAGGAGCAATTAGGCTGCCCAGTGTCCTTATACCTTTAGTGGGTGACCTTTTTACCTTATTATCTGTTGATGCTATTTATTTTTACAGCATTTCCTCCTGGGTGATATCGTATTCTGTCTTATGCCCTTCCTCTAAGACACTACATCTCTGGATGGCACAACCAGCACTCTCTGACCTTAGCTCCTTCACAGGAATGCCTCCCAGCCGTCTCTCCTACACTAATCCAGCATTAATCTGCCTTTTACCATCCTCATTCCTCAGATCAAGGCTAGGCAGCCACAGGCCTCCAACCATCTCCAGCAACCCTTCATTGCATTTGCATCTCAACACAAGAACAAAAGGGAGGAACGAAAGAAGAATCCTGGCTATCATCTGAATTCCAGCCACTGGTATAAACTGTAATGACAAACTTCATTTGCAACACAGAATTTTGTACACAAACAATGGGACACAGAATTGCAAACACTAGCATCATAAAACTCTAAATCCAACACCCAGAATAATTTACTCACATCAGTAGCATAAATATTATTGCTATTTTGTACCTGTTTATTCAGCAAGTACAGTTTTATTAGAATTCTTTCATTTCTCCCTTACCCACCATTCCACCCAAAGGGCCCTTTATAGTATGGGATGAATGACTCACTGATGCGCTTTCATCCTCCCCTCCTCCTGAAAACTGAATTGACACCTAGAAGGATCCTAAATGTTCTGGTCAGCAGTTTAATTGACAAGATGGCCACAGTGACTGGAGGGTGGGGGCTGGTGGCAATCCATCCCAAGCTGAATTGCTGCAACTAAAGTGGGCAACTATGATGAACTGGTTGGGCAGTTTCACACCCCAGAATCCACCATGAACTACATCCCTGGTACCACTGCTGTGCAACATCAAAACTGGGCAACAAATGTTTTTAAACCACATTTGGACTAATGTTCAAAGAAGATTCTCTGCTCCACAGACATAGAAGACACCAAATACAACTGCACTGGTGCTATTAGTGACACAGTGGATTGGATGGATAGTGGTTACTGTTGTTACCATCTCTTCAAGTGAGTCAAATTGTCTCATGATACATCCAAAGTATAACAGCCTCATTTTAATCATCTTTGCTTTTAGTGAGAGTTTGGGCTTTACTTGCTCAAGGACCCTTCATTTATATTTTTGGCAGTCCATGGTATCCACAGGACTCTTCACCAGAAGCTTTTAAATGAGCAGTCAACTTTCTATTGATTATTCAGATCCATTAGCTGGCTAGGTCTTGGGAATAAAACACCCTTTATTGCCCTGTTAGATGACTTATACCAGGACTAGAGAAGTTCTCTCAGATCTTCTACATCTTTCAGAAGCTGTCAGCACCGAAAAGGAATCCTTCTGTGACATTGGGCTGGGTTGGGCGTGGGAGCCACAGTTTTCTGGTAACTCCATCCTTTCTGGATGTTCAAATTTCATCAAATAGATGAATTTAGGACCTCTGTTCTTCCTCCACAGATGGTGACATTCAGTATCTCATGGTTCTATCTTGACCCTCATGGTATTTCACATCTAGACAAACTGCTGGGATAAGTTGTCAAAAGTCTGGGCTATAATGTTACCAATGTGTAGATTAGGGGTGAGGAAAGTGCTTCTTCAGGCGCAAATAGCCCCTAAGGCTAATTTTCTGGCCCTCATTCCCTCTAGACCCCACTCAAACTTTTATTCTCAAGAAAAGAAAAGAAGGGAAAAGAGAATAAAATATCCTTTAGCAATATCAATTCAAAGGGTTGGTTATAAGCTGCAAAGACCTATGTAACTTAGGCCCAGACTATATGAAAGACTGTGGGTCTTTGCAGGCTGCTACAAATAGTGCAAATTGAGTCTACTTTAAGGGTTAGGGTTAGAGCTAGGGAATCATGGAAATAGTATTTTTTTCTGAGACACTGAGCCTTCTCTATCAGAGAGTTCTGGTGCCACAATAAAATACAGTTCACATGATTCCTTAGCATTGAGCCAGGACAGTTAAAGTGGACTCAATTTGCATTATTTCTGCCAGTCTGCAAAAGCCATGTGTCTCCCTTTACGAGCCTTCCTAAGTCTTAAGAGCCTCATGAGTAGGCAAATTCACACTCCCACCATTGCCAATGGCCTGTCTAGTGAGGAAACATGAGAGGGTCTTCTCAGTAACTGCTCTCAAGCTCTGGAATTGCCTCCCATGCAAGGCTAGGCCGGCCCCATGTCTGCTCTCCTTTCAATGATAGGCAAAGACATTTTTACTTAAAGATGCCTTTGGAAATTAGACAGATGTGCAGAAGGTTGTTTTTTTTATTTATTTAAAAAAATATTCACAGGATTTTATCACATGCAGCTAAAAAGTGGAATTTTAACAGGATAAAAGTGTACTTGGCCAGTACTTATTACACAATGTCCTGACCATCCTGGTGCTGCCTTGCATTCCATTTGTTATTGTAGTGCACCTTTTCATTGACAGGTGAAACCTGTCAATAGGTTCTCAATCTTGATGCAATTTCATTACTGCCTTCATACAATAGGTCCCTTCCACTGCAGTTTTGCTTCTCAGACAGTCACGTAGTGTAACTGGACATGATTCTGTTCCTCTCTTCCTCTGCTCTCTCCCTCATGGTGATTATGACCACCAACAGCTTCCCAAAGCTGGCTGCTGCATGTACATTCATACAGCAGCCAGTTTCAGGAGGCAGCTGGCAGTTGCAATTGCTTGCATGGGGCTGCTATGTGAATGTGCACACAGCAGCCTCACTCTTCAGGAGGGGGAGGAGTAGTGGTTGCAGTTGCCAATTGCCTCCTGAATCTAGCTGTTATATGAACATATGATCACTCATTCCCACCCTTCCTCCTGGAGGGTGGAGTTTGGCAGTGCAGAAAACAGATCAGGCAACCATGGATCGCCAAAGCACTATCATGGGGGTAAGCATGATAACAAATGATGCCAAAGTGGTATGCTTCTATTCTTAAATTAGTGTGATTCTGGCAGGACAAGAAAACTGTCAACTTTCTCCCAGGAAGGACCCACAATTGGGTCCCTCCAGCAATAAAGAAGGCATATAAATGAAATAAATAAATAAAATAAAATAAAGTCCCAAATGTCTCCTAAGAAAGAAAATCATGCAGCTCCTTTGCCCCTTCTCTCCAATACAGGGAGCCTCTTGCCTTCTGCTGCCCCTGTACAAAGTCCTACCCTGAACAGCTTCCTAGAAATATTGCCGTAGTTTCCAAAAGAGCTCCACATATCATTCCAAATGGGATGCCTCCCTCCAGAAATGGGAGAAGAGAGAGCCTCTAACAAAAGAAAAGAAAAGCTTGCAGAAACTAATAAAACAAGTAAATACATAAGAAGTAAAAGTGGATGCATAGATCCAGTGCAACAATCTGCACTATGCCAATGAGGGAGCCGTCTTTTTTTCTTAAAAATAGGAAGAAAGATATTACTTTGCCATCCTTAGGAAAGGTTGTCTTGGGAACAAGACAGAGGTGCATATAGGAGAGAATGATGTCTCCTGGAAATATGATCCAAAGAGTAAAGCCCAGGGGATCTAAACCAGCCAGGGGTTGCTGCTGTTTTCTAGCTATATAATTTCACTCAGGGGAGCCATTAAGAGAGTCAAAGGGTTAGTGAGGCAAAAAGGAATGGCTGCAAACACCACCACCCCAGTTTGGCAACAAAAAATGGTCTTTTGGATTAAATTAGACATAATCACTACCAAGCAAGGGCAAAGCAGGGCTGATCCAAGGCATCTTTCAAAGCTCACTAGGCAAAAATGAATGTAGCACCTGTTGTCCTCTGGATAACAAAACAGAAGGAAGGAGCAGAAGGGGAGGGGAATGTCCTTTATTCCTGCCTGCAGCCCCCACTTTCCCCTACTGAGACAGAAAAGCAAAAAGGACTCAGCCTACAAATAAAGAAAGCTATATGGTAGCAGGTTATATTGTTTTCTGAAAATTTTCTAGTTAACAAGAGAAAATACAAAGAGCTCTGCTAGGTCAGGAGAGGGCCTGATGCTTCTAGGAAGCCCACAGGCAATGCACAGCTGGCAGGCAAGAGCTACTCCCTGGCAACTAATGCAAGCAGCCCTTGGAGCTATTAACACACACACACCCATGCACCCCTGGGAGTTTATCTCATCCATCCCTTGTAAAGCCATTCAAGCCAGTGGCTTCTACTATCTCTTGTGGTCATTAGTTCCATAATTTGATTAGGTAAGAGGACAGATGATAGATAGAAGGATGAAAATAAGAGAGAGGAAACAAAGAAGAAAAGACAGGAAGTGTGTGACATTAAATGGGTCCTAGAGCAGATCAAGCTAGAAACCTTCCTGGAAGCCAAGATGACCAAACTGAGGCTGTCGTACTTCAGACACATCATGGGAAGAGAGGACTCTTTGGAAAAATCAATAATTCTGGGGAAGGTGGAGGGAAGTAGGAAGAGAGGAAGGCCACAAGCTAGATGGATGGACTCTATTAAGGAGGTCACAGGTATTAAGGGGTGGCAGGAATTAAGCAAAGCAGTGGAGGACAGAGGGTCTTGGAGATGTCTTATCCATAGGGTCGCCATGAGTCGAGATCAATTTGAGGACAGTTAACTAAAAAACCCAATACATTAATACAGGGGTAGGCAACCTTTCCCCTTTAAGGGCCGAGGGACTTCAGCTCCCAGAAGCCTCAGCCATGTTGGCCAAATAATCTTAATACAAGAGTAGCATGTGATGTGAGATGGAGAAAAAATGCACCCTTCCTATAGCATAAGAATGTTGGCTGTCATTCACCATCAGATTAAGTGGTTTCAGCTGCCTAATAGCCCTCTGTGAGAGAAGTGATATGCTTCTTTGCCTGCATTATAAGCCTGAAAGAGACAATGTTGAAACAGTCAAAATTCTCCTTTCTATCTTCTTGGTCTCCTGATTTCTCCTCTCCTCATTCATTAATTTCTATTCACTCCCTTCCCTCCTGAATAACTACCTGTCAGAACCAAGAACCTTAGGCTCCAGTGTACCAAAGGGTCAGTCTTTGTTGAAGTGTAAACAAAAGAACTTTATTGGGTACACATGAATAGGATATTCTCAGCAATGCATCTACATTAGAACTACCCACACATAGCTCAAACATCATATTAAAACCCTATTGCCCCAAACTCCTTCCCTACAAATTGATGCACAAAACTACATTCCCACCAACTAACTCTAATGGTCTCCCTAGACCCCACCTACCCCCCTTAGCTACATACCAAGCACTACAAGGCTACAGCTCCCAAAGCAAAAGGAAAAACACCCCCACACATTCCAGCCTTTAACAAGAACAGTCTATGCACCCTCCAAGGCCATACAGATGGTTGTACAGCACCTTCCCCCTTATATCTTCCTAAACCCATCTCCAAACCCAAATACAATGCCCACATATCCAAGACACTGCAAATATATCAATAGCAAATAAAAAAATGTGACAGAACCAACTGGGTCTGACACTGCCCCCTTTTAGTCTTGAATTGTCTTTTTTGAGAGTTCATCATCTCCCTTCCCATGGTTTCTAATGTGGAGAATCAATACATTTTGTCTCAAATGCCCACATATCTAAATGCATGCAAATAAACTCAAAAGTACCACACAGTCCCACAGTCTGCTATTTCATATGCTGCTGCAATGCCTCTGGAAATCTATGTTGAATTGTTGGTAACAGCTGTGTGACAGGTACATTTTCTAGTGTCTCCTTCACCAAAAATGCATTTGTCAAGTGTCTCTTTCACCAAAAGTATATATTCTAACAGTCCCAATTTGACAGGGATGAGGGCGGTTAATCATCTGTTCTCCTGCTTTCTCAACACCTTTTAATAGGTCCTGGTTGATCTCTCATCCTCCCACTTTCCCCCTTGGTTCTAGGCTTACTTCAATTGTTGTAAACAGTTCAAAAATCAACAATAGTTTGGGACTTCCGGTGGCATGGCTAGCTCAATGGTCGCTTTCTAGAACTGCTCCTAGAGGGTGACAGCTTGCTGCTTGGCTTATCTCCATTTAAAGAGCAGCAGAGTGAATCTTTTGAGTTTATCTGTTTCTCCGATAAGGAGAAACAGAGGAGCCCTCATCTGCACTTGGATTCCCTCCCAGCATGCCAGACCTGCAAGAATAAATTGAAGGAAAGAGAGAAGGTAAAGAGAACGCAGACGGGAGCTGAATCCAGTGAGGGCTGAAGGGTGCTTGGGCAAGGTGAGCCTCAGCTGCAGCAAGCCACTGCTTTAGCAGCATAAGTGCAGCCTCCACTGTTTTAAAACTTCACAAAGCAAGAAAAGTTTTGAACGCAGCCTCCTTGTATAAAATCCCTGCTTAGACCTTAGCTACTGGAAGACTGAGTGTTCACCAGAGCCAAGGGAGAGAAAAGAAAAAGATCTCTGACTGCTAATGATTGCTAACGACTCCTAACGACTCCTAACAACAGGATTTAAAGACTTGAGAATAAGAGAGAAAGGAGAATGGAGAAAGAAAAGAAGGAATAAATGAGAGTATAATGAAATGAAAGAATAAGAAGAATATTAGAATAAAACACTAGAGAGTGGACTTTGTATTGGTGATATAATTGATTTGATTGGAATCTGATCTGACCAGAATTGGAGTATATTTGGAAATGAACTGTGAACTGGCTTATATAAGACTATAAAAAAAAGTGCAAAGCAATAAGCTGTCAAAGATAACATATAGAGAATATAGAAATATGGAAAACAAGCAAAAGAAACAAAGAAAATAGACTGAACACAAGATCCAAAAGGAGAAAATAAAAGAAATAAAAATACAGAAATTGATATTCAATGGAAGAGTAACAAACAAAGTGGATTATTAATAACAGAGCAAAACAAAAAAAAAGATGCAAAGAGCTTAATTCTTGGACTGGTGGATAGAATCTTTGTAGTTGTAGCTCTTCACCGCTGGCTCTAACTCACCACCTTGTTATGCAGCAGAGCTGACCAGCTTTGATCAGTGGTTGATGCTTCTTTCCCAAGCAGCAGAGTTTCAGAGAATAGGCTGAAGACCCTGACAAACTCTCCAAGCCTTCTCACTCTTCTTCCTGAGATGTCTCCAAACTTCTCCAGGATTCTTTTGGCTCTTGTATCTTTCCTCAAGACACCAGACAACTCAGTAGTCTTATATAAAAGATCTACTTTATTCTACTATATCCACAAAATACTATATGCCCTACACTTCACAATATCTCCAAAACTACTCCACAATACTCCACATACATTAGCAAACATTGCAATTTATAGCCATTGTTAGACACCACCCACCAGTCAGTTTCCACCCAGTGGGTGTGTACATACATCTTGATTGGTCCACATAGATCATCCCATACCTAAGACCAACCCAAGTGTTTCATCACTTTACCTTGATCACTTAATGAGTCTCAGGTGTTTGCAATCTATCACAGGTGTTCTCAATATACCTTCTATAACTTTGTCCTTGGCTCTCAAGGCTTCTTAATTATATTATCTTTTTCACCTGTGTATCTTCCTGATTGCTCCTGTTAGTCACTTTGACATTCACATACATATTTTTATTTCTATTACTGTATATCCCATGTTGCTTTTTCCTTAACAATCCCCTCCGAAATAAAATATTGTATGTGTCTTACAATGTCATTCCAACCATTTGTGTCAGTCTTTCATGTTTTTCCGCCATCAATGCTTTTGTGAACAAATCTGCTATGTTGTGTTGTGTTTCTATATATCTCAATTCTATTTTACCCTTCTGAACCATGTCTCGCACATTTTGATATCTTACTCCAACATATTTTGTTCTGTTCTTCAAATTTTCAGCCATTGCTATGCATGACTGTGAATCTTCCAGAATTTCTACTGGTATCTTGTAACTTTCATTTAAATCATTCAATAACTGCTCAACCCACTGTACCTCATTTACTATCTCATTTAAAGCTGCGAATTCGGCTTCCGTCGTACTTATCGCTACATTTGTTTGTTTCCTACTTCTCCAGACTATTGGACTTTCACTGTACTTGATTATTATTCCTGTAACTGACTTCTTGTCTCCTAATTCTGATGCAAAAGAACTATCCACATAACAATCTAAATCTGAATTACTGTTTCTAATTATCAATTTCTTATCTAGAGTTCCTTTCAAATATCTCAGTAAGTGTTTTACTGCTGTCCAGTCTTCAATTTTTGGATCATTAACTCTTCTGGACAATACATTTACAGCATACGAAATGTCTGGTCTGGTGTGGCAAGATATGAATTGTAAAGATCCTATTATGCTCCTGAATAAAGTCTTGTCTTCAAAATCTCTAGTTGTTTTTTCAGATACAAAACCAGTTGTCATTGGAGTTCTTACTATTTTAGCATTTTGTAATCCACACTTTTCAATCAAATTTTCAATTTTCTTTCTCTGACTTAACAAACAATGTCCTTCTTCTGTCCACTCAACACTAATACCTAAATAAGACTTTAATAAACCTAGATCCTTCAAAACAAACTTTTTAGACAACTCTTTTTTTACTGATTCAATCTCCTGTCTTGACTTTGCTGCCACGCACAAATCATCTACATAGATCACTAACACTATGTCTCCTTTTGTATAGACACATGCATCTGCAACGCTCCTTTTGTATCCTAGCTTAACTAACTCGTCATTAATGCACAAATTCCATGCTCTGGCACTTTGTTTTAACCCATACAATGCTTTCTTTAATTTATAAACTTTCTGACTACCAATTTCTTCAAAACCTTGTGGTTGCTCCATAAATATCTCTTCATCTAAACTAGCATTTAAGTAGGCTGTTTCAAAATCAAAATGTTCTACAACTAAATTCCTTTTTGCTGCTACATCCAGAACCATTCTCAGACTTTCTGGCTTTGCAGTTGGAGAATATGTCTTGTCATAGTTCTCATACTGCTGTTGTGCAAAACCCTTAGCTACTAACCTAGCTTTATACTTAATACTTCCATCTGGCATTTCTTTCTTTTTGTACACCCACTTACAACCAATTACTTTCTTGTCCTTGGGTCTGTCAACAACTTCAAAAACATCTTTATTTACCAGACAACCAAACTCATCATCCATTGCATCAATCCATCTTTCCTGTTCTTCTCTAGACAAACTTTCCAACTCTTCAAAACTTTCAGGCTCTTCCACTGCTAAACAAGCTCTTGCATTTGTCACAACAAACCTATCTGGTGGCTTCCTAACTCTGTGACTACGTCTGGGAATAAACTCTGCTGATCTGCCTCTTTCATCCTCACTTTCTGTGCTGGGAGTTATAGTTCTATGACTAAATCTCTTGTCTTCAGTCATTCTAGTAGTAATGGGTCTAGATTGTGTCTCATTATCAGAAGAACTATCACTGCTGCTAGTGGATGCTTCTGGCTTAACTGAAACCCCTCCGTTTCCTGAAGTTGGTTCAGTTTGTGTTTCTGGCTCATTTGAACTTCCTAACCTCAAGAAAACTTCCTTATTGGCATGCAGTTTGTCCCAACCAGCATGTCTCTCAAAATTTGCAGACCTAGAATACTGCACTTCCCTTCCACCCAAATGAAACTTGTAGCTATTTCCTGAATACCCCAAAAACCTAAGCCTTCTACTTTTGGGTTCTCCTTTCTTCCTGAAACAAGCTGGTATGTAAACATAAGCAAACTGTCCAAAGACTCTCAAATACTTGTAATTTGGCACTCTCCCATACAATACCCTGTAGGGAATGTCTTCAATTTCTGAATGATACAGTCTGTTACTAATATGTACTGCTGTCAAAGTTGCTTCTGCCCAGAAACTATCTTTTACCTCTGCATCTGCCATCAAACAAGCAGTTATTCTTTTTATATCTTGTATTTTTTTCTCAGCTAAACCATCTTCGTTAGGACAAGCGGGATTAGTAGTTTCATGCCTTATTCCCACCTTTTGAAACCAATTAAACAATTGATTACTTAGAAACTCTCCTCCCCGGTCAGTAACAATGGTGCCTACTCTAATATCAAATTGTCTTTCCACCATTCTCACCCATGCTTTTAAACTTTGCCCAGCATCAGATTTGTTTTTCAATATTCTTACAAAAGCAAACCTTGTATACCTATCAACAATTACCAGAAAATATTTGCTTCCCCCTAAAGATAAACAATTAGCTTGGGCAACATCTGCATGTACAAACTGAAATGGTCTTTGAGCAATTCTTTTGGTTTTCTTGGTTACTGGAAAAGCTCTGACCTTTACCTGATTACATACAGTACAATCTAAGTGATTTTTGCATTCAGCAACTTTTAAATCTGGACACATACTGATTAACTTCTTTAAACATTTGAAACTAGCATGACCAAATTTTCTATGGAGTTCATGTATACAGTCTTTGTGTATTGGACTATTGTCTATGTTATTAGCATTTTCAACACTGTAGCTATCAATATTGTCTTCCAAATAGTAAAGTTTATCCTTTTTCAAGCCTATGCCTCGCAATTCCCCATTCAGTTTTATCTTACACATGTTCTTTTCAAAAATGACTGTGTAGTCTCTGTCTGTTAATCTGCTCACTGATAACAAATTATTTTCTAACTCCTTTACATGTAACACATCATTAAAGTTTTCCTTTAGCCCTGGAATGTAAACTGTACCCATTTGATTTACAGCACTGAGCTCTTTCCCATCAGCTAAAACTACAGCATTTACATTAGCTGATTTTCTATTACTTATCAAATTAATATTGTTACACATTGAAGATGATGCTCCTGAGTCAATTAACCATTTACAATTAGCATTTTGTTTTTCCTTAATCATGGTTGCAACCCCCTTTTTATCACCACTGTCCTTCAAAAATGGAGGTTTGGACTGTTTTTGATATTGCCGCGGCTGCCATCTGCTCTCCTTTTGCTTGCTTCTCTCAGCAGCAAATTGTTTACATTGTCTCTGTAGATGACCAATCTTTTTACAATAAAAACACCTCCGTTGCTCCCTTGTAGAAGCTGCTTCTTCCTGCTTTCGTAGATCAGGCGTTGTTTGTTGTTTTGGCACAGTCCTTAAACTTGCTGAGTCACCCTGCTCAGACTTTCTTCTCAAGTTCTCTTCCAATATTCTGGCAACAATTAAGTCTCTGTTCAGCTCAGTTTCTGGCAAATTTTGCAAGCTATTTGTAATGTTGTCCCAAGAAGGATCTAGCGATTCCAGCAAAATATAACACTGCTGCTCTTTGCTAATTTCCACTCCTCTCAGTTCAGCTTGCACAAATAAATCTTGCATTGTTTTTAAGTGTTCTATCACACACTGTCCTTTCGTCATCTTTTGTCTGTAAATTCTTTTAGACCAAAGCATTTTTGCAAACGCAGTTGAAGGTGTGTGTAATCTCTGCAAAGTATCCCACACATCCTTGGCAGACACTTTATCTTGTACGTCGTTAATCAAGTCTTCTTCTAGCATGAGATAAAGACATGCTTTTGCTTTAGCGTCTCTTTCTCGAGTGGCTGCATTAGCATCAGCTGCCAGCCCTGTTTCAATTGTCGACCACAGAGACTCCTTTATTAGTAGAGATTGGGCATATATTTTCCAGGTAGAGTAGTTATTTCTATTTAATTTACTAAACTTTAGGATCTCCATCTTAATTTGTACAGTGACTCAATTTGACACAGTCCTTCTGAGTATGCACAGCAGACAAAACACAAAATGATTTACTCACAAGGCTCCACAAAACCTTCTTCCACTCTCTGGAATTTTCAGCTTCTGTGGATGCTGGTTGCTCTAGTATCTGGGCCCATAACCCTTGTCAGGGATGATGGGAGTTGTAGCTCTTCACCTCTGGCTCTAACTCACCACCTTGTTATGCAGCAGAGCTGACCAGCTTTGATCAGTGGTTGATGCTTCTTTCCCAAGCAGCAGAGTTTCAGAGAATAGGCTGAAGACCCTGACAAACTCTCCAAGCCTTCTCACTCTTCTTCCTGAGATGTCTCCAAACTTCTCCAGGATTCTTTTGGCTCTTGTATCTTTCCTCAAGACACCAGACAACTCAGTAGTCTTATATAAAAGATCTACTTTATTCTACTATATCCACAAAATACTATATGCCCTACACTTCACAATATCTCCAAAACTACTCCACATACATTAGCAAACATTGCAATTTATAGCCATTGTTAGACACCACCCACCAGTCAGTTTCCACCCAGTGGGTGTGTACATACATCTTGATTGGTCCACATAGATCATCCCATACCTAAGACCAACCCAAGTGTTTCATCACTTTACCTTGACCACTTAATGAGTCTCAGGTGTTTGCAATCTATCACAGGTGTTCTCAATATACCTTCTATAACTTTGTCCTTGGCTCTCAAGGCTTCTTAATTATATTATCTTTTTCACCTGTGTATCTTCCTGATTGCTCCTGCTTAGTCACTTTTTTTTTTAATATATTTTTATTGGAAATATTTAAAAAACGCAAAAAATAAAAAAACATACAAATACAGTACAGTACACACATTACATAACAAGACAAACACATAAGACATGTTACAACAAAACAACATACAAAACTACAAAACATCTACTTCCTCCGCCCTGCATTGGTTTAAATTCTTTTCCTAATCTATCCTGACCTTATATTCTATCACTATTAACATCAAGCAACGTAATGTGTCTAATATAATGGAAGCATTTCAATAAAAACTAATAATTCGAATGTAAAAGAGGGAAAAAGATAAACACAAACAAACAAATAAATAATAATACCAGGCGCAAATTAATTATGCACTATACACCTTCAGAAGAGTCATTCGTTTCATTTCATTAGTTCTAATATTTTAATAGTGACTAGTATCTGACTAATATCTGACTTAAGTTATTCTGATATAACTTATAATTTATAGTCTTTATCTTTAAACTATTCAAATATAAATTCAAATCAATCTAATACAGTGATCAGCTGTAGAGTATCACTAAAAGTTTTCTTTATATACGTATACCACGGTTCCCAATCTTTGTGGAAAATACTTAACGACTTGTTTCGCACTACACATGTCAACTTTTCTAATTCATATATATCATTCATTTTAACTCTCCATTGCTCAATTGTGGGAATATCCGAATTTCTCCAAAATTTAGCAAATAAAATTCTTGCCGTCGTAATTAAAAGAAAGAATAATTTTCCACCTTTTTTTTCTATTTCATCTGTTGTTATATTTAATAAATATATTTTAGGATCTAGTTTAATTTGTAACCCCATAATCTGTTCAATCTCTTTATTAATTGATTTCCAATATTTTTGTGAAGATTTACAGTTCCACCATAAATGTAAATAATATCCGGTCTCCTCTTGACACTTCCAACAAGTTGGTCGATACCCTTTATAAATTTTGGACAATCTAAATGGGGTAAGGTACCATCTATACATCACCTTGTAAGCATTCTCCCTTATGTCCATATTTAAAGCGTAACGCTTAATTTTTTTCCAGCTTTTGGACCAGTCTTCCAGATTAATATTTTGTTTTAAATCCCTCGCCCAATCAATCATATATTTCTTCACCGTATTTTCTTCCATTTCCCAATTTCTAATCAGTCTATAGTATTTGGATATTAATTTCCTTGAATCACCTTTAACTAAATTTTCAAATCCTTTTTCGACGGGACCTAATCTGCCTAATTTATTGTATCTTTCCTCAAGACACCAGACAACTCAGTAGTCTTATATAAAAGATCTACTTTATTCTACTATATCCACAAAATACTATATGCCCTACACTTCACAATATCTCCAAAACTACTCCACATACATTAGCAAACATTGCAATTTATAGCCATTGTTAGACACCACCCACCAGTCAGTTTCCACCCAGTGGGTGTGTACATACATCTTGATTGGTCCACATAGATCATCCCATACCTAAGACCAACCCAAGTGTTTCATCACTTTACCTTGATCACTTAATGAGTCTCAGGTGTTTGCAATCTATCACAGGTGTTCTCAATATACCTTCTATAACTTTGTCCTTGGCTCTCAAGGCTTCTTAATTATATTATCTTTTTCACCTGTGTATCTTCCTGATTGCTCCTGCTTAGTCACTTTGACATTCACATACATATTTTTATTTCTATTACTGTATATCCCATGTTGCTTTTTCCTTAACATCACTGACTATTGACTGTGGATGGAATTAGAATAGTAATTGGGGAGAGTAAATCTGCTACAGTGGGGGTGATACTTGTTACATATAAGTAAACTTATTTAGTAACAGATTTTGCAAATTTAATAGAAATAATTAAGGAATTGTGTTTAAAGAAAACTGTGTTTTTGAATGTTGTGTGATATATAACTGACTTTAACTAGTTATAGTATAGATTTATAATAATAGTCTGAAGTAGATTGTTAAACAAATAATTTAGAATAGCATTGCATTGGTAAAGGTTCAAATACAAAATATAAGAACTGACTGTGGAAATTAATACTGAAATAGAGAGTGGGTGACCTTGAAAACGCTGGCCATGGTAGATAAGAGCCAGGGAAAATAAGAGAAGAATTGTTTTGGTCTGGTGGTTGTGGAGTCTGTACTCCCTCCTCAATGCACATACCACTAAGATGTATTTTAAAAAAAGAAAAAGAAGAAGAGAGGGAGGAGTATTTGAAGTTTTTTGAGTGAGCAGTGCCATCTACAGGTGGAAATAGAGAATAAGAAAGTGACAATTTGACTGTGGTGCGGTGCAAGATAATAGACAAACAGCTTATATATCAGAGTGACGAGTGTATTGGGGTAAAGTAAAGTAAACTTGGTATTTATTTACTTGATTGAAACTGGATAAGAGATAACTGCAAAATGGCTACTGGCAAGACAATAACATCCCAAGTAACAATACTAATGCAAAGGAAACCTTCATTGGAACCAACAACAAGAATTACAGAACAAAGTGATCTGTCAATGCTGGAGGAGATAAGGAGAATGAGGGATGAGCTAAAGGATAACAATGCGAGGCTAAGAGTGGAACTGAAACAAGAGATCAGACAAGAGATCAAAAATGAGATGGGGGAATTAAAGATCTCCCTGGAGAAGATAAATAAAGACATGGGGAAAATAACTGAAAAAGTGGAGAATTTGGAAAAGAGTGTTAAAGATATGGAAATCAAGGCAAAACAAATGGACACAAAACTGGAGAAAATTAATAGTGAGAGGAAAGAAGACCAGCAGGTATTGATAAGGCTCGAAACTAGGCAGAGACAGAACTGTATAAAATTGAGAGGCATTCCTCAACAAGAAAATGAAAATCTATATAAAATTCTAATACCAATATTGGCAGATTATATTGAAGAACCAGCGGAACAGTCCCCTGGGGGATAGACATGATGTATCGTATCAGCTCGAAAGTAGCCAAACAAAGAAACCTCCTGAGAGACATTGTAGTGTACTGTATGTGTAAGCAAACAAGAGATCTCATTATTCAACAAAGCTTTAAGAAAGAATTGATAGTAGATGGATGAATAATTCAAATTTTTAAAGATATCCCAACTAGACTGTTGAGATTGAGTATAGCTTTCTATCTGACCAACTCAAAATTTATGGCATCCCATTTCAATGGGAAGAAATTAAAGGACTGACTTTGACCTAGAAACAAAGAAGACAATTGAAAAGGCAAAGGATTTTTGGAGCAGGAACAGAAAGGAAATAGAAAAACAAAGAGAAGGCGGCCAATCAGAGATAAGATATGGAAAAAGAACTGGAATTATGACAACAAGGGCTCAAGAAAGGAGCTTAAGAGAGAGAGAGAGAGAACAAGAGAGAAAATCAAGGAGAAGAAGAGGAGGAAGAAGAGGAAGAATTAGAAGGAGAAGAGAAGAAAAGGAATAAAGTTAAAGAACAATAGTAATAATTGGTAAATTTTGTGTATCAATCTCACAAATTTGTAATTGCTCCTTCACTTTTAAATATAAGCATTTGTAGAATTTGTTGGCTGTTCTCTCTGAGAGAAGAAATAAGTGTGTAGTTAAACTAAATGAAGCTTCTGAGCTAGAACGTGAACGGACTTAACTCTCCCCAGAAACAGAAAAAAGTTTTCCACTTTTTAGAAAGACAAAAATGTGAGATAATATGTTTGCAGGAATCACACATAAAGTTAGGGGATGAAAGGTTAATAAAGAACAGTAAATTGGGTAAAGAATTTGTATCACCTCAAGAAAAAAAAAGGGGGTTATTATTTATGTAAATAAGCAAATAGAATGTAGAGAAATATATAATGCTAAAAAGGGCCACATTTTAGGAGTAGAAATTAAAATAAATGGGAAAAGGATTTTATTGGTAGGTTTATATGCTCCACAAGAAAAGAAAACAAAATTTTATGAGAATGTAAAAAATGATAATGGAACAGGAATTTGAAGAGATAATCATAATAGGAGATGTAAATGGGTAATCGAACCGGACTTAGATCGAACTTCGAAGAAGAAAATAAAAGAAAATTGGAAAATTACCTAAATCTTTTTTCAATTTAATGGGAAACTTAAATTTAATAGACTCATGGAGATATTTATATGGGAAGGCTAAAAATTACACCTACTTTTCAGAGAGACATAAATCGCTGGCAAGGATTGATTTGATATTGGTTTCAAAAACATTAGGGAATGATCTGAAATGTATGGAAAACTTGCCCAGAATATTATCTGATCATAATCCACAGCTACTCCAATTTGAAAATATAAGAGGAAAAAGAAGATCATGCAGATGAAGATTAAATGGAGACTTGTTAAAAAATCTGGAAGTGGTCAAGAAAATCAAATTGGCTATTGTAAATGTTTTTAAAGAAACTTTGAATAAGGGAACTGAGTTAGATATAGTATGGGCTACAGGGAAAGCGGTAATAAGAGGCTTATTAATTCAATAAAGTGTGATACTAAAGAAAAAACAAAATCAAAGAGTAAATATGTTAAGTAAAATGATTAAAGAAAAAGAGGACAAGCTTAAAACTAAATTAGAAAATAAAGAATTAAGTAGAGAAATCAAACTTCTGCAGGATCAAATATCATTAGAAATGGCAGGTGAATTAGGGAAGAAGTTAAGAATAGCAAAACAATACAATTTTGAGAATTCTAATAAGGGGGTAAATGGCTATCGTACAGATTAAAGAGAAGGAAAGAAATGAAAATGAAACAGATTGATAAAGTAAAGAAAAATGAAGAGGTTTTTACCCAGCAAAAAAAGGTTCTAGAGATTTTTTATGAATATTATATTAACAGAAGATGGGCCAAAATGAGAAGTCCTCTGAATTCCTGGAAAAAGTGAAATTGACAAAAATAAATGAGGAACAAAAGATATGGAAATCACGAAAGAAGAAATAAAAGAGGCTATAAGTTGTAGCAAAAATGGTAAGTCACCAGGACTGGATGGATTCCCTATAGAATTTTATAAAACATTCAAAGCAGTATTAAGTGGCCCATTGTAGTTAGTAATGAACAATATTTTAAAGGGGAATATGCCAGAAACATGGAAAGAAGCATTACAACACAACTTGCTGTCTGACAAATGGTGTCTCCCCATCTCTCCTCATGAGTCAAGGTGCATAGTACACAAAGCCAGCCAACTTATTTTGGCACAGGAGCACACATTCCCATAAGCCTCCCCATTTGTATGATTCTAACTTTTGTGCTGAGTTGTATATCTTTGAATTTTAGAATCTGATTTTTTATCATTGTGTCTTTCATAATACTCTATTATATTTAAGATATATCTCAGATTGTCTTTCATGTGTCTTTTTGGAAGGAACCCTCTCTGATCCTCATCAATCAGTATTTCTAAACATATTTTAAGTCTTCTGGCCAATACTAACGTAAATATTTTATAATCATTGTTAAGTAGGGATATAGGTCTATAATTTGCTGGCTCCAATGTAAGTACTGTACTTTAATACTTATTTTAAAAAGGAACTATCCCCTGGTGAAAGGAAAGAGCATAATCTGCCTTGGAAGCACTGATTTCCCCCCCCCCCCCCCATCCATCCAGCCTTTAGTTTGAGCACAAACAATATCTGTTGGAATTTTGTATGTTCTTTGTGACAACTGTTTTTCTTTACTTCATCCTTCATCCTTTACATCCTTTGTTACATGCTCCTACTCTTGATTTATCCATGGGTCATAACAAAATCCCTAATTTTTCCCCAAAAACCTGCTCTCGGCTTATACATGAGGTCGACTTATAGTTGCGTATATACGGTAATGTGTTTGTTCCTCCATATTTACACATTACATTTTACATGCACACTAAAACACAGCAAAGGTGCATGTATAACCTAAAATCAAAACAATGTGTGAATTTGCCCTGAGATAAACGCTTACTGGTACTTGAAATACATGTATGATATGATATATATGTATCTACTCCTCAAGGTTGGCAGCAGCTCCCTGATGAATGAACACCATGGTTGTCCCACATTTGCTGTTCTGTAATGAGGGAAATGACACACAAATAGCTATGTCACTTCAGTAGTGCTTAGAAAGCTACTGCTTTAAAAAAATCTATATAATGAAAACCTGAAAACACTAACTGAGCAGTGGTAGGGTGGTCCTCTGGGACTCAGAGCATGATCCTACCACTTTTTCATTTCGCTGGCCCAATAAAGGTATCACTGGTGGGTTTTGGATGTTGCTGTACTTTGCTACATGGCCAATATGGCTACCCTTGGATATGTTTTCTGGATGTAAGATACCACATTTTAGCTGCATCAGGGGAAATCTAAAGAGAGGGCTAATGGACTGGGACTTGACTATTTGAGGTTTCTACCTCCAACAAAGATAGGACATGTTTCTATAAAATTTGGACTACAATTGGCATGTTATACCAAAACAGCATCTAGAAATGTTTCCTAATGCAAAGACTTGGAGGGCTTAACAAAAGATGGGGGGGCAATTTGGATCTCAAGAGGAGCATCTCTTTTTGTCTTGTGAATGAAACCTACAAATTCTTTATTTCCTGGAATATCCACATGACCAGAAGGAGGACAGGCCTGCCTGCATGACTTTCCCTTCAGAACCATCTGAATTGAGAACAGCCACATCTGGACAAATGCTGCCTTGGGACTAACATTGTCTTAATTTTTTTCTCTCCTGTATGATTTAGCAATAGCAGCTTCATTTATATACCGCTTCATACCATGCTATGCAGTCTCTAAGCGGTTTACAATTGTAAGCTAATTGGCCCCAACAAGTTGGTACTCATTTTAGTGACCTCAGAAGGATGCAAGCCTGAGTCGAGCCTGAGCCCTGGTTGGTATTGAACTCACAACCTTGTGGTTTGTGAGTGAGTGGCTGCAGTACAGGCATTTAACCACTGTGCCACCAGGGCAAAGATTTTTAACATTTTTGACTGAAGAAGAAGCCAGTGAAACTTTGAAAGCTTGCAACATGTATTTTTTGCATTTGGTTGGCCAAGTGGAGCCCCTGCTCCTAGTATCACTTGGTGTAGGGGTGGGGCTTCCAGGGGCGGGGCTTCTAGGGGTAGCGCCAAAAGGGTAGCTCCATCCCCCCATGTCTTCTGAGTCCAGTGGGGACTGGAAGCCAATCGGGGGGGGGCAGCAGTGGCACGTTGGCCCTCCTCCTTCCTCCCAGGCTTTCTCTTTGTAGAGGAAGCCTGAGAGAGAGCAGCCTACAAGGGTGTGCATACACCCCTCCTGCCCCGAAGGAGAAGGAGGACCCAACCAAGTGTCAACCGCCTTCTGGGTGTCACCCAGTGTGTTATTGTACTTTCTTACCATTCCTCAGTTATGGATAGCTTCAGCATATCTGTGCCTTCACGGTTCCTAAAAGTAACTTTCCAGTCTTTACACTTGCCAGGGGCAAAGCAAAAAAATAAGTTTTTCCACAATGTCACATAGTTATGCAATGAAGCCTCTTCCAAAGACAGAAGGAAATGTCTGGGTAGATCCATGGGCGGTGCCTTAGTTGTGTACAATGCTGGTTTCAAGAGGTTGTGTGTTTACAGGCCTCCACTCACCTCAGAGGGATGGATGCTTTGGGTCGGGGCCATGATTCCATTGCTCTGCTGCCTCCCCACAGCAACACCATGGACACAAAACAGCCACTACCCCTTTCCCCGCACACAGCCAGCCTGGCAGGCCAACCCAGGTCTCCTCCTTCCTGCATGCCTTGACCTGCAGTCGGCTCCAGGAATCTGGCTCCCAAGTTTCCCTGGCAATAGATTGTCTGCAGGAAAGAAAAGCTGCAGATGGAAACAATTCAGGGCTGTGGTGGAGGACACCAAAGAGACCGCCACTCTGTCACAGAAGCCAAAAGCCAGGAGGAAAGGGAAGAGAAGGGCAAAAGAAGGCACCACGTGGGGTCCCACCAGGAAATGCTACTCCCCAGCCAACCAGCAGGCTAGGGAGTTGGAAGGGAAGGAGGGAGACTGTTACAATAATATTATTTCTTCCTAACAGCTGCAACTCATCCTTCCTCTCCAGGGTGCAGAAGAATAGAAGGCCAAGAAGAGCTGTGGCCAAGGGCTGTGCAGAGCCATCCAAAGCCACAGACTCACACCCTTTCATCCCCAGCTAAATAGTTGCTCCTGGCAAATAACACTTTTCCTGGTTCTGCCCTGCACAATCCTAAACCAGGATCCAAACCACCACTCCTCTCTTTTCTGTGCATGCTGAGTTCAGAGATGTTTCATCTCTGCTATCAGCAATTGTGTTGTGTCCTTCTGGGATTGAACTCTGTATTGCACAATCTTTCATTGGATGTTGTTTTTAGCTTTTGATTTGAGTGAAAGTAACAGCACTATGAATATATTAAAATGATAAGTGAATATGTATATAGTATTTGGCATTAGATTCCCCCCCCCCCTTTACACCTCCTGCACATAAGAACAAGTTTGCTAAGACGTAACCAGCCTGGCTTTTCTTTCTTTGCCTAGGCTAACCACCCCTAAGCTGTGAATAAAGAATTGTTAGTCACAAGTAACTTTTCTTTTGATTTCACTGAAACTTGGTCATTGATAACATGAATTGAATTTATTTAATAATTTTTTTATCGTGTGGACCTTTGTGGTAGTAAAAAAAATGTCCTCAGAAGAGCCATACTGGCTAAAACCAAGGCCTCTCTTGTCCAACGTGCTTAGACTGTGGCAAATCAGATAGCAATGGCAAGTCTGCCAAGCAGAGTGCAACTGCACCATCCCCAGGAACTGGATATCTTGCACTTGCGCACACACATGCCAAGTGGTACCCAGAGACATATTTCATCTTGATAATAGAGGTTTACAAATCTGCCTTATCTACGTATAATCTATCTCATATGTACCACGTATGCAATTCAGTGGGGTTTTTAAATTGATTTTTCCTCACCTTTTAAGAGTGCTGCATGTTTTTAAAGCCAGCGGGATATAGTGGTTTGTGTGTTGGACTATGATTCTGGAGACCAGGGTTTAAATCCCCACTCAACCATGGAAACCCACTGGGTAACTTTGGGCAAGTCACACTCTCAGCCTCAGAGGAAGGCAAAGGCAAAACCTATCTGAATCAATTTTGCCAAGAAACCTTCATGATAGGGTCATCATAAGTCAGAAACAAATTTGACGGTACACAACAACAATATATACATAACACCATCCAGACATTTAAAGCAAGGTGTAACTAACATACAGTGGTCATCTTAGTCTAATGTACTACTAAACTGAGCCAATGCAAAACAAGGAGTGTATAGCAACAACATTAGCTTACAGGATTGGGGTAAGGTGATCCCATCCCTGTTCCCCAAATCCCTGGCAGAAACAAACCCACAGCACAATCCTGGACATGTTCACTCAAAAATAAATTCCTCTGCATTCAATGGAGCGTACTCCCAGGTGATTGTGAACTGCAGTATTATGTGTCCTCTGTAGCAAAATACACTTCTTTGTCTATCTTCTTTCATTACTGCCTCACAGAAGCCAAGTCATCAGTTGCAGGCAGCCCAGCCTTGGGAATCACTAGGAAGAATGCTAGCCATACCACTGTATTTCCATCCAGGAATGAGAGCCTGGAAAATTAATTTCCCTGCTGGAAATTAAATTGGAATTTTGACTGCTGGCTCCAGGCAAAGAAGCCTGGCTTCTCTTCCTCGTTCCAGTGAAAAAAAGACACACGGCACCTCAGATCAGCGGGAGACCAGTGGCAAGGAAGAGGAAGATAAATAAGCAAACAATTAGGAAAGGGAGAAGAAGGAGAGAAGAGAGACTCTCAGAGGAGGAGTAGCTACAAAATTTCTTCCTCTAAGGGGAATCTTAATTTTGTTAAGTCATGCCCTGTCTCCCTTTATCTTGTCCTTGGCATCCTTTTGAAAAAGTTATTTTCTCTAGCAGTTTCTGCTAGTGACCAACCATGGGGAAAGAATGGATTTTTGTCTGATTCTAACGGTGCTTAGATTGCCATCTCCAGAGACACATTACTTTTATAGGCATTAGAGCATGTGTGCACACAGGTACACATATGCCACTCTGTAAAATGCAATGTATGTCAGTGATGTTTTGTAAATACTACCACAAAGAAAGATTTCAGCCAGACTCCGGGCACATGGACCTGGGGAGACAGAGGACAGGAAAAATAGGTGTGGGAAAGTAGTCTGTGTCCCTGCCAATTTCTCACTCACAATCCTTATCTCAGGCTACCCTACTTATTCCACTACCCCCATATACAGTAGTTGAAAAATAATCGAGGAGGAAACACAGAAATGAGACAAGTGAGGGGAAGGCTGAGCACTTCTTTCTGTCCAATGATTCTCCCCTGGATCCAATGCCTGGAATCTTCTTTCCTTGAACTAATTACTTACTCATTGTTGTTGTTGTTCCATATACCTGGTAGCTGCTTTAAAAAAATAACACTTTAAAAAACACCAAAAAATTGCCAAAAAGCCACAAAAGTGGACAAATAAATCCTCTCTGTGACCTTGTCCCAAAGCCATTGTTTTGGAGTAAGGAATAAAGTTTACTCATCAGTCCCAAATGTTGGGAAGGAGCTACAGTAATACACTAAAATAATGTATTCAAAATAACAAATTATGTCAACTAATTCCAGCTATTACAGTAGGACTTTGGTAACCACTGGGGTTTGGGTCCAGAGCCCCCAGTGCATACCAAAATCCACAAATATTCAAGTCCTATTAAGTACAATGGCACATTAAAATGGTGCCCCTTGTCAGTGTGTGGATACTGGGTGTTGCAGTGATGCTCTTTGGCACCCAGCAGAATCTGCAGGACAAACTGGCTGCTGTGATCCACAGCCACTTTGTAACTCTTACCATCAACTGGCTCAGCTTCCCTTCTTCAGGATCCTGTCTTCCTCAGTCAAGAAGACACATTGTAAAGTCCAAAAGCATAGTTTATTAATGCATATAAAAGTAAAATAAGATAACTAAGTAAAATCCATTGTGATGAACTTGTCCAGTTCAGCCATGCAAGATTACATCTTTAACAATCCCAAAAGCTTAGGATCTCAACTCGTTGCAGTTAAAACCACTGCTGCCAGGCACACACGTGCTCACATCTTGAACAATAACATTCTAGACAAAGGCTTCTCTAGGCCCTTCCCATACTCCACCTTCTAGGTGTTAACCTTATGTTGATTGGATAATGCCTGTATGATGTATATTAACCCAGGCTCTTGCTGTCCATCATCCACCATGTGACTATTTTCTCAAGCCTAACGATTGTTTACCTTTTTGATATCAATTGCTATCCATAACAAAGTCTGTGTCCATGAGTTCTACCTTTGGGAAAATACATGTTTATGTCTGTGTTGGCCATCTGGTGTTAGATTCACTTTGTTTTTCTAGATGTTGTTCTCATGAGGAAAATTCCACACACACACATCTCTACATTTCACCTTTGGCTGTATAACCCATCTATATTCTAACACCCCTTATATAAAGTGGCAAAATCAAGGTTTGCTTTTTGGCTTATATATACATATAAGCCATGGATGTTGAATCTGTAGATACAGAATCAATGGATATGGAGGGCTGAATGCGTTCTATAGGGAAACTGAACTTGTAATCTTCCCCAGCAGAATTACTTTCTAAGTAGATCCTGTCACTACTGTTTTACTGCTGTCTAAATGCAAATAATAGCAAAATCTGTACAATGACGTATTTCATATTTCACCCTGGATAGCTCAAAGAGTAACGTGTTACAGGTAATATAACTAGAAGAAATTTCCAAGCTAGGAACTGCCCTTCCATACCTGCATGAATAAAGAGACCAGGTTGGGAATCCCATATTTCCCTTGAAACATTTATTTGTGCATTATTTCCAAGGACAGGCAGAACTATACATTATCTTTAACTAATGTTCTTCCAAATACAAATCCAGCAAGAAAAGTGAATGTGAGGGCTGGGAACATTTGCAGTGTAAAGTCAGTTGATAGGATGGAAGGGACTTCACCCTGCCTGCACCTCTTGTTTTGGTCATGCAAGCCCACAGCCCCACGTTATTTCCTTCTGGCTAGGTTTCTGGTTTTGAAAGAGAAGTGGGATCCACATTCTGGGGACCATTCTGGGTACTGCAGCCACTCACTCACAACAGCCTGTTAAGGAAAATGCAACATGGGACATACAGTAATAGAAATAAAATATGTATGTGATAGTCACAGTGACTAAGCAGGAACAATCATGAAGCTACACAGGTGAAAAGGATAATGTAATTTGGAAGCCTTGAGAGCCAAGGACAAAGTTATAGAGAGTATATTGAAAACACCTGTTATAGATTGCAAACACCTGAGATTCATTAAGTAGTCAAGGTAAAGTGATGAAATACTTGGGTTGGTCTTAAGTATGGGATGATCCATGTAAACCAATCAAAATGAATGTACACACCCACTGGGTGGGAACCGACTAGTGGGTGGTGACTAACAATGGCTATAAGTGCAATGTTTGCCAATGCATATTGTGGAGTAGTTTTGGAGATATTGTGAAGTGTAGAGATTGTGATTTGTAGGGCATATAGTATTTATATATAGTAGAATAAAGTAGATCTTTTATATAAGACTACTGAGTTGTCCGGTGTCTTGAGGGAAGATACAAGAACCAGAAGAATCCTGGAGAAGTTTGGAGACATCTCAGGAAGAAGAGTGAGAAGGCTTGGAGAGTTTGTCAGGGTCTTCAGCCTATTCTCTGAAACTCTGCTGCTTGGGAAAGAAGCATCAACCACTGATCAAAGCTGGTCAGCTCTGCTGCATAACAAGGTGGTGAGTTAGAGCCAGAGGTGAAGAGCTACAACTCCCATCATCCCTGACACAGCCAACTATCTCCACCACCACCCCCAATGCTGTAAGGAAGGCAGGAAGCTAGAAACCTTGTATTTCCTTCATGTCATGTCATTCCACCCTTCAAGCACAGCCTACAAAGGTATTTTGCTTACCAGGAGAAGGCAATAGGCAAGGCTTCTGGTGCTTATACAGGACATGGCCAGCCCTCAGAAATCATCAGGCACATTGGATCAATAAAGCCCCATCAGGAATTATCAATCAGAAGTTTATTAAATGATGAAGAATACACACATACAATTAAGGACAGCTACTGTCGTTGAAAAGAGTCAGTGTGGTATAGTACTTTGAGCACTGGGCTACATCTGGATACCAAGGTTCAAATCTCTGCTCAGCCACAGAAACCCATTGGGTGACCTTGAGTGAGTCACACTTTCTCAAGCCTCGTTCCCACTTACATTTAAAATGGTCTGCGATTCGCCTTCACTCCTTGTCGGTGAATCGATTCCAAAAGGTCTATTGTTCCCACTATGAAAGAGGATCTTTTCATTATTCCCTTGTAATCACTTCTTTTTTGGCCCAATTGTCATTCCCAATAGTTTCCGCCACTTCAAAATGCATGTCAATTATCTACATGTCATCAGTGACACAAGCAGCAACACAGTGAGGAAAGGACCAGAGCAGGGTAACTTTGGCTGCTCAAAAGTACATCATTTCCCCTTTGAGCAGCCCGGCCTGGGAACTAATTTTTTTTTTAAAAAAATAATAAATTGATAAAGATACTTATATGCGATTACTAATGTTATATATAAAGCTATATGTAATTTTCCTTTCTACTTCTTATTTTGACAATGAATAACTGTATATTGTTGAATTGGAACAATGGCAATGTATCATATGGTATGTTATTTTAACTAATATTTTAAAAAAAAATTGATAGAAGATTTGATCCATTGGTATTGCAACTATTTGTCTCGCTGAGCTGCCATCGGCCCAATCGCCCAGCATGCCGTCAAGTTGCAAAAACAATGGATCGTGTGTGTGTGTGTATATATATATAAAATGCGCCCATAGACCACACCACAAGCATAAAGACAGCATGGGGGGAGGGAGTGGTGGATCTCCCAAAAACTGAGTCAGGAGGGTAAACACCCCTCTGCCATTAGTCCCTACCCTCCAGTATGATCCAATTCAGATCCATGGTTCCTACTTGTTGAACACGCTTCAGAATTGATTCTTTTCAAAAGAACCGTCAAAGAACTAGTGTCAGGAAACAGCGGGTTTTTTGCGTTTGCCTCACATTATCGCAATTGCAGCTGAGCTCAATAGGATCGGAACCAGTTTCAAGTGGGAACGACAGTCATATATCCCAATCTGCAGTCTCAGAGGAAGGCAATGGCAACCCCCCTCTGAACGTATCTTGCCCAGAAAACCCATGACATTTTTGCCTTAAGGGTATCATAAACTGGAAATGACTTGAAGGCATGCAACAACAATAAACTGTAGTTGAGCCCTCCCATGATTAACAAAATCTGCAGCCAATCTATGCTATATTCTTGCTTGGAAGTAAGTTACAGTGAAGACACAGAAGGCACTTACAGGTAGACATTGTACTTGTAAGCATCTTCTTATTTAAGGATGATTGAATGATAGTGAATGGGAGAAGTAATTTGCCTTCTCCCTGACTGTGCCCTACACCTGATTCACTCCTTACACTGACAAAGGCTTTTAATGTGTAAACAAGGGTATGTGTGCTTTATTTATAAATTTTTGTATGCCTTTTAAATGATTCTATACTGTTTACATATAATGATTTTTAATTGCTTTTGTTATTAAGTTTTTAATTTATTCTTTATGTGGGCCTCCTTGGGTCCCTCTGTGGGAGAAGGTGACATACAAATGAATGAATGAATGAATGAAATAATTATCTACACATCAAGTATGTGCATATTTGCATTTTCATTCGAGTGTATTATGTGTACAATCCTATATCTTCCCACATATCTCCATAGCTTTTAGTTGTAAAATACTGGATGGAAAGATGTGTTAAGAAACCTTATAGACACCATTACATTCACTTAATGGAGGCCTACATATTTTTCTCTGCTTGATATGTCAGATGTGTTTCATAATTTACTCAGTTTTTAAACTTTCATTTATTATTTTGCCATTGTTTCCACAGTACTCAGATTGTTTCCTGCTTCAGTTGGTGTTGGTTTTATTTTAATGCAATACATTCTGGGTTTTCATTGTTTTGTAAAAAAAAAATGTACCTGCAAGTAGGCAAAATTAATAACAACTTGCCTGTCAGTGTTGATTCACCCCCAACTTAAAAACAGTTCTGGGTCCCTGGCCATCGAGAAGGGCGTGCGCACTTGTAGTCCTTTCTGCACCTGAAGAGGGCTTGTTGAAAGTCAAAGAACACACAGGTCCTGGGAGCTCACTTCCAAACTAGCTCTCAGCTTTTAATAGTGATGCTTGTAGTTTATGGAGCTGTAGTCTTGGGAGGCAGGATTAATTGAAAACAGTGCTCAGCCACAGGGCCACAGGAAAAACAAAAGATGTTCTGTTTTTAAATTTCAGAACAAGGAGAATGGGGAGGGGAGAATGAGGAATCATATCACACCAATCAAAACATAAATCATAATCGTTTACGGAGGGATATCAGGAAGAAGTGACTCCTATTGTATTCTTTACACAAGACTAATGTGGAGGAGGAGGAGGAGGAAACAGGACCATGCTCCTAGATTTGCTCAGACCCTCTGCCAATTTCTTGCATAGTGTCATATATTCTGTGCTGGGAGGACCACAAATGAGACCACATGATCTTGCACCTTTGCAGAATATTTAAAAAGAAATACTCCAGAATTGGGGGAACCAGCTGGACTCCAGTTCCCATCAGCCCCAGCCAACCCACCTGACTAATGGTGAGGAGGATAGGAAAGCATTGGCCCATTAACATCTGGAGGGGGAAATTCATCTTAGTTCTGGCATCCAGTCTCCTAACAACCATGGCAAATCTCTCTTAGGATCTCTCAAAGGGATGAAATTGTATTATTGCAGGTGTGGGAGGAGGGAGGAAGCTGAGACCAAATGTTCACACATACATACTCCACCAAATGTACCTGAGGAAAGAGATTTAAGTCTATGAAAGCTCATGCTGCCAAGTTCTTTCTCTCAGTTAGTCTCAAAGGCGCAACAAGATCTCTCTACGTACTGATTCTGCAGACTAAGGAGTTTATCGCACACACTTTTCAGCCTGATCCATGTACAGGACAAGGGCTGGAACGGGGGAAAACGGGTTTGACTGCACATGAAATTGCTGCTGCGCTGCCAGCTGACCACCACCTGTCTCCGATCCAGCCTCTGCCAGCCGATTTTGGTACTACAAGTACCAAAATCGTCCGGCAGAGGCCAGATAGGGGACAGGTGTTTGTCAGCTGGCAGCATAGCAGCAATTTCATGTGCGGTAAAACCCATTTTTCCCCGTTCCAGCCTGATCCCGTCCCATGCACGGATTGGGCTAAAAAGTGTATGTGTTAAACTCCTAACGCAGCTATATCATTGAATTCTACACACATACAGGGGTTACTTTCAACATGACGGCTGTGGATCCCAGTTTAAGCACATAGATCTGCTGTCCTCATGTCTTGTTCGGCCTTTAGCCTCTAGGCTGCCATGTGAACTTGTGGATCGTGCTGAAACCAGACCTGAACCAGGGACTCTCAGCACCTCACTCTTGGGTTGCCCTAATTTATTAGGCATACTCCTTTACTGGCAGCCTTGTGGAGTTGTAATAAAACACTCCATTGTTCTCCCTCCCTGGCTAGTCCTTCCTCTACGTTAGACATGTCCGAACCTATCCTTAGGCACAAGATAAATCTACTCCAATACCAAAGATGACAGATAAAGTCAGACACTGTTGGCAGAAAAAGAGAGTGCGGAGGAGGAGAAGGAAAAGGAGAAAAATCCCCCCTCCTAGGAAGCATCATATATTTCCTAAACTAGAACACTGGATGCAAAGAGCAGATGGTGTGTTCTTTTGTGTGTTTTTTAAAGGCTATATTAATAACTGTTGGCAAGAGAGCTGAAACTTCACACAGCCTCAGCATGGTGCTCTATACAGATGTATGAGGAGGTGGGGGTGAGTTCGTGATGCTTGTGACACAGCCAAAATAACCTTCCCTATGGGAAACTCCCATCAGTTCTACTGAAAAAAGGGCTACGGTATGATGCTGCTATTCTCTTTGGCATCAGAGGTCACTTTGAGAGCCGGGAAGGGTGTGTGCAAGGCTGGTCCCTCGCTGGCATTACTCAAGGGTGGAAACCTTCATAGCTGGCAACAGCCAACAAGGTTAACACATAGATATAACACCATCTTGGGGCTGGTTGTGTTTGAGGGAAGAGAAGGATAAAGACTGAGAAAGGGAGGGTTGTGTGTTTCTCTCCAAGAACATAAACATGACCTACATGCAGGCCTTGCTTTTTTTGCTTAAATCTGCATGCATAGAATTCCACATGGTTTCTTGTATCTAGGGGGCAGGAAGGGAAATGATTCCACAGGATTTTAGGCTTCATTCTGCAAAAGAAAGCAAAGCAAGTCCCTGGAAGTTTTTGAGGTTGCACTTCATCTGTTTTGTCAGGCATTTGGAGGTAGTGAATTGCCTGGCATTTGCTGGCACAGATATAGACACAGATACACAGACACACAAAAACAGATTTACCAAAGATTTCTCTTCCTCCCATCATTGTATTTCTTCTCTCCGACCCCTAGTGCTAAAAGTTCTGCATCATCCAAAACACCATATCAAGGAGAAGGGATTGCAAAGTGAGGAAATTGAGGGAATTCAGAACCTGCAATTCTAAAACTGCTTCTCGCCCAGATTTCTGAGCAATTCTGCCAGTCCTAAATCCAAACTGTAAGATCTTCTCCAAAGCAAAGTGTTTTTTGGATCCCCTCCCATGCATCAAGGGGTTAAGGAAATGCAGCCACACATACCTGGAACTTTGCCCATTGTTGTTGTTAACTACTTTCAAGTTGACTTTGACTCATGGCTGACCCATGAATAAGAGCTCTCCAAGTCACCCTATCATTAACAGTCCTGCTCTGGTCTTGTAGACTCAGGGCTGTGGCTTCCTTGATTGACTCTATCCCATTGGAATGTGCTCCTCTTTCCCTACTGCCTTCTACTTAACCAAGCATTATTGGTTTTTCTAGTGAGTCCTGTATTCAAACGATATGGCCAAAGTAATAATAATAATAATAATAATAATAAGTTTTATTTATATTTCCCGCCTCTCCCTACAGATCGAGGCGGGATTACACAATAAAATGAATACAATGTACAAAATATAAACAATAAAATAATAAAAATCAGAACAATAATAATAGATTAAGACAGGGGTATGCAACCTTTTTGAACCAGGGGCCGGGTTGCTGTCCCTCAGACAATTGGGGGGCCGAAGCACCAAAAATAAATAAATAAATAAATAAATTTTTAAAAAATTAAAAAAATAAAAAATATGCATGCACACTCTTTCAGCCCCAGAAAAGCCATGGCAAACCCCCTGTGGAGATTTTACCAAGAAAACCTCAAGAACAAGTAATAACAATAATAATCAATATCATCATGGCGGCCGCCGGGGCGGCGGCGTCAGGACCGGCCTGGGGCCGGTCCAAAGGCCTCGGCGGGCCGCATCCAGCCCCCCAGGCCTTAAGTTGCCTACCCCTGGATTAAGAGAATAGAATACAATATAATAAAATAAATGAAAATAAAATAAAATAGGATAAAATAAAATAAAATAGCCAATCATTTTCAGAGTCTAAAAATCTGGAAGATCAGATGGATAGGCCTGCTGGAAGAGCTCTTACTTAAGTGCCTTCTTGAAAGTTTCTAGAACAGTAATAAGACGGATCTCCTCCGGCAGGCTGTTCCACAACTTGGGAGCTGCAACTGTAAACGATTTTTGGGAAGTCATGCTAAATCTAGTTTTATGGTGTTCTAATAACTTCTTCCCAGATGTTCTGAGAGTGCGGGGCGGATTATGTGGGGAGAGGCGTTCCTTCAAGTAACTCGGGCCCAAGCCATGTAAGGCTTTAAAGGTAATAATCAACACTTTGTACTGCACCTGGAAGCTAACCGGCAGCCAATGAAGAGATTTTAATACAGGTGTTATATGGTCCGACCTAGATGTTCTGGTGACCAATCTGGCTGCCATATTTTGAACCACTTGGAGCTTCTGAATGTGGTACAGAGGTAGCCCCGTGTAGAGCGCATTACAGAAATCTAAATGAGAGATTACCAGGGCAAGTACTACTGTTTCAAGGTCCTTTCGGTCCAGGTAAGGATGCAGTTGGCGGATCAACCAAAGTTGATACTAAGCACTCCTGGCCATCGCATCCACTTGAGATGACAACTGTAAAGATGAATCCAGGAGTACTCCCAAACTGCATACTTTGTCCTTTAGGGGAAGTGTGACTCCGTCCAGGACTGGATGGCAAAGCTCCTTTCCCAGACTTGGGGTACCTATCGTGAGTACCTCTGTTTTCTCTGGATTCAGCTTGAGTTTGTTTTCCCTCATCCAGCCCATTACTGATTCAGGACAGGCATCAAGAGGAATAATATCATCCTTAGTCACTGCAGCAGACGGAGACAGAGGGCCTTTGCAGACTGCTAGAAATAGTGCAAATTGAGTCCACTTTAAGGGTTAGGGTTAGGGAATCATGGGAACTGTATTTTATTGTGGCACCAGAGCTCTCTGACAGAGAAGTCTCAATGTCTTAGAAAAAAATACAATTCCCATGACTCCCTAGCACTAACCCTAACCCTTAAAGTGGATTCAATTTGCACTATTTCTGGCAGTCTGCAAAGGCCCATAGAGAAGTAAAGTTGGATGCCATCAGCATAGTGATAACATTGTGCCCCATGTCTCCAGATGATCTCTCCCAGTGGCTTCATGTAAATGTTAAACAGCATGGGGGATAAAATGGCACCCTGAGGGACACCAGATGTCAGCTCTGTTTTTGAAGAGCCACTATCCCCCAGCATCACCATCTGGAATCTGCCCGAGAGGTAGGACCGGAACCTCTGAAGAACAGTGCCCCCAATACCTAACTCCCTCAGGCGTTTCAGAAGGATACCATGGTCTATGGTATTGAATGCCAGAGATGTCCAAGAGCACCAACAGGGCCACACTTTCCCTATCTATGCCCACAAGAAGGGAGACTGGCCTATAATTATTTTTCACCAGGAGATCAAGGGAGGTTTTTTTCAAGAGTGGTTTAACCACCGCTAGTTTCAAATTAGATGGAAATTTCCCTTCCCTGAGGGATGCATTAATGATGAGTTGTAATAATGTTTTTACTGCATCTCCTCCATGGACTGTCAGCCATGATGGGCAAGGATCAAGAGGGCATGTTGTCCTCCTTACACTTCCAAGAAGCTTGTCCACTTCATCAGTATTAACAAACTCAAAATGATCCAGTGTAACACAGTCCACAGAGTCTCTGGACATCTCTCTTATTGGTTCTGTTATAATGCCTGCATCCAGATCAGCCCTTATCTGAGAGATTTTATCTACAAAAAAGTAATTAGGCTTTAGTTGGTTCCAATAACAGGTTCAGGGTGGGAGGTAATTGAGTTAATTCTTTAACCACCCTGAACAGTTCTGCTGGACGAGATTTTACAGATGCAATACGTGAAGCATGGAAAGAATTCTTTGCTGCATCTATTGCCACTTGATAGGAATCCAACATAATCCTGTGATGAGTCGTATCAGATAAACGTCAATGTTTCCGCCAGCAGCGCTCTAGTTATTGTACAGCCCGCTTCATTTGGCGAAGATCTTCCATGTACCAAGGTTTTTTATTTGAAGCGGGTTGAAAAGGATGCTCGGAAGCGATAATGTTTATACCCCTGGTAAGGTCATTATTCCAATATTAACCAAGGCTTCAACAGAATCGCCGTCGTTCCCAACCATAAAACCCTCCAAGACTTCCTGGAACCTTTTCGGTTCCATCAACCTTCAAGGGCGGACCATTTTAATTTAATTTAAAAGTACAGTCAGCCCTCTGTTTCCATGGATTCTTGATCCACGGATTGAATCATCCACAACTTGAAAGTATTTAAAATATATATAAATGCCAAAAAGTAAATCTTGATTTTGCAATTTTATATAAGGGACACCATTTTACTATGCCTTTGTATTTAATGGGATTTGAGCACCCATGGATTTTGGTATCCATGGGGATCCTGGAACCAAACCCCAGGATGCCTGTACTGTTGAATAGTGTTTAAATTTTTGTTTTTATTTTAGGCTGCTTTGGGAGCCGTCAAATAGATGAAGAAATAGGACCACTGAGCTAGAAGGGATCTATTCCAACCTTCTGCCTGTACAGGAATCCAGTTCTAAATGTTCCCCTGGGGCAGAAATGGGCATCCAACCTCTGCTGAAAAACCTCAAACGAATGCAGGTCCATCCAAAGGAGTCTATTTCACTGTTGAACAGCTCTTAGTGTCAGGAAGTTCTTCCTAATTAATATGATATGAATCCATTCAGCCAATCAATGAGTCACACACTCGCACTCGTAAAGTAGAAAGCCACCCATACAGGCAATACAATGGGATGATGATTACCTTTTGGATAGCAATGTCTCTGTTGCTGGCATTTGTGACCAAGGACTCAGAGGTCCAAGGCCAATGACTTTAGAAAACCAACAGGCAGACTGTGCTGCATTCTCATCAGCTCGGTCCAGAATTCCTGCACAAGGCTGCTACTTTTCCCAATCCTGATCACAGCTGTTTTCATGCTGAAATCTGGCACACACACACAGAAAAAAGGAGGAGCCCTTCCCAAATGTGCTGTGCTCCAATAAACACACACACACACGTATATAATAAGGGGAGGTAGAGAGTGTACTCCATCTGGTCCCAATAAAAAGAGAGGGAGAGGCTGAAGACAAATCCATGAAATAAGGTAGAGTAGAATCAGACTCTCCAGTCACTGACCAAATCAGGGTGATGGTTCCACCCCAAATTTCCTCTTGTATGAATTCCATTTTCAAATAGCATCTTGGACACAGATATTTCCTTCTACCTTCACACTCAATTACTTTTCCACTCCATGCAATTCCACGACTTTCCTCTCCTTCCTGGTTTGCATTGTTATTAAAACACATTTTCTCAGTATGCTTCCAGCTGGGGCTTTTGCAGTTCAAGCCTATACAAAGCTATTCAAAAGCCAGCCCCATTGGGTTCAGTGGGGCTTGCTGTCACTCCAAGGTAAGTAGATACAAGGTGGCTCACAGCCTTCGCTGCTTTTGCTCCTTTTACTTCCAAATTTCATCATTAGCAAATTGCCTTTTGCAAATGAACAGCAGCTGGGTGGGGATAGGAGAAAATGGAAATCACAAAATTCAAGGGGAACTATTTTGTCTTGTTCAACCAAAGAGATCTGTTTTTCATTACCATTCTCTGAAGCAGTGGAGCTTCTTTCATATCCAGGATGGTAGAGCTAAGGTTGCAATGTGAGGAAAAGACACTGTTTTCTTACTAGCTTGAATCTTCCATGCCATGATTGGAAAACCTGGGCCACTCATTTCTGCCTTATCGTCCCTGCATGTGACACATCCAATAGCAGAGGCAGGGCAACTGTGCCCCTGGGGTACAACAGTTCCCATCATCCCTGACCACTGGCTATAATAGCTTGTGCAGCTGAAGTCCAGCATCATCAAAGGGTCACACATATCCTATCCTTGCTATACAGTAATCAGATGCTAAAGTGGACAAAGCTCTTGAACTTTTAATAACTATCTGTGCCAAGAGGGAGCTGTAGCCTTTGCCATGCAAACTATACCTGCTGGCAATCCTCCTTCTGCACATCTAAAGGTATATGAGCCCTGTCCTCTTTAGCATCTGGTCACACATTGACATTTTTCATCTTTCAAAGACAACTTTCATCCTTCCTGTAGGGAGGGACATCTTCATCTACATCTACACAGTTACCATTGATCATAAAAGCTGCTGAGATTCATTCTTCCACACAGATATCAAAGTTACAGAAGCCCTGTCCTCTTTTGCCCATGAACATGCCAGCCTGAGAGAAAAGGATGAGTGTTGAAAGCCCACATGCAACCCAACATGCCTTTATCTGAGGCCCAGTCTACATGAACTTGTGTTATGCAAATTGGTGCAGATTTTCACATGTTTGAATCTACTTTGATTTGTCTTTACTTCTCCTGAGTGCATTCCTAACTATTCACATCTATGCATATTCATCAGACACACACGGCACCTCTCTCTCTCTCTCTCTCTGGCTTTTCTTCGCAAACGAAGATTCAGGAAGGACCCATCCCACGCTTTTTGCAAGCGTGCTGATGACTAAAAAGGCCAATCCGAGATAAACAAGTCCGGTTGCAGAAAGCACAGCAGAAAATCTCCTTGGGTGATGTTTCGGGGTTGTGATTCTTTCTGCGTTGTCGTTTCTCTTCAAGACTTGTTCGGCGTGACTTCTCAAATAAGGCTGCAGCATTGTGGATAGTGCGTCTCCATGCCTCCCGATACACGGCACCACTGCAAATTAAAATGGTGGGTAGTAAGGAAGTGTCTGCAAAACGTAACTGGCTATTGCACACACCAAAACCTCTGAAAGAACTCAAGCTTGAAAGTCTTTTGGAGGAAATATAAAATGTTTTGTCTAAGAACTGGGAAATCACCCAGATTGCTTTCTTTAGCTTTGGATGATTTCACTAGCTAAAATCATATCCTGGGAAAGAAGGATCTGACCACTCTCACAATATATTCCATTGAAGCTACCATAATGCATTCCAAGAAAGAGGGAGGGAATGAATGAATATTCTAAATTATTTGTTCCCAGGTTTTAAAAAAATTAAAAATGGTTGGGTTTTTCCCCAACAACCAGGAAGCCTCATTGAGAGAAACAATCAACCAGTGAGAATTTTGTACAATTTTCTCCTGGTATTTGACGTCCCAATGCATTGCAGAGGAATTATTCTGCTCAGAAAATGCTACCCCTGTTACAGAAGAGAGGTTCTTTGCACAAAAAAGTATGCATTTTTCTGCACAGAATAATTCCTCCACAACATTGTAGGACATTTGAATATGAGCAGAATAGTGCAGAGGAATACTAATTTTCCTCTGTAGCAGTAAAGTTGCAAATAGTTTAAGAGGATTTACTTCCATGCCATGCATCTCTGTCACTGAAGATATTTCAGTGAGTTTTTATATATATATATTTTTTAAAATGTGCTCATTGAATATGTATCTTGCTTTTTCCCCAGTGCCACTCAATGTGATTTGTAACATTTTATAAAAAATCAATAATTTTAATAAAACAGGTTTTTAAAAACAACCAGTTAATCAAATTGTGTATTTTGCAAGTCCTATCTGAGTACAAATGTCTTTTGTCTTTTGGTGGGAGGTCACAGATGGGCTACCCATAGTAAGAGCTCCAGAGCTTGGGAGTAGCCACCAAGAAAGCATTCTCTTAAGTTACCATCAAATGTGCTTCAAATGTTATTGAGCCAAAAAGACCTGTCCTGAAGATCTTACATCCTGGGCAGGTTCATAAGAAAGAATAAAGATAACCTGGTTCCCAAGTATCTAGGTCATTTACATCACTTGTATATCTATATTTTAAAAAAAAAAAATCTGGATTGTGCTCAGAAATAGACTAATAGCCAGTGAAGCCATGTAACAAGGAAATCACGACCCCTATATAACCATACTTTCTTTTATATTTCAGGCTAGTATAAAAGAGCATCAGAAAACCTGTCAGGTATTTAACTTCTCATATTTCAGGGTTGGTGATCAGAAATCTTTTCAGAAGCAGTCACAAACTGGCTGGTGGTATCTCTCTCAAGCATGGTCTATGCTGGGTTACAGTACATGTGGCATAAAAGGAATTCAATTTTGTTTGGTATTTTGACAATCCAGGTTGGAGAGCTAACTTTTCCAGTATAGCTATACTCCTCAGTTTTCCATACTGTATTTCTCCAGTGTTGTTGCCATAATGCTTCTGCTGATGAGCAACTTTAAAGCCCATGTCTTCAATTCTTCTGGTTCTTTATCTTTCAATTGTACTTTGAGCAGATAGCCATCAACCAGAGGACTATTCTGTGTAAAGCTGGAAACGTGGTCACCCTATTCCTCAGATGCTTGATTACCCATTGGGTCCTGCTCAGAAATATTTCTTTGGCTGCATACAGCATTGCCTTTTAGTGATGGCATGTGTTATGTATCCTTATTAGTAGGCTCTTAAACATGTTCTCATGATTCTTTGAGTTGTTCTCTGTGGAGTTTTTATCACTGTGAACCATTTTCAGGACCCAGACTTGGGTAAAAGGGAAGACTTCGCATTAATCAAATTAAAATAATTAATACTCCCTAGAAACTACTGCTTCAGCCAGCCAGGTAACTGGATGGAAGCAAGCCCTGTTTATGAACATAGGACACTAAAGTCTATATTTCCTTGTTCAAACGTCATCTTAACCAAGGATGTAGCAGGGGGCCTTCAGGCAAACTACTTTCGGTTTCAGCATCTTTATGAATACAATCAGTCCTCTGTTTTCACGGGGGATCCATTCCGGACACACACACACACACACTGCGCAAATGGAGACTCGCCAATATTCAAGCCCTATAGATCTTAATGGAGGTCACCCCTCTGTGAATATTAAAAACGGCAAATCTCAAGTCCACAAGAACAGAGGAGCAACTGTAACTAGTTTTTAATTTGCATGAGCTTTCTGAAGAAGTGGGTTTATATCCACAAAAGCTCATGCAGAAATAAAAACCAGTTAGTCTTAAAGGCACTGCTACATCCCCCCCCCCCAACGCTCCTTCCTTTTCATGCTGCAAGAGACTAACATGGCGTTGTTGTTGTTGTTGTTAACTGCCTTTAAGTTGGCCCCAACTCATGGTGACCCTATGGAGGAGACATCTCCAAGACCCCCTGTCCTCCACTGCTCCACTTAGGTCTTGCAGATTCAGGCCTATGAACACCGTGATTGAATCTAGCTATCTGGTATGTGGTCTTCTTCTTTCTGCTACCTTCTCAAGCATTATTGTATTTTATAATAAGTCATGCCTTCCCATGCTGTGGCCAAAATACAATAGTTTCAGTTTCATCATCTTGGCTTCCAGTGAGCGTTCAGGTTTGATCTGTTCTAGGATCCATTTGTCTGTCTTTTTGGCCATCCATGGGATCATCGGCACTCTTCTCCGGCACCACATCTCAAATGAGTTTATTTTCTTTCTTTCAGCTTTCTTCACTGTCCAGCTCTCACATCTATCTGTACATGGTGATGGGGAATATAATGGCTTGGATGATTCCATCTTTAGTGCTCTGCTGTGTATCTTCACACTTAAGGATCTTGTCTAGATCTTTCATCTCTGCCCTTCCCAGTCCTAGGAGTTTATCACATGGGGGAAATCCCGTGCGGAAACAGGGGTTTAAAGTAGAAAAAAAAAACGCAAAAGCAGATGTTTTTTCAGACGACATCGCTGTTAAAAGGAGGTTAAACTGGGGTAATCCAAACGGAAACCCCTCATTGACTGCTTCTTTTTACTTTCGGGTTTTTCCGAAAGTAAAAAGAATAAGTTTCCATTCGGATTATCCCCATTTTAACATAGCTTTCACTTTTCACACTGGGGAATCCCGTTAATAAATTGCTTCCACATTTTGCGGTTTTTTTCTACTTAAAGCAGGGTTTCTGCACGGGACTCCCCGTGTGATAAACTCCTATGTCTTCTTCTGATTTCTTGACTGCAGTCTGATCAATGTTTGATATAAGATATGGGAAATCTTTACCTATTTTGATTTCTCCACTATCTAGGTTGAATTTATGTAGCTCCTCCATGGTCATTATTTTTGTTTTCTTCATATTCACCAGTATGCCTGTGTTTGGACTTTCTTCCTTGAGCTTCCTTAATCATTGTTCCTAGTCTATGATGTTTTATATTAGTAGTAACCCTAACCCTAACCCTACTGTACATTTTGTACATTTTATCTTTGTACTCCCGCCTCAATCCGTAGGGAGAGGCAGGAAATATAAATAAATTATATTATTATTATTATTAGTAGTAGTAGTAGTAGTAGTAGTAGTATGTCATCTGCATATCTTAGATGGTTAATATTTCTTCCACCTATCTTCACTCCTTCTTCTGAGTCTAAATCTGTTCTTCATATACCGTAAGTTGAACAAATAGGGCAATAGGATGCATCCTTGCCTCACCCTTTGCCAATGTGGAACCATTATGTTTCACCAAATTCTGTTCTAATAGTAGCCTCTTTCCTAAGTACAGATTTCTCATCAGGACTATCAAATGTAGTGACACTCCCATGTCTAACATGACTACTTCTTTGAAAATACTCTGTTTCAGCTCCCATCTCTAGTATAGACAAAGCCTACTTTGCTGGGCTGTTGTAAGGATTATTAAGATTACTATTAGTAATTCTGAGGAGTTTACATAATTAGGATATGAAACCTCCTTATAGGAATCAGATAACTGGATCACTTATCTCCAGTCTATCTCACAGTATATTGTCCACAGTCTCAGAGGATGTCTTCCCCAATGCTATCCCTTGAGATCATGGAAACAAATGGAACTAAGAATAGTATACACTGAACACTTATCATCTGCCACTGAGTAAAAAAACAACAACATCCCAACATGGTACCACTATCTTAATACTATTATTGTTAAAATTACTATGTATCAGCCCTTTTATAAGTGCATATCTCATTTGGCAGGACAATACTAATCCCCCAATTCATACATGGGTAAAATGTATTTTTATACATCATTCCTGATAATTAACAGTCTCAGGGAGTTGAATGTCTGCCATTTTGGAAGCAAAATGGAGCCACCAAAACTGAAGTAGTAGTTAACAATTAGTTTACATAGGCTTAGCGGGCTTAGTGGGTGTGTAAAGTATTTTTGGAAAATTAAAGGAACATTGGAGCTTCCAGGACCTATGGAATCTAGAGGATGTTTTCTCCCTATCCAGAGAGAGTATGTAATCCCAACACCACAGAAAGGTAGTACCACTGGTGGAACTTGTAGGATCTTGGAAATTAGACCAGGGTGTTGCATATGTTTTGGCTTATCACTCTCATCAGTCTCATTCAACTGGAAGAGACTGAGTAGAGGGTATAATGCAAAACACCTGGAGCGCCAAAACAGTTCCCCAGCATTTTCTGGAGATCTCTCCTACCTCCACCCCCACCTCTGTAAAGGAGCATGTTCCTTTTATGATCCTCAAACAGCACTACAAAGCCACTGGACCAGGATGGCTGGAGTCCTCACCTGGAGCCCACCTGTTAGCAGCTAAATGACCTGGCAACCCTTTGATGAAAGTCTCATTTTGTTTCCACTAACACCATACTTGGCCTGTCAGGTTGCAACCAAAATGGGGCCATACAAACCTAAGGCAGATATTTATACAGGACTGCCCCCCCCCCCCGGGGAAAAGTAGATTTGTTTTAAATATTTTTTAAAGATCAACAAGGTTATAGACTCTATGGAATGTTAGGAATATCCGTTTAAAACAACAAGAAAAGTGACACACAACAACAACAATAATTTATTAATAATGGTTATTGGTGAGGATAGATTGAGGAAGTAATTGGATTAGTTGAGACAGTCTAAATTTTATCTGTATCCTGTGAATAGGGATCAACAGTAATGGAATGTACACTGTGGAATAAAAAACTCTCCTTTCTCCTTCCCCACTTTGCAGAAATTTCCCTTCTTTTGTATAGCAAGTTTCTAATTGGCAGCAATCTGTATTAATCAACCTGAGATTTTTCAGGCTTGAATAGTGTGGCAGAGGGCAAAGTACAGCTGTCTCCCATGTTGGACTGCAATTCCCATCAGCTCTAGCCAGAACAGTCGATGAGCAGAAATGGTGGGAGCAGCAGCCTAAGCTACCTTCAGGACCACAAGCTTCCCACTATTGCCCTAGGTTGGGAGAGAAAGTTTCAGGTACAAATAATAATAATAATAATCCCCTTCAAAACTCCTCAACTGCAAGCCACCCCAAAATTAAAAGGCTGTTATTTTAGGCCAGCTGAAACCATGAATATCAATCCTTCTGCTCCAGGGTAGAGCAGAGCTTGGGGAAATGTTATTCCTTCAGATTTTTGTTCTTGTTAACCATCTTCAAGTTGATCTTGACTCATGGCCATCCTATGGATAAGACATCTCTAAGACTCCCTATCCTCCACTACTCTGCTTAGTTCCTGGAAATTCATACCCTTGACCTCCTTAATAGAGTCCATTTATCTAGCATGTGATCTTCCTCTCTTTCTACTTCCCTCCACTTGTCCTAGCATTGCCTTTTCCAATGAGTCACACTGTCTCATGACATGGCCAAAGTATGACAGCTTCATCTTTATCATCTTGGCTTCCAGGGAGAGTTCAGGCTTGATTATTTCAAGGAGCCATTTTTTTAAAATCTTTTTGGCTGTCCACAAAATCTTTAGCACTCTTCGCCAGCACCACATCTCAGATGAGTTTCTTTCTGTTGGCTTTCTTCACCGTCCAGCTCTCATATCCATACATGGTAATTTGGAACATAATGGCTTGTATGATTCTAACTTTTGTGCTGAGTTTTATATCTTTGCATTTTAGGATCTTTTCTAGTTCTTTCATAGCCACTCTCCCCATTCTTAGTCTTCTTCTGATTTCCTGACTGCAGTTCCCATTTCTATCAATGTTTGATCCCAGATATGGGAATGCTTTTACTATTTCTATTTCTTCATTGTCTAAGTTGAACTTGTGAAGGTCCTCAGTGGTCATTGTTTTTGTTTTCTTTATATTCAACATTAAACCTGCCTTTGCACTTTCCTCCTTGATCTTCCTTAGTAGGTGTTCCAGGTGTGTGAGGTTTTCTGCTAGTATTACAGTGTCGTCTGCATATTTTAGAGTGTTGATATTCCTTCCTCCTATTTTCACTCCTCCTCCTTTGAGTCTAAACCAGCTCTTTGTACAGTATTTTTTGTATATGTTGAATAGATAAGGTGAAAGCACAGTCTTGCCTTTGGACTATAACTCTCATAAGCCTCCAGCTGGCATGGCCAATAGCACCCTACACCCACGAGTGGAGAATATATTTCAACATGTTCACTCAGGGGCCCTCTTTGTATCCCTTCACTGAAAGCAACAAAACCATTTGTTGTTGCTGTTAACCACCCTTGAGTCAATCTCGATTCATGGCAACCCTGTGGATGAGACATCTCCAAGACTCCCTGTCCTCCACAATTCTTCTATGTTCTTGCAGATTCATACCGTGAACTCCTTAATTGAGTCCATCCATCTAGCATGTGGTCTTCCACTCTTTTTATTACTTCCCTCCACCTTTCCTATATTGTTTTTTTTTCCCCAATGAGTCGTGGCTTCTCATGATGTGTCCGAAGTACGACAGCCTAAGTTTAGTCATCTTTGCCTCCAGGGAGATTTCACGCTTGATATGTTCTAGGATCCATTTATTTGTTCTTTTGGCTGTCCATGGTATCCTCAGCGCTCTTCTCCAGCACCACATCTCAAATGAATGTATTTTCTTATTTTATATATATATATTTAGCAGTCACAAAACAATTACACTCATACTTTCCAGCCAAATGCTATTCTACAGCATGCAGGTAGTTTTGATCCCCTTCTCCATTGCTTTGAATACAGCATGGACTGAGAATTTTGCCAGCAGTGCCAGATTTATTCTCCACTAGCCCCAGTTGCTACTCCAGTGTCCCTAAAGTGGGCAACCAGCTGCTACTTTGCAGGCTAAGGAGGGGCCTTGCAAGGAATGAGGAATGCAGCCCCAAAATGTTTCCTTCTCTCTCCTAGAAGCTCATGAGATTCCAGACGCTGAGACAATGCAGGGAGGGAGGAGAGAGCGAGAGCAACCAGGAATAGATGCCATCATATTTTCCCAGGACTACAGGGCTGACAAAACCGGTCATCTCAGGTCATATTCGTCCAGCTGGGCATACAAGAGAAAAGCCTCTATTCTCTGGCATGCAAAGACTCCTCTAACTCTGGGCTCCCAGATTACAAACCTTTCTCACCATTCCTTTAAACATCTGATGATTCACAGCAATGACAGTCCTTTGCTGTTGTTGGGTGCCTTCAAGTGGTTTCCATCTTATGGTGACCCTAAGATTTTCTTGGCAATATTTGTTCAAAGAAACTTTGCCTTTTGCCTATCTCTGAGGCTGTGACTTGCCCAAGGGCACTCAGTGGGTTTCCATGGCTGAGTAGGGATTCGAACCCTCGTCTCCAGTCGTAGTACAACATTCAAGCCATTACACCATGCTGGCTCTCAGTGACAGTTTACAGGTGAATTCATATATGTTTCACATTATTCTCATTAATTTTTTTTGCATTTAAAAAGCCAGATTCCATTAGGGATTCCAGAAGTTTTCGTTTTTGGAGGGAGGGCAGGGCTCAAGACTGGCAGGCATGTAAGGAATTTTCTTTGTTTGCATGTGTGTACAAAACATGAAAACACAGAATACAGTGCAGTACAACAACAACAACAACACAACTAGAGCAGGTGACTACCATGAAAGCAAATGTGTGAGTTTGTATATGTGCCTTGCTACTTAAAAATGTTGACTTACGACAACCCCAGGAATTTCATAGAGGTTTTTTTGGCATGGAATACTCAGAGGGGATTTTTCCAAGTTCCTTCATCTGAAATATAGCCTGTAGGATCTGGCATTCATTGGCCATCTCCCATCCAAGTACTAACCCCATCTGACCGTGTCTTAGCTTCCAAGAGCATATGAGATCTGGTGCTTTTAAAGTATTTAGCAGTCACAGGATAATAAATGGAATTATTACCATGTTGATTAAAGGATAAAATCAGTCAAAAGAAAAAAAAAAGATATGTAAGGCACTACTATGGGAATGGATAGATGCTGCCTACTCCCTTAATACACCCTCCTCTGCAGCACACTACTGTAAGAGCATGTTGTGGCATGTGCCGGATTGCAGTCAGAACACTAAAAAATTGTTTGCTTGTTTGCATCCTGGCTTTCTCCAGGGAAAGCACCCAAGGTGCATTATTAAATTAAATCAAAACAAAGTACAGCTAAAACCTTATTATATAATTTTAAAAAAATAAGCAATTCTATTAAAAGCAAAAAGTTAATGCCATTTAAAATACACTTACAACATAATTTAAAAGAGCCAATGTGGTATAGCAGTCTGAGTGTTGGACTAGGACTCCAGGAGACACTGAGCCATAGAAATCCACTGGGTGACCTTGGGCAAGTCATACTCTCTCAGCCTCAGCAGAAGGCAATGACCAACCTCCTCTGAAGAAATCTGCCATGAAAACCCCATAATAGGCTCACTTTAGGGTGGCCATAAGTCAGAAACAACTTGAAGGCATACAACAAAACTATGATGGGGGAGTTTTCCGTTCCGGAACTTTCAGGACACGGACTTTCCTAAAAGTCCAAAAACAAAATGAGGGAATCTTGGAAGCATGGCCTAAAGGCATGGACAGTCAGTGGCATACTTTTCTGACTGCAGACCTCAGGGTAGACATGAACTGCCAAAAATGAACAAATCAGAAGTTTCAGAAGCCCAGCTATTGTTGTTTTACAAAATTTAAAAATTAAAATAGTGCAGAGACTTCTGCACTTATTTAACAGGTTAATTGCCTCTTCGGGAGAGCTCCAAGAGAAGCAATTCATTCCTATTTTGATCAGACTCCAGGAAGTATTCTGGAGGGACTGAAAGTCAGAAAAACAACTTTTGGAGGTTCATGTAGCCCCAGATCGGGTCTCCAGGTTAGGAGCAAGTAATGAAGTGGTCACGTTTGTGATTGACACTGTGCAATATAAAACAAAAATAATGATAAAGCACTCCAAAAACAGATCTCCAATCTGGCATAAAGGGCATTAAAAAGATTTTAAATAACATTAAAACACATTTCCAAGAGCATAGAACTTGAAGGGGGTGGGAAATAAGAAAAACACAGCATATGCAGAAGCACAGCTTTGTAGAAATAGGGTGCTTCTTCCTGATAGAGGCAAAGGGGAGCAAAATCTGACTTTTTTCTTACAGATGTCCCATGCATCCTAATTCAAAACAAAAGATAATCTGTAAACAGCTGGGGGTGGAAATACCATCTGTATGTTTCTATTCTGTCTTAATCCCTTTGGTTCTGTCCTACTGGTGCTATCAGGAATTTACTCCAGTTAAAGACAGCTTCTGTGCTGATGGATCATGATGTTCTGGGAGGCTCAGCCCTGCCTAGCCTTGGAATCCATGGTTCCCAACACTGCAGTTTCCCATCATACTCTCCCCTAAGATGCCGTGCCATGAGTCTACTGCAGAGGGCAAATGGCTGGCACCCTTTTGATCAGTTTCCAAAAATACAAATGGCCAAGAAGAAAAAACAGAAGTGACCAAAAGTCCTCTATCGCTTTTGAAAAATAGATATAATTAAACATTAAATAGAGGAACCCCTGGCAACATACAGCTATACTTTAGTTCAATAGAACATACAGGCATACTTCAGTTTAATAGATAATCAAACAGTGAAATGCCTTTTAAAAAGTCTTTTGTGTTCCCCAGCTCCACCTTTCCCTTCCTGTCCTCTGTCTAGCTGGAAGTGAGGAGTGTGGGTGTGTATATGTATATACAGATACAGATACATCTATAAATGTACATACAAACACACCGCAGTTGGCATTGGGAGGATGGTGAAGGAGACTTGGGAGAAACAGATTTATTTTATGCTGGGTTGCAGCTGAGTGTCTCCAGCAAGCAATGCAATAGAGCTTGCACAAGGAAAGAATGAAATCCTACTGTCGCTGTGTGCTTGCCTGTAACTGGCAAAGTGAACGTCACTTGCCTCCAAAATCCTTTACTGAGCATCTGTGAAAAGGGGGCCATGGATAAGTCTGTTTCACATTTTTAAAGTGCAGATCAACAGGCTTAGCCACCAAAATGGCAACCATTACAGTTGAGTCTAGTGAAAGAAAGTCATCCCTGGAAGCAATTTGGAAAAAGCCTTCAAGTAATCTCTAGAAGACTGAAAGTGTTTTTGTTTACTTACACAAGGCTCACCCCACCTGGTTGCTTCATTTCACAGGTGCATATTAATTTTGGATCAAGAGTCTGCTGAAACATGTAGAGCTGCTGCTCTTTTTTGTGGTGCAGGAACCTATCCCTGTTCTTTCCACGTTAGTTCTGTCTCTGGTACCAATTTTTTTTATTAAGTCAAGCCCAGGAACACAAATACTTCATCAACTGAGATGCATGTGTATTTAAAAAGTGAATTGCCATCTCCAGAGACTGCCTGGAAATGCCACTGGATACTCATTGTTTATTTTCATTAGATGCAAGGCTGTGCACATTTTCCCCCTTTAAAGCATACCCTACTGAAGCATTAGGTACTAAAATAACCGGGTCCATACGTGCCGCAGTTGGGCTGCCTATTGAACACGCTGGTAGAGCAGAAGCCCCATTTTCCTAATAAGATTCTGCACTGCTGGAACAGATTGATGTATCTAAACTCCAGGACCAAAAGTGCAAGAAACCTTCTCCAAAAACACACTGCAAGCTTGGTTATAGCATATATAGATGCTCTCACCACTCCCAAACGGAGAGACTGAGCACTGATCAAAAAGGGAGTAATAGCAATAACTGCTAAACCCTATTCAGGTCAAGTGACCTTTAATGCTGGTAGCTGGGTGGAGCCTGCAGTTCCCACTGACATCCTTCCTTACTCAGTCATTTCCACAGGAGAAAAACCCCACCTTTCCCATGGTTATTTTTAGCCTTGGTTTCCTTCATTCTTCAGACATTAGCACAAGAAAGCTGCATGAGATGTGTTAGCAGTTGTCTTTCACTTGTGTTTGCCAAGCTTTAGCCTGGTTCTCGCTGAGATGATTAACCCGTACGTGTCTGAAATGCACAAATTTAAGACTCTGTGGGGCAGGCCCATATGGATGAAACATTCCACATGTTGATATTTGAAGCTGATGTAGATGGACAAGAAAACCTTTGTCTGCTGAGATTTCCTATCCTGTGCCACTATCCAAGAATGAACCTGCAAAGGAGACATCCCATTTTCTCCCCTCACCCCCAAAACAGCTGAACTCATGTTGTGAAATACACAAGAGCACCCTTTTATTCAGTGATTCCACTTTCAAGGCTACTACCTACAGGCCAATAGAGCAATAGAGTGGACAAGTTAAGCCAAAAGGTCTCTAAGTTACTTCTTTTACACTCCCCACTAAAACAAAAATTACACTCATCCCTCCACATTTGCTAGGGTTAGGGGCACAGGACCCGCATGAATGTGGAAAAACCATAAACAACCAAAACACTATATTTTTACCTGAGAGAACACCTCTCTAGGGATCTCTAGGTCCTCCAGTGCAACTCTGGTTAACACCTGCCAGACATTGACCATAGAAGTGCGCTGGAGGAGCTACAAATGCCTAGTGGAGTCTTCTCTCTAGGAATCTCTAGCTCTTTCAGTGCGACTTTTGATTAAAATTGACCACAGAGTTGTGCTGGAGGACCTATATTCCTAGAGAGAAGATTTTAATAAAATCCATGAACAATGAAATCTACAAAAGGCAAAGCCGCAAATGTGGCGGGACAAGTGTATACTTCTTGATAATATACCTTTTCCCACCTGGCACCCTCTAGAAGGGTTATGCTATAATTCCTATCATTTACAGCTACCACAGCAATGGCATCACTAGCAAGGGATGGGGGGTATGCACCAAACTGTGTGAGACCCATCAGACTTGGGTGACATCATTGAGGAGATGGCAGAAGCACCCTCAGTGTCCCAAGGAGACTGCAAGCGGTGAGGCACCTCTGTGCTGGCCTCCATCGGTTCCCACTGTGGCTGCTCCTGCCCAAAGGAGGAAGAAGAGGAGGATCCACCTCATCAACCCTCTTTGCCCTGGCCAAGCCGGCCATGTACCCCTAAGGATGGCATCCAGTGTTTAGCAGAATCCCAGCAAGCCAAGAATGGTGGGGGACTGTGGGGGGGGTTCTCTGAGGCCCAGTGCACACTTCTTCCATGTGGACAAGCTGCATATTGACAGCAGGTGGGTTGTGTAGCATCACATGCAAGCTCCCCAGTTCCCACAATGGCTATCTCCTGTCTTCTGGCTGAAGGGTGCAACCATGAGGGTGACACCAACTCATGACCCCACTATACCACAGCCATAGGAATAGTTGCTAGGATAGGTGGGAATTGTAGCCCAATACATCCAGGTTGAGAAAACAGAGAAACATTTCTCAGTGCATCAAGTGACAGCCCACAGTAGTAGTGTACTAGTTTGCTGCAAGAACACATCCTGTTTTTGTGATATCCATCCTGTGGCTGAAAACAACTTAGCTCACCTGCTTCCCCTCTCACTGTTTGGCCAGCCTTACAAGTAGCAGCACCGCTAGTTCTCAGAAAATAATTCACTTTCTTTTAAGAAATAATCTTCCTCTGTATTAGAACTTGTTATCAACAGGTATTTCACAGTAAAATATACACCTTTTCCTCCTATGAGAATGTATATAAAATCATTTTGCGCTTTGAGAACCAACCAGGTTTAGGATGAGTTAAAGAAGCAATTATGTATGGCTTTTCCACAAAGCATTTAACAATAGGATTACCTCAAAAATCTGTCTTTTCATTATACAGAATTACATGTATTCTTTCATACTCACTAACTTTTCATGCCACATCCCTTTTGCTAACTGTCCTACTGCTTGAGATTTCCCCTGCTGCTTGCCATCTATTTTCCAGGTCCTATGGCTGCAACTTTTACCATGATCCCACATCAGAGAATGTGTGGTGAATAAATGCTTGGTACACCATAGAGAAGGGAAGTTTGTTGGGAAGAGGAGTTGCAGAGCCATACAAAACATTTGCACATTTAATCAAGTTTTTTTAATGGAATCAAGACCAGAGGGGGCTACTCCTTTCTCCTACCACTGAAAATGAGTAACCATCACTTACGTGAATAAGTAGGCCACTATCCCCTTTAGGAAGCACACTTCCAGTATTACACTGTATGAACATTGTGGTGCACAGAGTGTGTACACATGCATATATCAGATGGCTCCCTCCTGATGCTTCAGCATTAGTTGTGGGATGTTCTTACATGTCTGCATGAAACATGTTGCTGAACCCTTACTCATTATGTTGCAATTCTCTCCAGAAACTGACATAATGAATAATGGAGGTGTCCCTTCATAGCCCCATTCTGGTGAAAAGCAGACCACCACACTGACTACCCTTTTACCATTTTCAGATCTTTACTGAGACATGTTCCACCCATATAGAAGTGATGTCAAAACCTATGGCTCCTGTAAGGCCTGGAAGGCATTGGTATGAACCAAACAGCTAGAGCTCGTTGACTTCTCACTTTTATTTGAATGACCCCCCCCTCCAACTTTTTATCTCTTTTTCACCATCTCCTCCCCACTACATTTAACACATTATTTGGGTGTTGTTACTGTGTGCCTTTGAGTCATTTCCTACCTATGGCAGCCTTAAGGGGAGCCTGTTATGGGTTTTGTTGACAAAATTTGTTCGGGGGACATCACTGCCACCTTCTGAGGCTGAGAGAGTGTGGCTTAGCCAAGGTCACCCAGTGTGTTTCCATGACCAAGTGAGGATTCAAACCCTGGCTTCCAGAGCCATAGTGCAACACTCAAACCACCGCATCACATTAGGTACTAATATAGGTTATTTAAGAGGTCTGAGAAGTTTGTTTGCTTTGCATTATGACTTTAAAAAGATCTGTCTTGATGTGTTTTGCAGCTAAATAAAGCCACAGATAGATTGCTATCGAGTACTATGCACCACCACGGCTGAAGAATTGTTCCAAACAGCTCATTCCATTATAGGAGGCAAATTGCAGATACAGAACTCAACTCTTCATTCAAACAGCTTTTTAAGTGTCCATTTTGAACACTGCCACCTAGGGAGGTTTAACATTTGTTCTAGCATCTTTAGCCACAAATGTTTCGTCCCATTACTGTATAAACTTAAGATAAACAGCTGCCACAAAGCGAGAGCCAGATTGACTTCTTGGGCTTCTAATTCCCCAATACTGAATATCTTCAGGACATAGCTATGGGAAACACCACAGAACTGAGAAGAGAGGTAAAAGATTCCACTAGGAAGCCCATTTTCAAACAGAAGCACCTCCCCATCCATTTTACTGTTAACCTGCATTTTAGTTCAGAGGCTGTCAGTTTCATTCCCATGTCCTCTACCATTATCCCATCTTTCTGCAGAATCTGTCTTAACCCTCTATTTCTCATCCCTATTTGATGCTTGCTATGCCTTTGCTCCTTCTTTCCTCTCTTCAGATCATTATTTCTCAAACACTTTCATCAAGACAAATAGCAACCCTCAAATCACAGGCTCTCAGCCTCAGAGGATGGCAACAGCAAACCCCCTCTGAAGAAACTTCCAAGAAAAAACAGTGATAGATTCCTAAGTTGGAAACAACTTGAAGTCACACAACAAGAAGAACCACCTTGGGGTTCAGTACTGAGAGAAACAGTACATACATAGATATTGACATTTCCCCTAGATTTTCAAGAATTAGGGAAGATTACACACATTTATGAATAACAAGCAGCATGTTAAAAAGTACTCCAGACTTTTAAAATCAATTCAGCATGGAACACAAACCACTAAAAGGAGCAAACTTTAAATTCTTGAAACTAAAATAAAGGACTTTCTCTTGAGTTATCCTCTTAGTCTAGGCTAGCTTTTCCCAACCTGATAACTCTCCAGATGCTTTAGACCAGGGATAGGCAACCTGTCCCCTTTAAGGGCCGAGGGACTTCAGCTCCCAGAATCCCAGGAGCTATTGGCCAACATGGGACTATTGGCCAATATAGCTGAGGCTTCTGAGAGCTGAAGTCTCTCAGCCCTTAAAGGGGAAAGGTTGCCTACCCCTGCTTTAGACTATAATTCTCCAAGTTCTTGACTCAGTTATGGTAACTGATAACATCCAAAAACTGAAGCAAGAGGCTGGCCTTGTTTTAATTTCCACAGACAGATGCCAATCTGGACTACACCATTTTAATTTGCACACAGGAAAGTGGACTTCATACCACTTGCACAGATAAACTGTGTTATCCAGTTTTACTACCACCTCATCTGTTTCTTGAAAGAACAATGACCCCTACCCCTTGAGGAGACATTTATTTCAAAATAAATGGCTCAAGGGAATGTAATATATTTTATATTTTCTCTAAAGTGGCCAGAAACCTCCAGATCAGGATCTAGCATTTAATCTCACAAGGACATGAGACTTCCAGCTCTTGGCAAACTGCTAGTAGTACAAAGCTTCTCAACTGGCCAGGCATAGTATAAGGCCAAAACGCTTGCCCTTGTCCTTGCCAGTCCCCCAGTACCTTGTGTCTGACCTTCAGATGTCCACTTCCAGAAACCTACCTCAAGAAACTCAATTACCTCTCCTAAATTTGGAGATTATACACACTCAGCCTGACTTCTGGCCAAGCTACCCCACAGTCCCAAACAAACCTTACCAGGGATCATCTATACAGCATTTTGATCATTAGGTGGAGGTGGAGGGTAGCCAAAATTAGATAGAAGTTAAGACTTGATATTGATGACTAATGGCCTTTGCAGACTGCCAGAAATAGTGCAAATTGAGTCCACTTTAACTGCCCTGACTCAATGCTAGGGAATCATGGGAACTGTAGTTTACTGTGGCACCAGAGCTCTCTGACAGAGAAGGCTCAATGTCTCAGAAAAAAATACAATTCCCATGATTCCCTAGCACTGAGCCAGGACAGTTAAAGGGGACTCAATTTGCACTATTTCTAGCAGTCTGCAAAGGCCAAGTCTAGAAAGAAGGGGGAAGGAATGGTATTTAAAACAGGGGTTGGGAATTGTGCAGCCCTTCAGATATTGAGTAGACCGCATCTGCCAGCATTCTTCACCTCTGCATACATTGGCTAGAGCTGCTGGGAAGTGCTGTCCAAGCCCATCTGATTCCCATTTTGAATGATCCTTATTACATCATACTTTATAGGGCAAATCAAATCAAATCAGCATCCAGCCAAGGCAGAGCCATGATCGTGCAGTATTGGACTGGGACTTGGAAGAATTAGGTTCAAACCCCCAGCCAACTATGAGACTCACTAGGTGACCTTGGGTGAGTCACACTCTCTCAGGCTCAGAGGATTGCAACGGCAAACCCCCTCTGAACAAATCCTGTCAAGAAATCCCTATGATAGCTTTGCCTTCGGGTTGCCATAAGTTCACTTTAGCTGCTATGGCTCCATCCTACAGAATGCTGGGATTTGTAGTTTTGCAAGGCACCATCACTCTGACAGAGAACACTAAAGACCTTGCAAAAACTACAAATCCCAGGATTCCATAGAGTAAGGCTACAGCAGTTAAATTGCAGCCAATGTGGTGTAGTGGTTTGAGAATTGCATTATGACTCAAGAGACCAGGGTTTGATTCCCTGCTTGGGCATAAAGAAACACTGTCTGTCCTTTGGGCAGGTCACACACTCTCAGCCTCAGAGGATGGCAAGGACTGCCTCCTCTGAGCAAACCTTGCCAAGAAAACCCCATGACAGGGTTGCCTTAGGGTCGCCATAAGTCAAAAATGACTTGGAGGCTTACATCATCAACAATAACAGGATCAGCAGAGAGCAAGCAACCATGGCTGGCTCCCACCCTATAGACCAGTGGCTCCCAAACTTTGATCCTCCAGGTGTTTTGCACTTCGAGTCCCAGAAGCCCTAGCCAAAATGGCCAACAGTCAGGAATTCTCGGAGATCGAAGTCCAAAATATCTGGAGGACCAACATTTGGGAACCACTGCTATATACAAACTAAGTTCACTCTCCCCAATCTGAAGGGCACTAGACTGGAGGGGAAGAGGCCCAACCAAAGAATCCAGACCCCCCCCCTCCCTGCAGCTCACAATCCCAAAAACTGCAGAAAACAACAGCAGTTAAGCAATGTCAAAATATTTAATACGTGTAGCACACGCAAAAAAAAAAAGTTACATTTCCATACAAAAGGAGAAGATGACCCACAATTAACGGAAGAGAACAGGGTTCAAAAATGTCCATGAAGACCTTCCTTCCTTCCCAACAGCCTTTATAGAACAAAGACAGTCAGGAGTAAAACCCCAGCGTCCAGGGAACAAATCCGCAAAACACAAGTCAACAACACCCCTCAGACAAACACAGAGAGAGCACCCACTGGGTTTGGTCTTGTCTTTTTTTTCATAGTCAAGCGAAGAAGGGTTTGGGAACCACCCTCAACTCCAACACAACCCTCAGCTGGGAACTTCAGAAAACGTTTTCCCCCAGGGCTTCTTTGCTTTGCTGCAAAACAATTTGATATGTTGTGTGTGTGTCTATATATATATATATATATATATACACACACATACATATATAGTCAGTCAAGTGAACCTTGATTTGGGAACCACCCTCAACTCCAACACAACCCTCAACTGGGAACTTCAGAAAACTTTTTCCCCCTAGGGCTTATTTGCTTTGCTGCAAAACAATTTGATGTGTATGTGTGTCTATACACATACATATTTAGTCCAGTGAAGAAGAGTTTGGGAAGCATCCATAACTCCATCATAACCCTCAATTGGGAACTTCAGAAACCTTCCCCCCCTGGGGCTTCTTTGCTTTGCTGCAAAACAATCAGATGCGTGTGTCTATATATATATACACACATACATATACATATATAGTCAATTGAAGAAGGGTTTGGGAAGCACCCATAACTCCAGCACAACTCTCAATTGGGAACTTCAGAAACCTTCCCCCCCCCCCCCCAGGCTTCTTTGCTTTGCTGCAAAACAATCAGATGTGTGTGTCTATATTATCAGACGTGTGTGTCTATATTACTCTTCTTCACTTGACTATATATATATATATATATATATATATATAGTCAAGTGAAGAAGAGTTTGGGAAGCACCCATAACTCCAGCACAACCCTCAACTGGGAACTTCAGAAAACATTCCCCCCCCCCGGGCTTCTTTGCTTTGCTGAAAAGCAATGAGTCACACAGTGTGTGTGTTTGTGTGTCTTTGGAGGGGAGACCGTTACAACACGGGAAGACTCTCCAATCGTGGCATTTCTTTCAAAGGTGGAGGAGGAAAGGAACCGGAATGCTTTCATGCAGGAAATAGCCGCAGCAGCAGCAACAGCAGCAGGAGAGGCGGGAAATTTCAAGCGCTGTTCCCTCCAGTCTGTCTCTTCGCCTCTGCCTGCGGACGAGCAGAACTCGAACCCAGAACCGGGCAACCCGAACAAGCCCAGGGAGGCCCCTCTCACCGGGACACCCCCCTCCTTTCTTTATTCCTTCCTTCTAACTTTCCCTTCAGGGTTCATTCAGAAAGCCACGATGGCGGTGCTCCAGGGGTTCAGGTTCCTGAGGCCCACCGCTTCCTCGCCGCAGGACGCCTCTCCTTCTCCTTCCTCCTCCCCCTTCCTCCTCCTCTTCCTCCTCCTCCGCGGCTTTTTCCCCAAAAGTCCCGAGAAGCCGGAGCCGAAGATGCTGATGAGGCTGGCCACGTTGCCGGTGGTCTCCATCTCCTCTTCCCCTCCCTTTTCCTCCTTCTCCTTCTCTTTCTCCCGGCGGGGCCTCTTCAGCGGAGAAACCCCCGGCGTCGGTGCCGCTTCGATCCCGTCGGCGCTGCGCTTCCTGGGGCAGAAGGGAGCCCGAGGGGCCGCCCCGGCCGAAGGGGAGCAGCCGCAGCCGCAGCCAGGCCACTGCACAGGAGCAGGAGGAGGAGGCGGCGGCTCCGGCTCCGGCTCCGTCGTCGGCGGGCCCTGGGTCTCGGCCAGGAAGGCCTGGCGGGCGCTGCGGAGGACCAGCGAGACTAAGAGGTTCTTGTGGAGCTTGACGCCGCCTCGCTGGCCCCGAGCGCTGTACATCTTGCCCAGGGAGATGCTCACGATGCGGTGAGCCTCCAAGCGGCACTCGGACGGGGACCGGGACGGGGACACTTCCATGGCGGCTCCAAAACACCTTCAACAGGCGCCGAACACACAACCTCCGCTCCCCATCCTTCCCCTCTCACCGCCGCCGCTGAATAAAGCCCGCCTGCTCCGAGCGCGCGGTTTTTATACCTCCGCTCTGCGTAGCGGCCAATCAGAGCGCTGGAACGGCTTGAATCGTGTGGCCCCGCCTACCCGCTGCCCGCGCGAGCCCCTCCTCTCGGCTAGTTGAGGGAGAAGGGAGGTTTTCGGTTTGTTTTTTTTGAACGCGGAGGCCGTTCCACCGCCGGCCCTCAAGATGGACGCCTCTTAAAAGGGACGAGGAGAAGGTTGTGTAAAGGTGGGGCCCACTTCGGAGGGTGTCGCTGTGAAAGGGCTCTGTGGGCATTTGAGTGCCGTCAAGTGGTTTTCGGACTTATATGTTGACCCTCTCATAGGGTGGGGTTTTGTTGTTGTTTTTTGGTCAAGTTTCTTCAGAATGGGTTTGCCACTGCCATCCTTTTGAGGCTGAGAGAGTGTGAGGTGCTCAAGGTCACTCAAGGGGTTTTTCATGGCTGCTCTAGGAACCGAAACCTGGTCTCCAGAGTCGCAGTCCAGAAATTGGATTTAGGTCAGGAGTAGTAATCCTGTGGCTCTCCACAGGTTGTCACACAGCAACTCCCAGCTCTCTCTACAAACAATCCTACAGTATCAGGAAGGCCACAGGATTTCTGTTCCTGCATTTAAGGCAATAAATTTAGCTTTATTTAGAACACACAATTTGCTTTGCACCTCTTTCTAAAGAGGTCCATGGAGAAAAAGTGTTTGTTGTTGTTATATGCTTTCAAGTCAGCTCCAAGTTTCTTCAGAGGAGGTTTGTCATTGCCTTCCCCTGAGGCTGAGAGTGTGTGACTTGCCCAAGGTCACCCAGTGGGTTTCATGGTCAAGCCAACAATCGAACCTTGGTCTCCATAGTCATAGTCCAGCACTCAAACCACTACGCCACACTGGTTCCCTGTTCCTCTTCTTGTTAAGAAGCCATTTTTTGTTTTTATTCTTCGCTACCCAGCTATTTGGTAAGTACTGAAATATTTCCTAGCACAAGATGATAAAGCTTCAGACCATCTTCATTAAATGGGAAAAGTACCCAGGAAGCATGCAGAGAACTCCAAACCTCACCACCTCTTCAAGATGAATGATATCCAGTTGTACTTACTGTTTTGTACTTGTTATATTTTATTTGGACTGTTTCCATGTTCTTTATCTTGATTTATACAATAAATTCAATAAAAAAGATGATAAAGTTTCACCTGATTTCACCTCTCTGTAATAATTTTCTATGAAAGGTGTGGGAGTAGCAGGCCAGAGCACAAGAGAACCAAAATGATTGTAAATAAGCGTGTTTCAGTGTATCATATTTTGGAGACATTTTGGGAAACAACCCTGTAAAGTTTGATAATTCATTCATCCCATTTTGATCCCACCTTTCTTTTAAGAAGCTTAGGGAACCATAAATGGCTCCACTCCTTTATTGTCACAACAATCCTATGAGGAAAGTTGTAGTGCCTGGCTCATTGCCACTCACCTGAGCATCATAGCTGACTAGAAATTTGCATCTGGACATAGTTGACACTACTCGATATTGTGCTGCGTAATGGCTTGCTTTTGTTGTATAACATCATATTTTTCATTTCCTTTTACAGACCAAACAGGAGCTGCAAAACTAATGTTGTGCCTTCTCCTTTGCCTAATAAAGACATCACTGCAATGAGTGGTTTGGATGTTAGCAAAGGGATCTTTTAGCACCCTTGAGACTAACTGAAAGACGGAAGCTGGTAGAATGAGCTTTTGTAGACGTCAGCCTATTTCCTCAGATGCATTTGGATTTTATGTTAATATGGTAAGTGTGAACTACACACCCTAAAGGCACCAGTTCCTGTTCGATATTGGGAGCTCAGTAGTGGAGCTCTGATTAGTACAGTACTTGGATGGGAGATTTCCTATGAATACTAGGTGCTGTAGGTGAAATTTCAGAGGAAGGAACTGATAAAACCATTTCTGAGTATCCCTTGCCTTTAAAAACCCTGTGAAATTAATGGGGTTGCCATAAGTCAAGGGGCAACTTGAAGGCATATACATATACATACACTATGGCTGGCTGCCTTCTATTCTATTCTACCTTAAAGGATTGTTGTGGGGCAAAAATGTAGCTTGGATCACCTTGGAGGAAAGGGAAGTCATAAATGTCATCACTAGGCAGCACCCACAGTGGCAGTGAAGGCAGACAAGGGCTAAGCAGTGAATGAGGGAATCCCTGGTTCATCTTCACTCTCTGAATTTGACCAGCACCCATAGATAAGACTTTCATTTTCAGTAAGGACTTGGGTGACCTTGGGCCTGGGACATGCTCTCAGCCTCAGGGGTGGGCAATGGCAAAACTCTGAACAAAGCTTGCCAAGAAAACACCATGAGAGAGTTGTCTTAGGGCTACCATAAGTCAGAAATGACTTGAAGGCATACAACAACACAAATGCATCTGAGGAAGTAGACTTAAGTCAATGAAAGCTCATGCTGCCAATGTCTTTCTTTCAGTTAGGGCCTTTGCAGACTGCCAGAAATAGTGCAAATTGAGTCCACTTTAACTGCCCTGACTCAGTGCTAGGGAATCATGGGAACTGTAGTTTATTGTGGCACCAGAGCTCTCTGCTAGGGAAGGCTCAATGTCTCAGAAAAAAACTACAGTTCCTATGATTCCCTAGCATTGAAGTGGACTCAGTTTGCACTATTTCTGGCAGTCTGCAAAGGCCCTTAGTCTCAAAGGTGCTACAAGACCTCTAAACAACAACAAAGTGCTTCATGATCCTGATCTTTTCTCCAGGATCTTTTTAAGGGATACTAAGAGACCAGAGAACCAGTGTGGCATAGTGATTTGAGTGCTAGACTAGGACTCTGGAGACCAGGGTTCAATTCCCAGCTCAGCCATGAACCCCACTGGGTGGCCTTGGGCAAGTCACATGCTCTCAGCCTCAGGGGAAAGCAATGGCAAACCTCCTCTGAACAATTCCTGCCAAGAAAACCCCTTGATAGATTTGACTTAGGGTTGCCATAAGTCAAAAATGACTTGAAGGCACACCTTAACATGAACAGGGCTGCTGCTTTCTGAGTCTGTGGAACCGAGCATCCTAGGAAATGCGCCGTGGCATCACCATCTTAAGAAAGCAAATGTTTTGATCCTAGTCCTCTCCCCCGCTTTCCTTCTGTGATTTTCATCTCTTCATGCCCAGATTGATGTAATGCCTGAGTAAGTTTCAGACAGAGTTCCTCAGTCACATGGTTCCTTGGGAGGCCAGAGTCCTTTTGGGTGGCTTTGTTGTCTGTCTGCCTCCTGGCCTCCCGCTTCCCCTCCAGGAGAGCTAGAAAATGCAGCCTCTTTGTGTGTGTGTGTGTGCATGTGTTATGTGTTGCAAAGGCTCACACGTGCCAGTGTTTTCTCCCAGGCACAGTCTGCCATTGGTCCAGGCTTGTTTCTGTGATGCTGCGTGCCTCCTGCCTCAATGCAAGGATTGGGTGGCATGGACCATCATTTGGGGTCTGGAAGAAGGAGGCGCATAATGCACAATGATGCGCTTGCACACCCAGCCAAGCACCCTTGGAAACGCTGGGGGTGAACAGCACCACATCCATCACCCTTGCATTGTTCTCTCACTGTGAAGCTCCCTCTCCAGGCCTCTTCCCCCCCTCCTTCTCAGGTCACAGGGGGACAAGGCAGAGGCGGAAGGGGGGGCAAAGGGTGTAGCCACGTCTGCTAATCTCTCCTGAGATCCTACTGGTCTGGAAGGGTTGGACAAACAATTCACAATCCTCCTCCTCCTCCTCTCCAGTGGCTCAGCCTCTGTTTCCCAAAATAGCTCCTCAGTGGAGGCAGGCAGAAGCTGAGACAAAGGTGGCATTTTTCATTTTCAAAAGAGAAAGGGGGCAGAGGGGTGATCCCCTCCCTGCCTATATATGTGTGTGGTGTGGTGTTTTTCTCATATGCTTTGGGCAGGTAGGGTGGTGTCTCCCTGCTGATTTGATTTATTCCTCTCTGTAAAAAGGTTTCCCCTTCTCCATCATCACCCATATATATATATATATATATATATATATATATATATATACACACACACACACACACACAAGAGAACCAAAATGATTGTAAATAAGCGTGTTGAAGTGTATCATATTTTGGAGACATTTTGGGAAACAACCCTGTAAAGTTTGTTAGTTCACTCATCCCATTTTGATCCCACCTTTCCTTTAAGAAGCTTAAGGAACCATACATGGTTCCATTCCTTTATTGTCACAACAGTCCTATGAGGAAAGTTGTAGTGCCTGGTTCATAAACCGTATATATATATATATATATATATATATATATACCCTACCCGCCCAAAAAGGAAAAAAAAAAGGCCACAGTATGAGGAACTGTGGGCAGGAAACAGCTTGTGGGAGACCTTCCCAATTGCAGAAAGGTGTGCCCCATGACAGATTTGTGGTGCTTCTAAAGTTGGGTTTGTTGTCCACTGGAGAAGTCAGAAGTCATGATTTAGGAAGGGAGGATGTGATTTAATTAGGTATTTCCAGCCTGGAACCAGGGTTCGATTCCCTGCTCAGCCCCACTGGGTGACCTTGGGCAAGTCACATGCTCTCAGCCTCAGGGGAAGGCAAGGGCAAACCTCCTCTGAACAAATCTTGCCAAGAAAACCCCATGAGGTTGCCATAAGTCTGAAACAGCTTGAAGGCACACAACACACACACACATCCAGGCTGGCCCAGAAGCCAGTGCAGGGCTGTGGGAGTCCCTGCACTCTTGTCCAGAATCAATGCAAATGGAGTGACAACAAATTTAAATAATCTGGTGTTAAACATTTTGTTCTGTTGTGGTTGCAGGAGGGAGACAGCACTACCTACAAAGTTCCTGTAACAGAGTAAATAGGTTTATTCAATTGTGACCAAATCTTTATTCAAACCTCTGCTCTAGAATATACCTCCTGAACACAGCTCTCTCCCCCTCTAAATCTGTCTCAGCCTAGTCTACTTTGCAGGACCTCTGCAGGGATAAAATCAGATTTTCTAATCTGTAATTTGCTGTTCTGGAGTTTCTTATACGGTTGAAAGGAGAAGCTAGGCATAGTCAGACACTCATTCTAGACTTTAGGAGAGCTGATTTCAATAAACTTAAGGAAACACTGGGAGTGATCCCGTGGTCAGGAATACTAAAGGAGAAGGGAGTTCAGGATAGATGGGAGTTTCTCAAAAGGGAGATACTGAAGGCACAATCTCAAACTGTTCCAATGAGAAAGAAAAATTATAGATGTCTCAAGAAACCAGGATGGATGACAAAAGAGACCTTTCAACTGAACTAAGTTTTAAATGGGAGATGTATAAGAAATGAAAAAGGAGCAGAATCACTAAAGAGGAATTCAAGCACATGTAGGAGTAAAGTCAGCACAGCCAAAGTGCAGAATGAGCTCAGGCTTGCTAGAGGGGTTAAGAACAATAAAAAGAGCTTTTTGGGTATGTCCGTAGCAAAAGAAAGAAGAAAGAAATGGTAGGGACACTGCGCAGAGAAGATGGAGAAATTCTAACAGGGGACAGAGAAAAGGCAGAACTACTCAACACCTTCTTTGCCTCAGTCTTCTCACAAAAGGAAAAGGGTGCTCATCCTGAGGAAAATGGAGCAGAGGACACAATAGGGGAAATGCAGCACAGAATAAGTAAAGAGGAGGTACAGGAATACTTGGTTAACCTAAATGAATTTGAACCCCCAGGATCAGACGAACTACATCCAAGGATATTAAAAGAACTGGCAAATGTAATCTCGGAGCCACTGGCAATAATCTTTGAAAACTCCTGGAGAACAGGAGAAGTCCCAGCAGACTGGAGGAGGGCAAACATTGTCCTCATCTTCAAAAAGGGGGGAAAAGAGGATCCCAACAACTATCGCCCAGTTAGTCTGACATCAATACTGGGAAAGATTCTAGAACAGTTCATTAAACAGAGAGTCTGTGAACATTTAGAAGGGAATGCCATGATCACTAAAAGTCAACATGGGTTTCTCAAAAACAAGTCATGCCAGACTAATCTGATCTCTTTTTTTGATAAAATTACCAGCTTGCTAGATGAAGGGAATGTGGTAGACATAGCATATCTTGATTTCAGTGAGGCTTTTGAAAAGGACCCCATGATATACTTTGGTACAATAGATCGTATCACCCAGTCCTGGATGGGGTCACACTCTCCACCAAAGACTGTGTTTGCAGTGTGGGGGTGCTCCTGGATCCGTCACTCCAGATGACAAATCGGGTAAATGCGGTGGTCAGGAGTGCCTGTTATCAGCTTTGACTGATACGCCAGCTGCACCCTTTCCTGGAAGCTAGAGACTTTGAAACTGTGGTGCACATGCTGGTAACCTCCCGTCTTGATTTCTGTAATGCGCTCCCCTTGTGCTTGACCCGGAAACTTCAGTTAGTTCAGAATATGGCAGCCAAGTTGGTCTCGGGAACAACTGGAAGAGACCATATTATGCCCGTTTTAAAATCACTCCACTGGCTGCCCATTAGTATCCGGGCACAGTACAAGGTGTTGGTTATTACCTTTAAAGCCCTAAATGGCTAGGGTCCAACCTATCTCTGGGACCGCCTCTCTGTATAATCCTCCCCGCACACTTAGGTCCTCTGGGAGGAATTTGCTACAGCCTATTAAAACAATTTGCTCCCAGATTATGGAACGGCCTGCCCGACGAGATCCATCTTATTACTACCTTAAACAGTTTCAAAAAGGCTGTTAAGATGGATCTCTTCCAGCAGGCCTTTCCTGAATAGATACCCCGGCCCCAAGAGTCAATTTTTGCCACAGCTATTGTACCACTATTTGATGTTATTTGATGTTCCGTGATTATTTTAAGTGTGTTTTAAATCCTTCTATTGTTTAATACTATTTTAAGGGGTGGGTGGGTCGGTGGGATCTGTATCATATTTTATTGTATTTTAATGCTGTAAGCCTCCCGGTTGCGTCCGCAGAGGGGCAGGATAACTATTATTATTATTATTATTATTATTATTATTATTATTTTCTTGCAAATAAGATAGTAAAATGTGGGCTAGACAATACAACTGTTAGGTGGATTAGTAACTGGTTGACTGACCAAACCCAAAGGGTGCTCAGCAATGGCTCCTCTTCATCCTGGAGAGAAGTGACCAGTGAGGTGCCACAGGTTCTGTCCTGGGCCCAGTGCTATTTAACATCTTTATCAATGATTTGGATGAAGGAATAGGGGCATGCTTCTCAAATTTGCAGATGACACCAAATTAGAAGGAGTAGGTAATACCCCAGAAGACAGGATAAAAATTCAAAATGATCTTAAAAGATTGGAAAGCTGGACCAAAGCTAACAAAATGAATTTTAACATGGAAAAGTGTAAGGTACTGCACTTAGGGCAAAAAAAATGAAATGCATAGATATAGGATGGGGGACACCTGGCTTAATGCGACTACATGTGAAAGGGATCTAGGAGTCCTAGTAGACCACAAGTTGAACATGAGACAACAGTGTGATACAGCAGCTAAAAAGGCCAATGCAAAGCTGCATCGATAGAAGTATAGTGTCTAGATCAAGGGAAATAATAGTGCCACTCTACTCTGCTGTGGTCAGGCCCCATCTGGAATACTGTGTCCAGTTCTGGGCACCACAATTAAAAAAGGATGTTGACAAGCTGGAGCGTGTCCAGAGGAGGGCGACAAAAATGGTGAAGGGTCTGGAAACCACACCCTATGAGGAGAGACTTGGGGAACTGGGTATGTTTAGCCTGGAGAAGAGATGTTTAAGAGGTGAGATTATAGCCCTGTTTAAATATTTGAAGGGGTGTCATATTGAGGAGGGAGTAGGCTTGTTTTCTGCTGCTCCAGAGATTAGGACCCAGAGCAATGGATGCAAGCTATAGGAAAAGAGATTCCAGCTCAACAGTAGGAGGAACTTCCTGACAGTGAATGCTGTTTGACAGTGGAACACACTTGCTCAGTGTGTGGTGGAGTCTCCTTCTTTGGAGGTTTTTAAACAGAAGCTGGATGGCCATCTGTCAGGGGTGCTTTGATTGTGAGTTCCTGCATAGCAGGGGCTTGGACTGGATGGCCCTTTTGGTCTCTTCCTACTCTATAATTCTATGATTCTATGATCACCTTTCAAAGCCAGGACAAATCCTGGCAGGCACCACCATTAAATGTCTGGGCCAGTTCCCAGCCCAAATGTGAGATTATCCCCCCCCCCCCCCCCCCGTTTCTAGATGGCACAACTGCCTCCACTCACGGTAACCAAATGTCCTCCTTTTCAAGTTCAACCTTCTGTCCAGGAGGAATTGCAATCCGTCCTCCATTTGAAGCATGATGAAAAAGTACATGTCTGCTGTTCCCCATTGAGAAATTTGTCTACTTGGCATCCTCATTACAAATAGGAGGATATGATGGATCCTTCCAAAGTTCTTTTTGCCTAGGAGCAGCAGCAGACAGGACTTCCCCCAGAGCTTGGGGTGCTTTTGTTTCTTGGAGGGGAAAAGGACTGCAAACATGTTAGGCAATGGGCTGCTTGAGGTTGAAAGGGTTTTTCAGCACAATGGAAAAAAGAAAGGAATAATTTAAATGCAGATCCAGTCAAGGGTTTGTGGCTAGTAATTTTAAGCATTTGTCTTGCTCACGGTTCTATAAGTATAGTGCAAGCCAACAGGGCATTTTAACAAAGATAGGTTCATCAGAAAAATACGGTTGAGTACATAATAAAATACAGTATATGTAATGTAATGTAATATAAATAAACGATGTGAAATGAATTTATATTTATATGAGTATTTTTAGCTTTTATTTACATTTTCTTGAATGCCCTACATTTTGTGGTGCCTTGTCCTCCTTTATGGTTAAGACATCTGGTCATGCTGCCTTCACTGGCAACCTCCACCCCTGGTCAGCAATGAGATGAGGAAGGTGCCCAGCATGTGATTTGGGTGCCTTGCCTGGCCTTAAAAGCAAGTGACTGTTAGCCAACAGTGGCAGTGATGCCATGGGAGGAGGGAAAAACCTCACTGTTCATGCCAGAAGCTGGTCCAGACATTTAAATGGTGGCACCTATCAAGACAAACTCCGGAGAAAACTCCAGAGTGTAAAAACCCCACAGTAAGGTGAAATACTCTGAATCTGGGATGGATAGGGCCATGTGTCATCTGGCCTCATTGCCCTAGATTCAGGGGGAGGACGTTTTTTCAAAGTTTTTAAAAGTAGTGCAGACAAAGCCAGCGTGGTGTAGTGGTGTGAGCATTGGACTAGAACACTGGGAGACTAGGGGTCAAATCCTGGCTCAGGCATGGAAACCCACTGGGTGACCCTGGGCAAGTCACACTCTCTTAGCCTCAGAGGATGGCAATGGCAAACCCCCTCTGAAGAAGCGTGCCAAGAAAACCCTATGATAGGTTCTCCATAAGTCCGAAACAACTTGTAGGCAACAACAGACAAGCTAAATCTCCAGTGCACAACTCATAATTAACTTGTGGTAAGTCTATGTTTCCTGCAAGAGACAATCCTGGCCACTAGCTTAGGTGGAGGTTTAAAATAATTGGATATATTTCATGGTCAGAGTTTGCAAATCACTCTGATTCTGATCCATATCAGTTTTGAATGTGTTCACAAGTGCATTCCATCCTATTTTATATCAAACTGAACTTATAAAGAAACAACCTGCCCCAATAGTCTCATGTAAATACTTAAATATATATTCATCTTAAAATTTTGGCACACATTTTTGTCAACATTTTTAAAAGCCAATGACTGTCACATAATTTAGAGAAGTGTGTAATCTGAAGGTTAAGTGTTCCAAACTGCATATTAGTGGAGGAAGTACAAATTGGATCATTTCACTTAAAAATGCACATTGCACCAAATCCTCAAGCATACTCGTGATAGCTACATGGAATCTCCATTTTGAGATGCAGTCTATCTCCCGTTACCAGTTGCTAATGATAACCAAAAGCACAGGGCCTTTGTCATGTGCCCTGCTAGATTTTGGGCATCTAAGAGGCACCTAGTTGACACCTGCTGGAGACAGAATGTAGGACTTGATGAACCTTTGGTCTGATTCAACAGGGCTTTAAAATATATTCTTAGGGGGGTTACAGACTGCCAGAAATAGTGCAAATTGAGTCCACTTTTAGGGTTAGGGTTAGGGAATCATAGGAACTGTATTTTATTGTGGCACCAGAGCTCTCCGACAGAGAAGGCTCAATGTCTCAGAAAAAAAACAATCCCCATGATTCCCTAGCACTAACCCTAACCCTAAAAGTGGGCTCAATTTGCACTATTTCTGGCAGTCTGCAACCCCCCTTAGTGAATGCTTTGCTTTTCTCTTCAGGATGTCTCTGAGGATGAAATAAATTCTTCTCTTTCCCCTCTCTTTTTTGGAGGAGAGCAGTGTTACCCAAATGCAAGGGTCCGGGGAGGGCACCCACAATTAATAAAATACACATTCAAATTAAGCAGGAAACATATAATACAATAATCCTAAACTAAAATCAACAGCCTAAAATCATCATGAAATGCAAAGGTTAAGATGTTAAAATAATTAAGAGGAAAAGACCTGGAGAACAAAGAACCACTTGGTAGTGGAAAGGTGTTAGGTGTTGAGTAAAGAGGAGATTGCACAAACAAGGAGACCACCATGGAAAAGGCTCTTTCTCATATCCTGGGTTGTGGTGGCACTCAGAGGAGGTTCATGTTGAGTATTTCATTCTTCATGTTTGTTGGGAATAAGCCATGATTTATTGTGACAGGAATTACCTTGCTCTTTACCTATCCTTCTCCTTCTTTGTTTTCATGTGGTGGGAGAGATAAGATTCTTTTTCTATTGTGCGAGTCCAGCAGTGCCTCCTTTCTCACAACTATTACCAGATTCGCATTCAACATTTCCCCCACATTTTTCTGTACTCCACTGCCTCCCTTCTTCACAAATAATTACAAAGAAAGGAACATTTTGTAATGCTGTTTTAATCTTACGCGGGGCAAAATTAGAAAATGGAAGACACCGTTTTACAAAATGGTATGCGGTCAAGTTGAAATACTCGTCATTGTGCTTGGACCTTCCCCATCTAAGGCAATGGAAATTTTACAGCCTGCGGCAAACTTGCAAAAGAAAAAGACACTGCCCCAGGAATCTGAGCAAAAACCTATGGCTGGCCAACTTGATTAGGCTGCCAGAAGTCGTTGCTTTGCAGAAAACACCAGGGCAGCGGTCTTCTAACAAGCACTTTCCGTGGCTCACATTTGATTGTGGAAACCAAATTGGGATTCCAAAGTGTCTGTGCAGATTAAAGACTCCCCTCTGCAAAAGGTTGGCAACAAAGATCTTTCCGTAACAAGCTCTCTGCAACGGAAATAACTTTTTAAGAATAAGATCAGAGGAGCCAACGGGATGAGACAGAAAAGGTTGCTTAAGCGGATGAGTCTGTTTCTATTTCTCCTGTGATGGAGTAGCTGGTGCTACAGCTCAGCATCTTTATGGTTCCCTGCGTCCCTTAAGAGCATGTCACAATAATGAGCAGAATCCCATCCACAGGAGACTGTCTTTGAAATATTCTGTGTGGTGCCAATTTATATATATTTTTTCTCAAGTGAAGAGAGGGAGGATGTCCCCCCCCCCTTGCGTTTAAAAGAAGGGCCTTAGTAACATATTCAGCTTCCAATAACCAAGTGCTTTGTGACAATGGAACACCTGAGGGAGACGACAGTAAGCCAAGCCTTGGGAGTTCCACTTCAGTTCACAATGAAAGCAAATAGGTCAGGCAAAAGCTGAACAAAGGGAGCCAGGATGACAGAAGGCTCCGTGCAAAATCAAACAAGGACCCAGCAGTCTTGTTGCTCTGACAAAAAGAGGAAGGGGGAAAGAAGCACTGGCTAAGGGGCCATTTTTGCTTTTTGCTCACCAAAGCAATGGAAGTGTGGCTGACTGTGACCAGCAAAAGAAGGGAGGGAAAGGACATAAGTCTGTAACTAGTGGTTTGTGACAGCAATGAGGGCGGGGGGGGGGGGAGGAAGACACTTTGAATTTGGAGATTGTATGGCGTTGCTATCTAAAGTGAAGTACAAACTCTGATGCAGCCTTGGTGCTGAACAGTGAAAGCTGCCTTCTGGAGAGCATGGTGGAGGATTAGTAATACAGGCGACTAATTGGCTACTTGGCTCTAGTGTGCTCTCCTCATGTATTTGTGGCAAAGACACCACCATAAGTCTGTCTCTTCACATACATTTTCTTCATTTTCATGGAACCTCCATATCAAAGTGTCATAAGCCAGTAATTACATCTCCAGAAGAATTTCCTGCTGGACAGAGTTATGCCATCTTTCCAAGGACATCTCAGAAATTATTACAATGCAATAAAACTGAACTTCCTGTTGATTTATCTACCCAGACTTCCATAATGCACTTTTCAAAAGAAGTTGAGTGGAGTTCTGAAGCCACATCAATAAAGACAGAAATATAGGAAAAAATAAAGATATCAATGCAGGAAAAGTTTACAAGGCCACGAAAACACCATGGATAGGATTGCCATAAGTCTGGAATTACTTGAAGGCAAACAACAACAACAAAGGAAGTCCTATAATGGAGTTTTCGTGGCAGAATTTGTCTGGAGGAGCTTTACCCTTGCCTTCCTCTGAGTCTGAGAGAGTGTGACCTGCCAAGGTCAGCCAATGTTTCTGTGGCCAAGCAGGGATTGCAAAACCTGGTCTCCCCATGTCCTAGTCCAACATTCAAACCATTGCAGCACACTAGCTCCAAAGCTGACCAAGTTCTATCAGATTAAACATAAGAAATTTGGTTTAACTCTCATGGACTAGTGTTACCCAAAAAAGCGGGGTTGAGGTCTTCAGCAACAGTGACAGCATTTCCTTGATATCTTGGGGAAATTCTTAGCTCAACAGGAGGCCTGCAAGAGGTTGGGTAACTTAAGATGAGCTTTCCACTTATGTATACCAGTACTAACTGCAGAAAGACCCTGGTTTCAATGAATAAAAGTGTTTTATTTAGAGGTGTGCAAAGGTACACACACACTCACAAAAACACAAGAGTCATACAACTACAGGAACCAAACAAGGCTAACAGAAAGGTGTGAAAGGTTGAATAGTAAGAAATCGGGAGTTAGAAGGGATGATAATTACCAATCCTGGGGAGAGTTCCACCAAAGATGGAGAATGGCTCAGACAGAGTCGGAAGGTGATACAGAGCGTGGAGCTCCAGTTTGTGTGACAGAGCCTCAGTCACTTCTGATCTCTTGCTTTTGTGTTTCTGAAGTGTTATTAGAGGGCATCTTTTCATTGATGGGAAAATGCATCAATAAGCAGCCAATTGTGCTGCCACACCATTTCCCGACAGGTGTGAGAGTGGCAGTCCATGGCAACCCTGATATTGGGTAGTCACATGGTGTCAATCTCCCCCTTTCCCTCTCTCTTCCTCCTCCTCACTATTCTCAAGCATAGCTCTTTTCTCCCAATTTCTCCCTTTCTTTCTTTCTTCTTCTTCTTCTGAGATTATCAGATGTGGGAAAAGGCTGGGAGTAAAGGGCATCCTCCTGGCAAAGTCGCGTGATTGCACTGAAGATTTTCAGACAGCATTACACTCATCCATGACTTACCCCATGAAGATCCAGGAATGCTCCAGCAACAAACCATTCATGGGAAAGTCCCATGAATGGTTTGTTGCTGGAGCATTCCTGGATCTTCATGGGTTAACTCCTGGATAAGCTCAACATCATCTGAAAATCTTCAGTGCAATCAATGCTACTTTGCCGGGAATATGCCTTTTTCTTCCCCGATTCCCCCGTCTGATAATCTCCTATGTTTACTAAATTGCATTCCCATAATTCCAGATGTGCATTTCAGATCAATATAAAAATAAAAAAGGCATGATGAGTTGGGCATAGGGCAGAGAGACAGGGTTAAGTGGGAATGAGGAAAGAGTGCATGGGACCGTTGATGGCATGAAAAGCCCGTTTATTGAAGAGAGTTATGATAATAAAAATTCCAATGGTATGCTTTCGTTCTCTTTTAATAATGTAACTGTGGCAAGACTAAAGTGAGACCGAGGCTCCTGTCATAAAATCCTACATTATCCCATCACACCTGAAAAATATATACCTAAGTTCTGGGAGAAATGGGAGGGCATGACTCACACACACCTCTGTGCCAAGAGGTACTGGTCCAACAGCTAGCAGTCACTGGGCCAGTGTCATTATGTAGGCTCAAGAACAAAAACCATGTTTTCTCAGGCCATTTTGAAATTAGTACATTCGTAGTATGTCTATTGCAGTGGTTCCCAAACTGTGGTCTTCCTGAAGTTTTGGATTTCAGTTCCCAGAATTCCTAACTGTTGACCAAGTTGTTTGGGAATTGAAGTTCAAAACATCTGGAGACCAAAGTTTGGGAGCCACTGCTCCATTATTTTTCAGTGATAGTTAAATATACAGTACTGCATTCCACCTCAAGCAAGCTAAGGAGAAAGGCTCTTGATTTTAACTTTAATGTAACTTTTATCACAATATTTTTAAATGCTTTACATTAGGACTGTGACCCCAACTCCTCTATTATTTGATTGTCCAGCTCCTACTCATGCAAAAATGGAAAATGCACATGAATTAGTGATAATATAATACATTTATATATATATTTATTGTAGTAAAATGGCAGCACAAGGCATTTCTTCATCAGTCTACTTTGACTGATAGAAAATTAAATATATTTATTTAAGTATAAAATATAAGTATAAAATGATATATTTAACATATAAGTTTTAATTTTAAAAGCGAAGTCAGTACATTTCTACCAACTCCTAATCCAACTCCACCCAAAATTGCTTCTGAGTCCACAGCCCTGATTACAAGTCCCATCAGCCCCTACTAAAATTTATGACAGTTTTTGTTGGGCAGCATCTGTACAGTTGACCCTCCGTTTGCGCAGGGGATCCATTCTGGACCTCCCCGCTGCAAAAACGGAGATTAGCGAATATTCAAGACTCATAGGCCTGAATGGGGCTCGCACCATTGATTTAAATGGAGGTCGCCCCTCCATGAATATGTAAAACCGCAGACTTGAAGTCTGAGAGAATGGAGGGGTGACTGTATATATCCTCCAGCACTTCACAAAGGAAAATGGGGACACATGTGGCCAAGCAACATCAGAGTGTGGTCAAGATGGAAACAAATGACATGGGCTTGCAAAACTGAAGTCACAAAAACCTTTTAAAAATGTATGCTGGTTTTATAGAAATCTGTTTGGGGTTTTTTCCTAATTCCAAAAATGACCTTTGATTTGTTCCATCGTGTGCAATTTTTCCACAATTTGCTTTGACATTTCTGTGTTGAATGAAATGATACTGCAAATAATTATCCTGCAAAAAGTAAGAAAGGGATTGAAATCTTCTAATACATAGACTTTCACACTAATTTGCTGATGTGAAACACAAAAATCTGTTCAAAAGCACTAAAAGAAACCACATTGGGAAGTTGAGTAACCAGTGAAGTGATTTAAAAAAAATCTAATCTGTGAAAGAACTGTATGTGGTCCAACATTTCTATTATGTTTTTCAAATGCAGCATGTCAGAATGTATTAAAAACATCTACAATATCGGGGGGGGGGTAATAATCACAGTCTTGTTTAATTAATGAGGAAGAACAGATAAGCTGGGAGAAGTTTGTTTTTGTCCAAGCCCACAGAGAAAGGAAAGACTCATCATTGTGCTTGGACCTTCCCCATCTAACCCCCTTTGCAGACTGCTAGAAATAGTGCAAATTGAGTCCACTTTAACTGCTCTGGCTCAGTGCTAGGGAATCATGGGGACTGTAGTTTATTGTGGCACCAGAGCTCTCTGACAGAGAAGGCTCAATATCTCAGAAAAAAATACAATTCCCATGATTCCCTAGCACTGAGCCAGGACAGTTAAAGTGGACTCAATTTGCACTATTTCTAGCAGTCTGCAAAGGCCCTTAGGCAATGGAAATCTTTACAGCCTGCAGCAACCTTGCAAAAAGAAAACACTGCCCCAGATGATTAATCAGGACTGTCCTTGTCAAATTGGGACAGTTTGAGGGTTTGTTGTTGTTGTTCACTGCCCTCGAGTCATGGTAGCCCTATGGATGAGGCATCATGACCCTCTGTCCTCCACTGCTCTCCTTAATTCCTGCAACCCCTTAATACCCATAGTGACCTCCTTCATAGAGTCCATCCATCTGGCATGTGGCCTTCCTCTCTTCCTACTTCCCTCCACCTTCCCTAGCATTATAGTCTTTTCTAATGAATCTTCTATTCACATGATGTGTCCAAAGTGCAACAGCCTCAGTTTGGTCATCTTGGCTTCCAAGGAGGTTTCCGGCTTGCTCTGCTCTAGGACTCCTTTGTTTGTCCTTTTGGCTGTCCATGGGATCCTCAGCACTCTTCTCCAGCACCACATTATCTCAAAGGAATTGATTTTCTTCCTATCATTTTTCTTAACTATCCAGCTCTCGCATGCATACATGGTAATAGGGAATACAATGGCTTGTACGATTGTAACTTTTGTGCTGAGTTGTATATCTTTGCATTTTAGGATCTTTTCTAGTTCTTTCATAGCCACTCTCCCCATTCTTAGTCTTCTTCTGATTTCCTGACTGCAGTTCCCATTTCTATCCATGTTTGATCCCAGGTATGAGAATTCTTTTACTATTTCTACTTTTTCATTGTCTAGTTAGAACTTATCAAGGTCCTCGGTGATCATTATTTTTGTTTTCTTTATGTTCAGCATTAAGCCTGCCTTTGCACTTTCTTCTCTGATCTTCCTTAGTATGTGTTCCAGGTCTGTGAGGTTTTCTGATAGTATTATGGTGTCATCTGCATATCTTAGATGGTTGATATTCTTCTCCTATTTTCACTCTTCTTTTTTCTGGGCAAGCCTCCTTTTCTTATAATATGTTCTGTATACAAGTTAAACAGATAGCGTGAAAGGATGCAGCCTTGTCTGACCCTTTATCAATTGGGAACCATCCTGTTTCTCCATATTCTGTTCTGACAGAAGAAGCCTCTTGTCCTGAGTACAGATTCTTCATCAGGACTATCAGATATATTGACCCCATGTTATTTGGTCTGGCCCCACTTTAACTGCCAAGGCTGAATGCTATGGAATTCTGGGGATTGTAGTTCTGTGAGGCATTTAGCCTTTTCTGTCCAGGGTGTCCAGGCACCCTCCTTTTCCAGGACATGCCCTCCATTTCAACCTTTTGTCCAGGCCAGAGTGACCAGATGTGTCCTTAACCACAAAGGAGAACCAAGCACCGATAACTGGAGAACATTCAATAAAAATGTAGGACATTATCAAAAATAAAAGCTAAAAACTCTCAATATCAATGTAACATTCATATTTCTTAGTCATGCTCAAAATGGAGGACATTTGGGGATTCCTCCGGAACCAGGGTAACCAGGCGTCCTCCTTTCCCTGGACACGTCCTCCATTTCACCATATTTCTGTCCAGTATTCCAAAATGTCATCCATTTTGAGGCATTGGATTTATAATTATACTATATGAGTGTTTTCAGCTTATAGGCATGCCCTCCATTCCACCCACCCCCCGCTCGAATGCCCTCCATTTTCTGGTGCTTTCTCCTCCTCCTTTGACTAAATATCTGTTCCACCCCTGTCTCTTGTCAGAGAGCTCTGGTGTGCCACCACAAACTACAACTCCCAGAATTCCACTGGACGGAGCCATGGCGGTTCAGCCGGCAGTTGCTTTCCCGGCGAGGGGCGGGGCTTCCTTGGCTCCCCCTCACGTGACGCGAGGCCGTCGCGCTTCGTCCTCCAATGGGAGAGCCGAGGGAGCCCCGGGTCACGTGAGAGGGGCGCCTATGGCCGAGAAGGTTGTTAAAACCGGCCGGGAGGCAGGAACGAAGAGGAGGTGAAGGCGTTCCGGCCGTTGCTGCGAGGGGAGGGTCGGCCCAGCTCCGGAAGCGTCGAGGGCCGCCATGTCCATGGAGGACCCCTTCTTCGTGGTGAAAGGGTGGGTGGCAGGGAGAGGGGGCGGAGGGGAGGGTTAACCGGCGCCTGGACGCCCCTCAGGCGAAACGGGGGCGACTGGGGGCCGCCATTTTCTCCCCTCTTGCAGCTCCTGGGCTCTTGGGTCTCGCTCCCCTCAGCCGCCTCCCCTTCCTGCCCACTGTCTCTGAAACAATGGGGCCACTAGCCATAGTTATAGCAAGAACATTTCTATACTGCTTGTGACACTAGCAATAACAAGGATATTTGTATACTGCTGTCAGACTAGCAATAATAAGAACGTTTCTATATTGCTATCAGACTAGCAATACCAAGAATATTTCTATACTGCTGTCAGACTAGCAATAATAAGAAGATTTCTATACTGCTGACCCCATTAGCAATAGCAAGAACATTTCTATACTGCTGTCAGACTAGCAGTAGCAATAACGCTTCTGTACTGCTTGCCACACTAGCAATAACAAGTACTTTTCTATACCGCTTGCGCCACTGGCAATAGCAAGAACGTTTCTATACCGCTTATCGGTGCACTTAAGCACTCCCTATTAGGGTTGCCGTAATTCTCTACCACAAAACTGGGACAAAATGTAGGGCATTCATAAAAAATGGAGGACAGGACCAACTAAAAGCTAAAGACATTAATAAATTTTAAAAATATATCAATATAAATGCAGCCCCAACCTCCCAGTGAGGCCTATCAGGGCCCTGGGCCTCTCTGCCACCTGTGCCAAAAGCGCGGGAAGGGAGACAGCGGTGATGGAAGCCCTAGCCCCGGACCACCACCCCCAGTGAGGCCTGCTGGAGCCCTGGCCATCCCTGGCGCAGCCTGCCTCTGCCACTCTCTCTGCTGCCTGTGGGAAAGCTCCAGGTCTTCTCCCCCTCTGGGCCTGGCCAATGGGGACAGAGGAGCTGGAAGCTCGCCCCCTGCACCCTCTCCCCCAAACATGGCTGCAGCCCCTTGGGAAGGAGAGGCTGGGGAAGAGGCAAGGTCTCCAGGATTGTTCCTGGGGAGCCAGGACATGCTCTTAGAACTGGGCCAGGACATTGTAAGCGTCTGAAAAACTGTGATTGTCCTGGGAAAAACCAGGATATGGCAACCCTATAAGTGGTTTACAATGGGCATTCCATCTCAGACCTCAGAACAGCAGTCCTTGAAGAAAAGGACTACAAAGGTAGGTTGGAAAGAGAAACAACAGAATTGAAATTCATCCATAAACTGCAGTCCCTCAGCAATAGATTGAACAAAGAAAATGGCTTCCTGGCTCACTACACTCAACTTCAACACTATCTGACCCCATCTTCGGGGGCGGGGGAGCCCTACACATTTATCCTCCCACCTACAGGCTGGTTTCATATCATGAGATGATAGGATTCACTAGAAAAGACAGTAATGCCTGGTAAGATAGAAGACAGTAGGAAAAGAGGAAGACCAAATTCCAGATGTTAGAATTCAAAGATACAGCCGTGTTAGTCTGTAGAATCAGTATGTAGAGAGATCTTGTAGCACCTTTGAGACTAAGTGAAAGGAAGACGTTGGCAGCATGAGCTTTTGTAGATTTCAGTCTACTTCCTTAGATGCCATACTATGTTATCAATGTCCATCAGCACTCTATATTGGGCAAACAAGCCAGTGCCTGAGCCAGAGGATAAATGAACATAAATCATACATTAGGAATGGGAATAAACAAAAACTGGTGGCTGAACATTTCAGTCTCCCTGGGCATTCCATCTCAGATCTCAGAACAGCAGTCCTTGAACAAAAGGACCACAAAGGTAGATTGGAAAGAGAAACAGCAGAATTGGAGTTCATCCACAAACTACAGTCCCTCAGCAATGAATTGAACAGAGACAATGGTTTCCTGGCTCACAACACAGATTTCAACACTATCTGACCCCATCCTTAGGGGGGCATCCTACACTCATCTATTCTCCCCACCTACAGGCTGGTTTCCAAGGCCAAACTGGTCTTGCCACCTCATTTCCATACCCAATAGCTATAGCTTTGTCCACAAACAACTATCGTTAAAACTGGACTTGCTATTTCATTTGCATACAGAAAGGATTTTGAGTTTGAATTTACATTCTCACACACCAAGGGCATATATATATATATCTGTCCTTGGCTTCCGTTCCACCAAAAGCATCTGAGGAAGTAGACTAAAGTCTGCGAAAGCTCATGCTGCCAACTTTATTTCAGTTAGTCTCAAAGGTGCTACAAGATTTCTCTCTACATACTAGTTTACAATGTGTAAGCCAATTGCCCCCAAACAAGCTGGGTCCTCATTTTAGCGACCTCGGGGGATGTGGACTGCACCAGGTGACACCCTAAATAGGGGGAGTGACCCACAGCTCTTCAAGACACCTACTTTTGGGCAGAAACAGGCTGTGACATTCACCTGCTTCCCTTTAAAATGCTTTAAGACAGGGGTTGGCAACCTTAGTTGCTGGGGGCCGGGGGGGGGATGGCACGGGGGGCGCTTGTGTGCACATGCGCATGACGCCCGCCGCCCATGTACATGCGTTCGTGCGTGGGGGGCGCAATTTTGGAACACCCCATGCGTGCGCCGGGCCGGGCGAATTTGCCCGGTACATGGGCGGGGGGCCTTGGGAACACCCCCCCGCATGTGTGCCATGCAAATTCGCCTGCCGCACAGGCGGGGGGCCTTGGGAATGCCCCCCCCCAGTGTGCGCTGTGTGAATTCGCCCGTTGCACGGGCAGGGGGCCATTCCCAAGGCCCAGGGAAGGCCCCACAGCGGCTGCGCCTTGCGAATTCGCATGGCGCAGCCGCCGTGGGGCCTTCCAAAATGGTGCGGTCCCAAGGCCTCCGTGGGCCACACCCGGCCCACAGGCCGTAGGTTGCCGACCCCTGCTTTAAGAGATGGTGGGAGTGGGAGGTGAACTTAGTGGGGGGAGAAAGGAGAGCCCCCCTCCCCCTGGATTTTTAAAAATTAAAATTTTCAAATTTGAATAAAAATATTCTTTTTAATTATTTTTTTAAAAATCACATTTTCAAACAAATCTTCACTATGTATATGGAAATACATTTAGGTTGTGTGTATGATATTGTATTTTGAAGGTATAATTTTAGTTTTGGTAGCCTTTTCTGTCACAACTGTTAGCATGACATTAAGTGGAATATGGGAATTATGATTTACAAGTAACAGTGCAAAAAAGGCATTACTAAGGATTCTATATGGTGTGAAATGGGAGAAGGTCAATGAGGGAAGTGTCACACCATGAGTTACCTTATTGGATGACACCAATCCTAGCAGCCTTTCTTTTGTAACATGAAAACTAGTCAGGCCCAGAGGATAGCAAGAAGAGTGACCAGGTATCCTCCTCACCGTAGAAGGGGACCAGGTACTGTAAAATAGAGGAAAATGGAGGACCTTGCCAAAGAAAAACTTTAAAACACTTAAAAAAATAAATCCATGCTTCTTAGGCTCAAGATGGAGGACATTTGGGAATTCCTACTGGACAGGAGGAGGTTGAAATGTAGGATATGCCCTGGAAAAGGAGGACACATCTGGTCACCCTGTCCTGACCACAAAGGGAGGACAGATGTAGGGCGTTCAAGAAAAAGGGAGGACCTGACCAAACAAAAGCTGAAAACCCTCATATAAATGTGAATTTGTGCTTTTGAGTCAGGCTCAAGGTGGAGGACGTTTTGGAATTTCTCCTGGACAGAAGATGAAAATGTAGGGAATGTCCTGGAAAAGGAGTATGTCTGGTCACCCTGGTGGGAAGGGGTTTGGGGGTTTTTATTTGCATTGGGACTCCCATAATCCCCCAGATTTGGGAGTTGTAGTCCCAAACTGTAACAGAGGCCTGAACACACTGCAGAAATAATCCAGTTTGAGACTGCTTTAACTGCCCTGGCTCAGTGCTAGGGAGTCCTGGGAATTGCAGTTTATTTTGGCACCAGAGCTCTCTGACAGCGAAGGCTAGATGTCTCACAAAACTATAGTTCCCAGAATTCCGTAACCAGGGCAGTTAAAGCAGTTGATTATTCAGGCAGTGTCTTTTGGATCCGAGTCTCCTTTGGAGGTCTTTAAACAGAGGCTGGGTGGCCTGTCTGAGGTGCTTTGATAGTGTGTTCCTGCATGGCAGAGGGTTGGACTGGATGGCCTTTGAGGTTTCTTCCAACTCTATGATTCTAGGATTTAACTTGCTTTGCTCTCTGCTCTTTGGGAGCAGTCCTCCAAGATCTCAGGGACTGTCCCCTGTTGAGGGATCTTTAGAAGTAAAGCTCACTACGTCTGGCTAATTTGCTCACCTGCCTCCTAGGCCCAGGCCATTTATGGGCTTCGTTTATAGGTCTCAGGCAGAGGCCTTCAAGCGTACGTAAATCTTTTGGTTGGAGCTGACCAGCCAAACCCACTGATTTACAGCCTTGTGCAAGTACATGCAGAGGCTGGCATACATGATCCTACATGTCCAAAACAACCAGCATAAAGAAAGCTTAGTACTGTACAGTGTCAGGTTGGGCTACAGTGTGGTTTTTTTCTGATGGTACAGTGGGCCCTTGTTATCTGCTGGGGTTTAGATCCAGGACCCTCCATGCATAACAAGATTATGGATGCTCGAGTCCCATTCAAAACAGTGGCACAGCAAAACGGTGTCCTTTATATAAAATGCCAAAATCGAGATTTGCTATTTGGAATTTATACTTTTTTGGAATATTTCAAGCTGTGGATGCTTGAATCCCTGGATTAAAAAATCCGTGGATAAGGAGGGGTGACTGTTGTCTTGTATATATATTAAGGAACCTAGAAAGCACGCTCTTTCAGCAAGGTTGAAGTGATAATGTCTAGACACACCTTGAGCACCTCAGTGAGATCCTAGATTGTTACATTCTTCCAGTGAAATCTGAGTAACAGCTGAGCAATATATAATTAATGGGTTTGTTTTTGCTGTTAGATGATGTGTTGGTGATAGGCATAGATTCTATTGGTTTTTATTTAGAAACGGTTAAGACAAGTTCATGGAGGAAAGGTGTGTTGCATATATATCCCACCTATTGCTTAAGGCATGGTACATGTCATTGTTCCCCCTCCAGACACCCAGTTTTTAATGCACCCAACAATCCTATGGGGTAGGTCAGGATAGGAGATAGTGATTGTCTCAAGGACACCCAGACCCTGAGTCTGCCCAGTCCTTTTCCAACACTCCAGCCATTCATCACCTCGCAAAGCTGCATACCACAGATAAATGAAGCCCCCATGCTCAGAGGCAGTGTACATTTCAAGGTGATTTACTTGGAAAAACATGCAGAAAAGCTACTGGTTTCCCCCTTGCTTGTGAGATTTCTGCCCATATCTGCTTGGCTGCTGCTTGGATATAGTTGTATCCACACTGTAGAAATAATCCAGCTTGATACTGCTTTAACTGCCCATGATTCAGTGTTACGAAATTCTGGGAACTGTAGTTTTGCGGGACATTTTGCTTTCTCTGTCAGAGGCCTGTAGTGCCACAAGCTACAGTTCCCAAAATCCCAACCTAGATAGATGACTCTTTGGTGTGACCTAGCAGAGCTGGTCTTAATGGGTTTTAGAGTGATCAGATGAAAAGTGTTATGTGACACAGGGAAGTAAACCAGGAGGAAAGTGAAAGAGACTAGTGCTATAACACCACACTGTTGGTGTCTAAAAACAATTATGCAAGAATTTCTCATTGAGTTCAGTGAAATATTAAAACATGCTTTCAAATATTTCTTTACTGGACCAAGGGCCTTTGCAGACTGCCAGAGATAGTGCAGATTGAGTCCACTTTAAGGGTTAGGGTTAGGGAATCATGGGCATTGTTGTTTTTTTTCCTGAGACATTGAGCCTTCTCTGTCAGAGAGCTCTGGTGCCACAATAAAATACAGTTCCCATGATTCCCTAACACTAACCCTTAAAGTGGACTCAATTTGCACTATTTCTGGCAGTCTGCAAAGGCCCTTAATGAAACCAAGTAGGTTATAGCACACAGACGAAGGCTGAAGTCCTACATTGTCAGAGCATTGTGTTGCTGGGGAATTACCCCCATAAAAATAGCAATATGTTGCAACACATGTTCAGGAATGGGTCCCATTGCACAGTTGATCACCCTTTTGAGTTACACATGTGAAGTGGTTCTGCATGCGCAATTCCGGTGCAGCTGCCGTCAGCTGAATATGACCATTGTGCAATGCTGAAATAATTGCTCTGTGTGTGTTGCGCAAGTTACCTGTAACACATCTAGCACTCCCTACCGTGTTAGTTGTACTGTGGATATAATCACTTTTGCATTATTGAATGTACTTCATTTTGTATGTATGAAGAGTCAGTGTTTTGCTTCCTTTTCCTCCTCACATTAAATTCATTCTTTTCGAGAAAGCGATTGATAAAACTTAGATGCACAAGGGCCATTTACTGGGTGAAGTAAGGTTTTGGACTATAAGCTATAGTTTTATGTTTTACTGAGTGGTTGGAATTAAAGGCTAAAATGTGATTGCTTGTTGTTTTGGATAAGTTCATAATTATTTTTCCATCCCTTGTATTTGCCATTCAGTATACATTGTTTATTCTGGTAAAGATCAGTATGTTTAACTGGTCTATAAACAGGCTACAGAAGGGATTTCAGTTTCCCTCACAGGAGACGAAGTTTTTTAAAAGGATAATCTTAATTCTTTGGAGGTGTTCAGTATCTCACCACTAGAAAGCCAATGATAGAGGTATGCCACAGAGGCATAATATTCAGCTTTGGGGACGGTCCATAAAATCTTACACATATAGCTGGGCTCCGTGAATTTTGAGCTAGCACACTTTTGCTTCTTTAGATTCAATTGTCAGGTAGCTGGATAGAAGACAAAAGGTGATTCCACAAACTTAAGCTATAAAGGCAGAACTTTGTGTTCATTAAAGGTTAGCAAGCAGTCGTGAAATAAATGTTGTCTTTAATAACAGAATAAGAAGGGTATTCCAACCAGATAGACAAGCTTGTGAGCGTTCAGAGATGTTTGTTGACTGTTTGGGGAAATGAAGGAATATACCATTGTTTGTCACAGGATGATGAGTTCATGGATGGAAGATTTCCTGTCTAGTGGAAATGATGTTATGGAAAATCAAGCACAATGAAAATTTCACCTTGGCCCATCAGGCATTGTTTAGCCATTGCAAAGTGGGGTAGGCAAGACCATGCTTCACATAAAGCTTTTGTGGTTAGATCTGGGGTAAGCTGTCATATGTTTATTGAAATCCTGACCAAATCACTTATTTTCTACACAATTCTAAGGATAGTTTTTTTGGTCTGCCTGGTATTAGTAAATGCCCCCTCTTCACAAATACACACACACACTTCATCTGCCAAAGTGCTGGTTAATTCTGATCTGATGTTTCATTTTCCTCTCAGACACAGTGAAATATCAAAGAGACAGCTATTTTAGTTTGTTTCAGTATGAAAAATGAAGGAAGTCTTGTGGCACGTTTTAAGTCTACCTGATTTATTTTAATGGAAGCATTCATGGATTACGATGTTGTGAATTGTAACCCACAAAAGCTTATGCTACAATAAATTAGGTAGTCTTTCCCTCTTTCCTTGCTTGTTGTATCCATTAAATCTACTTTAAAAGTTTGCCTAGAATGGGAAAAAGTCAAGAATGGAGCACATGCTGCTTAGTGGAAGCATGTTAACAGGCAGCATGGAACAGAGATAGCTTGAGGTAAAGGACAAGCGTTGGATTTTTGTCAGTGTCAGAAAATTAAAGGAGTCAGGTCTAGGTATTGTAAAATGGTATTTGTAATAGCTCCTCTCTGCTAAAAGAGAAGTGAGCATGGATAGCTATGTACTTTAACGATTAATGAAATAATGATCTTTAAACAATGAATCTGACAACCCTACCTGGAAATGATTGTTGCAAGGCCTCTAAACTGGAGCAGGGAAACTGGTCACCCAGATATTTTAGTCTTCAGAGTCTGTTGGTCCACTCAGTATGGGCCATGGTCAGGTGTTACTGAGCCAGTAATGTGAGCCAATGTGACATAGTGGTTTGAGCATTGGATTATGAAAAGACCAGGGTTTGAATTCTGGCTCAGCCACATAAACCCACTGGGTGAGCTTGGGCAAGTCACACTTTCTCAGCCTCAGAGGATGGCAATGACAAAACTTTTCTGAAGAAAGTGGCCAAGAAAACCCCATGATAGATGCACCTTAAGGGTTGCCATAAGTTGGAAACAACTTGAAGACACATAATAACACAACAACAAAGGGATTACTGAAGTTGAGATGCAAAACATCTGGAAGGTTAAAAGTATTCCACTTCTGCTCTAAAGCCACCATATGCACTTGGAAATAATAAGTTTTAGTCTCTTTAATCTGTGAGCAACTGTTGTTCTCTAGATGTTTCTGGCCTGCAAATCCCATTAGTGCTAGCCAGCATATGCAGTTGTGAAGGAATGTGGGAGTTACAAACTAAAACCACCTGGAAGGCCACAATTGCCCACCTCTGCTTGAGATAACTTTCAGAAAGTAGGTTTCTATCTTCATGGTAGCAATTTTAAAATATTTCCTTAAGGATCCAAAGCAAGTTTAGCTGTGTATGTTGATCATTCCTCTTGCCCTATGAAACTTGTGGGTCTAACTGATACACTCATTTAGCATATCTTTCTCTGTTGTTTTATGGGGGGGGAGGGGGGAATATAGCTTCCAACATGGATAGCAACTAGCCTGTATGTAGGCATAGGGCCCCATTAGCATAATCATCTACTCTGCCTCTTAATGACAAAGAATAAACTGTACCTTAATGCACATGGCTCACAAAATATGTTCCTTTTGGTGCATTGTGAAGGAATATACACAGACTGACACACACACACACACACACACCTTTTCTCTGTACGCAAATCCTCCTGTAGGTGAGTATATATGAACAGGCCCGTAGTTTCTGTATCAGTGCATCAGTATTATCAAAGGTCAAGTTTAAAATGGTTAATATTTGAGTGCACGCATGTAAGGATAGGTTACTATAAAAGTTCAAAATGTTTACAGATAGCAAGTTAGTATCCTTTGTGTTAATGAGGTCCCCTGTCACATATACATAGTCTTTAATTTGTTTATTTTCTTTTACTTCCAGGGAAGTTCAGAAGGCAGTGAATACTGCCCAGGGGCTGTTTCAGAGATGGACAGAGCTCCTGCAAGATCCATCCACAGCTACAAGAGAAGAAATTGACTGGACCACTAATGAGCTCAGGAACAATCTAAGGAGCATTGAGTGGGATCTTGAGGACTTAGATGAAACTATTAATATCCTTTGGGTTCTCTGATCAATTGATAAATGAATCTAATTAATATTCATCCAGGAAACATGATAATTTTGATGGTTATTTAATCTAATAAATAAATATGTTTTGATAGAACTGAAGTTGAGGTGTTGTTGTGACCAGAAATTTACCTCTCTCATGCCTCGAGTTATCTTGTAAAAGGTCCCTTTTGATTTGAACTCTTTTGTCTTTTCCTCTTTCATGTACACTCTCTCTCTCTCTCTGTCTCTCTCTCTATATATATATATATATATGTATACACTATATATAGTATATATAAGCAATCTGTGTATTAGACAGTTTCCTTAACCAGCTATTCTTAACGTATTGTTGAAGCTAACCCTCGGAAGTTCAACCTTGATGCAACAGAACTGGGTATAAGAAAAGCCTTCATCGCAAGCACACGACAGGTGGTCAGGGTAAGGCATTTGAGCCTCTTGAGGACATAACTATACAGTCAGCCCTCCGTTTTTGCGGGGGATCTGTTCCGGACCACCACCACTCTGCGAAAATGGAGACTTGCCAATATTGAAGCCCCATAGGCTTGAATGGGGCGTGCCCTCTTGATCTTAACAGAGGTTGCCCCTCCGTGAATATTCAAAACCATGGATCTCAAGTCTGTGAGAACGGAGGGCGACTGTATTATAGAACAGAAATCTTGGTTACTTGCTAGAGCAAAACAATCTACAATTCTCTTTGAGATGAAGAGGAGGTATGAACATGAAAGCTCCTATAGCTAAAGACAAACAAAAGCAGAACATTGATTGTAGAACATGTTTTTCCAAGGACAAGTTATGAAAAAAATAACTAACAGAAACTATCTATTTTAACAAAGCCTGAGAATTTGGGCTTGGATTTATCAATTTGTCTGGACATTTATGAGCAGTTAGTTGCTGCTCTAATCAGCTTTGCTGATTATTGTTTATTGGTCTTATTTGTTGTTTAATTGTTGCAGTTTTGTTGAATGTTCTAATGCTATTGCTCCTTCCCTGGATTTGTGATGAAAAATTTCCTGAGATTTCCTAGATGTCCTGTGAAGCGTAGAGTATAAATCAGGGGTAGGCAACCTTTCCCCTTTAAGGGCCGAGGGACTTCAGCTCCCAGAAGCCTCAGTCATGTTGGCCAATAGTCCCATGTTAGCCAATAGCTCCTGGGATTCTGGGAGCTGAAGTCCCTCAGCCCTTAAAGGGGAAAGGTTGCCTACCCCTGGTATAAATGATGGAATGTGTGGGGCTTTACTTAAGATGTTTTTCTGTTCAAATACCTTGAAAAGAATAGAAACACATAATTACTCAAAAGATATTTTTTTAGAAATAGCTCCAGAGTTTGTTCCATACATTCAGCATTTGCATTGATGCATTAATATCTTTTCTTCTGCGATAACATCATTTTCCTCTACACATCAGGATAAAAGCAGGGAAAGTTTCAAAATCAATTTGCAAGTGTGAGAGAGAGAGAGAGTATTTAAGACAAAAATTGTTCTGGCTATGTTGTAGGCTCTGGATTGTAACCTGCAGATTGAAAATGTCAGTCTAACGTAAAAGAGGAGCAGCAGCATTTGGTTAATAAGGAAGCAAAGGGCATTTGGTTAGCTGTGAAATCTTTGGAAGACAAGACTTTTAACACTGATATGGGATAAAGAGGTACAGTGAAGAAATCTACATTTGACATTGAGGAGCACTGAATACTGCTCCTCATGCTTGGAGTAAGCTATGAATTGTTGCTTTTGCTTCAGCTTCACTGTCCTTTGTGGTATGGTATGCCTTTAATAGTAAAGCATCAGTTAGGGCTGCCAAGTGTGAGCCCAAGGACTTCTCCTTTGTCTTGAAATTCACTGTTGAATTGGCAAAAGAGCTTGCAGCTTTGCGCCTATTTCATTTTCCCACATGCTGAGGGGCACACCTGGATTTCTTACTACAGCAGGCAGGGAGCCATTAATAATATTTTTTGACAAGTGTGTGTTGTGAATGATAATGAGTCACCATTGTGGTACTGATCAATTCTCACAGCAGTTCAGAGACTCCCATTAGATAGCTTATGCAAAACCACAAATGTGGGTTAATTTCTGATTGGTTTTAGATAGAAAGTAGCAGTCAGCCTGTTTAGAGAGGACAATTGCAGCAATAAGGTTCCATTTATATTCATCAAGAAACATGAAAGCTTAGGTTCTGATCCATTATATTCGCTTGTAACAAGATGTTGAATTCAGAATGTGTAGATCTTTCAAATACATATTAACTTTCACATTGCCTAATGAATATAACTTGGTATTCTATTGCTACTGTTGTGTCTGAAAAGGATGCGTGCTAAAATAGGTAGTAAAATAATCCATTTGTTTTTTAGTGGACTCTACCAATTTTGGAATGAATTAGTACTTATAGTGGTGATTTTTATTAGCATTCACAATACCCACTGGTAAAAATTTATTGCTAATTGCTGTCACCTTGAATTATGGTGACCCTTTGAATGAGTGACCTCCAAGTCACCCTACCATCAGTAGCACTGCTCAGGTCTTACAAACTCAGGGCTGTGATTTCCTTGATTTAATCCATCTGGAATACACTTTCCTCTTTTCCTACTGCCTTACCAAGCATCATTTCCTCTTGGCCTTAGTTTTGCAGAGAGAATGAAGCTTCTCCATCCTCTGTTTTCAAGTATTTTTTTTATTAATTTTATTTACAGCCATTCAGCCAGTATAAAAAACACAAATAAAAACATAATAAAACATCTTGATGGTATACAGTGTCTTCTTGCAGGAACATACTGGTAACTATTAGCATGTCCCAATTTAAAAAGACAGAAGTAGACAGCATCATTTCCTAGACATAGTAACATTAGGAGATTCAAATTATAATAGAAGTAATAGGGTTATATGATCTTATATATATCTCAAGACTCCAAACATAATACTGTCTCCAAAATGCTTTTTGTTCAAAGACAGCAACCGTTTCCTTTAGCTAAGAATGAAAGGAAGTTGGTCAGTATGACTAGCCACCACATACTTCTCTACATTTTGACAAAAACGTTTTAAAATCTTTTAACATATCATGTATCTAGTATTATAGTATATAGAATATAAAATTATAATTGTATATAATAATTCATGATAATTTTAAAACTAAAAAGTGTAGTAAAACAGTAGCATCTGAGAGGTACTACCCACCTGTATAAAGTGGTTAGTAAACTGTCAACGTTTGGCATGACTGTGCTGAGATTAAATCCCTTATGGGTTAACAATAAGTTAATACAAATTGGACGAATGAGATAAAAATTCACTACGGCTATATCCCCCAGAACCTTAAGCATTAAACATTTGTCACTACCATACGGCAGCTAGATCTCCTATTTCCTGTGAATAGTTAAAAAGGATTTACTACAGACATACCTCCTATCGCTTTAACAAGTTAACCATTCCTAAACTAGAACTAGTCTCCTGGTACCTGTCTATAATTTGACAAATACACTACGGCCATACCCCCCTAAAACATCTCATTTTTCTTTAATGTAAACGACCAAAGTCAAAATTATTATAACAAAACTCTAAACAGGTAGAGCACAGTAATCATAACAAATCATAAAGATAGTCTTTACATTTGCTTTAAGAATTTCTTACGGTTTGCAATAGCAGCTGCAAAAAAATTAGCAACTTTTTGGGTTATATCTTCATTGCAGTCCGCAAGAAGGTGATCAATATAAAATTTCTCCTGTCTACCTGGAAACTGCAATACAATTGGGGTTATGTATATGGCACGTATTTCTGTGTACAAAGAACATCCAAAAAGAACATGACTAATATTTTCGATTTCTTCCGTGCCACAAGGACATTATCTATGCTGGTAGGGGTGTTTTCAAGTATGTAGTCTTGTTTATTTCCTATATTGGTCATCACTTGATGTCCATGTATACAGTCACTTCTTGGTTGCTCAAAAAATGAGTTTGTGTCCCACAAACTGTTGGCCTTGCAAAATTCAGTCATTTGGTCTCCTGCTTCATTTCTTGATCCTAGTCCTAGGCTAATTATTTGTACAATTGCTGCTAGGTACTTTTTTTACTATTCCTGCGCACCTTCGCTGGAGTGAACTGCTGGCGACTGCCATCCTATTGCATGGCCATCCCTTTGAACCTGCACACATTCGCATTTGCAGTGCCTCATCGGGACAGGGCTTTAGAGCAGCAAGGTGCAATCATGCCTCCCTTCACACACCCCTTCACCCTCTCTTTGACTGTCTGTTTTGTGTATGTTGTACTCATCTCCATGAGAGGTTCCATGGTTTCTCTTTTGGGCATTGCTACCCTCACTTGTGTACAGGAGCTCTGTTCTTTTTAAATGTGGTCCTGCGACAGGGCATTTACATGCACAATTAAGGTTAAGGTTTGGAAAGAGCGCCCCTTTAGAGCCACATGGTGTTGGTGCATTTATACATGCCTGTGAAGGTGCACACTTTCTGGGAAGAAGCGGAAAAAAACAGCTTCTCTTTGAAGCGGCTTTTCTCCCATAAGACAGCTCGAAGACATTTTCCGGCCAGCTTCAAAGCATGCGTCATCTAAACGCCCCACCTTGAAGCTGGCCTAAAACCTACTTATTTTGCCTGTCTGTTTTGCCCCTATGTCTAGCTTCCCCTGATTCATGCTTCTCACATTCCATGTTCCTACAGTATGTATGAGGGGGTATTGTAAAGTTTTAATTATCGCCTTTAAAAAAAAATTGACAAAGTTTGTTTTGATTTGTAGTTGTTAACGTATCTCTGCGTAGTCACCATCCAGATTTACACATTTCCCCCAGTGTTTCTTGACCCTCCGAATACCGTTATTGTAGAAGTCTGCAGATTGTACCTTAAACCACTCTTCCACTTCATGGATGATGTCATCTGTGTTGTCAGATTGGTGACCCTGCAATGGATTTTTCATTTTTGGGAAAAGTAAAAATCACTTGGTGATGATGACACTTGACAAAATTTAATCAATACAGTCGCTCCTCCCAATTTGCGGGGAGTCCGTTCTGGACACACACACCCGCAAATTGGGAAAATCACCAGTATTGGAGCCCCATTGATTTTAATAGGGGCGTGCTCCCTCACCGCTTGCTGTCACTCGTGCTTGCTGTCCCTCATGGATTGCCATCCGCAAAGAAGCAAGGGACGAGTGTATACCATAATCACTTCCGGGTGATAATTATTACTTTACAATACATCCTCGTATTGTGTGTATGTGCATAAGTAGTCAGACTTTCCTTTCATCTCTGAGCACATCAACAGCTGAACATCCTTTTAGCTTGAGTCCAGTTATATCATTAGCCACAGTGCTACTTGTAGTCATCTACCCCTGTAGCTCATTGAGTGTCATCTGACCTAGGATTCTTCTCTTCTGGCACTATATCTTGCTTCATTTTGATTGTGTCATCATGCAGTTTTTGTGGTAAAAGACATTCAAAAGGGGTTTACCACACCTCCCTCTGTGCAGTACTAACAAGCGTTTGCTATGGTGCCACTGACATTGTCTCTGGGAGATCCTCCGCCAGTGTCACCCCCCACTCCTGCTGCTGTCCAGTAGCTGTTTGGCACATTTAGTCTGGCTCCTCAGCAAAAGTCAGTGAAACCCTACCAGCAGCACTGCTGCCATCAGCATAGCCTTGTGCCTCACAGGAATAAGCAATCTCACCATAGAAAGGTAGTGCCATTCACAATGCCCATTGGTAAAAACTAAAAAAGCTAACCATTCTTCGTTTCTAAGTCCTTAGTACACGTGTTTCTAGTAAGGTGATTCATAAGTATCTCTTGCAGAGCAATTGTATACGTGTCCACTCTGAAGAAAGATTGGTTCCTGGGTGAATTTGTATGGGAAGCATCACTAATAGACTTGTTACAACTTTATTTGCTAAAGTGTCCATGGAAGTCTGCTTGTAGGTATCAAAGAGCTGTTCTCACAGTTTTTGTGTGAGTGAGCAGACGAAGATATGCTATAAAGGCTGAGATGATCTATTGCTTTTGCATTGCATAAATCTTACAGAATTATGTATTGATTGTGCTAAGTAACAATGTGTAACCAAATATTCATGTTTATGCAGAAGCATTTGTGCATGCACATATGCATGCATATCCATATTCACGATTCCACTTCTACAAACATGAACTGAAAACAAATACTCTGCATCAGATAAAAATGCCCAGCTGCTTCAACAGGGAAACCTGTGCATATGTAAGGCTGCATCTACACTGCAAATTAATGCAGTTTGACACTGCTGTAACTGCCATGGCTCAGTGCTATAGAATTCTGGGATTTGTAGTTTTGGGAAATAGTTCTTTGTCAGAGTCTTGGTGCTACAAATCCAATCATTCCAAAGGATGGAGCCATGACAATTAAAGTGGTGTCAAACCATCAATTCTGCAGTGTGGCAGCAGCCTATGACACCAAAAGGATTCTGACCATTTCCTGTTATAGAAATAAGGCAGTTTTGTTTTGTAGACCTGTTATCCTCACCGTGTTGGTGAACCTATGGCACGCGTGCCATCTCTGGTACGCGAAACCATTTTGGAGGGCATGCAGAGAGAAGGGAGGGTGGGAGAAGAGAACAGGCATGCGCCCGCTGCTCCTCTTCCCCCACCCTCCCATCACTTCAACTGCCTCTCAAGAGGCAGCTGAAGGCCTGGGAGGCTGTGGAAGGAGGAGGTTGAGGATCGGATGTGTGCCTATTCCTCTTCTTCCCTTCTCCCCTCCCCCCCAACCCGGGCCTTCAGCTGTCTCCAGAGAGGCAGCTGAAGGCCCAGGAGGGCAGGAGAAAGAAGTCCCGCCCCCAGCCGGCTTTTTAGTTTGGGCACTGAGCTCCTAAAAGATTCATCATCACTGCTTTAGAGTAACAGTGTATGTGCGGTATTGTTTTTGTTTTTAATGAAATAGGATATGAAGGACCAGATGTCAAATACTTCTGTTCAAGCTCTGGCTGAAAGGAAGAACAGACAGGTCAGTATTATTGCTAGATTGCCTAGTAACTTGACTGCAGAACTTGTTAGATGTGGTTGAGGCATCTGTACTGAATGTTTAGTGTTTAAATATTGCGCATTAGGCACGCTTCTAAATGGAAATCTAATTTCAGATGTGTTAAGGCAGCAATGTTTACAATTTTATACAGAAGATTTCTAATATTCTGCAAAGGCTAGAACATTTATGGGCATTGGGATTCCTTTATAAATCTGGCATAACATTGTAGGATGGGGTTTTTGTTCACGCTAATCTTTCCTGACAAGACACATGCCCAAAGACAGTAACTCTGCCTTTCTAAAAATAGTCATAGTTCTTGCAGAGAATGTATTTTTGCGAGATAGCAGTAAGAGTTCCTTTTCATTTTTCCTCTGGTGTGAAGCAGTGATAAATCACATCACACACACCCATGCTGACAGCTCAGGATGGTGGTGGGTTAGGGTTCTCCTCTCCTCAGAATGCTAAACAACAGAGGAAACTATCCATGGAAGTATCCATGCTACATGATTGTCAGTTTTGTACTACTTTAATTGTCATGGCTTCTTTCAGTGAAATCCTGGGATCTGAAGTTTTGTGAAATACGTAAAATTCTCTGGCAAAGAGCTCTAACGCAGTTGTTCAAGCGAGTGTAGTAGAACCCTCTAAATCCTTTAGCAGACTACAAATCACAGGATTTCATAGGCTGGAGTCATGGCAATTAAAGTGGAATCAAAGTGCTATAATTTTGAAGTATGGATGCACTCCATATGTCTTTGCAGATGCATGAGCCAATCTTAAATGAGTTTTGGTTCCACATGTTAAAGTTTCCAACTATAACACCTTCTTGAAAATGAAGTCATGTCTTGTTTTTTGTTCCTGCACCATTAAGGTTAAACTCCAGAACTTAGGTTGTAAAAATCGGGCTCTTCAGGATTTAGAACAAAGACTTCAGTTGCCAATGTTCCTCATATGCAGGAAATGTCACTTTCCGTCACATACTGCTCAGAACTCTGTAGTGAAATAGGCAAAACTCATTTAGTCACAACATTTAATTTTTATTTCTCATTTATTCATTGATATGCAGGTACTCCTGGGAGAAAGTGGAACTCATAGCTGGAGCTCTGGGCCTGACAAATATGGCCGTCTAGATCGTGAAATGCAGTCTGTAAATTCACACTTCATTGAGGAGCAGCAGACGCAGCAGCAGGTAGGATATTTCCTATGTCTCATCCTGTATAGTGTTTTTTGGCAACTTTAGGTATAGTGTACATACAGGTGGAGAGGAAGGAAGACAGTTTTGGTGACCAGATGCCAACTGACCACTAGTGTAATAAAATTTGCAGTGAAGGTCTTGCTGTAAGAATGTCATGGTATTATATTGTGAGATCCATAAGGAGGCACAAGTTGCAAAGCCTCAATTAAGGAATAGGTATAGAGAGGAAGGAGCCGGGGGCCGTAGCAGGAAGTTGTAAGTGACAGAAGCAGAGAGGTTGGGGAAGATGTCTTGTGCTTGTATAGCTGTCAGGTTGAGGAATTCACATGGAAACAGTGAATAGGGAATAGTATTCTTTTCCCTCTGCTCTAACCCAGGGCAACAGGAACCTGAGCACTTTTTAATGCTGAGATAATTCATCCCACACACACCTGGTGTGTTGATATTCAAATGACTAACAAGAACAGTCGAGGGGCATGTACAGCTTTGATACTAACAACCTTTCTTTCCCCCCTTATTCCCACTCCTCTTTTTGGCTACCAGTTAATCATCGAACAGCAGGATGAACAGTTGGAGCTGGTCTCTGGCAGCATTGGAGTATTAAAGAACATGTCCCAACGAATTGGAGGGGAGCTAGATGAACAAGCAGTGTGAGTACTGAATACATTTTAGTCACTCAAGGCACAGTATATGTTTCTTAGTAGTAGCCTTCCTAGCAGTAAAATTTCAGTTTGTTTTTGACATTGTGCCATGGTTGTGGGCTTCCCGGAGAGCCATGACTGGCCAATATTGGAAACTAAAGTTAACTATTCTATAAGTGCACTCACTTGTTAACCTTAAGCCTGTACCTCTGTGTTGTCAAACACCTTCTATCCAAGATGTCATATGGGAAGAGAAATGAGTGGACCTGGAGATTCATTTGCCTTTGGTAGAAAAGTAGTTTGGGCATACCAGTTTTAAGCAGATAAGTGGCACAAGCAAAGTTAAAACGGTCCCTGCCCCACTCAAAACTGGCAATTTCTCACCAGTGCTTTTAATTTTCCAAAAGCCATCAGTATAGAAACTACATACTGCAGCATGTAGTTTAACTCTTGAGGGTTCCTAAGGAACTCAGAATCAAACGACAAACTGCATAAAAAACACACACCAGCCTTATTGACTGACTTTGTCAGCCTTATTATTGACTTTGAGGTGAACTAGATGGCCAAAATGAAGCGGCTTCCAGCTGCTTTGGAGATCTGGTGTTTAGACAGCGCATGCCTCCAAAGCAGCCAGAAGCTGTGCCAAAGCTGCACTCTGGTCAGGACCAGAGCATAAAGGAGCTGGGATAAACTGACTAGTGGAGGTACCGGTTGGCTCCCGTGTTCACAGCCAGCCTTGGGAGTGGGTCATGTGATCAGCAGGGTTCTGTCCTGCTTGTGGCTGGAGCAAACTTGGCCCACTCTTTCGTGCCTGTCTGCCCCAGGTCTTTGTTGCACCTGACAAATGCGTACTGTGTATCTCAGTAGTATTATATGTTGTGTGGAAGTTGTATGGATCTCATTATATGGAGAGTAGAATGCAAATCCTATGGCTGTTCAGTTGTAAGATCAGCATATAGAATGTAGTAGTAAACAAGGACCTAACCTAGTAAAAAGCTAGTAAACAAGCTAGTAAAATGTGGGCTAGACAGTGCAACTATTAGGTGGATTTGTAATTGGCTGGCTGGCCAAGCCCAAAGAGTACTGAGCAAATAGCTCCTTTTCATCCTGGAGAGAAATGACTAGTAGGGTGCCATAGGGCACTATTCAACATTTTTATCAATAACTTGAATGAAGGAATAGAGGGCATGCTTATCAAATTTGCAGACGACACCAAAATGGGAGGAGTAGCTAACACTCCAGAAGAGAGGAACAAAATTCAAAATGATCTTAATAGATTAGAAAGCTGGGCCAAAACTAACAAAATAAATTTAATAGGGACAGATGTAAGGGACTAAAATTAGGGCGAAAAAATGAAATGCATAGATATAGCAGGGGTCGGCAAGGTTTATGTACTTGGGGCTGGTCGCTGGTCCCCAGGTCTTCCGCCAGGCCGGGGGGGGGGGGATGGCGGCGTGTGCACTTGCGCGCGCATGCGCAGCCCCTGCAGACCCCTGCTGCTGCCAATGACCGCCGCCACACGCGCTGCTGCCGTGCCGCCGCCGCACACGCATGTGCAAACGAGTTGCGGCAGCCATTTTGGCAAATAAAATGGCGGCTGCGACGCACATGGCGCAGCGGCGAAGATTGGTGAGGGCCGTTTGCGGCCCATGGGCCATAGGTTACCAACCCCTGGATATAGGATGGATGACATCTGGTTTGACAACAGTACATATGAAAAGGATCTAGGAGTCCTAGTAGACCACAAGTTGAACATGAGTCAACAGTGTGATGCTGCAGCTAAAAAAGCCAATGGAATTCTAAGGTACAGCAATAGAGGTCTAGTATCTAGATCAAAGGAAGTAACAGTACCACTCTATTCTCCTTTGATCAGGCCTCACCTGGAACTCTGTGTCCAGTTCTGGGCACCACAGTTCAAGAAGGATGTTGACTAACTGGAATGTGTCCAGAAGAGGGTGACCAAAAATGGTTAAGTGTCTGGAAACCATGCCCTATGTGGAGAGACTTAGGGAGCTAGGTATGCTTAGCCTGGAGAAGAGACGGTGAAAGGTGATATGGTTGCCCTGTTTAAATATTTGAAGGGATGTCATATTGAGGATGGAGCAAGCTTGTTTTCTGCTGCTCCAGAGATTAGGACACAGAGCAGTGGATTCAAACTATAGGAAAAGAGATTACCACCTCAACATTAGAAGGAACTTCCTGACAGTGGAACATGCTTGCTCAGTATGTGGTGGAGTCCCCTTCTTTGGAGGTCTTTAAACAGAGGCTGGATGGCCATCTGTTGGGGATGCTTTGTGAGTTCCTGCATGGCAGGGGGTTGGACTGGATAGCCCTTTTGGTCTCTTCCAACTCTATGATTATATGGACCTTAACAGAAGAGCTTTTAAGTTCTTGCTTTTTTCCTTAAGATGATTCTTTAAGAAAATGCACATAGGAGCCAGTTATTTTCCCTTCTCTCCTTTAAGGAGATTTGACAAAGCCACCATAGATCAGGCTAATATATGTGTTTCCTCTATACTTCTATAGAATATACCAGAGATGTACAGTTTGCCAGCCTTATTTTGTGTGGCCCCTGACATCTTCTGTTTATTTCCTTAATCATCATGGAAGCAGCAGCAGCTCCAGTCTATAGGGGCAATGGAAAGTGAAAAGAGAGTAGTGTGAGAGAGAGGTTGGAAGCTCATCAATGGATAGGATCAGCTGGAACAGCAGTGGGCTTCAGAAAGATTTCCTAGCCAGTGGCCAGGTGAGGAGAGGGATGTGGATGTGTGTGACACCACAGAGTTCATACACATGGACTTCTGCATTTCTCTCCTCACGTTGCCTCTGTAGATAGCAACTACTGCCTCCATGAGGATGATGGGAAAGAACACAAGATACCAGGGAGGCACAGAGCCCTGGGGAAGGAAGGGAGGCAAGAGTATGGAGTTGCTGGGGGGCAGTATCTGGGGTAAAAGATTTTAAACATAAGTAAAATGTGTGCTTGTGAGGGGATGCATGGATGGAGATGGGAAGAAAGAGATGGAGATGGCAGACTGCACAGATTACTTTCCTCTGCAGAAATACGATCCTTGATTTCAAAATGGTTGCCTGTTTCTGCTGCATATTCACAATATATTTAAAATTAATTCCTTCATTCCTGTCACTTAATGGCTTATAAGAGACAAAGGGGAAGACACTAATATTACCAGTAAATCAGACAAAGAGAATGTGGGCCTGGCTTGCCTTATGCAAAAGCTTTGCAAAATAGCTCAGTCCTTCACATTTTTCCAAAGGGAAGAACATTCATCCAAGAAACAATTCCATAAACTCAAGGCCATCATTAGACAGACCCTCATTCATTTGCTTATTTTGTGGAAAATAGGGTAAACCTAAAACCATTATTTAAAACAGTCTTGAAAAAGCAAAAAAGGCCATGTCTGGATTCTGGTAGTCTTTGGTTTCCTCTTTGAAACAAATTTTTAGCTTTGTGAATGGCAGGTACTAAATATGTGTCAGGAGTGGAGAAATGAGGCTGAATCAGCTGTTTGATACTTGAAAAATATGGAGTATGTTTGTTGTTTGGGGTATTATATGTGTTCATGCATGAGTGTCTTTTTAATATTTTTCCTATAATTGTTATTCTCAGTCAAAATTTCCCTCCACAGTCTATTTCTGCATATGGATGGAATCATTATATGTCCATGTATCTTTTCCTCTGTAAGGAAAAAAGCAACTTGGGTGGCAGTTTTGATCAGACAAATGCCCAAGAGCAGAGTTAAACAATTCATTTCCAAACTCCAACCCATTTATTTTTATTATGTTTTATCCTGCCCTTCAGCCTTTTGGACAAAGCATATAATTAGTAAAACAAAAAACAATAACAAAAGATGCTTAAAACAGACTAATATGTGCTGCAGCAATTACATTTTTTTTAAAGAAAAAATGCCTAATGCCTAAAATAATGTAAACTTTGTGCCTGGCAGACATGGGGGGTGGGGGGAGGCACTTCATAAGTATGCTACCAGTGTTGCGTAAGCCCCTTTCCTTATGGTGAAAATGGAGAAAATATTTTTTTGTCCTCCCCTTATCAACTTAAATACAAAATTAAGTCTTAGACTTAAAAAACTAGTCCATTGCTCAACCTGACACTCTCCTCCCTTCCTGTGGTTCCAGCATGTTGGATGATTTTGCTCATGAGCTGGACAGCACCCAGTCACGACTAGATAATGTTATGAAGAAGCTTGCAAAAGTGTCACACATGACCAGTGGTGAGTAGCATGGAATCTAAAAGAAACACATTAAGTCTCCTTTTATTGCAGGGGATGAACTAGCAAACCTCAGAAAAGCTCCATTTGGATTTTGCTGGCTGTGGGATTCCAGGATGTTAAGATTAGAGTTACTTTAGTGCAGTGGCTCCTAACCTTTTCTATGCCACAAATGTGTAGGCAGTGTTTGATTAGTGTTTGCACCTCTAAAAAGTAATTATCACATTTGAAGATGAAGTCTAATTTCCCATTTTTGAACCACAAATTGAACAACATACAATATTACAGGTGAGCAAACTGAACTTAAAAGAATATGTTTTTAACTCAGAGACTTAAGCAATTAGATTCTAATTTAATCAGAAAAACATTGAGTGATGACTTGTGACTTGTCACTCAAGGACACAAGCCACTCTTTGTCATACACCCTGAAGTTCCATCTCACACACCCTGGGGGTGCGGGCACCCCAGATTGGGTAACCCTGCTTTAGTGGCTTTTGAGCTTTTTGACTGCTACTGATTTCTCAGATATTCAGTTTCAGTTGTAACAATTGTATCCTGTTGCACTTGTCAGCTAGATAAACTAAATGTCACTATGATATGGAAACTTGGAGGCAGGGGATGTCTTTGTTTTCCTAAAACAATATGGGTGGACTTCTTCAAATTTTCATTCCACATTTTTTAAATGTTTTCTTCTAAGGATTCCAACATCAACAGCTCAGTTACCTTTGGCAGGTGGAGGTTTCTTAATCTTTCAACAGAGTAAGAAGTAAGGACCTGGCTGGGAAGAATCATTGCTTTTAAACTGAATTCCACAGACGCCTTGGGAGTTTGTTAGAAGCTTACCAGTAAAGAGAAAATCAGTAATGCCCCCCCCCCCCCACAGCTTGGCTACCCTTGTAGATCTTCCCTTGCAAATATGGAGGTGGAAGGAAGTGCTGAGAGTGTCCTAAGGCATTCTTCAGCTTCACTTGAGGTGATTGTGAGACCATCTGAAATGTGTTTGTCCTAAAACATTCCCTATATACAAAAATTCCAAGCAAGAATGGAAGGCATTCTTTAGATTAGAGCTTCTGAAAACTATTGCTATAGAACACTGGGAAAGGGCAACAAAAGAACCTAAAAATACTTTTCAAATCATGATGAGATCTAGGTTTGTTTGTTTTTTCAGTTAAGGGATGGCCAAAAAGTAGATTATCTGTCAAACTCTTTAGTTGTTTAAGGAGCCCTGGTGGTGCAGTGGTTAAATGTCTGTACTGCAGCCACTAACTCATAAACCACAAGGTTGCGAGTTCAATACTAACCAGGGCTCAGGCTAGACTCAGGCCTGCATCCTTCTGTGGTGGCTAAAATGAGTACCCAAATGTTGGGGGGCAATGAGCTTACAGTCGTAAACCGCTTAGACACTGCATAGCGTGGTATGAAGCAGTATATAAATGAAGCTGCTTTGCTTTAGCTGCTTTTTGTATTATCAGCAACATTGTGTGAAAGACTTAGGGGGGTTGCAGACTGCCAGAAATAGTGCAAATTGAGTCCACTTTTAGGGTTAGGGTTAGGGAATCATGGGAACTGTATTTTATTGTGGCACCAGAGCTCTCTGACAGAGAAGGCTCAATGTCTCAGAAAAACAATTCCCATGATTCCCTAGCACTAACTCTAACCCTAAAAGTGGACTCAATTTGCACTATTTCTGGCAGTCTGCAACCCCCCCTTAATGTTAAAGCAAAAGAGAGAGAGAGAGTTTATATACCATGGAGCATAATTTTGTTCCAAATTATTTTTCCAAATAAGATATATGGACTAACCCTTACATATTCTTTTGCAGATCGGCGACAGTGGTGTGCAATTATCATTCTCTTTGTTGTTCTGCTGGTGGTGATTATCCTGTTTTTTGTGTGATGACAAATTGGAGCTCAGATACTTTTCCTCGCTCCTTTCTCAATGAAATTTCAGACACTCTTCTTGTCCAACAGAGAGGATTCCCATTATAAAAACCATGTCTTGGGAGCTTGATACTGTGCTCCTCTGTGGATGGACACCAGTGGCATGACTGTCTGAATCTCATGGTTCTTCTGCTCATAATCCTGATCAACCTGCTGAGGAAATAATAGAACACTAACAAATGCCAAAACTGTGCTGTCACAGGAAGCACTTCCTGCGGGTTTTGAACATGGTAGTTTTTCTGCGCTTTTCTCTGAGGCAAGTGGATTGGAAAGGAAGGAACCATTTCCATTCTGTTGCAGGTGTGAACCATTTCCAGGAAGTATTTCAAATGCCTTTCTTCTCCTTGTAAAAACAGAACTCCTGGCAGTGTTAAAAGCCACATACAGACACAATGGCCCTTGCGGGAAAGCATTCAATTGCCCAGAGAATTCTCTTCATAAGCCAGTTTACACATCACTGCCCTGCAAGTAGCCATGGAACCACATGGGCCAGCAAAAGCAGTCACTAAATTCGCACTGGTTTTTCCCCAAAACATTATTGTGCTGTCAGCCCATGAAGGGTAAATACCTCTGTACCCCAATGTTAAATAACTGCATAGAGTGATACACATTTCATGTGAGGCAGACCTATTTCTATAGCAGGCTAGCAGAAATCTTGGGTAAAATCTGCTGTACGTTTGAATTGTACCCATATTGTGCTGTCATGCCTTGGGCTGCTGTAGTTTGACTTCAGTTTTCAGAGCTTTAACCTCAGTTTCACTACACTGAAAAGTGGAAGGCCAGTAAGCTTACTGTAGCTAAAGTCTCGCTTGCTTTTTCTGTGAATTATTTTTGGCTTTGAAAGTAAGTCTGGTGAGAAGAAACTGTTCCCTTTGGATTCTGCTGCTTTTCACTAACAGCTGCTTCTGTTCGGTAATTGCCTGTGTCAGGTCTAAAATTTAATAGTTTAAGGGAAAAGTGGCTGCCACTCAGAGGGGTCCTCATTCTCTCCTGTGTATGTAAAACTTGTACCTATTAAAGAAGGGTACATCTTATTAGAGGCACAAGCATCAAGGACTGCACTACTATATTAGCAGTGATAGTGAAGCTGGTCCAAAGCAGAGGGAAGTCACAAAGAAAATGGAAGCTGGCAATTCCTCATCTTTTCAGTCCTGTGGCGATGGAATAAATAATCCTCCACAGTTTTAATGTATGAATGAATCATGTAGGATAGGTAGGAAAGTGGTGTGGCTGAAACAGCCAGCACTTCGTCCTTGAATAGATAAGAGGAGTTTGACTCCTGGAAGCTTGTGGGAGTTCTTGAGTGAAAAGATCAATGATGATGGGCAGGCAGAGAGGGGAAGTCTCATTGCCTCTACTGGCCTGCAATGCAGAGCCATGGAAGCTGTGGAAATAATTTAAGAAAGCAAATTCTTACAGGCAGACAAGTTCAGTTGGCCCATGCACTGTGTTTCCTAGAAGTTTCTGTGGTATGCTGGAGTTTCTCTGAAAGGTGAAGAGAAATCCCTCACTGGGGGAGTCCCTATAGAAAGGACTTTCCTGAAGGTAAAAAGTTTCAACACAACTACTTTACTGTGTCCTTAAGCTTTTCTCCCCTTCCTTTCCTTTTCATCCTATCCATGATGAGTGGTCAGGTATCTCACTCCAACTTTCTCCATGTTGCAGAATGTCTACTTTGTCTAATACCCTCTTAAACACTTAGTGTCAAAAGCCTGGAGGTCCACTTAGCGGTCTGGAATTCACCTCTGTCTTCCAACCCATGATTTGCAGAAGTACCTACAGTTTCAGGGTTCACTGAAAGAGTTTGTACAGTAGCGAGAACTGAGCCTAGCTCTTGTCTTTTAGCATTGCACTGCATCATTCCTCATTTTTATTTCTTATTTTTTACTTTTTTGTAATATTTCCTAACATTTTAAATGGATTGCTTACTCCACCTCTTGTATAAATGCTGTCTACTGTATCTCATAGTGACTAAGTGAATGAATGTCATTTTTCCCTTTAAATTTGTCTTTAATGCAACCCCCTCTGTTTAAAGAGAATGAGACTGAACTAACAAAAGTCTCTGTGGCTCTCAAGGTCTCCCTTTCAGTGGCTGCCTTCTTAGTACTGTTGTAACAAAGGGGACTTTTATGTGTGTGAACAATTCTGGTCTGGCTGGTACTTCAGAACAGGCAATGCTTTTGTTTTGAACTAAATTTCATAAAATGCTACTTTTAGACATAAGGTTAGCAATATCTCAAGACTTGCTTTCAAAACTCTCCACCCGGTTGGCAGCCACAGAGTACAAGTGCTGTTCATCCACTCTATACAAACCCATCCCATTTCACAAGAAAACTGCTCATTTTACCATCATACTGTATTTTGTATGTGCCTTATTGAGAGCTTAAAAACGTAACTGCTAAGGGGATGAATCCTGCAAAATTGTTACACATGAGAGAGTTATAGGAAAAGATACCTGTTCCCAAAAAGTAGAGCATGATTTTAGGTTGGTATTAGTGGCCCAAAAGATATGCTGACAGCCACTGGGGCATAGTGGTTTGAGTGTTGGACTATGACTCTCTGAAACCCTGCTTGGCCATAGAAACCTGCTGGGTGACCTTGGGCAAGTCACATGCTCTCAGCCTCAGGAGAAGAAAGTGGCAAACCACCTCTGAACAAATCTTGACAAGAAAACCCCATAATAGGGTTGCCATAAGTCGGAAATAACTTGAAGGCACACAACAACAAAAACAACAAGATAACAATGCTGGATCTGTGCTCTGGGAGTGGTTGGATCATTTGGTCACATTTAGTGCAGAGAGATGTCAGATTTACTTGCCTTTGGGGGAGGTTGCTGGATGCATCCCTGCTTGAATAAAACTGCTCTGGCCATGCCTTTAATTATTTCAACGAAGGTGTATAAGTGGTCTCTAGTTCTCTTTCAGAAAAAAAAAGCAGTAACTGGACATTGCATACTTGTCCATGTCCCTTTGTCACTGTTATTCGTCTAATACTGCTCCATTGTTTTACACATTTCAAGGAACCCAAGCAGCCAGAAATAGCAGTAATAGCCAGCAATTATACTCCCTAGTTGTAGTGTGTGCACAGGCTTAGAAGGTGAAATGTGCAGAATGTGGCTTATGCCAAATTGTTCCTGTCATTTTCACTATTATGGTTAAGTTAGTATTGTGTCTTGGCCCCTTCATTGAGGACTTTTAGGATGCTGTGAAAGGAAAGGAGAGTTACATTTGCACATCCACTGGACTCCATCTGAATTTACCCAAACGCTAAGATTACCTTGGATAGGTGGGGAGAATTCTTGATTTTCTTAACTGCCATCTTCTAGTCCACCAACACAAGGTGACCCCAGACAACCATGGTATAACAGGGCAGAGAATCTTGTGTCTGTTAGATGAAGATGAGAAGAGAGGCATTAGCAAAAAGGACCTTTTTGTATAGAATCATAGAGTTGGAAAAGGTCATAAGGGCCATCTAGTCCAACCCCATTCTGCCATGCAGGAACTCAAAATCAAAGCATTCCTGATAGATGGCCATCCAGCCTCTGTTTAAAGACCTCCAAAGAAGAGCTCTATAGAAGAGGAAATGTTGGTATGTCTGTTCTGCTGAGATTAAAATAGTCTCACCTGCCGCAGTTCTCTGGTTGAAGCTAATGTAGCAAGATGGCTAAAGCCATGAGCTGAAGACTGAGGAGGTTCCAGTTCAGATCTTCTCTCAGCCATGAGCTCCTGAGAAGGCCTCATGCAAACTCAGACAGTTTGAGGGTTGCAAGGGAGCAGGTTCATTCTCTGCATCAACCTCATCTATGTATCTTTGATTGTAAAGAAAAGCAAATGAGCAAGTAGTTGTGAGGCTCAAAACTTTATTCCCCCCCCTTAAAAAGAAGATTCATTATTCATAAATATGCAAGAAGGGGTGTTTTTAATGTATTTCCTGTGGAATTGCTGGCAGTTGGGCATTAATAGACCATTTCATATGACAAACTAATCAGGCATGGTGTTTCTGGATATGGTGCTATTAACATAACATATCACTCAGTAGGAAGGGAAAAACAACTGAATGGAAAAATATTTGCCATTTTGGGTTTCCTAAAGATTATCATCCAACAAAAGGAATGTGTTGGGGGGATCACTTATTGGGGGGAAAGTGCTCTTGGGTGATTTGTAAAGTACTATGCACATACATAGTACTGCACAAGTAATAATATATTTCAGTTATCTGCCTACATCACTTGAAAACTATGCGGAATTAGCAGAGCACTCAAACTTGCTCAAGAAACGTCTGTGGGTAGGCACTGAAATGCCCTGTGAGGAGAACTGTTGACCATCATTTCTGATGGGAGAAATGGTGATCCAAGGGCAAGATGAGATAAGGGACTGCAGCACAGACCCTCAGGTTAAAACCTCCAGGCGTTGTCAGGGGGAACCATTGCATCTCAAAGAAATTGTGCAATTATGAAATGTTGTCAACCACTGTTTATTATTCATGCTGTTGGAATCGTGTAATGGTTACTGAAAAGAAACAAACAAAAAGATCTGGCTACAGTATTAAAAATGGAGATTGACTTACCACCTATGGAGTTTGGTTGCTTTTCAACTGGTGGGAGTTTTGTGGCTGTTGGGAAGGCTTGAGAAAAACTGGCTTTGATTTATTTCGTTCCAAGTCTAGGCACTTAAGGAGTTGGACATCAGCCATTCATATTGCCTCAGTTTGGTACCCACGCTTATTCCAAGGAGCATAATCTTCCTCCGCTTCATTTTTTAAAAAAACAAAACTTTGAATCCTGTGGGGTTAGTCATAAAGGATCTGAATTGCCTGAAACCAGAGCATCCTCTAGGGACAACTATATGTGCACCCACATATAAATAGATCAGTATTTCCTTAGGATCCTTTCTAGTATTTCTAACCAGATTATTTATTCCATACTCCCCCCCCCCCCGATGAAACCCAAAGCAGTTTATAATACAAGATAAAACAAAATAGCCCAAACAGTATATAATACAATTACTCTATATACCACTGTTAAGCAATGAGCCAGATTATTGTGGGGGGTGGGTGGGGGTCCCTTTGCTTGGAAGAGCAATGGAGGACTCCAACAAGCCCCATCCATCTCTTGGTTTATTTTTCTACTAACTTTCAGCATTCTGTGTCTCTGGCAAAGTGCAGAGCATGCTTACTGGACAGAAGTTTGGAGGGATATATGTTTTGCACTGCATATTTTGTTGTTCATTGACATATGCTAATGCCTGCCACTTGTTTCTCAGGGGATCCATTTTGGTTGTGCCATCCTGTTGGCACTCAGCCACTACTGACAAGAAACAGGGGTCTAGCTATGGGGGGGGGGGAGAAGAATGAGGGCATTGCTCTCCCCCCAAATAAGAATTCTGCCCCATCACCTACAACAAGGGAGCTTACCTCCAAAAAATGCATCCTACAATGATTCCACTTAAAATCATAAATACAAAAACCGGACACCAGGAATGTGGGTGAGGTGTGTGTGCAAAATTAGAGCATACACCCCCAATAAGAATTCTATCTCCCCCAAGTGAACTTTTCCTTCACTCCCCAAATTTCTAGCATTACAGAGAATGAAGCATTGAAAAGCATTCATGCCTAGGACTACTTTACATTCTCTGTATTCACATCCCCTTGGCTACTTTGCATGCTTTTCTTTGGATACCCAAACTTTCTAAATGCTGAAATGTTAAGTCAGTGCAATGATGGAAATTTGGGACTGAAGGAGAATTTCATTGGGAGGAGAGGGAAGAATTCTTGTTGAGGATAGTAATGCCCTCCTTCCCTCGCTATATCCCTGGACAGAGGGCATAATCGAACCAAGAGTGAGTCTTTAAAAACTTTGTTCCAGATGGTGCCCACCTCCTAGTAAGCCTCTCAAGTGGCATCCCTGCCCTTGCCGCCTCCGATGATATTTCTATCAAGGAGAGCCGCAGCGCCTGAGTCAGAGCAAGGCACCAGGCTCCCTTCAAAATGCCATTCAAGGGAAGAGTGGGAGGCCATTTTGTACTGCTTTACAAGGTCTTGAGAAGAAAAGCACCACAAGAAGCCCAAAGCTTTCTCCCTCCCCCATAATAACACACTCTCTCTCCCTCCCACACACACATACACAAACACACTCTTCTGGGAAGAGCCAGGCAATCTGTCCAGACACCCTGGAGTCATTGGCATTGGCCTGTGCACTTCTGGAGGGAAAAGGAGAACAAAAGCCAAAGTTACTCATGAGAGAGGGGGGTGAATGTGGAGCTGGCTGAAAGATCAATGGCAAAGCCAAGGCTGGGCAGGTGGCTCCTTGGCTTGGCTGCCAGCCCAGAATGCTTGGGCATTGAGCCTGGCTCCCGCCGCCTCCGTCCCCCAGCTCTCTCTCTTGTGCCAGTGGGAGCCTTGGGCAACTGGAGCAAGATGCCCTCCCTGGCTGGCTTTGCCAAGCCTATGGAAAAAGCCAGCAAAACAGGGAGCCCCGGTTTTGAAGGAGTGACTGTGACAGCTACAAAATGTGTTGCGGGACAGCAGGAAGGCAGGCCTGGAAGGAAGGAAGGAAGGAAGGAAGGAAGGAAGGAAGGAAGGAAGGAACAACTTTTACTGGTAAAGCACCAGCAGCTGGCTCTTCCCAGTGGCACAAGTAGTATAACAGAATCACAGAATTGGAGGAGACCTCAAGGACCATCTAATCCAGGGGTAGGCAACCTTTCCCCTTTAAGAGCCGAGGGACTTCAGCTCCCAGAAGCCTCAGCCATGTTGGCCAATAGTTCCTGGGATTCTGGGAGCTGAAGTCCCTCGGTCCTTAAAGGGGAAAGGTTGCCTACCCCTGATCTAATCCAACCCCATGCCATGCAGAAACACACAACTAAAGCACTCATGAGAGAGGACCATCCAATATCAGTTTGCAGACCTCCAAAATGAGAAAATCCGCCACCCTCCAAGGAAGCCAATTCCACTCTTGAACTCTTGGCTCTTACCATTAGGAAGTTCTTCCTAATGTTTTGCATAGGTTTTACTTACAAAACAGTTGTGTGTGTGCGCCTGCCTGCTTTCAAGTTGCCTGTTGACTTATGGCAATCCCATAAGACGTAGAGATCCCATAACTCTAAAGGTGTGAGAGAGGCTATGGCTTCAATTGTAGGTATACTTTGCAGAAACTGGGGGATGGAAGAGTGGGAGGAATGACACATCCCGTAAGAGTTTGGTGAGGACAGAGGACAATGATTTTCTGCAACATGTGTTTCAGATCTAATAGTGAAAGCTGGTGTAGCTTTTGGGTATTTTGGTGGAACTCCCAGAAGAGCCATTTTGAACCCATGTTTTCTGGGGAAAAGTCCCCAAACTTCCATTCAGCCCTACTGATTCATCTTGGGTAAACCACTCATCCTTACATTTCTGTTGTAATGATTGCCTGGGATATCCCATGTACATGGTCCAGAGCTCCTCAGAGGAACAACAGAATCTAGTATGAAGAATAAAACTAAAGGGGTTAGGTTGTGTTCCTCCAACATAAAATGGCATTTAAAGATTTCTAGGGGCATCCAACTAAAGGAACAACTAGAAACTACAATAGACCAATACAATGAATAGATCACTAACTCAATTTGAAACACCTATAAGTGATACTAAGGATAATTCTAAAGGCCTAACATCCAAAATCTATTCTGTCCTATTAGAAACCAAATTCCCTGAGCCTACAGGGGACAGAAAGGCTCTGTTAGTCCTAAAGAACATCTCCAACAATCAACTTTGGTACTTAACACCAATCAAACTGCAATACCTGGGTTGTTCTTTGAATACTTAGCTGGAGAAATTGTAGTGCACAAGGCAGCTGTTTAGTTGGTGGGAATGCCTACAGGTAATGAGAGAGTGGAGCCAGGTTTTCCAAATGCAAAAGAACAAAAGTTAATGTTGACCCCCAAATTGGATTACTCTATTTGAAAATCAGTGCAGATCCATAAAAGATAAAGAAGTAATTAGATTTTTTTATGTTTAGCTGCAAGGCTTGAAATTGCTTCAAAGTGGAAAACTCTGAGCTGTTTATCAATACAATCTTGGCTGAAACATCTTTGGGGTGTCACTTTGATGGAAAAACTATTTTCTAGTCTTTGACATATGAGTGACAGAGAAACACGACCTTTTTGCCATCTGGTTTCCTTTTACTGACTTATTAATCATACAAATGATTTTGTTGCCCCTCCTAAATCACACATGAACATGTGGAATGATATTACTAAGAAAGACTCATAGTAGTTTATTATATATGATGCAGATTTCAAGATTGTGCTCTGCTTTGTATGTCTTGAAAATGGATATTTGAAACATGTCATTTGGTGTTTTATCTTTGTGATTATTTAAATAAAACACAATAAAAGTGGGTTTTTTTAAAGATTGCTGGGTGTTAGATGGGGATGGGATGGAGGGCTAGTGCAGGAGCCCACATGTTTTAACCTTAATAGTTAATCATTCAAATGAGTTTGTTGCCCCTCTTAAATCACACATGAACATGTTTTGAATTGCTGACCTTATTTTGTTATGATCTGACAAAGTGCAAAAAATGGGCATTTTGTGTCTGTTTTTCAGCTTCTCCTATCAGAATTTTAGGAGCGCAGTGTATCAATACTGTATGGTTATCAATTACTCTGAACATGATTAGAAGCCATATATATGTATATATGGGCAGGTTGCATACCTGTGATGATGTTTCTTTGAGTGGTCATCTGCAAATTCACACAAATGGGTTATTCTGCGCCTGCGCAGCCACTCTCCAACTGCCTTATTGGCTGGCTTCCCGCCTAAACCCTCAGTTCCTTTTATCCGCCAAAGCAGCAGCCCACTATCGAAGGAGAGGCAGGGCACCACTCTGAGGGGAGGATGGGTGGGATTTGTGTGAATTCGCAGATGACCACTCAAAGAAATACTGTTACGGGTAAGCAACCTGTCCTTCTTCTTCATGGTCTCTGCCAATCACACAAATGGGTTATTTAGAATGACAAGCTCCGGTCAGTGGAGGAGGGAGTGCCATGCCACATAAGAAAGGCATATTGCCTCAAACAAAATCACCGTTTGTGAGTCTGAGCCCAAGGCATGTAAGTATAGGGGCAAACAGTCCCACTAATATGACACTACATGAGTCAAGCTGAAATTTCAATACTGAGACGTAGTGGAAACAGTCACCAATGCAAGTGAGAACAGTGAAAGCAGGCTTGCCAGCTAACCCATACGTTGCACAGTCTGTTGATAGACCTTGATGGTCTGTGACAGGGGTAGGCAACCTTTCCCCTTTAAGGGCCGAGGGACTTCAGCTCCCAGAAGCCTCAGCCATGTTGGCCAATAGTCCCATGTTGGCCAATAGCTCCTGGGATTCTGGGACCTGAAGTCCCTCGGCCCTTAAAGGGGAAAGGTTGCCTACCCCTGGTCTGTGATAACAAGGGAGATGTATGGCTAAAGTCAAGGGAGAATCTCTGACCTAGACAGCATAGGATTGTTAGCAACGGAATCATGCCAAAGCTATCCAGTAGGTAGTGAAAGAAGTTCACTACTGCAAGCTGTCAAGGGCAAATACCGCAACAAGAAGGTTATACAGACTCTGTCTGCTCCAGGAGATGAATGGAAACCAATGCAAAGCAACAGACTTGCATCAATGTGAGGCTGTCCAGGTCGTTACATTGGCAATCATGAAAAAAGGGGCTTACCAAGCCCTCAATTTTAAAGATGAGTCAAAGGGAATCTTTCAAGTGAAAAGGGCAGTGACCTGATAAAGCCTCTAAGCCGTTGTTTGAAGATTATGGCATCAACAGACAAAGCCTAGAATACTAAACAATCTAGGGCTAAGTGTTCACACAGAATGTGAAATAGACCATCTGTGCTCAACAATGAAATGGTTGGTCATCACCAGCAAAAGCGGCAGAAAACAAGTGCCTGCACCACAATTGGGCAGTAGGACATCTGGATAGTCCATTCATACAGAGAGAGCCTAATGGCATTGAACTGGAGAAGCTCCAGTAACAATTTCTGGAATAGTGGTGGACATCAGAGAGGAGGAATAGTACCTCATCTAGTCACAGCAAAAACACTGACAATAGGGATGGTGAGAATATCACAATATCCAGTTGTTCTGAACGTAATGTTTCAGGCTGTCAGCATGAAACATGCAGTTCTTGGTGAAAATGCCAGAGAAAATAATAATGGCTGGTGTAATGACTGGAAGACTAGTCATAGCATTATAAAAGCAAATGGATTTCACACTGTAAAGTAGAAAGAGATCCCTGTGGGAATGTTATCCCATCTCCATTGCTAAGCCCAAGAGCCAGCGTTGTCAGAGACTACTCTGTGACCATGGGGCCAGCATGATTGCACAGAATGCTGTTACCTTCTCACCAAAGCGGTCCCTATTTATCTCCTTGCATTTGCATGTTTTCGAACTGCTAGGTTGGCAGAAGCTCGGACTAGTGACAGGAGCTCAACCATCATGCAGCACCTGGGTCTTGAACTGCCAACCTGCCGATCTTGCAATCAACAGAGTCAGCCTCTTAACCACTTGAGCCACTGCATCCCATATACATAGAGAGAGAGAGAGAGAGAGAGAGAGAGAGAGAGAGAGTATGTTTTGGCATGTTCTTAGATCTTAACCCAAACAAAATGGTTACAGCATCTGGTTGCAGAACCCAAGCAAGGCCAACTAAAGGTTAAACTCCAGCTGTTCCCTTCCTTCCTTTTCAGGAGGGAGCACTTAAAAGCTCTGTTGCCCATCTGGCAGGAGCATCCTTCTACTGTGACCTCTGGCTGAAGCTCTCCCCTTGCCTGCATCAGTGCACAAATAATAGTTCAGGCACAGAACGAGATGATTAAATATCCCCTTTTGCTAGAATGCCATCTGCGGCAGAGTCAGAGGAAAGAAAAGGAGAGAGGAGAAAGACCGTCATATATTCTCCAAAATATATAAGAAAGTATCTATAGAATCAGCATAGCCCTGCTGGTCCTCAACAAATAAAGAGTTATGTGTGATCCCATTTAAGAGCCAGTATAATATGTTGGCTTCAAATCCCCATTCACCAAGATAGCTTGCTGACTGACCTTTCTGACTGAGCCAATCTCCATCTCTCAAGCTAACCTATCATACAGGGTTGCTGGGGAGGGGAAGAAACATGTATCCTTCTGTTCAGTTCCTTATAGCAAGGGTCGGAATCATGCAGCCCTCCAGATGTTGATGCACTGCAACTCCCAGCATTCCCCACCATTGACTGTACTGGCTGGGATTGATGAGAACTGCAGTCCAACATCTGGAGAGACATACACCTCACACCCTTGCCTTAGAGGAAAGGCAAAGCATGGATATACAGCATATTTTGCTTCCTTGATTGTGACTGATTCAAGCCACACTTACCTGCTCATGCTCCAACATGAGCAACCCATATCCAACAGCTGACCTAGAATTTCCTAATGCCATCCAATAAGGCTTACAGTATAGTCACAGAGACACCAATTTACTTCCTTTAGGTCAGGGGTAGGCAACCTTTTTGAGCTGGGGGCCGGGTTGCTGTCCCTCAGACAATTGGGGGGCCGACGCACCAAAAATAAATAAATAAATAAATAAATAAATAAACAAATATGCATGCACACTCTCTCTGCCCCAGAAAAGCCATGGCAAAACCCCTGTGGAGATTTTGCCAAAAAAACAAACAAACAAAAACACCCCAAGAACAAGTAATAACAACAATAATCAATATCATAATGGTGGGCGGTGGTAGGACCAGCCTGGGGCTGGTCCAAAGGCCTTGGGGAGCCGCATCCGGCCCCCGGGCCTAAGGTTGCCTACCCCTGCTTTAGGTATTTGGGCAGAGACAGATCAAGCTCTGCTGGAGCTTTAAGCTGTGTCAAATTTAAAAGTCCTCTAGAAAGTGTGTAGTATAAAAAGTATTATCAAATAAAACTTGAAATGTTTGTATTCGGGGGACTATCATAACCCAAGGTCCTACACTATAGCTTACTTCTGTCACTGTATATGGGACAGGACTGTGTGGCAGTCTTAACTCAAGCAGACTACTGAACAACCATCACCAGAACATGGGGTGCAATATCCAGCTTCTCTGCTTACCTTTGACAATTATCAGTTTCTCTAGCTCAGAGGTGGAGATCACATAGCTCTCCAGATGATGGATTGCAGCTCCTAGCATTCCACACCATTGGCTATGTTGTGCAGGGCTGCTGGGACTTGCATGATTCCCGTCCATGCTGTAGCACATCTGACCATGAAGCAACATGAGTAAATGGTAGGCTTCAGCCTGAGGGACTCCCCTACCTGTGTAGCTGATACAGTTATATATCCTGAGGTCACTGCAATCTCTTTCTCAGCTAAATGCAAGCTGGCCTTCGGTGGGCTGGAGGCTAGCTTTTCCCCACAGCTTTGCAAAAAAGCCTTTGCTGGCTGGTCACTCAGAGTTTAAAAGCTGCCCAGCAGACTTCCCTTTATTCAACAGTTCATTGCATTCACCTGAGAAGGATTTCAGAGAACTCATTTTCCTGCTTTTGAAGGACCATGGCTTAGACTAGAGCTTTGAACACTGTGTCCAAGTTTTCAAAACAGCAATAAGGAGCAGTCAAAAATTTAAGATACACAGGGTTGACAATCAGGAATTAGTTATTAACAAATTTGTGTTCTAAATACAAATGAAAACATCTGTTTCAGTTCACTTAGGTCCAAAACACACTGCAGAAATAATCCAATTTGAGATTGCATTATTATTATTATTATTATTATTATTATTATTATTATTATTATTGCCCAGGCTCAATGCTAGGGAATTCTGGGAACTGCAGTTTTGTGACACATTTAGCCTTCTTTGTCAGAGAGTTCTAGTGCCACAATAAACTACAATTCCCCAGATTCCCTAGCAGTGAGCCAGGACAGTTAAAGCAGTCTTAAACTGGATTATTTTTGCAGTGTGTTTTGCACCTTAGTTATGCTTCCTGCAAAATTAACATATTGTCCACATTTATAAATTGCATGATGCACACATTTCTGTCTTTATGAAGAGCTTATACCACCAAATATGGGTTTTTTAAAGCTTTTTGTTCAATCTATAGCAAAGGATAAGCTGTCCAACCTTCAAATAGGGGGCATCCTTTAGATTAGAATAAGGGATCCTTGCCAGCCCTATAAGGGTCAGCCTTTCCAGTCCTCAAATCTTCTCTCTTTTAAAAAGGGACACCTGGCAATCCCAGTTCAAAACCACATTCAGGCCATGTGAACCTTTGATGAAGTGCAACTGATCCCCCCTCCCAACAAATACAAAAACAAATACCTGGACTCTGTATCTTCTCCAAGCTCTCCCCTCCCTAACATTCAGAAATCCAGAAATGGAAAACAGCACAATGACTGAAAAGCAAGCAAACCAAGACTAAGTGAGACCAGTATTTAGAGATGCTGCAGAATTGCCATGCTCCATGCACACTTATTTTACAGGTCGCCCACATGAGGGACCACATTATCCCCTCAGTGATATACAGTATACCTTTCTTTTATGGCACAAGAGAAGTATGTTTTGTGTCTTGATATTATAGCACCACAATACAATTAGCAACAACAATTTTTCAACATGATTTCAAAACTCTCTCATCACGGATACTTGGGCAGTGAACAGAAAGGGTTTTGTCTCCTCATTTTAATCATAACCAACATTATAGGATTATGGTGTTACATCTTTTCCCTTCAAACAAAATCTAGAAGATAGTTTTGGACATTATTGAAAGATTGAAAGAGTGATTCTTTTTTTTTTTTCCCATTGGAGGGGCGACAGCTTTTTTTCAAGGCTGTTTCTGTCCTGGGCTGCTAATCCAGATTTAGAAAGCTGCACAATTGCATAGAGTGCAAAGGCTATAATGAACACGAGGCGAGTTTTAATTCACCTCCACCTCCAACAATTATGCTGCATCTCCTGCTGTATGGATAGGATGTAGTACAGGATGGGCCATTGGAGGAGGCTCAAGGGCCATGTTAGCTCCCCAGGAGACCTTGGAGGGCTGCACACTCCCCTGCAAAAAATATTTCACCCCCAAATGCCCCACACACATCTAGGGGGCATTTCACCATGATTTTCTCAGGGGGGAGGGGGCTTGCACCATTTTAGGCACAGGCGAGGTCTTTTTTAGCAACAGAAAGTGATCAGATGTCACTTCCAGCACACTTCGTTTAGCCAAAGGGCTAAAAACATGGTGAAATATGTGCCTTATAGCTCAAGGGATTCATAAATCCACCCTGAAGCTGTATGTGGCACACAGGCCACACTATGCTCACCCCCTGATGTAGTGGGATGTGTACACTTCAATACAGCTTTGCCTGCTCCTGTTCCCATCCCATGCAAGGGTGCTTGTAGTTTATAATTGCTGACAATTAAAAGGCATTATGCAGCTATTCCATTTTTAACCCTTCTTAAAAGATTTTCTCTTGTACCAATAGAAGGTGGGAGAAATGAAAAGGGAAACACAGGAGAGTTGCAAACTGAAGATGGGACAGACATCCCGTAAACTTCCAGAAAGGCAGCCGTGCAAGTGAAAGCCATGCCTAGAAGCATGCATAGCATGACAAAACATGGTAGGTGTGCACCACTTGTAGTTCACAATGGAAGAGCAGGGACTGAGTAGTAAAAGGAAGTTAACAGCCTGGATATTCATTAATATTCTTGGGTTACACAAGGACAGTTGCTCTCTTTCCCAGTCTAAAGTCCACCACAGTGAGGATAAAATGGGGTAGCCTAAGATGTTTCACCACAAACTGCTTAGTAGGGCAGGATAAACACAGTAAACTAGTACAGTTGTTGGTCAAAGGAGTGCCCCACACAAGTATACATTGTACCTGATACCTCCCGGCTGGGTTCCTCTTTAACATCATCCAAATCAATGTCAGCATCTTTCCAAAAGCTTGGGCCAAATGCCCCTGCACCATAAATTCTGAGTTTGTCAGTGCTGAGTAGCTGTTGTCTTTATAAAGTGAGCTCTTGGTTCATTCATTACATGGACTGAAATCCTGCTCATCTGCACTGTGGAGGAGAAGTGCAGCTGTTAGATTTTTCTGTGCAAGGCAAAAGAGTGTTTTGAATCAGTCTTGCCAGTCTCCATCCATTCTTTTCTTATCCCTCCCAACAGGGACAGGGACACATGTGGTCTCAGGTGGAAAGTGTTCACTTTCCAAGGGCTGCACAAGAGGGCAGGCAGGATCTGTGGAGAGCAGAGCCTGCTATTCCCCACAAGCCTGGCTTTCAGAGCTTGTAGCCTAGCTCATCTCCTCCAATAACATGCCCACAATGCTATATTCTGAAGACACCCCAGAGCAAGGTATTGCTGACAGTGCCGCAGCAGCAAAGTGCCGGGTATGGCTTGTTGGCCCCCACCAAATCTTTTCGGAAGAGCTGAGCTGCCTGCTGTATGCTTGCAACATTTTACTTCCCACAGAGGAATTGGGAGAGGGCCTCCCATTATATTTCAACACCTCTCACATTCTACTGCCCAAGGCAGCCACCCATGGGTTAGATTAGAATATAGACATTCCTAGGTTCCCCCCTAAACTGCACATTGTATGTGTCGCCTTCCAGTCACCTGTTGACTTACGGCAACTCCATTAATTTCATAGGGTTTTCTTAATTCACAAAGCTACTTTTCCATCAATGAGCTGAGGCTGTAAGGATGTTTAAAAAAATAATTTAATCAGAGAATCATGGTAAACCAAGGTAGAGAGGCTACCCAGTAGTGCCAAGAGCAGCTCATGGCAGTACACACAACAGCTATATCACAACAGAGACCTCTCCTGTCACAATCAGCTCTTCACTGCAAGGCTCAGGAATGAACCTGGTCATTTGAGCTGGTGGGAATCCAAGGCAGTTCTATGACAAATGATTAAAAAAAAATCCCAATAAGAGCATATTCAGGCCACATTCTCCTTAAACACTGGTAAGCCCGATTTTGAGCTGTACCATTTCAGACCCGGAGGCAGGCAGCTCACATAACAGAATTTTTTCCATACCAAATGTAATTTTTAAAAATTACTTGCATGCCAGAAGAAAGGTTGTGGGCTACTCTTTTCCCCAACTTGATAATTTTCTATAAAGAAACTAATGCGCATTCAGTTACATGAAACCCACCTGTAGTCTGAAATGCTCCAGACCAAACACAGTTTTACTATGTCATGAGAATGAGGACATTGTCATTGTGCTAAACTTGATGGGGGACAAGAATGTGATGGCCAGACTACATTGGCTTGTAGGGTGACAGGGCTGCCTGGTCATTATTTAGAAAGCTTCCTCAGAAGTGAGCACAGTAATCCAGCAGTCCCATGAAATTGGGGGCCGTCACCAATCTTCCATTTACTGACTGCTTCTAAGAGGACAAGCCAGGGTCATCCACCTTCTTCAGACAGTCAACACTTGTGAACATAATGCACGGAAGGGGTTGATTTTCAAGAGAGTGCACTGAGCTCTTACTGTTAGGAAATAGAGTTTGAGTACAAGTACAGTAAAAGGTAGCAACAAAAAAATGGAAAGTGATTTAAATTTTTGTGGCTTCATAACAGGACAACAAATGATACACAGATTGGAAAGCTGACATTTGCAGTGCAGAGATGCCTGTGCCTAGCACAAAGACAGACTGAAAGCTGGCCCAGTCTGAAGTCACAACCTACCAGAGAGGGCAATGTCCGCTTTCATCAAGGGATGCTGTTACCCAAAACAGAGTTACCCAAAAGTTACCCAAAACCTCTTAACTCCGGGAAGCTTCCTGAGGAGAATATATGTTGGCAATGTGTCCACATTTTGCTTCAGCATGTTGAACAGATGTATCTGAAGAGATGTAATCTGATGAAGGGCAATGCTCATAGCAAGGACAAATTGTGAGCCTACATATCTTTATGTACCCACTTGGCCTACTGTGTTTAGAATATTGATTTAAGATGACCCAGCATCCTTCAGATTTTAAGGGGGGGTGGGGAGATACTGCTCTAACTAGAGGTTTGTTAAGTGCTGCCCTGGTTACTTCATCACACGTGTGAATGATAACAAGCTAGTGCCAAATCTTTCCTGCTAAGTTTCTTGGAAACGGGGGTGGGGAGAGGGAGGAGGGCAGAGGGGGAGCCATACTGCCTGCCAAAACATTTCACAGATAAAATATTTAACATGTACCAGCTTGTAAGACAAGCACAGCTCACAAGGTTGGGCTGTGCCACTGCCCTAGTCCAGGTCAGAAAGGCATTGAAAACCGAGATGTGAAGTAGGCTCTGCTCAAAGTCCCAAGCAGGCCCAGTAGGCACTGGAGGCTCTATGTGTTGTGCAGCGAAAGCTTCACATTCAAGCAAGCCCATGTGGATATCCTGTGCTTCTTTACTACCGCCGAAGAGGCCTCTGCCTCAGTACTCTAACTGAGAGGGTGTCTGCCCACAAGAAAAGTTCGTTGATCTGGGCCAGTCCCAACCCAGCAACCTTGGCACCATTCACTTCCAGTATCTCATCCCCAACTCCTAGGAGGCCTGCGTAAAGCTTAGCTGTGTTCGGGTCTGCCATCTCTTGGATGTAGATGCCTGCCAAGAAGAAATGAAGAAGAAGAAAAAACAATGTACTGATGTAAAAAAAATGCTAGAAATTTTGAAGCTTTGCTGGCAGGGGCGGGGAAGAGAAGGAATCAGTTTTCTCTTTGGGGTGGGGAATGGAAATGGCAGGAGGATGGAAATAACACAATACTGTATTTTCTCATGAGAACTAAACTTATTTTATTGCTTTAACAATATACAGTTGGCCCTCCACATTGGTGGCTTTGTTTATTTGTGGTTTTGATTAATCCTCAATCCACCTAGGAATCTCTAGGCCCTCCAACTGAAGTTGACCACAGAGTTGTGCTGGAGAACTTAGAAGTTCCTAAAGAAAACACTTCTCTAGGCATTTGTAGGTCTTCCAGCACGATTCTATGATCAACGTCCAGCAGATGTTGACCACTGGAGGACCTGGAGATTCCTAGAGTGGTGTTCTCTCAGGTAAAAGGAATAGCGTTTTTTTAAATTTGTCTTCTTTCCACATTCACAGGGGTTCTTTGCTGCTAACCCCAGAGATTGTGGAGGGACCACTGTAAAATCCACCACTTGTGACATGTTACCATGCAAAATATTTATTAAATTTAGAGCACTGTAATGTTTACTCAGAAGACCCATTCTACTCAGTGGAGTTTACACCTTGGTAAGTATGCATAGGACTGTACCTTCAAAAATACTAAAGGCCTTTGATTTATCATAATTGCAAATATAAATAGTTTTGAGAGATCCGCAAATTGCTGCAGATTTATGCCACTCAAACCCATACTTCTTAATTTCCTCCATCTGAAACACAGGGGGAAAACCTGAAAATAAACCACCAAATTTTATAGTAAACAAAAGGAACTGTCTTATTTTGACAGAAACAGACAATATATGAATATGAATTAAACTTTGTAAGAACTGCCGAAAACACTGAACACTTATTTGTGAAATGCAAAACTTGACATCTCATCCCATCCCATCCTATCCCATTAACCACAGTGTTAAGTACTTTAAGTGTAAGGGTATTTGGTGTGGGCTGCCAATCTGACAGTTTGGTATATTTCCTGCTTCGGCTGTTCCTTCTTCAATCCCAAAGTGTCTCTTATCTAATAATATCAATTTATTTTTCATTTCAGGTTACTTTCTCTTTGGTTTTGCAAACTTCCATCAGCTTCCCTTGTGTCACTTTTAGAGAAATTGTTCTAAAATGCATGATTTTTAAAGCTATAATCCATGACACACCAGAAGCACACATGGAAATGTAGGGCCTATATCCCATCCTGATATCACCCTCTAAATCATGCTAAAGCCAGGGATTCATTATTTGCTCCCTGAACTCTGGAAGTGCCAAGCATCTTCATGGGCCAGAGTCATGCAGGGTTAGCATCAGAATGCCTTGGGATTGTAAGCCCGCTACATATCCACTCTCCTTACAAAAGTCCAATGTTCAATGATCTTGTAGCTTGCTACTATGTCAATTCTTTTGAAAAATAAAGGGGAGTTACTGAGGGGTAGAAGGAAGGGCTTGGGGGAATATGCCCTCCCCATTCTACAGGATTACAGCAGCCTTTCCTTATTATTTAGAGTATTTGTAGTGCTCTTCAGTAATATCCTGTGAAGAAAGAATGAGAACCCAGAATGAAGTGGTCAGTATTTAGAACAATTTCAGTGGGCTTGGAATTCCACTATTTTTAGGATACAGCAAGTGATCTCCATCCCGTCTCCCCCTCACTCAGAGAGGAGGGGATGCCTACTGGTTAGAAGGCACCTGATTCAGGAGCCATGGAGTCTAAAAACCTCTGTGAACATGTATAAATGTCCCCTGAGTCATCATGCTGCGGTGGTGGAGGCATACTCCCTACATTGTGTATGTATAAATTATGTATTTCCTTTTCCAAGACAATCAGTTCTGCCATTTCACAATGGCTGCTGTGTTCTGCATGGGTTGACTGATGCTTGTTGCCATAACAAAACCCACATCTATCACTCATCGTGAGAGCAGGTTGGCAACTTGTTTCCGAATAATTTTTCTTTTAAAGGTGTTTACAAGCACAAATATGTAAACTGTTTCAGTATTTGTTTTAAAAAACAAAACAAAACCTGAATTTAAAATGGGTTTCCAGGCCACTCTGGTGATATGGGAAGAGAGGAGACAGCATATAAGCATTTATTAATACGTTTTGAATTAAGAAATGTTTAGGTGACACCTCCTCTTTTCCCCTCTTTGAAAAGGTCTGGAGCAGATCAGCATGTAGGCCAGTGAACAAATGACAACTTGAGCTTCCAGAAAGACACTCTTGTAAAGAGAAAAAGAGTTCAGACAAAGAGTATGTAGTATATTCTTTTCATTTAAAATGTTATTTATTAGTTTAAAAAAAGGTGTGCAAAAACTAATCACAAAACATGAAACAAAAATATAACAAATAAATAGAACAAAACATGCATCCATTGCCTTCAGTATCCCACCAAAATGCTCACCCCATCCCTCACATTACAAAAATAAAACAACACATAAATAGACATTAAATACTTCCCTGTCTTTCATGTCTTCTTTTCTTGTCCTTTCAAATTTTACTTCAGAATTTATGTGCTTTGGGTTTCCATCATACTTATTTATCCATTTACTCCTTTATTTACATCTTCTGTTTAACTCTTTAATTCTTTATGCCTTATTTCATATGTGTGTATATACTTTAGGAGTCATCTATTCCATTCCTACCACAAAAATAGATCCCCATTCTTGTTGTAGATGGACTATGGCAGGGGTAGGCAACCTTTTTGAGCCAGGGGCCGGTCCCCCAAAGTCGTCCCTTCCGGCGGGCCCGGGGAGGGGGGGAAATGGCGGCGCACGCACTCATGTGCGCACATACGCCCCCCCCGCACGCGGTGTCGCCAACGCCGCTGTGCACGCTACTGCAGCCGCCTCCGCCCATGTCGCAGCCGCCATTTTGTTCTCCAAAATGGCAGTTGCGGCACGCGCGGTGACCAAAACGCATGGCGGCGGCAGGGGTCTGCCTGGGCCGGTAAGCGCGGGGGCCTGGGCCGGAACCGGCCCGTGAGCGTTAGGTTGCCAGCCCCTGGACTATGGTTTCCATTCTTTTTTGAAATCATCTATCAACCTCTTCTTTATCAAATAAGTTAATTTATCAGATTCTATATATTTGTATAATTTTATTATCCAGGTTCTTATCGTTGGAGATTCTTTAGATTTCCAGTAAGAAGCATACAATATCCTTGCTGCTACTAGCATGTAAAAGACCAATTTCCCAAATTATCTTTCTACTCTCTCATCTGTAATCCTTCCTAACAGGTACATTTTAGGGTGTATTGTAATCTCAATATTTAATATTTTACCTATCATGGATACCTTTCCAATACTCTTTTGTCCTCATACACTCCCACCACAAATGGTAGAAGGTGTCCACCTCTTTCCCACATTTCCAACAATGATTTGAAGAGTTCTTATTCATTTTTGCTAATTTGTATGGGGTGAGGTACCAACAAAATTGCATTTTGTAGAAGTTCTCCTTTATATCATAATTTAAAGTAAATTTTATTCTCTTGTTCTACACTTTTCCCATTGCTCAAGATTTATATTTTGGCCGATATTCTGTGCTCATTTTATCATGGGAGCTTTTATTACTTCTTCTTCCATTTCTAATTTTTAATACTCTGGTTTCTCTTCAGATCGTGTAAATCTTTCACCTAATTTTAGAAGCATTTTATAAAATTTTGATTTCCCTACCTTCACCCATGATTAAATCTTCTTAAGTTACCCATCTGTTTTTATCAATTGTCTCATTTTTCAGAAAGGCTTCATTTGTTGATGCCCATTTAGAAATAACATTGTTCCATTTGGTCTTTATTTTCTGCCACTCTTAAAAGGGAGCATCTAATATACCGTATTTTCCAGAGTATAAGATGACTTTTTAACCCTGGAAAAGGGTCTCAAAAGTCGGGGGTCGTCTTTTACACCGGGTAGAGGAGGAGGAGGAGGAGGAGGAGGGGAGAAAGAGAAGTGAGCCAGGAGAGAGAAGGAAAAGGATGAGAACAAAGGGAGAAAGAGAAGTGAGCCAGGAGAGAGAAGGAAAAGGATGAGAATGAAGGGAGAAAGAGAAGGGAGCCAGGAGAGAAGAGGAGGACAATGAGAACAAAGGGAGAAAGAGGAGGAAGCCAGGAGAGAGGAGGAGGAGGATGAGAACGAGGGGAGAAGAAGGAAGCCAGTTCTACAGTATGGATACAGCCTGAACTGCACTGCAGAAATAATGCAGTTTGACGCTGCTTTAACTGCCATGGCTCCATCCTATGGACTCCTAGGATCTGCATTTGCTTTGTGGTACCAGAGCTCTCTGACAGAAAAGGCCAAATATCTCACAAAACTGTAAATCCCAGAATTCCATAGCCTTGAGCCAGGGCATTTAAAGCAGTGTCAAATTGCTATAATAAATTGTCAGGGATGATGGGAGTTGTAGCTCTTCACCTGTGGCTCTAACTCACCACCTTGTTATGCAGCAGAGCTGACCAGCTTTGATCAGTGGTTAATGCTTTTCTCCAAAGCAGCAGAGTTTCAGAGAATAGGCTGAAGACCCTGACAAACTCTCCAAGCCTTCTCACTCTTCTTCCTGAGATGTCTCCAAACTTCTCCAGGATTCTTCTGGCTCTTGTATCTTCCCTCAAGACACCAGAAAACTCAGTAGTCTTATATAAAAGATCTACTTTATTCTACTATATACATAAATACTATATGCCCTACAAATCACAATCTCTACACTTCACAATATCTCCAAAACTACTCCACAATATGCATTGGCAAACATTGCACTTATAGCCATTGTTAGTCACCACCCACTAGTCAGTTTCCACCCAGTGGGCGTGTACATTCATTTTGATTGGTTTACATAGATCATCCCATACTTAAGACCAACCCAAGTATTTCATCATTTTACCTTGACCACTTAATGAATCTCAGGTGTTTGCAATCTATAACAGGTGTTTTCAATATACACTCTATAACTTTGTCCTTGGCTCTCAAGGCTTCCAAATTACATTATCCTTTTCACCTGTGTAGCTTCATGATTGTTCCTGCTTAGTCACTGTGACTATCACATACATATTTTATTTCTATTACTGTATGTCCCATGTTGCATTTTCCTTAACATAAATTTCTGCAATGCAAATAAATAAATAAATAAATAACATCATGTTTTAATTTCTAAAGGTAATGAATTTTTTTTCCTTTTTTTGCGGGGGGGAGGTATTAAACACTTTTACATTCCATGTCAATAATTTTGTGTTATTGAACATTATTTCCCCGCTTAATAAATCTGTTTATTAAACCAGTTTAAGTCTCTTCTATATCTCTTTTTTCTAGGTCTTCTCCTTCTCTATTTTGTTCTTTATAGTCTAAGTCATCCAGGGTTTCTTCTTCTGCTGGTTCCGGTTCTCTTTTGTACCTCCAGTTTTCTGCTCCCTTGGCACTTTTGTTTTTGTCTTCTTCTATATCTTCATCCTTATTTCTTTGTTTTTAGTTTCCTTTGCTTTTGATTTCTTTAGTCTTTCTTCTAGGTCCCAAAATCTTCTTGCATCACTAACCGTCTTTATTATTATTATTCACTTTTTGAACTAGAAAGTCAATCCTTCCGGTTGTCTCCATCTGTAGGTATATTTTCTTGCCTAAAGTCCACTCCACCTTAATTTTTTTATTGCATTCAATCACTCAGTCTTTACGCCCTCTTCTTCATTATTGGGCAATTTCCCCTCCTTTGCACTGTTTTCCTCTCCTTTCTGATCTCAGTATAAATTACATATGATGATATTTTCTGAAGTTAATTGTCCAAGTCCATGAACAGACATCAAATGAAGAAAAGGCCTCCAAAATAAAACTTACTGGTTAAAATAAATTGGTGGCATAGACTCTATAACAATGAGGCTGTGACTTGTTCTCCAGTCCCCTCTATCTATCTTTTCTTCCTTCAGCCCTCTGAATCCAAGTCCATCAGGGTTATTAAGAGTCAGAAAGTAGGAATCTGGACCCACAATGGACTCCTCAGAACCCCCAATACCAAGGGATTAGTTTGGCCACTGAGTTGTTGAAAATCAGCGGTTCTGTCATCAAGCTGTTTGAGTTGCCCCTCGCAGACACGCTTCAAGGCTTCAGAAAGGGATGCCATAACCAACTGGAAGTCTAAAGAGTATGCAGTATAAAGAATGGTTTGCCTCTGAGGAAAAAAGATGCACATATAGACTTCCATATACACAAAATGTGAGCCAAACAGGAGCCTTGTAAAAGGACAGACTCCAGTTCTTTGCAGAATTGAACTCTGCAACAGTGGACTTGTTTACACAACAGAGGGAGAAGTATTTTTGCCTCTAAACAAAAGGAACTTGGAATAATTGGTGCTTTTATTGATTTTTTTTTTAAACTGGAGTGGGGGAGAAGAGGCAAGAAACAAAGTTTACTGGATTCCGTTTTTGAACTGTGAATAGACAAGTCTGTTTGAAATTTTGTAAAGAATGGAGAAAGACTCATACACAAAGGTGGCATTCACACACATTTTTGTCCCAAGGAGATCCGGATCTCTGCAGTGATATGCAATACCGGATTGGTATCCCATTATGTTTTCCGTTTCTGAATCCTTCCGTGGCATTTTAACCCTGTTGCCATTCACACTTGCCACCATTTCAGTTTAAAATGGACATGCCTCCATTTCTGGGAAAGATGTTGCACAATTCATATCAATTCAATAGCTTACACTAGTGAAGATGCGGATCATTGTAGCTCTTTAAAAAAGACACACTTAAGGACCTAGTGTTGAATACACTGGGTTAAGTGGGTTTTTCAGTAGCCCCACTGTAAACTGCACCAAGTGCAGTCGGGGCAAGTGTGAACTCCTTAAAAATAACCTGATTTCACATTGGGTTATTTTGGTAGTGTGAATGGGGCTAAAGAGCAACATGCTATGTTAAAATATACTTAGGAATATAGCCCTAAGACAACTAAGGCCCTTCAATCCACTTCAGCCACTGCAATATTCCATAAGTGATTATGCTGATGATAGATATTAATCTATACTTACTTCCACACTAGCTGCTTTTTTTAAAACTATGTCATTTACTCACTCAGTTACCCTTCAGGATTCATATGACACTGCTCGCAAACCATTACAGTCCCATGTTTTTTTATGGTCATCTCCCTTCCCCTTCTCCTTTTCCCATAAAGAATCTCATGGTAGCATATATAGTGTCTTGCGTTGTCTCTTGACACTGAACAAATCTAGATTTGCTTCATCTCAGCAAGTCTGCTGCATCAGATGCCTCCAGATCATGTCTCTAAATTGGTTTTGCATATGAGAACTCACACAGCACCACTGCCATGCTCTCTGCCACAGAGAGAGAGGGAATTTGTAGTATAGCCTGGCCTATGTCTTTTTGGAAAAACCTGGTGATGATATCTTTTCTCCAAGCATTTCTGCTTTCTTGTTGTGTTATCTACTCTGTTATGTATAGTGCCTCTATCCTGTCCAGGGTGTTTATTTGCCATTTTAAAAATACTATAAGTCTGGATCCATATTCAGTTAGGTCCACTGAAAACCAATGTGAAGAATTCACCATGACTTTTTTTTTAATTAACTGAGAATTAAGTGCATATTCCTTAGTGGGATCTAGTCCACTTGTGCATATGTGCAAAAGTAGAATTCTTTTAACACAAAAGCAAAGTGATTGTTTCATGTGTGTGTTGTCAGCTTCAACAAGGTAGGGAAGTAAACAACAAATATATTTTGCAAGTATTAAAACCAATATCTGGCCAAGTTAGCCCTAAGTTTTTTTATTCTGTGATTTTAATTCATCTTGTCTATTATTATTTTTTTATTATATATTCTAGTACCATTTATACATGCATTTCTGAAAACAAACAATATTCAAACAATTCTCAGGTTGTAATTCCAAACTACATGTTCCATTGTACAGAGCTGCATCACACAAAGGCACTTTTGCAGATGTCTTTGTAGTTTTAAAAATGTGAAGGGGGTTACTAAATGTGAATATGGTTACCAACGCTGTGCTAAAATGCATTTTTAGATGTGGGTTATTAGCAAGAAAAGACAACTCATACATGGACCACAGCTACCTTTCTACTTCCAGATGACTGCAGAAGATTGTGTGGCAGGAAAGTTTCCAATGTGGAAGCACAATACATTACCTCCTATCTCTCAAATCTGCCTCAGGGACAAATTAGAGTTCAAGATCTATGATCAGATATCCTATCTCCTTCAGTTTCTTTCAAGGGCTGGCTACTATGGAAGAGAAGGTATGGTCAGAAAGTGAATATCTGTGAGCCATTTGTTTGGGGATAATCTGCCCCAAGAGCCAGCATGGTGTACTGCAGGGGTAGACAACCTTTCCCCTTTAAGGGCCGAGGGACTTCAGCTCCCAGAAGCCTCAGCCATGTTGGCCAATAGTCCCATGTTGGCCAATAGCTCCTGGGATTCTGGGAGCTGAAGTCCCTCGGCCCTTAAAGGGGAAAGGTTGCCTACCCCTGGTGTACTGGTTTGAGCATTGAACTGCAATGCTGGAGACCAGGGTTCAAGTCCCTACTTGGCCATAGACTCACTAGATGACCTTGGCAAATCACACTTTCTTAGCCTCAGAGGAAGGCAAAGGCAAACCTTCTTAGGATCACCAGATGTCAGAAATGACTTGAAGGCATACAACAACAATCTGTCCCCCTAGCCTGACAGAACTGGCCATCTTCTTATAAATTGGATGTACATTTAAAATGTCCCCAAGTCCTATAGCTTAAGTTAATGTTGTATGTTTCCCCTAGGATATGGTTGGAAAGGCACATACAAATTATAAAATAAAATAAAAATCTCAGCCAGCACTGGGGGGGGGGGGGGGCTATACGAACTAGTAGCAGGAGCACACATAATATAATTTGCAAAATCCAGAGACACTGCAACAAAAAGTTTTAAATTGTGAATTAATGGCATATTTATTCAAGATTTTTTTTTAAAAAAATGGTCACATAGAACAATACCTGTGTCAGGACGGCCATTTCCTGAAGAGACACGAAATCCAAAGTTGCCCTGAGGGGAGCGCTGCAGTTCTAATTGGCTAGTCCCATCTGGAAAAACTTCTACCACTCTCCCAACTGTTCTCATTAAGTTTGGGGAACCAATGTCCTCCACACTCAGAGAACGCCGCTGTTGGGGCCCTGCTTTCCTGGAAGGAGGAAAGAAAGTAAGAAAAGAATCTGCATGAGCTGAAACACGAGTTAACAAAGTACATGGCTACTGTATAATGTTCCATGCCTTGGTTTTTAGCTTCCATGCCTTGGTTTTTAATTAATGTTGGTCCCAATGCATTCAGGGGAGCTTACCGCTAACAAAAAGTGCCTAGGATAGGAGGATTATTCCCTTTTTCTTTCAGTCCTACTCCAAGAATTCTACTTCTTATCTCTAGTACACTTGACTGTCAATCCAGATATCAATATTCTCTCCATCATATTCTTCCAGGCCTTAATGAACACTATCAGAATTGCTGTCAGAATCACATCTGAATTTGAATACTTTACTGTCAGAGGTTTAACTAATTCAGTCTAAAAACGTATATACCGTAATAATTTCTAGAACTCAAGTATTAGAAGCATATGGTTTTAAATGACATGTACATGCAGCAATGTAAACTGTACAATGCACATGATGCTAAAAATGCTAGAGGAATGGCCACAAGATGAGTAGAATGTCTGAATTTAGGCAAACTGCAGTCAGACTGACTCAGGGAACAAAGCAACTTTCCATGAATCTTTTTTTCTTAAGCAGGGGTGCCAACTGTGGCTCTCTATAACACTTATAGGGAGGGCCATAATTCCCATCCTTGCCCTTATTATCAACTCCAGAACTCAAATATAAAAATTAACTGAATGTATTGAACGCAGACATCATATGCATTATGATGTTAAGATATAAAGTGTTAACTGGCTAGAAGACAAAACATATTACTTATCTGAGATCCAAAGTTTAGAAAATTTAACTTTTAAACCACATTGACCAGAACTCCTAGCCAGCAGTGGCCATGCTGGTCAATGGATTCTGGGAGGTGTTCAGAAAAGTAAATTTCCCAAACTCTAAGGATTCTGTAGGACCCAGTATAGCAGGAAGAAGTGGCAAAAGGGAGATGGTTAGGGACATAGACAGCCACCCTCACCTTCTCCAGCCTCACCTGTTAGGGTCAGCCTCATCTTCTCCCAGCAAATACAGACTAGACCTGTCAGTTTTGCCCAATAGGGATTGCAAATTTTGAACAGAAGAGGCTTTTCTTGGTTGTCTGAAAGGTGACACCTAGTGGGAAAACAAATTACTGAAAGTCAGACCAAGGACAGAACTGAATTTCAGATAAACAGGATGAATGTAAGCAAAATTACCATTCAAAATCTTAAGTAATTTAAGTAATTTACATACACATTGCCCAATTTCTTGCATATTGACCTCTTCAAGATGCATGACAGACTTGCTTTTATTAGAAGATTTTAAAGGACTGTAGATTTTTTTAACCTACTCACATTCTGGGAAACTACAAATAACCCTATTGCCATAACATATAGCCAGATTATGCAGTATCAGGCAAAATGATACCAAGTTAATAGCAGCCACAGAAAGCAAGCTATAACGTAATGCGGTACAGCAACACTTCTGAAAGATGCTCAGTCCTTAGTGATTCTCCAGGGGTTTAGAAAAATAATTTTTCTCGGAAAATGGAATGGAGCTACCAAAACTATCTACCTACAAGCCCCTGTGTTACAAAGTTGGGAAGCAGACAGATGAGTCAAAGTGGGCATTTCCAGTCAGCTAGGATATGACTCCTCGCTCAACCATGGAAATCCACAGGGTGACCTTGGGTAGGTCACACACTATCAGCTCCAGAAAAACCCATGATATGAGCCATAAGTCAGAAACAACTTGAAGGCATACAACACAACAAACAGACATTGTAATATGGAATAGAATAGTGGATCCCTAAATGTGTAAGACAACTGAAATATATGTAAGAACATTCTTATTCCACTTTGTTTTTCTATCTTGTTGGAGACAGAAACAGTCTTGGTCAGGCTGGAAGATGGACAAAGATTTGACACATTGGATATCCTGTACATCTTTGTGGCTTTAACTGATTAATCATAATTCCTTACAGCAGTGGATTTTCAAGCTTTTTGTCTTCATTAATCACTTTTCACATTGACTTATTTCCTGGGAAATTGCCACAGAATCACAGCATATTGCAGAGGATTCTGGGGAAAGTTTTAGATTGCATGTTTTGAACTACTGTACTTCATTATTGCTCCCTCATGAAATGATAGTCTGACATTGAACTGTGGTCTTCAGCTGAAGGGATGGGACCCACTTTAGGGTCATAACTTCATCTAAGATGGATTGTACCAACAACACAACCACAGGACAAAAATATATAATGAAGAATTAAGTGACCATGTGTTCGAGATGCTTTAGTGATGAACTTCCTTTACTGGCAGCATGTAGGACTAGATGATTCTTGTAATTTCTTCCAACTCTACAGTTCTATGATTCTGTGAAGAATATAATCTAGAAACTCTCCTAATATCTAGGTGATTATATATTCTAAAACTTCCTGATATCTATGAGACTAAAGTGTGTGTATATTCATTTTGAATGTGTGCCAGAGGAACACAATCAATAGAGATGGGCAATTTTTCAAGGGAAGCTTGCCTACCATTGTTCCCAAGGGATTCATGTCTCCCTGGAATATTGTTTGAAAACTAACTTTCTAAACTAAGTTAGGTTCTTACAGCCTAGCTCCATTTTAACAATCCAAATCTACAGCATCTAACAGACACACACTTTTGACTCACCAGCCGCAAAGATTGTAGGGAAGGGGCTTTCTTCATTTTGGGTGAGCTGGTAATGTCAGGGCCTGGTTCTTCAGTGGGCACTGAGGCTCCTGCCTCTGGGGCATAAATCTGCTCCATACTGTAACACCGGAACCTGCCCAGCTTTTGCTTGGTATTCTGACTCAAAGTGGTGAAGAATTTCTTTAGTCCTGATGTGGAGGAGGAGGAAGAGCTACCCCCTTTCTTGGCATATAGCTTCTTCTTTGGCTCTGGGTAGATTTCTAAGGGTTTGCTGGAAGATGAAAGAAACCAGACAAGACAGTTACGAAGCCGGAATAATCCCAACTTAATTTATCAGACTGTAATAAATGAATGATGGCTTTACAGAGAATTCTAGGGCTTCACACAAGGAGCAAGTTTACTTTATATCCCAATTTTCTCCTTGTATAGCAGGGACCGGCAACCTACGGCCCGGGGGCCGGTTAAGGCCCAGGTCTCTGGACTTACCGGCCCAGGCGGAAGGTTGCCGCCGCTATGCGTTTTTGCCACTGTGCGGCCGCGACCGCCATTTTGGAAATCAAAATGGCAGTCGCGATGCGTTTGCGCATGCGCATTACTCCTGTGCATGCGCAAACGAGTTGCGGCCGCCATTTTGGAAATCAAAATGGCGGCCGCGACTCGTTTGCGCATGCGCAGGAGTACTGCACATGCGTAAACGCACAGCGACCGCCATTTTGATTTCCAAAATGGCAGCGGCGGCGCACGTGGAGGCGGCTGCATGGCGGTGGTGGCAGCGGTGGCAGTGCACGCGCAGGAGTGTGTGCGCGCACGCCGTCATTCCCCCCTCGGCCCAGCAGCGAGAGGGACTTCGCGGGACCGGCCCCAAGGTAAAAAAGGTTGCCTACCCGTTGTATAGGATCCAAGGTGGTATAAGTACCATATTGTATTCAGATTCATCATATTACATGAGCATGTTGGGTCTGTAGCAGTCACACACTGCTTTAATTCCTTACTGCACTTCAAGTCTAAAACTGAAGAGGCTTTTCATTCTCCCTTCCAATGCACAGTGGCAAAGGTTTTCATCATAGAGATGCCAAAGGACCAAGTGATATCACTCTGTGCGCAAAGAGAAGCTTGCCAATTTTTCTCATAAGATCAGTTTTCATGTGATTAGTCTTTTCCTCTTTTCTATTCTGTATGTCTGAGATGAGATTATGTTATTTCAGACTGCAGGTGGAGAACTACCTTTGAGTCAATGATACCATACAAGGAGGGCAAAGATGCAAATGTCAGTCTTTCATTCCACCAGTTGTTATTTATGCCAAAACAATTATTTTGCAAGAAAAACATCTATATCTATGGCCAGTCAAGAATGAGTATAGTCATTCTGTAGACAGAATGGCTATTATTATTAAAAGGGACTAATATATTAGGTATGTGTGCCAAAGGGATAAATATCACTTTGTGTAAAAAATAGTCTCTGTTGATAACTTTGCAATGTTTATATAGTTTTTATGAATAAAAATAACAAATCTTCTTTACAACTACTATCCCCACCTCCCATCTGAAAATATATTCATCTACAGCCCTTTTGAATCTTGCCCCCCATTACTTCCACTAAAACCTGAAACGGTGCCCTTGATCATGGCAAATACATCTGTTTGAAAACTTACCAACCATTCCTACTTGTCTAGATAATCTTATCAGACTTTCCTTGTGATCAAAATCACAAGGGAATAAGAAATGCCATTATGCAAAGCATTCACCACAGATCCTTTTCATAAAAGGAGTCTGTATAGAAAGTTGACTTTAGAAAATGTTTGAAATGTACACTGGTATCAAAAGGAGGTCTGGTATGCTGGCCTGCTCCATAATAGATGTGAGATCCAACTCAGGTTCTGAAACTGTCCTCAGTTGTGCCTAAAGAACACTATTATTTTTACAGCACTGTTAATACCCAGGAGGCTTTATAGGGTTTCATAAGCAAAAAGAAGGCCCTGCCTCAAGGATCTCACAAGGAGTTTCACAGTAAAGGGAGGTCAGAGAAGAGAGGAAAAAGAATCCGGAAAACTTCATTTTTTGGACTGTAACTCGCAGAATTGGAGCTGGATTGGTGATGCCAATCTTAGAAAAAGAAACTTTTCCAAACTCTGTAGGAAGAGTTCCAAGATATAAGCGGCAGCAACATATAACTGAAAATGTGAATTTTGAGGAGAGATTTGAGACACAGATAGCAATAGAGAAAGGAGTATGATACCACCTTGTAGGTATTCTGAAAGAGTTCCAGGCCACAACTATGGCCTCATCTATGCTTTCTTTTCTAAGCCAGTGGAGCAGATAGCATCTTATTCTCTAAAGAAAAAATAGGAATTGTCTGCAGTTACAGAAACCAATATCTCCTCTCAGATCCAGGATAGCAGTGTGACCTTCCACAAATTGGTTCACAGGCCCTGCTTCCACCACTCTCCCCCTATGGCCCAGATGCTTTCTGTCATATAGCTGAACAGAAACCAGCAAAACTGAGCCTATCTATCTGTTTATCACCACCTCTTCACCTGAATGTTGTTACCATGGGCTTTGTTTCTTGGCATGGTGCTTCAGTGTGACAGATTTGTGGGCTCTCAAGAGTCAATACAGAATACTGAGAACTGGCTAACAATTTAAAGATTAGCATAACAGCTATTGTTTTAATGGTGGGTGTAAGGATAGCTTCCCCTTGCATTTTTATTTCTCAGATCAATAACCCACCCACACCATGTAAGGCACCTGGCTGTTCCCAAGCATGAGGGCAGCCCATTCAGTGCCAGGATTAAGCACTGCAACAATCTTCCTAAGGAACAGTCCTTTACTTCCTCCATCTCAAGAATGAATGGGAGACCACATGGCACTTTAAAGGGATGCTGGCCGAGGCACTAGCACTGTGAATGCTACTAAGCCTAATCCCCAGGGTCAGCTGCTGTGGATCAACCTTCAGCTCTTTGGCATAAGGAAATGGTCCTTCATCTGCCTAGCCTCAAAAAGGCTCATACAATTTCTTCAACACAATCTTTTGCATGCTAGCAGGAAGTAAGCACCATTGTGTTCAACAATGCTTAGTCTTAGGCAAGTACAGAACAAACTGGGTATAAAACACTTGGCTTTTATTGTGCAATTGCTCCACTTAAGTCAGAATTTTATGGGACAAGGGTCCAGACAATCATGCCTTCTACTTGTTAACCCTCCTGTTCGTCTTTGTGGTCTCTGTGCCTCACAGAAATGGGAACACAGACTTCTCAAGAAAGATGAAAGAGTGAGGCAAATCACTATTACCAGGTTCATCGTGGTATGATTAGAATGCAGCCAGCTTTGTCTAGGAGGAACTTAGAGAGGTCTCCCCACTGATACTGGAAGGCAACAATTTTTTTACTACCATTCCAAAAGCCTTCCTAAGATGTGGATTTCTCTTGCTTTCCCATTTCATTATCAATTCCTGTTGTATCTACGGCTGATTCTCTTACAAACACTCTGTGTGAGTCATCTCTGTTACAACCTAACTTGGCATTAATATTACCAGGGCTGTGCCAGTTCAGACTAAACGCTGCTGATGCTGAAGTGAGTTTGCATTTGGTTACCTGTCCAGCTTCTGGGCCATTCCCTTGGGGAGGTATATGGCAGGGAAGAGTGGGAATATGAACTGGCTTAGGTGCTACTGCATGTGAAGCAGTCAAAATGAATCCATTTACTGCAGGTTCAAGGTCAGGAGGAATACTGGTCACTGGTCATAGTCACAAGGGTGGTATCACACTGTTCAGAGTGAATACAGCAAGCCTAGCTGTTGCAGCCTTAGGACCTTATCAAACACTGGCCACAAAGTGAAAGGTAAGCGAAAGCTTACCAAAGTAGGAGTAAATGCAGTTCAGTACCGAAACTGCATTTCCCTGCATGCCAGCATCCGGAGAAGAGGAGAGCCAGTCCCTGGCCCTTTTTCCTCCCTCTCTTTCTCCCCTTTTTCTCTTCTCTTCTCTCCTCCTTCTCCTCTCCTCCTTCTCCGTCGGCTGGCTGCCTCTGCCTCTCTGAGGAGGGAAGACTGGCTCGTCGTCGAAGGGAGGCAGGAGGCAGTTTAGCATTGATGGATACACACACTTGTCTCTTATCTCCGGAGCCTCTGATCAGTATGCTATTTCCCTTTGTTGCCAGAGATTTCGATCCTCTGCCCTGGAATTTGGTTCCCTGCCTTAATCTAAACGGAAACCGGCTTCCAGTGAGCTCCGAGGGAGGGAAGGAAGGAGGGAAAGGAGGGGGAGAGAAAGGAGGGATGGGGAAAGGAAGGAAGGAAGGAAGGAAGGAAGGAAGGAAGGAAGGAAGGAAGGAAAAGGAAAGAGAGAGAGAAAGCAGAGGAATGAGGGATGGGGAAAGGAGGAGGGAAAGAAGAGGAAGGAGAGAAGGAGAAAGAGGGATGGGAAAAGAAAATGAGGAAAAGAAGAGAGGGGAAGAGGCGGCTCTGGCCGCGGAGGAGGCGGCGGCGGAGGCTCCCTCCCGCGCCTCGCTTGGTACATCCACAAAAATCCAAATGTCAAAAGATCCCCTTTGACTTCGGATCAAGTGGGTGAAATACGTTTCAGCTTTGGATATTGTGTGGACACAAGGAAAGGAAAACGTTTTAGCTTTGGATTGCCTTTGGATATCTTCTGCTTGGGACCCCGTGTGATAAGGCCCTTAGAGGGATGATAAAATGTGATAAACAACAGAGTGCAGCCATATTCCAAAAGGATAAATGTTCAACAATGTTAAATTGGAACATGGGCAGACATGCACAACAATCTTTGTCATGATTTTAAAAATAAATTAGGATTAGAAAAGCGCTTTTTTTTTGTTTTTTTAAAGAAATTTCAAATTATGACAGTAGCAACAAAGGCAGCTCCTGACAGGTCATAGTTCCTCTCTTTGACTCTTTGGAAACTTGTTTTTCTTTTCTCTTCCTCCATATTATTATCATGAAGATGAATTGGTTGTCTAGGAAAAAGTATTGGAAAAAGAAAGCAAACTAGATAGACTGAAAAGATATAAGCAATTAGTTCATTCAAATCTCAGATTATCTAGAATAGGCTTTTTCTGGCCATCTTGAGAGATCTCAAATAGAACTGCCAACTTAAAAGATAAACACTGCATCTTCTTGCACTCTATAGAGGTTCTCTATCCAACATGAAGTGGGTGGCATTGATGAAGGCTTTGCCCAGAACCAGGAGCTGGCAAAGGAAGTGGCATAACAGGGTTGCCCATTCAGGTTGGATTTTTTGGGGGAAAATGGGTCTGATTCTGGTAGCGGAGGAGCTTTAACTGTTCTGCATATGATCTGATAATCCTCTATGGAGAGAGTGCAGATGTATCCACAATATTCTCTGTATGTGATGGTGTAACTGGTGACGGTAAGGATGGGGGAAGAAGAAGATAAATCATTGTTTTCCAGTGCAGAATCTTTGTTTTGCTGACTAAGTTTTTGGTACCAAAACTGATGTTGTAGAAGCACACTCAGAAGCAACATAAGAATCAAAATCAGTATCAAGGAGGCAAGTAATGATGACAGTGATAAAAGTGCTACTACAGTAGATGAGACTGATGGGACAGGCAAATTAGTTAGCTGAGAGGCTTGAAGCATTGGTTTCGAGCTCAGCTTCGGTAGGACACTTGGTATCAGAGCAAAATAAACCGATGTAAGCAGATTAGAGTTCTGCAACTATAGTGGATGAGACTTTGGGGGGTTACAGACTGCCAGAAATAGTGCAAATTGAGTCCACTTTTAGGGTTAGTGCTAGGGAATCATGGGAACTGTATTTTTTTCTGAGACATTGAGCCTTCTCTGTCAGAGAGCTCTGGTGCCACAATAAAATACAGTTCCCATGATTCCCTAACCCTAAAAGTGGACTCAATTTGCACTATTTCTGGCAGTCTGCAACCCCCTATTGTTCCAGATGGCTGGCACTGAACTCTTACAGAGGTGGTGGAGTATGGGAGTGAAGGTATAACTCTTCTTCCTCCCTGCATTGGGACCAAACAGACAAATAACCTCTTTTATATGAGGACTTAACCCTGTGGACTGATGGGTAATATTCTTGACAGGAACTTTCCATCCTCATATAGTCCATCATGACCAAATCCACAGTGATGCTCCAAACAAATCGAATATGGGGAGTAACCTCTTGAATATATTCTCTCCTATTGCTCTTGGTACTAAGGAGATGCGTCATGGGGTTTTGAGCTGGGCAGCATTCTCTAGATAAGTCTTGATTTTAATGGAGCTGTACTGAAACTAAAGATTCATCATGGTGTGGGGAACCTTCTCAGAGCTCACCCTTCATATAAGAGGCAACACAAACAACATCAGGTGAATCAGACTAAGATTGCTGGTACCCAGATGACAGGCTCTATTGTCTTCCCAGCCTACAAGCTGCAACAAATAGGTGTTGATCAGAGATGATCGATACTAAAGACCTGGTACATGCACTTCACTTCCTATTGAAAGCAAGGCACTCCATATTCAATCCAAACTTTTTTCTTAAGCTCCTTTTGGATTTCTTGGTTCTTTTCTTTTTGGTGGCACCTTCAGAACTAAAATCATGAGACTTATGCCTCTTCCTGGAAGAAATCTCAAGAGGCCTTCCTGGAACTGTAGAGATTTCTTTATGAGCAATATGAGGTGGAGTAGCAACCAACATGGGTGCAGTACAATATGAGCTGGTCAAAACATTCAGTGTCAATGGCGCAAGAGTGAAGGTGGTGCCTTTCAATACTGACGTTAACACCAAGGTAGCATCAGATGCCACAGATACTTTAATTGTAGTTTTCTGCCATACCCAAGTTTTTAGCAACTACCATATATACTCGTCTATAAATCGAAAAATTTATGCTACAAAAGTGACCCAAAAAAACCTGGGTTGACTTATAGACGAGTCAATATGGTAGCAACAAGGGAGCTTTCGCTTCCCAAGCCTCTTCCCAGACCCATTACATGCTCTTCAGTTTTACCCTTGACTTATCCACAGGACATATTAAAATCCAGGTTTTTGGCCCCAAAAGCTACCCTCAACACGAGGTCGACCCATACACAAGTATATACGGTGAATCAGCTGAACTTAAAGAGTCTCTTTCCAGGCAACTAGGCACAGCTTAAGCTGTTTTTTAAAGCCTTGTTTTGAAAACCCATGGCAAATGGAGCAGGACTGGATCTTATGTCCTTCACTTAAATAATAAATAATAAAGACATTAAGAATGCCACTCCAAATGAATAATCTTATTTTCACATGAAGTATGTAACTTAAAAAGTGTCTTAGAGGCCATCCGCTAATATAAGAAAAGACAGGAGAATTTTTTTCTCACCACAGGGAAAACCAACCAAATAAAAGAAAAATATTAATCATAGAACAAAAAGTTAAATTTTATAAGGTGAATTGTTCAGCAAGGCAGACAAAGTTCCAGTGACATTGCTAGTGTGGTGAACAAAAAGGAACTGAGGAGATTTACCAGAGGCACAACACATGTTGTTGAGGCAGTGGAGGCAGGGTTCCCACCAAAGATCATTCAGCTCTAGAATGTTTTGAAAACGGATTTTATGCAGGTGCCACAACCCATTTGTATGTATTCATATAGACCATGAAGAACACCATGATATCACATTCTCCACATACCTTTCTGTTATGTTCTATGCAATCAGGGTGGCTTTCTCAAGAGATGATCTTTCTTTATACATGGAGACTCTTCACAGGAATTTGAATCTTGGAGAATGTGGGTCCTATAGGTTCTTCATAAAGCCACCCTCCACACAAAAAGAAGGGAGCAGACACAGTCTGGAGAATGCCTTACACCAGGCTTCTCTAACTTGATGCCTTCCAAATGTGAGAAACTAAAAAGCCCATCACCACCAGCTAGCTAGCATGAACACTTGCTCGGGAAAGGCTTCTTCTCTCTGACAAGATTTTAACTTTGGAAGGGAAATTCCAAGATTGAATGGAAACTACCAATATTAAGGCCCTGGGAATGCTAACAGTAAAGTCCTGACTTTAGAAAAATGAGATTTCATCTCATGGCTTGCTCCATAAGCACTTCCTGACAATGCATATCATCTTTACTTACCGCTGGATTGCACTTGTTTGGGCTGACCTTGTCTTCTGTGCTTCTGTTACTGGAGCTTCCCTACTGATTGACTGAGCACAAGTGGTAGGGTTGGTCTCCTCAGTAGACAGGGAGAGACTGGTGGCAATAAAACCAGTGGCACTGGGATTAACAGGGAGAGCACCACATGTTGAGGATGATGGAGTTCCTGTATCAACACAGACACTTCCAGTTACTGTTCTTGGATGGACCCATGCATTCTTCAAGCATGTCTGAACTTAATATGTAACAAGACAAAAGATCGTATGTCAGCTGATGTTCTGTCCATTTCTGATATGTGAAGGGGTACCCTTTAGTTTTATATTATTTTAACTGCCACGTTTTCCCCTAATCAGAGATGTGGAACATACGGGCCTCCAAAGGTAGTTTGATTGCAACTCCCATCGTTTGGCCGCTTAGCCAACCACACAGGGGTGGCTTCAAGACGCTCCAAGGGCATGGCATTTTGATGGCGCATGCCACCAGAGCACCTGGAAGTTGCACTAGGGCTGCCTAAGGAAGCTGCTCATGTGTGGTTGGCTGAGCGGCTTCCGGGCATCTTGGTGGTGTGCAGTGTCAAAACACCATCTCCCCAAGCTTCCTAGAAGCTGGCTTTTATGGCCAGTCTGTTCTGATCCAAACCAGCCCACTCTTCCACTCCTATTTGGACCAGTGCCAGAAGGTGCCTTCGGGACTGCGGTGTGTGTTTGTTGCAGCCCCAAGGCATCTTAGGTGGGGGCAGCTTCAAGCTGGCCCTTCCTGCTGGTCTGATCCGGTCTTAAAAGCTATTACATTTCCACTTATCCTCGGAAATAAAGAAGCACCATAGACCTATTTAGGAAAACCCACCTTCATATGTGATTACCACACTGCAAGAGGGAGAGGGGAAAGACTGGCCCTGCCATTAGGCTGAGTAAGACAGCCCTCTAGGTAGCTCTGTTGGGAGCATCAACAAAGGGCAGTAAATTGTTTGGTGTTTACATTGTTACTACAGTGAGCTCTCCACATTCACTGGAGTTAGGGGCACAGGATCCCTGTGAAAGTGGGAAAACTTCAAATAAAAAAAAAACACTTTTTTTTTTACCTGAGAGAAACCTCTCTAGGGATCTCTAGGTCCTCCAGCACATAGAATTGCACTGGAGGACCTGTAAAAACCTAGAGAGGTGTTCTCTCTAGGAATCTCTAGGTCCTCCAGCGCAATGTCTGGTGGACGTTGACCATAGAGTTGCACTGGAGGACCCAGAGATTCCTAGAGAGAACATATTAATCAAATCCATGAATAATCAAATCTGCAAAAGTCAAAGCTGCAAACATGGAGGGCTGACTGTATTTATTTTTATCATTGGGGAAAAGAGACATACTGAATGAATTTTCACTTCAGGGACTGGAACAACATTATTGGCTTTATGTACTATATATTACAATTAGAGGTGGGGTGCCATCTGCTGCTCTGTCTTTTGGCCACAGTGGGAAGCAGCATACTGAACTAGATGAACCTCTAGATGGATCCAGCAAAGGTCTTATGTTGGAATGTGGGTCTGAGTGTGTTACAGTGTTTGCATCTCATCCAGCTTTCCATCTCATCTCATCTTGTCTAAATACCTCTCACAATATGACTTTTTACTTTTGTTTATTGTTTTGTTTATAAGAGGCCTGGTGGAGCAGTGGTTAAATGCCTGCACCGCAGCCACTCACTCACAAACCACATGGTTGTGAGTTAAGTACCAGCCAGGGGCTTGGGTTGACTCAGCTTTTCATCCTTCTGAGGCCGCTAAAATGAGTACCCAGCTTGTTGAGGGCAATTGACTTACACATTATAAACCGCTTAGGGCAGGGGTAGGCAACTTTTCCCCTTTAAGGGCCAAGGGACTTGGCCAATAGTTCCTGGGATTCTGGGAGCTGAAGTCCCTCGGCCCTTAAAGGGGAAAGGTTGCTTACCCCTGGCTTAGGGAGTGCTTAAGTGCATTGATAAGCAGTACAGACATGTACTTGCTATATTAAAACAATCTAAACCTATGCGAAACTAAGATATTTCTGTACAGACTAAAACATGAAAATAAGCAAAGGCATCCACGTTAGAATGCTTTGAATGAACCAATCTTACTTGCATAAATTAGCTTGCGAATGTGATATCTCTTGCTGGAGAGCCTTCCTTACTGCAATTGTTAAAGGTCAGCATGATTTCTTACCATGTTTTTTCCTCATCTTCTGGCTGTCCTGGAGTTGTTCTTCTTTACTCTTCACCATAGAAATCACTGAGGATTTTGACTGGTGCTTTGCATGGGTATTATTGCAATTATTGGTGGACAAGGCCAACAGCTGACGCTTAGAAAGAATCTTTGGACTTTGCATGCCACTATGCTCCTCCGTCTGAGACACGGAGGCATGCTGAATATTATGAAGCGAGGTTGAACAAACTGGCAGTTCATTGGCTTCCTTCACCTGCCCAGGATCCTGACCGTCCAGCATGTGGCTGCCTGTTAAAACAGCCCTCCTGTAAGGCATTGGGGAGTGGGCTTTTTCAGTGGCAGCAGGTGCAGGTACTTGATCTCCTAGATTGAAGTCAGCAGCCATTTGCTTATTTAGCTGCTGAGAAGGATACATTACTTGGTTTAAATTGTTGGTTGGCCTGTGACTAAAGCTTTCCACTGATTTCTTATTAACAGAGTTTGTTAAATTGTCAGGTGCCAGATAGGAAGGCAACTGCTGAGAGTGGACAGTGGGTTCCCTGAATTGGGCTTTGGGTCCTTTCATATGCCCTTGGGTTTTGCCTTTCTTGGCCAATGGATATAGATCTACTGGTTGATTGCCTCTGGTATAGGCTTCTTCCTTGTCAGGACCTATTTTATTTACTTGGCTTTTTATTTCAGAGGCTCCTTTCACATTATAATTGTTTGCTTCATTAGCACTTAACCCGGTTTCCATTTTGTTAATGCTAGGCACATTATCTTGGAATTCCTCTTTATGGGTATTGTAATTGGCATTCCCCCAATGTTTCTCCCCCTCATTCTTCATACTCCTGGTTTCCTTCTCTGAAGGACAAAATGGCCTATGACCAGACACACCATGCCACTGACTTTTGAACACTGACTGTTGACTACTAGTACCAGCTTCTTCGCTGTCTGTCTTGTAACTATCTGAAGTATCAGTGGTGCTATCTAAAGCTGAGTCCACATCATCTATACAAGTCACTTCCCCAATATAAGTCTCCTTGATGCGTTCTGTGTAAACACGCTGTCGAGAAGGAAGGATCCACAGCGGAGTTCCTTTGGGGCCAAGAGGCCTTGTTCGGGTGTCCTCCTGAGAAGCACTCAGCACCTTGTGTTCACTGGCAAGGCCTAGATGTTTGCTTTCTTGGGAGACATTACAAGTCTTATGCATGTCATTCCCGGTTTGGTTTACACTGACATCAGGGTTCCTGGCTGGCAATTTGCTGACATAAGACCCACAGGCACTGCATTTCCCTTCTTTGTTGACCACCAGAGGCATTCCCTTCTCGGAGTGCCCCCTGCTGCTTTGACGAGTGAGCGCCCCTCCTGCCTGCCCTGTGCTCTGCTGTTCCCAGCCAGGCTTACAGATGCCATTCTTTTTACGCTGGAGGTCACCATTGATATAATCTGAAAGATCTGGTTTGGAGACCAGTGGGCCACGACCTAGAGATAAGAGAACTGAATCCAAGACTCGCTTCTGACGTTGCTGAAGACGTTCCAAGTAGCGAACCTCAGCATCCCGTGCAGATTCATCCTCAAAACGCACACGGGATGGGGATGGCCCTCGTTTCCTCTGCTGCCCACAGCTGGACTCCCCACTGGATGAGTCACTCAAGTTTCCACTGGCATGGGGGTCTCCATCCTTCAGAACAAATTTCTTTGCTTCTGTAGCAGAAATTCCACAGGCATCCCTGAGGCACAAAATAAAGAGAGAGGAAATATGAACTTGGACTCTGGAGGTACCACTTTGTTTAATGAAGCCTAATTAGGAGCCAGATGTTACTCATGAAGTGTGTACCCAAGCTGACTATCCTCCTGCCAAGAAGTGATGCATGTCTCCAACTGTCTGCTGGTACATCACACTGACATGACATGTACTCTTTTACATCAGGATCCTAATTATATGCCAATACCTTCTGCTGCTGCATTTTTAAGAGAGCAGGAACAACTGGCTATTTAGAGGTTATGGGTGTGCACTCAGTAAGGCTAGAATTCAAAAAAACTTATTATAATTGACCCAAGGGCTTGTATTCTACAAGTCAACGGTTTCATAGTTACAAGTGTAAAAAGCAACTGCAAGCAAATTATGGGAGTAATGGGACAACAAATGGTATTAAAATGCAACCCTATGAGTACAATTTTAATGTATGCAAAAGCAGATCTTTGGGGTTTTCTCCTCTTCTCTGGCAAGAAAAAACCAGCAATAACACAGAAGAGCTACTGTTAATTCTCAGAGGAAGAAGAGACAGTACGTGACTTTCTGCTGTGAAGAACAGAGGTAATGGTGTGTGGCCCTAATAAGATTTCTCAAGAGCAGTGCTGTCTCCTGAGGTAAAGATCCATAATGTAACAGAGAGACTGACAAGACTCATCAAGCCTACCAACCATTATCCCTTATATATGATACATGTTGGAATAAATGATACTGCAAGATATAGCCTTCAACATGTTGCAAAGAATTATGAAGTTCTAGGGAGGAAGCTAAAGGACCTTGGGACACAAACTTTCATTCCATTCCTCTTTCTTGTTGAAGGATGTGGCTGAGTAAGAGAGATAAGATTCTTGATGTGAACAACTGGCTCCAGAGATGGTGCCATCAAGAAAGATTTGGCTTCCTGGATCATGGTCTGCCCTTTCCTGAAAAAGGACTTATTTGTAAGAGATGGGTTGCACCTTGCAGCAATTGGTAAGTATATATATACTTGAAGGAATTGCAGATCTGATCAGGAGGGTTTTAACTGAGTTGCATGGGGGAAGGAGACAGTTTTTCAGAGGGTAAGGGGTCACCAAGTACTGGGGATAATACTCTCTATGTTACAGGGGAAATTGGGCCAATAGTATAAGAACCCAATAGTGGATAAAAAAACAAAACATAAAGGAAATTAGTTGGACAGAATGACCCATGGGCTTAGATGTCTCTACACTAATACACAGAGCACAGGAAATTAAAAAAAGATAAAGTTGAACACAGGAAAGCCAAAAAAATAAACCAAATAGGAGAGGAGGAGAAGTGGCATGATATGTTAAAGATGTTTATGCTTGTAGGAACAATATGACTTAAGAGCATGAAGAACAGGTTGAGACCATTTGGATAAAAAATAAAGGCGAGGGAAACAACAGTGACATACATGTGAGTATGCTATAGGCACCCAAGCCAAACTGAAAATCTGGATGATGCCATTCTAAAACAAATGAACAAACATTTGAAAAGGAGAGCTATAGTTGAAATGGAAGACTTCAACCATGCTGACATTGTTGGTAGTCAGACTCTGCCAAGAATATAAGGTCTAACAAAATTTCTCACGAGCCATATTGAGAATATCATTGGACACAAGGTGAAGGAAGCAAGAAAGGGGTCAGCTATTTTGGATTTGATTCTAACCAACAGAGATGAACTGGTCAATGGAGTAGTAGTGGAATCCTTGAATTGGAGCGACCACGTCCTCTTCGGATTTGTTATATATTCAGCCCTCCGTATTCACAGATTCTTTATCTATGGCTTGAAAATATTCAAAAAATAAATAATCCAAAAAGCAAACCTTCCTTTAGCCATTTTCTATAAGGGACACCATTTTACTACAACATTGTATTTAATGGGATTTGAGCATCCATGGATTTTAGTATCCACGGGGCATCCTGGAACCAAACCATAGTGCCCACTGTACCAAGGACCCACTGTACAGAGGAAAAGGGGAGTTAAATGTAGTTAGACATACATCTGGACTTCAGGAAAACTGGCCCACATTCCCACTTACAAATAAATCAGTTTGCAATCCAAATCGATGGATCGGTTCAACAGCGGAGTGTGGTTCACACTACATTTGCCTCTGTCATATTTTCTTGTTGTAAAATAACCCACTTGTTGTTCACATTGACTAATGAATGGATTCAAAATGGACCCTCTTCAGCTGGATGGCAAATTTAAAGGGTAAATTTAAATTGATTCCAATCCACATCCCGTTCACACTTGTGCTGAATCGATTTATTGCACAAGATGCAGAAAAATGAGCATCAAAAAGACATGCGTTAAATGGGTCTAGCACGGGGCAGCCTTGCCAAACCTCTTCAGCAATTTGACTCAAGTGTGAACCAATGTCATTTAAACTGCTTCAAACCAGTTAGCGAACTGGTATATAACATAGTGGGAGTGAGGCCCTGGTTTCAGTAACTTTAGGGAAATACTGGATAAGATCCTATGGTCAGAAATGCTTAAAGGGAAAGACATTCATGATGCATGGCAGTTTTTTAAGACATTGAAGGCATAGTTGCAAACATTTCCAGGGAGGAAAAAAAGTTTGAAGAAACCAGGATGCATGCACAAAGAAAATTTCAGATGAGCCGAGATTTAAGAGACATGCATAAGAAATGGAAGAAGGAGGAAATCACCAAAGAGGAATACAAATAAATAGTCAGTACTTGTAGGGGGAAATGCAGAAAAGTGAAAGCTCAAAATGAGCTCAAGTTTGCTTGAGAGATTAAAAATAATAAAAAGGAATCTTGTGGCTATGTTTGTAGGAAGAGGAAGTAGAAAGGAAATGGTAGGGCCACTGCATGAAGAATATAGTGAAATGCTAAAATAGGACAGAGAGAAGATCAAACTATTCAATACTTTTTTTTTTTTGCCTCAGTCTGCTCCCAAAAGAAAAATAGTGTTCTAACCAGTGATGAACATATGATACACTAAGGGGACTGCAGCCCCAAATGAGTAAAAAGGAAGTAAAGGCATACTTAGCTATTCTAAATGAATTCAAGTCTCTAGGGCCAAATGAAATGCATCCAAGAATATTAAAGGAACTTGCAGATGTAATCTCAGAGCCAGTGCCAATAATCTTGAGAATTTTTGGAGAAGTGGAGAAGTCCCAGGAGACTGAAACTAAGCACAGTTGTTCCCATCTTCAAAAAGGACAAAAAGGAGGACCCAAGTAACTACTTCCCAGTCAAGTGATGTTGATACCAGGGAAGGTTTTAGAACATAGAATCATATCAAACAGATCATTAAATTGTCATTCTGCACATACTTAGAAAGGAATGCTGTGATGACTAAAAGCCAACATATGTTTCTCAAAAACAAGTCATGACAAACTAATCTTGTATTTTTAATAGACGTCCAAGCTTAATACATCAGGAGAGTCCTGCTGATGTAGTATATCTTGATTTTAGTACAGTTTTTAACAAAATCCCCCAAGATATTCTTGCAGGCAAACTGATAAACGGAGCAAGACAGTGCTACTGTTAGGTGGATTTGTAATTGGTTGACAGACCAAACCCAGAGAGTATTCACCACTGGTTGCTCTTCATCCTGAAGAGAAGTTTAAATTCATTCAAATGTCTGGCATGGATTTACTCCACTCTTCTTTGGTTTCACTACTATCTAGTGCTCACTCCCAACTCTCTAGCATCCAAGAAAATACTAGATGTCTTTGAATCACCCTGGACAAAGGCTGTGGTATAGAAAATTGTAGGGTTGTCTCTTTCCTATCTGTTATCCATAGGTTTCAACACTACCAAATCTTTAGCTTTTGGATACAAACCTCCAAGCTAAAGGGACTGCATGTGGACTTGGTTCTCCCACACATTGGGTCTACCATATTTGGGTTATAAAGAAGGAACATCAAATTTGGGTTGGTTGATTATTCCCAAATGCAGGAAGGCTTTCTCCTTGGCAAGATTCAATGTTCCTCCTCCCAATTTATTAGCTGGACAATAAAACAAAACTGATTTTTTAATTTGTTTTAATATTTAGACATTTTGTGTACTGTATGCTTTTCTATCAAATGTATCTTTTAATCTGAGGATTTTATGGTCTGTTGACTGAAAATAAAGACAATATAAGGTAACATAAGATCTTGAAGAGAAGTGACTAATGAGATGCCAAGGCCCCAGCCTTTATAAATTAGTTAGATGATAGAATAAAAAGGCATGGTTATTAAAACTGTAGAAGACACCAAGTTTTTGGGAGGACAAGATCAGAATTCAAAATGACTTTGACAGATTGGATTGCTGGGCCAAAACTAACAAATTTTAACAGATACTACATCTAAGTTGGAAACATATAGGATAGGTGACAACTAGCTTAAAAGCAATACTTCTGAAAAAGATCTAGGGGGCCTTAATAGACCAAAACCTAAACATTAGTCAAGTGTGATGTGGTGGCAAACATGAGGTACAAGTGGTGGGATCCTTAGGTGGGAGTGATCATGTTCTCCTGGAGTTTCTTATACAATGGAAAAGAATAGCTAGGCATAGTCAGACACTCATTCTAGAATTTAGGAGAGCTAATTTCAATAAACTTAGGGAAACACTGGGAGTGATCCCGTGGTCAGGAATACTAAAGGAGAAGGGAGTTCAGGATGGATGGGTGTTTCTCAAAAGGGAGATACTGAAGGCACAATCTCAAACTATTCCAATGAGAAAGAAAAATTATAGATGTCTCAAGAAACCAGGATGGATGACAAAAGAGACCTTTCAACTGAACTAAGTTTTAAATGGGAGATGTATAAGAAATGAAAAAGGAGCAGAATCACTAAAGAGGAATTCAAACACATGTTGGAGTAAAGTCAGCAAAGCCAAAACGCAGAATGAGCTCAGCCTTGCTAGAGGGGTTAAGGACAATAAAAAGGGCTTTTTTGGGTATGTCCATAGCAAAAGAAAGAAGAAGGAAATGGTAGAGACACTGCGTAGAAAAGATGGAGAAATTCTAACAGAGGACAGAGAAAAGGCAGAACTACTCAACACCTTCTTTGCCCCAGTCTTCTCACAAAAGGAAAAGGGTGCTCATCCTGAGGAAAATGGAGCAGAGGACACAATAGGGGAAATGCAGCACAGAATAAGTAAAGAGGCAGTACAAGAATATCTGGTTAACCTAAATGAACTGATCCCGGCCTTAGGAGCTATATCCTTGCCCTTTATGTCTCTGATTGCCGCTGTCTGATTTTTTTTTTGTCTATTTATTTTTATTATTTACCATATGTTATTTATGATTTAGTTGGTTTTAATGGATGTCAGTTTAATATGCTTTTATGGGGGAGGATGGGGGGAAAGGGTTTTTAGACTGTTTTGATGTATTTTAATTTGCTGTAAGCCACCCCGATTGTTTTAACAGAGGGGCGGGGTATAAATTATTATTATTATTATTATTATTATTATTATTATTAAAGTCTCCAGGACCAGATGAGCTACATCCAAGGATATTAAAAGAACTGGAAAATGTAATCTCAGAGCCACTGGCAATAATCCTTGAAAACTTCTGGAGAGCAGGAGAAGTCCCAGCAGATTGGAGGAGAGCAAACATTGTCCCATCTTCAAAAAGGGGGGAAAAGAGGATCCCAACAACTATTATTCAGTTAGTCTGACATCAATACTGGGAAAGATTCTAGAACAGATAATTAAACGGAGAGTCTGTGAACATTTAGAACGGAATGCCACAATCACTAAAAGTCTACATGGGTTTCTCAAAAACAAGTCATGCCAGACTAACCTGATCTCTTTTTTTGATAAAATTACCAGCTTGGTAGATGAAGGGAATGCAGTAGACATAGCATATCATGATTTCAGTAAGGCTTTTGACAAGATCCCCCATGATATTCTTGCAAACAAGATAGTAAAATGTGGGCTAGGCAATACAACTGTTAGGTGAATTAGTATTTGTTTGACTGACCAAACCCAAAGGGTGCCCAGCAATGACTCCTCTTCATCCTGGAGAGAAGTGACCAGTGTGGTGCCACAGGGTTCTGTCCTGGGCCCAGTGCTATTCAACATCTTTATCAACAACTTGGATGAAAGAGTAGGGGCATGCTTCTCAAATTTGCAGATGACACCAAATTAGGCGGAATAGCTAATACCCCAGAGGACAAGATCAAAATTCAAAATGACCTTAATAGACTAGAAAGCTAACAAAAAGCTTTGGGGCAAAGGTAACAAAATGGATTTCAATATAGAGAAATGTAAAGTACTGCACTTAGGGCAAAAAAATGAAATGCATAGATATAAGATAGGGAACACCTGGCTTAACGAGACTCTGTGTGAAAGGGATCTAGGAGTGCTAGTAGACCGCAAGTTGAACATGAGTCAACAGTGTGATCCGGCAGCTAAAAAGGCTAATATGATTTTAGGCTGCATCAATAGAAGTATAATATCTAGATCAAGGGAAGTAATAGTGCCACTGTATTCTGCTTTGGTCTGGCCCCACCTGGAATACCGTGTCCAGTTCTGGGCACCACCATTTAAAAAGGATGTTGAAAAACTGGAGCGTCTCCAGAGGAGGGCGACAAAAATGGTGAAGGGTCTGGAAACCATGCCCATGAGGAACGACTTAGGGAACTGGGTATGTTTAGCCTGGAGAAGAGACAATTATGAGGTGAGGTGATATGATAGCCTTGTTTAAATATTTGAAGGTATGTCATATTGAGGAGGGAGCAAGCTTGTTTTCTGCTGCTCCAGAGAACAAGACCTGGAATAATGGATGCAAGCTACAGGAAAAGAGATTCCACCTCAACATTAGGAGGAACTTCCTGACAGTGAGAGCTGTTTGACAGTGGAACACACTCCCTTGGAGTGTGGTGGAGTCTCCTTCTTTGGAGGTCTTTAAACAGAGGCTGGATGGCTATCTGTCAGGTATGCTTTGATTTTGAGTTCCTGCATGGCAGGAGGTTGGACTGGATGGCCTTTGCAGTGTCTTCCAACTCTATGATTCTACGATTCTATGTCAATCCAATTCTAGACTATATCAACAGGAGTATAACATCTGGATCAAGAGATGTAGTAGTGCCACCCTGTTCTACTTTGGTCAAACCTCAGTTAGAATACTGTGTCCAATTCTCATCACAGTTGAAGGATACTGATGAGCTGAAATGTGTCCAGAGAAGGGTGACCAAAATGATTAAAAGTCTGAATGCCAGGCCTTATGAGGAATGCTTTAGGGAGCTGTGTATATTTAGCTTGGAGAAGAGAAGACTGAGAGATGACATGATGTGTATTATGTGTGTATGTGCCTTCAAGTCGCCTACTGAATTATGGTGACCCCGTGATTTTTTCTTAGGCAACGAATATTCAGAGGTGGTTCTGCAAGTTCCTTCTTCTGAAATATAGGCCACAGCACCTGGTATTCACTGGTGATCTCCCATACAACTACTGACAAGGTCTGACCTTGCTTAGCAGTCACAATCAGACAAGACCTAGTGCCTTTTGGTAGCCTTTAAATATTTTCTGTTGCTCCAAAGACTAGAACACAAACTGATGGATTCAAACTAGAAGAAAAAAGATTCCACCTAAACATTAGGAAGCCTCCTTTTAGAACTGTTCAAGAGTGCAACAGATTGTCTTGAGGGTGTCATACTCTCCTTTGGAGTTCTTTAAAGATGGGTATCTTTCAGGAGTGCTTCAGTTGTGCATGTTTACATGACAGAGGACCAGCTGCCTGGACTAGATGACCCTTGCAGTCTCTTCCATCTCTAAGATTCTAAGATTCTATGATTTTATTATTAAAATTTAAAAAGGTAAAGGACAACAAATAGTTCATTTCAGCAAGGTCTAGAGAGTTTCGTTTGGGTTCATTCAAAATTCTATCATTAAAGAAGAGTGTTTTAATAGCATTTATTTAAGGAGGAGGGGATAACAAAAGGTTGGCTCAAGAGTGCCCTTCCATGCACTGAAAGGCTCACACCATTTGCAAAAGGGACTGTGACCCAGTGGAGTTTCTCACTAGAGGGGTGATTTTTACCAATTTCTCCTTCCCCTTGAAATTATTTACACCATTTCCTACATGATCCCAAAGATTCCCCCAATACTCCAAAACAGATTTGCAGCAGGCTGTAGAACAGAGGTAGAAATAATACAGGCTCCAGTTATCACTGGACCGCAATTCCCAGCATTCTTTATCATTTGCTATGCTGGCTGAGGTCAATGTGAACTGAAGTCCATCAACATCTGGAGCACTGCATGATTCTCACTCCTGCTATATAGGAAAATTTCCAACCACCATATAGTTCCCCTGTTGAAGTATCCTGTGAGTGGAGCTCCATTCATTAAACTTTAATTTGAAACCAATGACAAAAAGCAGTTATCCAACAGGCAATTCTATTTTTAAGCAGTAAACAAATCCAGGGGTAGCTGTGCTGGCCATGTAGTAAAGTACTATAACACCCAAAATCCACAAAACAGTGATACCTTTATTGGGCCAACCGAAATGCATAAAATATATCTTGCAAACTTTTGAAGTTCCACTGGCTTCTTCATTCAGCAAAGATGTTAAAAATCATACAGGAGAAAAAAAGTTAAGACAATGTTAGTCCCAAGCCTGAATTTTGTCAAGATTTGTCATTTTAGCTGCACCAGGAGAAACCAAAAGAGAGGGACAACGGACTGGGACTTGACCATTTGAGGTTTCTTCCTCCAACAAAGGTAAAACATTTTTCTAAAAGATTGGACTACATTTGGCATGTTTTACTAGCACCAGTATGTTTCCTAATGCAATAACATGGAGGGCTTCTTTAGAAATTCAGTGTTCTCTGCCTAATAAAAGAGCTTGTTACTTCACAAAGCTACAACTTGGATCTCAAGAGGTGCATCTCTTTTTGTTTACTAATGGAACCTTTTTTTGATTTCCTAGATTATCCACATGGCCAGAGGGAGGGGGGCCCTGCCTGCATGAATGTGCCTCCAATAACACCTGAATGGAGAACACCCATGTCTTAACAAAACACAGGCTTGAGACTAACATCATCTTAATTTTTATTTTAAATTGCAACATGTATTTTGTGCATTTGGGTTGGCCCAAATTTTGGCCCAATTGGTTGTAGATTTTGGATGTTATTGTATTTTTAAGCAGTGGGATTTGTGCTTTTGGCTTGCATACCTAGTACTGTATTTATACCTATTCAGTTACTTTGTATATACAACCAATGGTCTTTCTGTTCTTAATTTTCTCATCTGAAGGACAAAATGGCCTAGAATCTGGATCAGGCCCACCATCCCAGATGGTTCCAAAGAAAGAAAAAAGAAAAAAGAGAGAGAAATGTATGTATGAGAATCTCTAGGACAGGGTACTCAATGTCCCCCTGCCCTTGCTAAACAGTGCCCCTGTTGCTTCTGAAACTGTTGCACTAACTGGGGCAGAAGACCTGTTTCACACAGAGGCAATCAAAAGCATCTCCTAACACACAGACACACACACAGGCACACACACACAAGCAACATTTGATCTTGAGCAACTTTATACTCAACCTCAGCTTTACTATAGTAGGAGTGAATACCCACAAGCCAGTCTGGGGCACTACGTATCTGAGAGCAACACTTGATTCTAAAATCCAGGTGCTCATTTCCATGAGATCCTGAACATCTCTGCTACTTATAATAACATGCTTTGTTTTCCCTACAGGTAACTGTGGGATAACAGGAATATGTAACAACTGTTTGTGTTGGCCAGGGGAAATGATTATTGGTAGAGATTATTGGTATTGATATGTTATGTTTAATTCTTTTTGTTGTTAGCTGCCTTCGAGCCGACTTCGACCCTTGGTGACTCTGTGAATGAGACATCTCCATGATCTCTTATTCTCAGCCTCTCTGTTCAGATTCCATAGGTTCAGGCCTGTGACCTCCTTGATTGAGTCTAGCCATCTGGCGTGTAGTCTTCCTTTTTTTCTACTGCCCTCTACATTTTCCAGCATTATTGTCTTTTCTAATGAGTCATTGTTTTATTCTATGGATTGCTTTTTGTATTGTTTTGCAAATGTCACAGATCTTACTGCTGATGCCTTTCTCGTTTTCATGGAATGAAAAGTGAATCAGTATAATCCTCCAGATACAGTAAGTCTGCATAAGCTGAATCTAGAATGAATAAGGGAAGAACAATGTGCTCTTCTGCTTTATGACAATCTTTGATGTGCTGAGCACATGAGAGTGTTTGTGATATGCATTTCCAACGCACAATTGAAAATAAATATACAAGTCTATTTAGCATTTTTTGAAACAACTCATGTCATATTCCCCACTATATGGCTGGCCAAGGATTGAGATCTGCTGGAGTAGCCCCCCCCCCCTTTGCATCCCATCAGATGAGGTAGGGCAAAGGAAAGGGCCTTTTTGGTGGTGGCACTCCATTTGTGTAATGTCCTCCCCAATGCTGGTTTCTGTTCAGTGCACCAGGACAAGAAATTCATTTTTTTTTTATTAAAGTGTTTGGGGACTAAATTACTATATATGTGTGTGTATGTCTGTGTCTCTGTGTATTTACATTCTTTTAAACTCTTTCAGCCTTTTAAAAGCTGTTTTAATATATCTACCTTCACAGTTGCTTGAAATGTTTTGTCTTCTTTCAATTGTTTACTGGTATTAATTTGAAATTATCTCCAATATTGATATTATTTTATTTGTTTGCTACCCTGTGGTCTCATGATTAAAGGGCAGGATAAAAATATTTAAACAGCTGTCATAACTGTATTCATTTTTTCTGAATCTTATTATAAAAAGGTCATTCACCTCTCAGTTGATAAATAGTAACATTTCACTCATCTTTCACTCCATTCTGTGCTTATAGTGAAATTAAGTGTTTCCTTTAATGTCACAGTTCAGGTCCCATGTATTTCATTTTTCTGGCTTTGAATAAACAAACGTATCCTGTAATTCTAGGATGTTCTATATTTTTAAAATTCTTACAAAACTTCATTAATAAACATCAGACTAACCAGTACATGCTAACACCTTGGTTTAACGAAGGCAAGATAGTATCCATCAATAAGGACTGAATAACCAAGTTAGGTACAGATGTATTCAATTTGCACTTCAAAAAGGTGCAGTGGAGTTTATATGGTATAGCAGGACCATGCAGGTGAATCATTGTGAAAAAAGGTATGAGTGGTTTAAAAGTGTGAAAAATGAATAGGGAAGAAAGTATTTTGTGAGCAAGTAAAGTGCAAGCTCGAACAGACATACACACGCACTGGAAATACAACACAGTCTCTTTGTTGCAATTCCTTTTTCCTGCTTCCCTCCCTCTTGGAAGCAATGACCATCCTGTGGGAAATTCTTGGTCTTACCTCCTCTCCTGGGAGAAAGTAGGCAGAATGTTATGGCTAGCTCGAAGGGGGTTCGTCCTGGCCTTCATACGCGCTCTCTGCAGCAGTTGCTTAGCTTGCTCATGCCTGGGGCTCAACTCCAGCTCCTGGTTGGGAACAAAGGCCCTGTAGGCAAATCAGCAGGGAACAAGGAGTAGGGGATTAGGGAAAAAAAGTAACAAGGATTAAGAGTGGTTTAGTAGTGACGGCGGCGGCAGCAGCAACATAGTAGGCAGACAACACGCTCACAGAAGCTGGGTTTAGGGCCCTTACAGAAGAATGAGTTGACACTAGATGGCATCTTATTCAGCCACATTAATACCACAAGGGATATCAAGGCACACCAGTGATCAAACTGGCCAGGATACACAGATGTAATTTTTCTTCTCAAAGGAAGCAATGAGTAATTTTAGATATTTTTCTTCCTGCTACAAGAATGTCTTCAAAAACTGTCAGTTTTTGAAGAGCATTCACAGTTCAGGATTATGCTGTGCAAAATTTGCATGTTGTTATTTTACACAAAAAGCTGCATTCACAGCATAGCAAACAAAACTATATATGAATATTGTGCCATATAAGTTCCAAACTACCAACTTTTCTATGCAAGAAACAGCATTTTCTATTTTCTGTTACTTTTTGTTACTTTTGTTACACAAGTATTCATGAGGATAAAAACTTTTTTAAAAGTGCTACATAGTGTCTAAGGAAAACTTTAAAATTTATCAGGTGAGTACTAGTTGTGTGGCTAGGTAGCTCTGAAGTTTCAAGTACTCCTCAAGTACTCCTCTAACACCAAATAAACCTACAAATGGATTTCACCACAAATAACAGCAAGACAAAAAAGTGAAATCTCTACAATGACTGATAAATGCTCCATAACTCAGTGCCCTTATTTCCAAAGAGAATGCTTGATTACTCCTTCAGATTAAAAGCAAAATCACTCCCTCAAAGAAAATACACATATTCTCACAAAGCGATGCAAGCCAGAATATTGTTGTTGTTATTAGCTGCTCTCAAGATGACCTCGACTTATGTGACTCCACGGATGAGACATCTCCAAGACTCCCTATCTTCCACTGCTCTGCTTAAGTCTTGCAGCCTCATGCCCATGACCTTCCTAATTTGAATCTAGCCATCTGTTGTACAGTCTTCCTCTCTTTTTTTTCCTCTCACCCTTTCCAGCATTATTACCTTTTCCAATGCGTCATGTCTTCTTATGATGGCCAAAGTACGACAGCCTCAATTTAATCATCTTGGTTTCTAGGGATATTTCAGGCTTGATCTGTTCTAGGATCCATTTGTTTGTCTTTTTTGCTACCCACAGTAACCTCAGGACTCTTCTCCAGCACATCTCAAATGAGTTGATTTTCTTTTTATCCATTTTTTTTCAATGTCCAGCTCTCACATCCATACATAGTGATGGGAAATACCATGGCTTGGACAATTCTAACTTTAGTGCTCAGTTGTATATCTTTACTATTTAGGATCTTCTCTAGCTCCTTCATGGCTGCTCTTCCCATTCCAATGTCTTCTTCTTATCTCTTGACTGCAGTCTCCATTCTGAGCAATGTTTGATCCAAAGTATGACAAATATTTGACTATTTTAATTTCCTCATTGTGTAATTTGAATTTATGTAGGTCCCCCATGGTCATTATTTTTGTTTTCTTTATGTTCAGCAACAAGCCTGCCTTTGCACTTTCTTCCTTGACCTTCCTTAGTCCAAGTCCCTGACGTTTTCCACCAGTAATATTGTGTCATCTGCATATCTTACATTGTTGATATTCCTTCCTCCTATGTTCACTCTTTATTCTTCTAAGCCTAACCCTGCTCTGTTTTCTGCATACAAATTGAACAAGTGTGGTGATAATATGCAGCCTTTGCTTGGCTCCTTTATCAATTGGGAACCATCTTGTTTCTTCATATTCTGTTCTGACAGTGGCGTCATGACCTGAGTACAGCTTTCTCATCAGAACTATCAAGTATATTGGCTCCTCCATGTCTTTGAGATCATTCCATAGCTTTTCATGATTGATTCAGTCAAAGGGCTTTGCTATAGTATATAAAGCACATCCTGACTTTCTTTTGGGATTTTTTTGGTGCGCTCCATTAGTCATTGTGTTTGGAATGTGGTCCCTAGTGCCTCTACCTTTCCTGAACACTGATTGCACATCTGGGATTTCTCTCTATATACATGGTTGAAGTCTGTGTTGCAGTATTTTGAGCATTATTTTGCTTGCTTGGGAAGTTAGTGCTACAGTCCTATAGTTCCTGCAGTCTCTTGTCTCTCCTTTTTTGTGGATGGGAATGTATATTGAGTGTTTCCAGTCTGTTGGCCAACATTTTGTTTCTCATATACGCTGGCACATTTTAGTTAATACCATAGTTGATTGTGTATGTGTGAATTGTAGCACTTCAATTGGAATATCATCTGTTCCTGGTGATTTGTTTTTTCCAATTTCTCTTAATGCAGCTTCCACTTTGCTTTCTAGAATTTGGGGTTCATCTTCATATGATTCTTCATTCCATTCAGAATATTCAGCCAGAATATATTAGGCAAATATTTAATGTTTTTTACCACAAGGAACATAGGAACATAGTTCTCCACCACTACCACAAACAGAAGAAAACATACTCTCTACATGTATAGATAAGGTCTTATGTTTTGCTTTAAAGTTACTGCCTTAAACATGTTGTGGTTTCTATTCAAAAATACTGACTTGCACCATGAAGACTTTGCTCACTGGTTCATTCTCATTTATGATTCACAAACTTAGGACATAACTATCAAAGCCAAAAAGAGCACACATGTAAAGGAAAAGTCCACTAGTATGCAAATGTAATCCTATATTCACTGCTCTTTAAAAAATTGTCCAGGGGCTCCCAGATTTTCTTTTGTCTGTTCCAATTTCCCCCTCTTAAATATACAGTTAATTCATCTGCGATTACTTTCCACTTTCAACATATGACCCATTTTCTTCTTCTATCCGCCTCCACTCAGCACATCAACATGCTCACCCAGAATTTCCCTACTGGCCCCATCTATAATCCTGGTGATTATTTTAATCAGCTCAGAGAGTCACTTCAGCTAGCCTCACTTTAACTCTTTCAGCACAGTCTCCACATGTTTCACAGTGCACAACAAAGCTACTGATACTAATATGCACCAATGTTTCTTTTCTTTCCAGCTTAGAAAACACAGTGAATCTGTTTGTTTACAGACAAGACATTCCCCAAACTTTCTACAGAAGCCCACAAAGAAACTCTGCTTAGACATTTTGCATGAGTGGAAATCAACAAAATGGTCAAGAAGTCACACTACAGAATCAGATGCACCCAAAAGTGCTTCTATGTGCCTTCTAGGACAAAGAAGGCAAGGAGGAGAGGAGTCATATCCTCCCATGGGCAGACCTTACCCAGACAAATGCAAATCGTTTAGCAAACAGAACACCGTATTTCACCGTATTTCGCCCCAGAGCAAATTTCTCACAATGCAAATGCAGGAGATGAGGCACTTTATGAACAACAACAACAACAACAACAACAGAAAGGCAGACGACACCAGAATGTGTCTGCTTGAAATGGCCAAGAGCTATTACCTCCATCCTGAATTTAAATACGTTTAACCCTGTAGGAAAAATTCCAGGAAAGGAGGAAGTTAAAGACCTCACCAGAAAACATTCCTTCTGCTCACAGGGCTAGGCTACCTCCAACAGCCCCATGGGAATTGCCCTCTCCTTAATATTCTGCTTTTATTTGTAAATTTCCTGAGAAGCATTTATTTGCTTAAATGTAGAATATAAATGCACCTATTTACTGAAATAATGGTCTATGAGCAGGAAATCCGAGATTTAATATTACTTCAGGAATAAATTAACCAGGAGGCATTCAGGAAACCATCTCCTAGTATGGACGTTATCACATGGGGTCTAAAGCAGACAGAACCCCGTCCCATCCCCGTCCCAATGCGGCATCATCTCCGTTCTTTTGAATGGCGGTTTCCTGAGGAATTACATTTGCGCGACCAGAATGATACTGCAATGATGCTGCTTTCGTTCATTGCGGAATGATGCTAGTTGCGTCTGATAGCAATTTCCGTCTTGTGGGGTCTATACTGGTATAGTTCTGGATTGATTCCATACAGCTTTCTTGCCGCTTTGAGACCCGCATGTGATAACGTCCTATGAGTCTTTCACAATTTGGGATTAATGATGACCTATTTTACAAGATTTTAACAAAGATTACTGTGAATGAAAATGAAGCATTGTATGCAAAGTATTGCCCAGACTAATAATTATAGCAAAAACTGAGATAATATCTAAGAAGAAAACTGATTTGATTTCCATAAAAGACAACCTTAGAAATCTAGAATGCAAGTTCTGTAGTCAAGTTAACACCAAGATTTACAAAACAAAACATAAAATGTACAAATGTATTTGAAAGCATGCAGATTCAATTCTTAATTTTTTGCCATTTGAGATATGGAAAATTATTTCAGATATGCTAAACCAGGACTAGTTTTGTTAATTCTATTATAAAATATTAAATTATTAGAAATAGAAATTATATGCAACTGAGATGAAACATTTTAAATCATCCTCCCCCCCCAAAAAAATGCTAAATATTATCTCATATCCATTAACCAAACCACTCACCCTGTTTCAATCATCACACAAAACTTTAATAATGTTCAGAAATTAGGGACAGCAGTCAATTAAAGGGTTGGTAACGCAGGATAAGATATTAAAAACACACACCATCCTACTGAGTATGAAGCAAGCTTGTTTTCTGCTGCTCCAGAGACTAGGGAGTTTATCTCATGAGAAACAATTAGGAGTTTAAACAGTAATTAACCCATGAAAATCGCGCAATTGACATTAAAACGTGATTAAACTGAGATTAACACAAGAGCCATTATCCCATGAATAACCAGGGAATAATCACGCAATAAACAGCAAAAAGTCATTCATGGGAAAATCGTGTGAATGATTTGCTGCTGTTTCTCGCCTGATTATTCATGGGATAATGGCACTTTAATCACGTTTCATCTCAACTTTGTGTTATTGTTATTATTATTATTATTATTATTATTATTAGTGCAACTGAGGGATTATCACAGGTTATTAACAGGATAATAGCACTTTGAACATGATATAGTGTGAAAACCATTAGCCCAATAGTGGGATTATCACAGGTTAATCACCGTTTATACTTCCAATTGTCCCTCATATGATAAACTCCTAGGACACGGAGCAATGGATTCAAGCTACAGGAAAAGAGAATCCACCTAAATATTAGGATGAATGTCTCCTTCTTTGGAGGTTTTTAAACAGAGGGAAGATGGCCATCTTTCAGGCATGCTTGAGTTGTTTATTCCTGCATGGAAGGGGGCTGGACTGGATGACCCTTGTGGTCAATTCTATGATTCTGTGTAAACACTCATCTTTCTATCCATAACAGTTTGTTCATTTCTTCTTGTTGTTAAACACTCACTATGAAGGTGGTTGGAGTGCTGGACTACAACTTTGGAGACCAAGGTTTGATTCCTCACTTGACCATAAAACTGACTGGGTAACCTTGGGCAAGTCACATGCTCTGAGATTCAGGGGGAGGCAATGACAAACCTCCTCTGAACAAATCTTGCCAAGAAAACCCGTGACTGGGTTGCCTTAGGATTAAGTCGGAAACAACTTGAAGGCAAACAACAACAATAACAACAACAAGCTAAGAAACATCCATGGCAAGTTCTGTGGCCATTGTATAGGCTAGGGATAGGGAACCTCTAGCTCTCTGATGTTCTAGATTTCCATTTCCAGCAACCCCAGCCATAATTAATAACCAATACAAAGGAATTATAAAAGCCACACCATAAAACATCTGAGTGCCAAAGGCTGAGGGATATAATAGGAATGGGGGCAGTACTGACACCAAGCATGTGGGCCTGACAATGGTTTTTCAAGCAGCAACCTGGAGCTACCAAAAGTGTTTGCAGTGCTGTCTCTGTGTGGATCATTATCAAAGAGAAAACCACACTGTGTACTTGGGTCTGACACGAATCTATTCAGGTCATGTATATATTTGAGATGGATGAAGTAGAGAAAACTGTTTACAGGGAAGAGTCTGCATTCAGTTACAATGGACTGTGGTTCCTTTTTCTAGAAATGAAACAGGACTGCCCCCCCTTCACTCTGTAATCTTACCGGTAGCCTTCAGAATCCTGTAAGGAAACACCAGAATCCCAGTCTACATCATTTGCCAGAATCCCTGTAGACACACAACAAGAGGAATATACAATCAATTCTGTATACCTTAGCAACATGAAATACAGTTGGACTTGAAAAACACAGCTCTTCTAAGGAAAGGACAGTGCATTGCAGTTCTCAACCCCAGCTTTTGTGCCCAAATCTGCACTTCTGTAAAGTAGGGATATAATTCTTCACTAAGGGCCCAAACAAATGGGCCGAAAAAACTGGCTTCCACACAGCTTTGGGGCATGGCCATTAGATGACGCACATTCCCAAGACACACTGAAACTGCTTCTGGGTCGCCCAAACCCAACCCAAAAAGGAGTGGATCTTTTCCACTCCCATTTGGGCTGGTGGCAAAGGGCACCTTCGGGATCGCAGCATGTGCTTGCCACAGTCCCATGGCATCTTGGGTGGGGGCAGCTTCAAGCTGCCCCTTCATAGCCATCTGTTTCAGCCCTAAGTTTCTTCTTGGAGGCAGCAACAAGGAATTGAAGCAATTTTCTTCCCACTGTGAGAAAGCCTTTAAAAATTCACATAGGTTTCAAAAGCTATTCACAGTTTGGGACTTTATCTGCATAACATTCACACATGGTTGTTTTGTGCAGGAAACAGCGCTTGCTCTATCGAAAATAATATTTCTATGCAGAAATATTAATTCCTCTGCAGAAAAAAGCTGTAATTGGGGATTTGTTCTGTGTAAAATTTGCATGTGGCACTTTCTTTTTGGAAAATAATATTTCAATGTAAAACTATTAATTCCCGTGCAGAAAATATTGTTTTCTATGCAAATCAATCATGTGCTAATTTTATGCAGAACAAATCCCCAATGACATTTTTTTCCGTGCAGGAATTAATATTGCTGCTTTGAAATATTATTTTCCACACAAAAATGCTGTTTTCTGTGCAAAACAACCACATGCACATTTTGCATAAGATAAGTCCTATATTGCAAAGATTCTCATCAGTCCAAGATTCTTCCCATCAGCATTTCTCAACACTCAAAAAACATTTTCCCCAAATACTCTTTCCATCACTACAGTAAATTCCCTTTATTCAAACAACCAGGTTTGCCCCTCTTCTCATTCTTTCTCTCTCTGACTGTACTTATCACCATGCATGACAAAATGGAACATAAACATTTTAATAACTGCATAAATGACAAATATATTTTAAAAACTGCTCTCTTCTTCTCTGATGTATTACCAGTTGCACTTTGGAGACTAGGACCAGTATCTAACACAGTCATTGTGCTTGCGGCAGTGAGAGTGGGCAATCCTGCCTACAGCCTCCCTTAGTTCTTCAAACCAGATGGTTCAAAGTGCAGAATATTGCCCCCTGGACCCACCATAGTTGCCCATTTGTATCTTAAAGTATGATCTGGGTTTGCAACTTATTGTTTGGACTTTTGCTTGTTCTGTTTTAATACTGCTTCTGGCTCCAGCAAATCTCACAGAGAGGAGGCAAAAAGGATTGCACAAGTATACTCAAGCAAGATCTGCAGTTTTTTTTCTTGTAATGTGTTTGCTCCCTAAACTGGGCCCAAACTATCAAGCCAATTTATAGGTGCTACAAAGTTCCATGTATTTTAATACATAGTCTGCATATGTTTACAGTGAGGTCCAGAAATTTCTTTTGTAAGAACAAAAGGATTTTGTCATGAATTCAAATTGTGTGCCATACTAGATTAGATGCAACACTGTCTGTGAATGGTGACACAAGCTGACAGGCAATGTTCAATCCACTATTTATGTTCCTTTTACTTAAAAGTAAAGGTTTTCCCTTGACAAGATTGTTGAGTCATGTATGACCATAGGGGGCAGTGCTCATCTCTGTTACTAAGCCAAAGAGCCAACGTTGTCTGAGGACTGCTCTGGTGGTCATGTGGCCATCATGACTGACCAAACACTGTTTACCTTCCCACCGAAGTGGTACTTATGTATCTACTTGCACTTTTGCATGCTTTCGAACTGCTAGGTTGGCAGAAGCTGGGACTAGTGACGGGAACTCACTCCATCTTGATTTAAATTTCAGGATTAAGACCAAAATATTAACTAAGGTAAAAACACACAGATTAGACTGCAATGTGGGAAGGATTGCAATCAGCATTATTTCTGGATACATCCAAATTATTTTTGCATTAGCAAGATGTCATAATAATGGAAAGTGGGGTATATGGATGAAGGGTCTAAGTCTAATTATAATTACTCTGTGGACAGACACAAATTGCATACAGTAAGCAGAGTCTGAGGGTCAAAATGAATTAGATGCTGTGCTCATAATTAGAAGTTATTAGCAAGTTTTCCCATCAGTAACCACACTGCTTCAGAAATACAAGTCTGGGCAATCAGATTTGCAAACTGAGCCCGTGTTTACCTTCAACAAGCAATCATCTTTGTACTGGTGAAGTCCCCCAATTATCTCATAATTCTATACCCATACTTTTTGTTCTGCGTGTCACTCTCTAGAAGATTTTTCTCTACCTACAAAACTATTTTCTTACACATGAATTGGGTGTTTTTGTGTGTTATCTGTGCCTCTTTAAAAGGGACAGGAAGAAATAAAAGTGTTTCACCATGAATCCTCTACTATTCCTTCAATAGTAAGAAGTTTCTTTTTGTAATCTGTCTTACTCTGTACTCTAAGCTAAAAAGAATACAAGGGAGGAATGTAGATAGACAGGCAGATTTTCTCTCTCTTTTGCATTATAATAGAACTGAAAAAATGATTATTTACTTATGGTTTCCTCCATCTTTCACGGAAAACTAGATAAACAGGGGAGATGTTTTAACTTGCAAGGAGGAGGCTTGAATGGGGGTGGGGAGAGGATAGGGGAAATGAAGATTTCTTCCCCCAACACTTTTAGGACAAACACATAGTTTAAAGAACATATATGCATATATAAATAAAGAAACTTCACAACAATCATTATCTGCCTGGAAGAACGATTATTTCAGACCAGTAGCAATTGTTTGATTTGTAAGTCTGCATTTTGTACATGCTAGTCCACCCTTCCCTTCTTATTCCACCACTCTTTATCCCCTATCTCTGAGATCAGGTGAAAGAGAGTAGTAGACAGTTTTCCTTTCAACACATGTTGGATGTGTTGATCATGGCTTTACAAGCTTTACAAAATTAGAAAAAGTCTTCAAATAATCAAATAGAAATGGCCCTTCCTTTTGGTAACTTGTAAATGCTGTGATTATCAAAGTATCCTGATCCGAAGTGTACTGGAATAGGGTTTGATAAACTGCTCCTCCCAAATAATATGCTCCTCAGAATGTAGTCCTTCCTAAACACTAGGCAAGCCAAAATGGCTCTGTGGGAGTCAAATCTCCACTCTGGAAAAGGTTTGTTTTGCAAAGAAAAGAAAAAAGTGGGTGATAGAAGAGGCATTTCACAAGAAACTAGATGAGGACCTTTCTCTCAATGCATCTGGTAAGAACTAGCTGCAACACTAATAAAAGGCAGGGTGTTGATGTGGGTAAGCAGGATGCTCTGTCTGACTGACACGAAGCTGAGATGTGGCATTGTAGGATCATATGGCTAAAACAAAGTACAAGACATGCAGAATACATGTCTTGAGAGAAACATAACATGTTTGAGAGAAATAACATGTTTTCATGATCAAATAATATTCATTGCCTAAAGGAACAATTCTTCACATTACAAGTTCTGCATCCTGAAATATTCACTTTGAAGAACAAGCATTTTTTGCTTTCACTGTAACCAATTCCCACTGCCTCCGACAATTATATGCTTCTCCCTGTTATAGGGAATATCCACTATTCATTCATATGGGAGTAAATCAAGCAGTGCAACTAAGATACAGGTTTCCCCTGATGATCCCAGGGCATGTTTAGTCCTCTCCTCGCTATGTCCTAGTCAACTCCAATTTACTTTGTCCCACATAACATACTGTGAATTCAACTTGTTTCTATTTTCACATTTTCTTTTGACCACACTGGCATGAAATGGAACTTTGGAAACTTTTTTGAGGTCTTTTTTTTTTGGGGGGGGGGGAGGCAAGGGCAGTTGGATAATTACACACCAGGTCTTTGTAGTTCTCACTGGACTTTCCCACAGTAAGAACAGTAAGAACATAAGTACCTGAAAAGGCACACTCTTTGACTGAGGGATTGTCTACATAGGTGAAAAAATTTGTATTCATTTCATTTTCAGCTCTCTTGGAACAGACAATGCATGCCCTGTTTCACAATGAAATTGCTTCTTTTAAGTTTTAAAACTCTCTTTTTACTCTGCAGTGTTTTTTTTTGGGGGGGGGGAGATTGTTTACAAGTGTGTCAGAATCAGGGTGGAATCAAGGTGCATGGGCTAACTGAATGGCAAGACTAGTTTGGCAAGCTTAGTGTCTGTGTTTTTGTTGCCTTTGTGTGTATGTGTGTGTGTGTGTGTGTTCAGGGCATAGTAACTAAAGGCTAGCAAGGCTTCTGAAATGGAGGCATAGTTAGTATTTTTTTGATTAAAAAAATCATGCAGCCATCCCCTCTGTATTTGCAAGGATTGGGGTACCTGGCTGTATGTGCCCTCCTTCGCTCATGGGGATAGCCTTATCTATCATTAGCTCCATTTGCTCTGATACACTGTGATGAATAAAGCTGCCCATCTCCTTCACTGTGGCTGCCAGCAATGGAACACTTTACCCTGTTTGCTGCTGCCTCCTTCCCACCAAGCCCAGCCGTGAGTTCAATGGGCTACCCCCTTAATGTTGTTTGACTTTGGAGCAACTTCGCCAGCAGAGATCTTCTGGGGATAAGGTGGCAGTAACCTGGTGAAGTGTTCAGTTGCCTGCACTCGCAGAGTAGGAGATGGGCAGCTTCCATCCTGTGTGTGGGTATGTGTGTGTGCATCAGGAGACATTAAAAACACATTTAAAAATAAATAAATCAACAGATAGTCAGGGAAGTGGGGGGAGAGGAGACATTTAGGCTTCCCGCCTTTACTTTACTTTAGAGAGCCCTGGTGGTGCAGTGGTTAAATGCCTGTACTGCAGCCACTCACTCACAAATCAGAAGGTTGTGAGTTCAATACCAGCCAGGGGCTCAGGCTCGACTCAGGCTTGCATCCTTCTGAGGTCGCTAAAATGAGTATCCAGGTTGTTGGGGGCAATTAGCTTACACATTGTAAACCACTTAGGGAGTATTTAAGTACACTGATAAGCGGTACAGAAATGTACCTGCTATTGATATTGCTACTTATTATCACTCACTTGAACACAAAGGAGAGGAAGAGAATTAGATGTGGGAGGCAACCAATCATGGTGCAAACTGGCAAGATTGACATGTAAATAATAAGGCTATTAGTTGTTAGGTTTGAGCATGCCAGGAGGAAATAGAAAAACTGCACCCCCTTTGTACCAATTTGAATTTGGACACAAAAAGAAGTGGCAGGCAGTACAGGTTGAGTCTGGTTTATTTCAAGTAGGTGTGGCAGTAATGGGGGTCACTGTGAACCAGGAAAAGGTGAGATGAAATTCATTTTTTTGCTCAGTGTAGACAATCCCTGAGTGATTCTTCAATTTTTCTTTTAATTGTGGTTTGATCTCTATAGATCCTACAATTTCCTTATTTTAAAGGCTTACATGAGAAGATGCCTAAAATGTCCCTTGCCCAATTTCTCTCCCTCTCCAGGATATATACAGGAAACAGAGGATTGAATGGGGAGAAGGGAAAGGCAGATGTTATAGCTCTCGGGTACAATACTTTCTAAGTTCTTCCTGTATATCCTCCTCAGTTTGTATGCTCAACCCACCCCCAAATTACAATAATTCTATTTCTACAACTTCACCCCCTCAAATGCACATACCATTACTGGGTTCGTCATTCCCAAGGACTTGGTTTTCCTTCTTGTGACGATGTAGAGTATGCAGTTCATGTGAAGAGTAGCTATTCAACTGTGACATGCTCAGCATCTCCTGGAGGATAGACCGGTTCTTCGCCACTCTTTCTGCCAGGGACAGGGTGGTAGCATTGCTTCCGCCACTGCCAAGACTGTCCCAGCTTTCTGTCCTCCACAGTCGTCCCGTTGTCACCATCCCATCATTTTTGTGGACAGACGAACAGCTTTCCAAATCTCTGGCTCGAACTAGATGGTCTTCTCCACCATTCACTTCCTCAAAAGATTTCTGGAGGCAGGAAAGGTCCTTTAATGAGCTAGCACCATAGAGGCCATATCGGGATTTTCTTTTTGTCATTTTTCCTAAATAGCCTTTTTTATCCAGGATATTTCTTCCTGGAAATCTACGGAACTCCTCAGGTGAACTCCAGGCAATGTTTATAGGTTCTCCTTCTGTCTCAGATCCTTTCAGCTTGTCAAAATCATTGACATAAGAATTTGCTGGGACTGATCCCAAAGATTCTTCCTGCCTGGGCTGTGGATAGTAGTCAGTGCTGTCCAGCAGTACATCTGTCAGGTAGGTGCGAATCTGAGCCTGTGGTTCCACCACTGCATTCTGGGAAGTAGGATCTGTTGGCGACTTCCCCTTCCAGGCCTTGCCTTTCTTTGGAGAAGCCCATTCCTGAGATGGTACTTCAGCCTGCCTGTTAATGGCACTCTTCTTCTCTTTTAGTGCTTTGACTTTGGATTCCAGAACAGAGGGGCTCCTGCTTGGATCCCCTGAAAGCCCAACTGGAACCCATGCTGGTCCATTGAGGCAATAATTATCTAGATCTTCAGGTCTCTCAGGGGGTTGTTTGGATCTAGAAAGATTTTTTACACATTGTTTCACACTTTTCAAGACATTCCTCCTTTCAGTAGGGAAATTTCCATCCATGTTCCCACTACCAGCAGGCAATGGACCTTTCATGAGGAAACAAGAAAAGCAATATGAATGAATCCCTGCTTCTTTGGCAAGTGGAAATTCTCCAGAGTTATGCATACTAGGATGGGTTTACTGCTTCTCTCCCAGGAAGGACACATACATTATACACCTCTCTTATAATTCTGCATTCAAAATACTAATAACTCTGTTAGACAACCAAACTTCTGCACAAGTAAATCCAGTCTCTACAATATATATAATTAGTGTACGTCTATATTTTGGGATATAAATTATTATTATTATTATTATTATTATTATTATTATTATTATCATTTCATCTACTTGCCCTGATCATATTGAAAGGGGATTAAGTATGTGGAATACTGAAACTCTGCCCCATAACTATGTTGTGTTTTTATGACATCCTGAAGTAGTTAAATATCTGCACCCATGCCCTACATGACCTACAGCTGGATTTTGCAATATGTATACAGAATGGTTTACAGCAACAGAATGAACACGAGAAAGAGCAAAGTGCCAACTTTGTTGAGCCTTTTATATCTTTTGTTCCCCAAGGGCTGTGTATTGGGGCACAACTGCACAAAAAGTAATCACCTCAAAGAGCCTACAAATTATCCTCTTTCTGTCTCATCTGTTACTGGTTCTCAGGTAAGTCTAATCACCTGAATACTCCACTCACACACACACACACACACACACACACCAACAATAGGCACATATGTAAAGGCTTTTGGATTTGTTGTTTTCATCCAGATGATATTTGCAAGCACAGCCTGGATTTTTTAAAAAGGTTGTTAAGAAAAACATAAATGCAACAAAACATCTGAGCACATGCCCAACAACTTTCAAACTTATAAAGTCAATATCTACCTAAGTCTCACAGAATCAGTGGATCTGCTCCAGTTAAAAGTAACAACAGAATGTAAGCCCTAGTGCTGTCATCTGGGCCAGATTAGCCTTTCTTCAGTGTTATTTTTTTTTTTATTGTTTTCTAAGTAGATTAGCCTTTCTTGATTTATAAATGTACAACTTACAATTTTGCCTTTATAAATTTGACATTAACTAGGAGGAAGGAACTGGCAAAACCTCGGAGTATTCCTTGACTAAGAAAACCCTATGAAATGTCATCATAAGTTGACAGGTGTCTTGAAGGTACATACACACAGACATTTCTAGCTCCAAAGACTGAAAATGAGTGGGGAGGGATTGTGGGATGTTCGTTGACTGCCATAGTGTCTGGATGTTAAAAGGCTCATTGGTTGACACAAATTGAAGATTTTTCATTTATTCTACCCCATCAAGAGAACCAGTGTGGTGTAGTGATTTGAGCACTGGGCTACAACTCTGTAAAACAGGGTTTGAATCCACACTTGACCATGGAAACCCACTGGGTGACCTTGGGCAAGTCACACTTCAGAGGAAGATAAAGGCAACGTCCTCCAAACAAATCTTGCCAAGAAAACCCCATGATAGGTTCACCTTAGGGTCACCATAAGTTGAAAATGTCTTGAAGATACACTAGGACCCCATCATTACAGTTATTAGTTACTCCAGGCAGCCTGGGCTACATTTACTTAACTGTGTCCACAGCAAGCTTCAAACATGTGGAATTCACTCTGGAAAGAATTGTGGAATAGCTCATGGGTTGTGAAGTGGGAAGAGAACAGAGGAGGCATTAAGAGTTTCTTTCCCATTTGCTAGCAATACTAGGTTATTCCAGCTGTGCAAAGCCAACAAGCATGGCAAAATGAGAATCATGGCAACAGATGCTCTCAGCCTCCTTTTGGTATTATCCACGATGCTGGAAGTTGATTATTAGTTTTCAGTCCCTTATTTGCATGAATCTTTGAGTCAGCACTCAGTGAGTGAACTGAAGAAACCCAAACTTCATGTGTTTCTGCACATTCAGGTACATTTAGGACTATCTCAATCTATCAGAAGGTTGCCCCCTTAAAGATTAACAATACTTCTCTCCTTTCAAACTGTCATTTTTGTGCAATGCACACAGATAGGTAACATCCTAGTTGAATAAGAACTTAGAGATATGAATTCCATAACTACCACCCAAAATTGTACACTTTCCATACACACAGGTACTACTAAGAATTACACATTGCTTATTTTAGTTATGAGTATGGAATCCCATCCTTCACATTGTCCTAAAGGCATTGGGTTGGAAAGAATTCAATAGCATCACACAGAGAACACTCTACTAGATGTTTTGGATGTGACTAGGATGGTCCACAGTTTTCTGTGGGGACAGAATACTAATTCTTGGTTGTTATTTTTTCAAATTTTGTTTAGATTGCAGTTGCACCTTAGTTGACATTACTATGTGCTTATAGAACACTTTGGGTGAAATAGGATTCATTCTCTTCAAGAGAAGACTTGTCGTTTTAGTATATAATCTTCCATTTTAGTATATAATCTCCAATATAATCTCTAGAACTCTAAGGCTTTCTCTCAGTGCCATCACTATCACTCTGGGAGAAAGGAGGCATAGAAATGAAATAAACAGATAACTAAATTACTTGTGACACCCTAAAGTTGAATGTGGAGCACACAGCAATAGTTACTTATTCTTTTCCATTTATTTGGACTATTATTATGATATTATACTTGACAACACCCTGAGCATACAGAAAACTTTGAGCCAGATTGGACTTGATGCCACTATACAAAGGACACTCTCCTGGAAGTATGCTTATATGATCTGGGCTATGGATTATACCTCTGTTCCCTTAATTGTAATTGTCACCTAGGATCATCATTCTTCCATGTGCATTGCACAAAAATTATAATTTTGATAGGAGAAAAGTATAGTTTATCTTTAAGAGAACAGTCTCTTGAACACAAAGTCCATAGCTTAAAGGTGGGTGCAGGAGCACATAAACATGAGGTCCTTGTTCAAGCTCTGCTTCAGAGTTTTATACTTGAGAATGGGCAATCCCATATCCTACTACCTCATCATCCATATAGAGCATGACAGCAATGATATGGTTGATTTAGCAGGGAACTTTCTTCTTGTTGTTGAAGTTGATTTCAACTTATGGAGACCCTATCATAGGATTTTCCTGGCAAGATTTAGTCAGAAGAAGTTTACTGTTGCCTTCCTATTAGGATGAGAGTGGGTTTCTGTGGATGAATGGGGATTCAAACTCTGTCTCCTTGATTTCTGAGCCAAAACTCAAATTACTATACCATTATGGCTCATAGCAGGCAGCCAATCAGAATGTGAAGCTTTATTCTATACTGCATTGTTGATTGTTATCACTATTTGCATTTTTATAGCAGCAATAATAGGAATGTATGTTCCTGTCACTGACACATAAAACAGGAATAATTGTCTTGCTGGTCCAGTCTGAATATCCAGTTGCTTTAGCATTCTATTTGTGATAGTAGCCAACAAATACTTCTGAGACACTTAGCAAACCTGTTTGTGCCCATGGATTTAGGGGTGCACTAACTCTGGAACAAAGAGAAAACAGCTAAGTATGGCTATCATCTGAACTAGTCTTTTTAAAAACCAACACAGCCAGTGGCTAACACCACTTCATCTATATATTGCATTCTATATAAAATCAGCAGCAATGTCTATATACTACCACAAAAATCACTATGAGTTCCCTATGCTGTACCAATTCATATACTACATGTTCATCTAGAAAAGCAGACCGAGAAATCACTCAAACTGCTCATGTAAGTCAGGACATATTTTTGATCAAATTATGTCCAATAGAAATACCTTCCAGATTCACTGTGAGTATTGAGTACAGTGGGCCCTCCACATTCGCTGGGGATAGGGGTACAGGACCTATTTTAAGGTCCAGTTTCTCAGTGGGAGAGATTTATGTATGTACAGTCAGTTCTCCACATTTGCAGCTTTGACTTTTGAGGCTTTGATTATTCACAGATTTAATATGTTCTCTCTAGGAATTTCTAGATCCTCCAGTATGATTCAGTATGGAAAACGGCAAAAACACTAATTTTTTTACCCGAAAGATTACCTCTCTAGGAATCTCTAGGTCCTCCAGCACAAGTCTGTGGTCAACATCTGGCAGAACCTGACCACACAATTGCACTGAGGACCTACAAATGCCCAGAGAATTGTTCTCTCTAGGAATATCTATGTCCTTCAGCAGGACATATGGCGGATGCTGACCAGAGAATCATACTGGAGGACCTAGAAATTGCTAGAGAGAACATATTAAATCTGTGAATAATCAAAGCCTCAAAAGTCAAAGCAGCAAATGTGGAGAGCTGACTGTACATACTTAAATCTCTTCCACTGAGAAACTGGACCTTAAAATATCAAACATTTTTGAACTGTGATTCTGGGCAAAAGATGAAGAGGGAAGGAGAAAGGGACAAAGGAATATGATAGCACAGATGGTAACTTATCTTTTATGCAGGAACAGATCTATGAAGTGGTCATGTTTGCTAGGGAATCCTAGGCATTGTAGTTGAGAAAGAAACTTTGTTGAGCCATGCAGTAGGATATGTGGAAGGTCACAAAAGCTTACACCTCCCACACATTTTTCCTCCCAACCAACTTAAAATTTTAAAGACAAAAAAGCTTAGATCCACAGTTATAATAAATGGAAGCACTTTTTCTCAAAGATCCAAAATGACACTTTCAAAATACCAATGAAATCATGTGCAAGTTGGGTATCTCTTATTTGGAAACCCAAAATACTCCAAAATCCAAAATTGTCCACATGGAAGACTGAGATAGTGACACTTTTGCTTTCTGATGGTTCACTGTACAGGAAATTATGTTTCATGCACAAAATTATTTAAAATATTGTGTATAAAATTACCTTCAGACTATGTGAATGTTGTGTTTAGGCTTGGGTCCCATCTCCAAGATATCCACTATGCATATGCAAATATTCCAAAATCCAAAAAAATGAGACATCCACTTCTAAAACAGAAGACTTCAAGCATTTTGGATAAATTAAAAAAAATAACAAAATTTATTTATATCCCGCTTCTTGACAGCAATCTAAGCGGCTCACAATAAAATCCATACAGCATATCCCTGGACCAACCCCCCCCTTAAAACAGTATTAAATAACAGATAGTTAAAACGTAAACAATATAAACATATTAGAATAAACCATATTAAGAACAGATTGCAGAGCCCTAAAGGAGATAAAGGAGACTCAACCTGTATTTACATTGTGCAGTTCTTTGTATGTGGAGTACAGAAGCTCTGAATACAGACAAATTTGTCTGTGGACACATGTGACAAGGTTCACATAGGTTCATGTTTGGAAGAAGGTAACATTTCAACTTATGTTTACAGCATTTTTAATTTAGGAACTTCAATTTAATGCTGTTACCAGAGTACCAGAGTTGGAAGTCTCTTCATGTCTTTAGAGAAGACACAGACATATGACTGAGACTAATAACTGTACAACAAAAAGGATGGAATGCAAAGGCACATCATAACAGCAATATGGCAACTGGAACAGATATTATGAGGCACATTATCTGCCATAGTTAGAAGAAACCATATTTCAGAGAATTGAGCTATGCTAGGAACTCAAACATTTGCACATATTACGATGTAATTAGGTAATGGACTCATCATTGATAGGATCAGTGTTTAAAGCTCCAGGCAGATTTTGTAATATTTACGTATAGTTAGAACATTGGCACTTTACTGTAAAAGGCCACTTTTTGCAGATAGCATCTATGTACTGAAACTGGGGAAGGGGAAACATTTTCACACAAATTTTGAAATGGAACTGCAAAGACTAAAATCAATATCAAATTAACATGCTACAGAATTTTGCCATCAAACTATTATACTATTACTGTGTGACATTGGAAAACATACATACTCTGAACTTGTCGCAACAAAGTTTAGTTAAAAGCCAAAGAAAAGCTGAAATATGTTAAAATATCAAAATATTTAAATTTTAAATATTTATTTAATTTCTTAGAATCATAGCCTTGGAAGGGACTGCTAGGGCTATCTTGTCCAACCTCCTGTCATGCAGAAAAATACAGCTGGAACACTCCACAAAGGTGACCATCCAACTGCTCTTTAAACCCTCCAAACAAGGAGTCTACTACCTTTCAAATCAATTTATAGCAGTATCAAACAAATTTATTTAATTTGAATAAAGTATTTAAATATTGCAATTAAAATGTGCTCAGCTCTCTGAAATTAGCATTACATTTTTTTTTTCAGCCCAAGGGTCATCCACTTATTGAAAAGTTTAGGTGGGAGAGCTATGGTTGATACTAACAGCAAAGAGAGAAATCAGTGCTATGCAATTCTCTGCTGCTAAGATTGGACTGCACTGGAAAGAGTGACAAGCCAAATTGAGGTTTCAATAGTACATTCCAACGATATCAGATAAAAAGATTCCTATTTTCTATTTCTCCTTATAAAATTCCTGTGAGCGTCACTCTTCTATATAGTTTTATTCACTGGAATGTTCAGTTTATTATTCCAATCACAGCACTAAACTCTGCATTAAATTTTGAATGTGTCCATAATAGCTGTAATCAACTGACGTTGTTTGCTGCCATAAAGACAGTTCCTATAATACATGGCCTATATTTAAATTACAACATACTGTGTATGTATTTGCTGAAACCTTTGACTTTCCAGATATTTTGGACATCAACTCCCAGAAATACCAGCTAGTGTGGCTAATGATCAGGGATTGTTAGAATTGTAGACATTTAAAGGACAAAGAGCTCTCCTCTTTGACCCACTCCAGTCCGTCCAGATTAAAACTGGAAATGAAAGAGTTTAGAAGAACAGATGACACCAATTCTAACTTCTAAACCAGGGCCGAGGGACTTCAGCTCCCAGAATCCCAGGAGCTATTGGCCAACATGGGACTATTGGCCAACATGGCTGAGGCTTCTGGGAGCTAAAGGGGACAGGTTGCCTACCCCTGTTCTAAACATTTGAAACAGGGGACATCCAGTTAAGCAGAGCAGTTCAGGAGGTTCACATGCAATGGTAATATAGAGGCTTATTACAGTGCACATGTGCACCAGAGCGATGCAGGGAAGCATGGAGGGAAAAGTTATAGAATAAGAAAGGTGAGGGAAGAAATCAATGCTGTTTGAAGTTTTGGGTGGTAAAGAAAAGCAGTGACTGTACTGGTATTCTTTTACTTGCCTAATTTGGAGGGGTGGGGAGGGGGAGAAAGCAACTGCAGTCTTGATGTTGCTGGACGGATGGGGCTACCTTTGTCTTTTTGGAAGAGAGGGGGAGGAAGAAACTCAGATCTTTCTGTCATTTGGAGGAAGAGGTTTTCTTTACCTGCTTAGAAGGGGGCATGAATGGGAGAAAGAAACTGGAATCTTGGAGCTTGCATTTGGCTGGAATGGTTTTGTCTCCTTGTTTAGGTATGGGGCTTTCTTCACTTGGCAAGTCTGCTGGTGACTGCACAGCAGGAGATGTGCTGTCTCTCACTCACTCACCTGATGTGCTTTCTTCATCTTAGAAACCTGCTAGTGAAGGTATAGCAGAAGAGGAATTGCAGTCTCATGGCAAACCATCTCATACAGCCAAGCCCTCTAGGGATCAGCAGTTGCTGTTTCTTCTGGTCTCTCTGGAGACATCTGCAGCCTAGAAAAGGTAAGCTCTGATGTTTTATGCATTAAGCCACTTGCTTGTGGTTTGAATAAATATATTAATGTTATGGCTCCATCAGAACACCTTCTCCTGGTCTCAAATGGTACCCTATGGAACTACCTTCCACATTTACATCAGTCTCAATTTACATTCCAAGCCCAGGAACACAACTCCAATGTAAACTGAGACTCACCTATACTTTAGGATGACAATATACAAGCTGCCCTGGGAGTGTAACAAAGCTAACAGTCCAATGATGGGCATGATTGGAAGTAAAGCAAAGATCCTGAGGAAGATTCTAGAAGCAATGACAACAGAAAGATGAAGTTGGTTTAGCAATGCAGGAAATAGGCTGGCTTTGGGACATTACAAGGATGATGCTGTTTGAAATCATGATGAGGATCAGCTCCTATTCGCAACTATGTTTGGATCATCAGTCCTCTCAGCAATGTCATCCCTCTGACTACGGGCTGGGAGTAGGGAGTTGCCTTCCAAGGCCAACTCTAGATATGAGCAAAGACATGTTTGCCAGGACCCAAGCAATGGGACAGCGGGCTAAACAGTCCCACCTTCCTCAGTTTGCATAAACACTACAGAAAAAGCAAAATAACAAAGCAGAGTTCTTGGTCCTTACTCACAAAGTTCTTCAGGTGTCCTTATGCCTGGACTGAGATGCTACTCCTACCTCCAAAGCCTTTATCAGACACTAGTTGTCTCTCATTCGCCTTCCAACCCTACATTTGAATTAGCAGGAAACATTTACATTTGTATGCATTTGAAAGCAGGGAGATCACTGTAGAAGAGCAGTAAAGTTACCATATTCTGAATAAAGCAATGGGTACATACTCACCAAGGCTTCTTGGATCAGCAGCAACTTTGCTTCTGTGAGGAAAATGGAAACTGCGGTGATGAGGGCAGCTGTGCCAGAGAGTCACCGTTCTGGAAAGACATTCCTCCTAGATCCACCAAAACAAAATAATTTTTTTAAAAAAATTGTAGAAATTGCAACCCAAAATCCAGGCTGAGGTTAGTTACCCCATCTCTCAAGGGCTATATCCTGAAAAGAAGAGCAGCCGATAAGGCCCAATTTATTTTTGACGTAGAAGATATTTCTTCCATCTTATCGGTAGCTTGTTTTTCTTAAAAGTTCGGGAGTTCGTTTTTAGCAGCGCACTGCATCCAGACTAATACTATAAAGCAAAACAGTTTCCCCTTCAGACTCCTTACAGCCCAAGAGACGATAGTTTATATTTTTAGTTTAGTTTAAAATTGTGCTTATGAAACTGGAAAGAGAGAGCGAGAGAGACGGCCAGCAAGCATAGGAAGGCAGCCGAGCTTCAGAGTGGGCCCAGGTAAAGAGATCCCACATAGGGCTAGGCCTCAGAGCCTCAGGAAAATTAAAAAGTTCCCTGCTTTCTGAGTGGCGCAAGATGCAAAGAGAGGAAAAGGAGGGGAGAAAATAACTCAGCTGGAGCTGGAGCAACACTCCTCAGCAGCAAAGTGACCTCTCTTCTTCTCTTCTCCCTCCCTTTCTCTTTCCTCCCTCCTTGGCTTGCCTTTGCCTCTGCTTTCTCAAGCCAGCTGTGCACAAGGCAGGCCTTTTTTGCCTTGGGAGCTGGAGCTGGCCCTATGCTTTTTGCAAGAAGCCGCATACCAGGGAATCCAACCCAAAACCACAGACAGAGCAGGCCCTGCTGGAGGAGGAGGAGGAGGAGGAGGAGGAGGAGGAGGAGGAGGAGGAGGAGGCCTGCCTCTGTGGAGTGTCATGGAGGGACCTGTGCGGTTGCCATGGCCACCAAGCAGCACCGCCATACACTGCCCCAGAGAAAGAGAGGCCTGGATGGAGCTGAGGGGAAAAAGTGTTAGGAAAATGCTCAAATTAGCTGAGAGCAAGGGGGGGAAATAAGTATGTAACTGTACACTTCAGGGCCAAGGCTCCCCCTTCCTAGTCTATTGGAGGGAAATTCGGAGAAAGAAAAGTATGTGGAAGAAGAAAGGAAGAGGAGGAGAGGGGAAGCTGGGCCAGCTCTGGCTGCCATTCAGGAATGCCCATTTGTTTAGTCTCCATTTTTGTAGGGAGCTGGGTTGAATTTTAAGCAGCCTCGGAGACTGGGGAGAGCACTTTGGGATTAAAAACAGAGCTCTGGGGAAATCTGATATGATTAGGATATGTGTTAAAATAGTATTTAGAGACCTTGTATTTTCAGGGTGACCAGATGTCCTCCTTGCCGCAAAGGAGGGCAAGGCACTGCAAAGTGCATTCAAGGAAAAATGTAGCACGTTACCAAATAAAGGTCCAAAATAGACTGCAGAAATAATCCAGTTTGAGACCGCTTTAACTGCCCTGGCTCAACGCTAGGGGATTCTAGAAATTGTAGTTTATTAGTCCAAAACGCACTGCAGAAATAATCCAATTTGAGACCGCTTTGACTGGCCTTCTGGGAACTGTAGCTTATTAGTCCAAAACACACTGGAGAAATAATCCAGTTTGAGACTGCTTTAACTGCCCTGGCTCAATGATAGGGGATTCTTTAAATTGTAGCTTTGTGAGACATTGTGCCATCTCTGTCAGAGAGCTCTGGTGCCACAATAAACTACACTTCCCAAAATTCCCTACCACTGAACCAGGGAGTTAAAGCAGTCTCACACTGGATAATGTCTACAGTGTGTTTGGGACCAAAAGCTACAAAACACTACCATAAATATAAATCAGGGGTAGGCAACCTTTTTGAGCCGGGGGCCAGGTTGCTGTCCCTCAGACAATTGGGGGGGGGCTGAAGCACCAAAAATAAATAAATAAATAAATAAATAATAAAAATTAAAAAAATTTAAAAATATGCATGCACACTCTCTCAGCCCCAGAAAAGCCATGGCAAAACCCCTGTGGAGATTTTGCCAAGAAAACCCCAAGAACAAGTAATAACAACAATAATCAATATTATCATGGTGGGCGGCGGTGGCAGCAGGACCTGCCTGGAGCTGGTCCAAAGGCCTTGGGGGGCCGCATCCGGCCCCTGGGCCTTAGGTTGCCTACCCCTGATATAAATTCATGCTTCTTAGTCAATGCTCAAAATGAAGACAGAAGGCTGAAATATAGGGCAGGTCCTGGAAAAAAAGAAGGCCATATGATCACCCTGTGTATTTTGCTTCAGTAAAAGGTTAGGGCTTGGTAACAACCGGCAGGGAGTACAACCTGCAGACTCACTTCCATACTTTATGAAGAAGTTAGCTCTTTATAAATATTCTTACAATACAAAGATATAGCTGTGTTAAGTCTACAGAATTAGTATGTAGAGAGATCTTGTAGTGCCTTTGAGACTCACTGAAATAAAGAAGTTGGCAGCATGAGCTTTAGTAGACTGAAGTCTACATCCCCAAATGCATTCAGTGGAGTAGAAACCAGGGACAAACATATGTACGGTCGCCCCTCCATTCTTGCGGACTTGAGGTTCATGATTTTGAATATTCACGGAGGGGCGACCTCCGTTAAAATCAATGGGGTGTGCCCCATTCAAGCCTATGGGGCTTGAATATTGGTTAGTCTCTGTTTTCTCGGGGGTCAGTCAGCCCTCCTGTGAAAACGGAGGGCTGACTGTATGCCATTGGTATGTGAGAATCTCTATTCAAATTCAAAATCCTTTGCGTTTGGAAATGAAGCAGCACATTTTTGCAATAGTTATGTTTACATTAGTTTACAATAGGCCAACCTTTATGCCAAAAAGTGTAAAACAGCTTTTTGTAATATCCCCTTTAAAAATGCTCAGGGCATCTTACTATTTCAGTGTCAAAACCAAGAATAAAATGTTAAAATGGCTGCAGATAAAATGTTTCCATTAACCATTAAGGGAAATTCTAATTAAGCACTGGCTAGACAAATGCAGTGGCTCAAGTGGTTAGGAGACTGACTCTGTTGATTGCAAGATTGGCAGGTTGGCAGTTCGAGGCCCAGGTGCTGTGTGAGCTCCTGTCACTAGTCCCAGCTTCTGCCAACCTAGCAGTTCGAAAGCATGCAAATGCAAGTAGATAAATAGGTACCACTTTGGTGGGAAAGTAAACAGCATTCTGTACAGTCATGCTGGCCACATGGTCACAGAGTAGTCTCTGACAATGCTAGCTCTTTGGCTTAGTAATGAAGACGAGAACCACTCTGTATAGTTGGACATGACTTGACAACCTTGTCAATGGGGATACCTTTACCTTTACCTTTAGGCAAATGGCTACAAGAAAAATATATTTCTCTGCACCACAGTAGAAGGAGCTCAAGAGGGCACAAAAGGAGGCTCTCTTGGCATGGAATTCCAGAGTGTAAGCATCTGAAGAGGGCTATCAGCTCCAAGCTGAAACCAAATGCCCCTTTTGGCAAAGCCAGAGCAGGGGAAGGAGGAAGATCGAGAGGGCACTTGAACAAAAATGAGAAAGTCAATTACAGTAGGCAGGCTAGCTATCCAGAGACTGGAACATCCGTGGCTCGCCATGTCCCATATTATTCAGTGGTGGTGCATGCTTGCAAACATGCTGATGCACACACTCAAGCATTGCTGCCCATATGGGTCTTGTGTGGTTGCATTTTCTCCCATCCGTGGGGAGGGGGGGAACTGAACCCCCTCAGATGGGAAGGATCCACTGTACAAAACTCCCATTTTCACCATAGAGCTATTATTCCACTTTAGCTACCACAGTTTCATCCTAAGGAATCCTGGGGTTGGCAGTTTAGAGAGGAGCATTTACAGTCTTCATCTAGAATGGTGCCTACCTCACCAGACTACAAACCTCATAAAATGGACTTATGGCATTTAAAGCCAATTAATAGCAGTATACTTTTGTAGTGTGAATGGGTCCCTAGAGCAGCAGGGAGGAACCTGCAGCCCCTGTGTCTAATACAGCCTGCAAGTAATTCCAGTCTGACCCCCAAAAAGTCCAGGGACACCCCTTCCCAAAGCCCAGCTCCCTGTTGCTTTCCCCTGTGCTTGGGATCTCTACTTGGGCCTCAGACTTGACTTCATCAGCTGCACATCCTCCCTGACAGCGGAAAGTACAGAGCAGACAAAGCTTCAGACCCAAAGTTGGCACGCAGATGTGGCTGCAGGATAGTTCCCTTTCCCTAATATCTGGAAGATGAGGAGGGAGCAAAACTAGGTTCCCAGGTGCAGCGATGGCAAGGAGCTGGGTGGCCACACTCGCTGTAGTCATCTGGATCATATAGAATCAGCTGGATGTGGAATTGGCTCCCTTTCCCTATCTCAAAGGGATATAGCAGTTCAGGGAAAGAATCAGAATGGAAAGAGCATAACCTACCATATTATACTCTGAGGCTGACAGAACCACAGGACATTTTCACATGGGTAAAAGTGACGGGAGCATAGCAGGATGTTCCCATCACTATCACACAATTGTGCGACGATGACAATGTTGCATGCGAAAGTCCTGTGAATGAAAAGAGGTGCTGGAATTCCTCTTTATTCACAGGATAATGATGCAATTATTACGATGTTGTCTGATAATCTTCGTGCAATTGCGCAATAGTGATGGGAGCATCCCGCTATGCTCCTGTCACTTATGCCCATGTGAAAATCTCTACAGTCTGATAGAATATGAAATTTCAGACCTCAGATATCTACTGGATAGATGACAGCTTGCTAGGCAACAGTCTGTTCTGTATGACTGCTTCCCCAAAGGTCACACCCAAGGAATTGCACTGTCTGAAGTAGACCTTCAAATGGAGCTTCCCTCCACGTCAGTCATGGCACAGAATAACAACAACTGGTCAAGTTATTTTGCCGCAACAGAAATTTCACAAGTATACCCGTCCCTCTACATTTGCTGGGGTTAGGGGCACAGGACCCCCATGAATGTAAAAAAAACACAAATAACAAAAGCACTATGTTTTTACCTGAGAACCTGAGAGAACACCTTTCTAAGAATCTCTAGGTCCAGACATTGACCATAGAATTGCATTGGAGGAGCTACAAATGCCTAGTGGAGTCTTCTCTCTAGGAATCTCTAACTCTTTCAGTGCGACTTTTGGTTAAAGTTGACCATAGATTTGCACTGGAGGACCTAGGTATTAATACAGTGGAACTTGGATAATTCGAACCCCAAGGGACCAGTAAAAAAATTCGAATTATCCAAAATTCCAATTATCCAAAAAATGGGATACTGTATTGCAAAATTTAAATACAGTACACATACATTTTTGGGACTCCGCCGCAGCCTCTCTGCCTCTCTTTCCTCCTCCTCCTGGCGCTGGGGGAGTTGCCTTGGGCTGCGGCGGTTTGGGATTGCCCTCGAAAAACTTCGAATTATCCAATATATAATTTGAATTAACCATAATTTTTTAACATTGTTTTAATACAAGATTCTAGGGACCAGGGAAAATATTTGAATTAAAGAAGATTTTGAATTATAGAAGTTCGAATTATCCATGTTCTACTGTATTAATAAAATCTGTGAATAATCGAATCCGCAAAAGTCAAAGCCACAAATGTGGAGGGATGAATGTATATCTACTCTTGCCCCAACAGTGAAAATACAGCAACAGTAATAACAGAGTATTCAACAATAACAAAAAAACCAATTCATTGTCTTTTCACAACACTAAAAATCTGCTGCTTGAGGCAATTGCCTCGCTTTACCTAATGGCAAGGCTAGGCTTTGCCCCCCCCCCCCCCCAATCCTTGGCCTGGCTGTCCAATTTTTGACTACTGCAAACAACAAAAATAGGTCTTTTGCTATTGTTACAGCTGGATAAAGTTAACCAGTGGAATCAAGGAATTTCCATCTCCTTCACTTAAAGCACTTGCTAAAGAACAGTGGGAGTTGAAAGCTGCTTGCTAGGATAATCTCCCATGTGTTCACATTCTGGTACATAATGGAGACTAATACGTAAAACCCACATTAACATTTTCTGATTTAAGACACTGGATGCAAACAAACTTTGAATTTTGGTATTGTGGATCAAGGTATTAAGCATATGCATGAAGAAAGTGGCTGCTAAAAGCTTCTCTTAATTTCTCCCCCCAAAGAAGTCATGGGGCTTTCTGTTGAAATCAGTTGCTGCATACATGAGTACGACCATGGCAGGCAAAGTAGTATTCTATGTTCATCCCTCTCCAGAGATGCAACTATCCATCTTGTGCCATTGTGAAACAACAATCAAAGCAATTGCAATAATTATTATTATTGGACTATTTAGTGGAAGAGACTGACATCCTGTTTCTCTAAAGTAAATGAAACCTAATAATTAGTACTGTTTTCCTAATTGGCCAGATTCAGCCCTATCATTAGACAGCATGAGATTTCCTCCTTTTTTTGGGGGTGGGTGGATGCTGGGAGACAGCCACAGTCCTTCATCGATGTGCTTCCTAATTCCCATCTTGCTGAGCCAGTCCTCTGGAGGCAGTAATGCATGCTTGTTATTGACTTTGGTGGCCAGCCTATTCAGTTCCTCCCAAAACAGGGTCATGAGCAGAGACCCAGTTGAGGCCATGCATGCATTAAGTAGCATCCCATGTGTTGTTCTGCTCATGCACGCCATTTTGCATAATACAATGGTAAGCACGTAGTGGCCACGTGTTGGAGGGGAGAGCTGCTCTGTGCCATGCATCCCTAAACTAGCCTGCTGCCCTCAAATGCTGTGGAGAATGCTTCCCTTTTGCAATAGATATACTTGTAGAATTTCAGTTTCAGTGAGAGTTTCAACCACCAGTTTGGGCAGCTTCTGGAACAGAGAAGTGGGCATGGTGCCTTTTTGTCCTTTTGCAGCAGAGTATCTTGGACAAGACCTGTCTTCAGCTTTTGCCATATTAAAAGTACTGTGGCAACAGGTGCAGCTCCGACACAGTTGACTTAGTGGTCATGTCTAATAACTGTTGTTGTTTGCCTAAGTCATTTCTGACTTACGCTGATCCTAAGCTGAACAGGCATTTGACAGTCTGAAGCATTTCACCTGATTATCTTGCAATCTATACAATTATGCTGTCAAGTAGAGCATATTATAGCTGCGGAGGCAGTAGCTGGAACCAACAAAGTGTGATTATTATTTATTTAAAGAGCGTCATCAGTAAACACAGAGCTCTACAGAATAAAAAAAGATAAGGCTCTGCTCCAATGTAAAAGTCACACAAGGGAACAGCAGAAGAAGGTAGAGAAATGGAAGAACAATAAATGGTTGTTTCAATTGCATGGGCTTAGCCACTATCACAGGCTGGGTTATAACAGGAATGCAAACATATATCAAAGACTTTTTAATTCAATTTGAAATGGGATATATTGATAAGATGGGCCTCCTCTAATGGAAGGGATAAACCGAATGACAAGAATTTTGTTTCAAAATGCACTGTTAATTTTTTCTAAAAGCTGTGGGACAGTGCAGACTTTACATTATAGATTGCATTGTCCTATGCAAAATTAGGTAACATTATTGCACTAGTGTATGGTGATGAAGGACTAAGATTTGGAACTGCAGTGTTATATCATGCCTGTTGCACGACTCCCCAAAATGACATATCGCTGTTCTTAAAATCAATCCGTGCCTTTCTGTATCTCTACATTCTTAAACTTTGCCACACTGGCCATACTCATGTCCATAAATAACAGTCCACAAATTCCCAAAATGTAAAACAGTTTATCAAGAAGGGCTCACTCTCCTTCTTTACGTCAGGGTAAGGAGCAGAAAAAAGTTATGGATGTTGTAAAGAAGTAAATCTTACCTGAATTAGCTATCATGCAGCCATCCCAGTTCAATCCAACAACAGGTTTTGTTTGCTGGGAATGGAAAGAAAAGGCAGGGAGAATATCACCAAATGTAATAGAAATCTTCAGTCTTTATTCTTGTTGCGTCTGCTGCATTGTTCATTGCACCCATTGCTGCACAGCATCTGTCCCAAGTTGCTGGTTTAAGCTGTGGCTTTTGATATTCATGATTGGTTTCATAATCCCGATCAAAAAAGGAAATCACTAGGATTATGACATTGTTTTAATCCAGCGCTGCCCCATACATAGCTGTTGACTTCAGCGTATCAGGAATGCAGCACTGGATGAACCCCCTTTCAGCACCCCCTTCTAAAAGTGATCCCCCAGACACCAGCTGCTTTGCTTCACAACGGCCCCAGGAAATTGTGTTAGAAAATGAGGCATTCCTCCCCAGCCCCGGCCTGGCCTTTGCTAGCTGGCTGATAGTAGCAAAATAGAATATTTCAATTTCCGGTCAAATCTCATCAGACAGAAGGAAACCAGGGATTGATTTGTCACTGATGTTTGCACAGATGCTATTTTTGTCAGAGGATATACGCAACAGTCTAACAGGGCAGATTACAATGTTTGGAGTTGCTGCTGTGTAATTTAGTGTGGTTTTATGTATGAGACCCTCTGCCAAATTGCAAGAGCTGTCTGCATGGGATGAGAGAGAAGGGGTGGCTAAGGGCCTTTGCAGACTGCCAGAAATCGTGCACATTAAATTGAGGCACTGCCCTGGCTCAGTGCTAGGGAATCATGGGAACTGTAATTTATTGTGGCACCAGAGCTCTCTGACAGAGAAGGCTCAATGTCCCAGAAAAAAATACAATTCCCATGACTCCCTAGCACTGAGCCAGGGCAGTGCCTCAATTTAATGTGCACTATTTCTGGCAGTCTGCAAAGGCCCTATGTGAGAGTGAAGTGGGATAGTCTTGATCATTAGTTCTGATTCTAGTTGGTTTCCATCCAACATTACATTCTTCTGCAGGTTTAATTATGACATATTGACCTCTTCAGTTAGCAGCATCAAAGTTAGGTGACTGTTTTTACATAGGAACACTTTGCAACAACTAAGTGAACAACTGTATTTTTCCTCCATGCACCAGTGGTTCCCAAACTTTGCTCCTCCAGGTGTTTTGGACTTTGGTTCCCAGAATTCCTGACTATTGGCCAAGGTGGCTGGGACTTCTGGGAGCTGAAGTCCAAAACAAATGGAGGACCAAAGTTTGGGAATCACTGCATTAAACTATCAGAAAAGTCTGCTTCACCTGATGATTCTACCACAGCACACACCATTGCTTGGGACAGAAGCACCACCACAATAAGCCAATGAGGCAGTTGTTTCAGGGGTCATTGCACTGCACTGTTAACGCTTTCCTCTAAAAAAAGAATCCATCAGTGATAGCTTTATTGGCCAACCAAAATGCACAATATACTTGTTGCAAGCTTTCGAAGCTCCATGGGCTTCTTCATCAGGCAAGATGTTACAAACCAAACAGGAGAAAAACAATTGGAGATGTTAGTCAGGTGCCTTCATGTTGTTTCAGTCTTTAAGTATCACTGATGGATTTTTGTCTGAATTTGCTAAATGGCCCACACAGCTATCCCTGAATGTTTTCTGTATTGTGAGATACCACACTGTAGCTGCAACAGGGGAATCAGGAAGAATAGCCTGTGGATTGGGAACTTCAACCAAGTAAAACAATTTTTTCCTTCTTAAATTTGGACTGAATTTGCATGTTTTACCTCTACATCCACCAAAATATCCCTGATGCAAACACATGGAGACTTCTTGAAGAATCTATTGTTCTCTGCCACAAAGAGGCCTGTGGCCTCACTGGAATGGAGACATTTTGGATTGAAAAAGAGGGGTCCTTGTTGAGATGCAAATGGATTTTAAATTTCCCGGAATTTGAAAATCTCCCTCTAGCCACAGGGCCAGAAGGAGGAGGATCCTGCCTACAAAAGATATCCTCCCCACCATATACCATCTTAACTAAAGCCTGAAACAATATGGAGGCATCTGACTAACATCTCCAATTGTTTTTCTCCTGTTTGGTTTATAACATCTTGCCTGATGAAGAAGCCCATGGAGCTTGGAAAGCTTGCAAGAAGTATATTGTGCATTTTAGTTGGCCAATAAAGCTATCACTAATGGATTTTTATTTGAATTTGCTAAATGGCCAACACAGCTATCCCTGAATATTAACACTTTCCTCTGTATTCTCCAAAGTGAGATTTTAATTAAAGTTCCACACACTTTATAGTTAAGCATTTTTAAATTCTCATCTGCTAAACCCAGCAAAAATAGTTCTGGTTTCAATGAAGTGTTACCTTTAAAATTTGAAAATGTTACATTATATGATCTTAACCACTAGAGTGTTATATGCTCAAAAGTGCAAAAAAAGCTTGGAAATTCCAACAGAAGAAAACTGGGTACTGAAGGTCCTGGAAATAGCGGAAATGGATAAACTTTCTATTCTGATTAAAGAGAAATCCTTGAATTAAAAAAGGGGGAGTTGTTTTTAAATTTCATTAAAAAAGAAGAAGAAAGAAAACATTTGTTGGGTTTGAATACTGATGTGATTTTATAAAATCAATAGCTAATAGTTTAAGTAAAATGAAGGAAGTTAATGACTTAGTATCTCTAATCATAGGTTGGGGTGGGTGGGAACTCGTTCTCTAAAATCTCTGATTTTAGATTTTAGAGAGGGGTGGGGGATAACGGATTAGTCAGGGATAATATTTCATGATAATGTATATAGTTTTTCTTGAATCTTATTTATGTTCTTATATGTTTATAGTGTACTGAAGAGTATATTTATGTTTGCTGGATTTGTTATAACTATATCAAAATATTTAATTAATGTTCCACATAATCATTTCTGCACTGTTCTTTCCCTTCTCTTTCAATTCTTTCACTTATATGCTCCAGGTATACTGTGGCGTTGGAAACTCATGGGATGTTTACAAAGTCCCCCACTTCCAGTTCCTCTCAAGCCTAGTGGACATACATTTTCAATCTCTGCATAGTTTACTGTCTCTTTTGTTGTGAATTAACAATTGCATAAAGGGATATGGCTAAGTGTATCTACAGCTGCTATATATTGCTGCTGCCAAGTGAGTACCGGCAACTGTCATGGGCATTCTCACCTTCTCACTCTCACTCTCACTCTGGTACATTAAAGACAAGGGGAGGCAATGACCATTACTTATCCCTCACAACTGCTGTTCAATATGTGGTCACACCTGTAGCAGCTGCTGGCATACTTCCAGTGACTGCCATCATTATTGTTCTATTTAATATACAATTATTACGGTCTGCCCCACTACTGCAGCCTTGCAAGTTAAAAGCATCCACTGCTAATTTTCTGAAAACACCACTTTGCAGACTCATGGTCTTTGCACTTCAATGGTGTAGGAAGAGAGCTTCCAGTGTTCCTCTGCTGTTTCTGCAGGCTAGAAGCTACTGTAGTGATGGCCATGTACACAGAGGTCTGCCCCTGATCCCACATAATTTTAACCCTTTCTACCTTTTAAAATATAAATATATCCAATTACAGGTCTACGGGGGGTTGCAGACTGCCAGAAATAGTGCAAATTGAGTCCACTTTTAGGGTTAGGGTTAGTGCTAGGGAATCATGGTAATTGTGTTTTTTTTCTGAGACATTGAGCCTTCTCTGTCAGAGAGCTCTGGTGCCACAATAAACTACAGTTCCCATGATTCCCTAGCACTAACCCTAACTCTAAAAGTGGACTCAATTTGCACTATTTCTGGCAGTCTGCAACCCCCCTACATTTCCTCAACCTCACTTGCACACTCCCTTATCCTGTGTTTCAAACTTGGCAACACAGCATGTATAGATAGGCAGCCACAAAATCATTAAAAATAATGCTTTGCATCAGTGCATCTCAAGCTATCTGATGTGAGGGACTAGCAATCCCTCTACCAGCCCCGGTGTACCAGGAACCACTATCATCTTTGTACATATTGGATTGTTTTTCTTTCTTTCTTGGAAACTCACCAGGGACCAGCAGCTCAAGGACCAACATTGTTCCAAGGACAACTCTGAATAGGACTGAGTTACATTACTTGTCAGATTTTCTGCTTCAAGTCCCAGACTATCTGCATTAAGATCTGCAGGTGAGGGTTTTCTCACAGTCCCATCAGCTTTGCACACACGATTGGTGAGGAATCAGGAGAGAGCCTTCTCTGTGGCTGCTTCCAGACTGGGGAACTCCTTCCCATGGGAGGTCTGCTTGGGCTCCTCCCTGCTCTCTTTCTGCGGCAGGTGAAGACATTCTTATTTAGGCAGGCCTTCTGAATTTTAACTATGGACTTGTAGTGTGTGGACAGTGTGGTGTGCTGTACTTTTTAATTTTGTAATTTTTTTTACTGAAACTATGCTGTAAACGTGTTTAAGTGTTTTTAACTGTTTTAATTGTGTTTTTAATTATATATTTCTCTTTTAACTTTTGTAATTGATGTTTTAACTGTCTTTGTTTTTAAAACCACCTTGGATCCCATTTGGGGAGAAAGGTGGGTTCAGTGCAATAAATAAATAAATCCATTGCAGCTTTTGGAAGATAATTTATGGTGACTTTTGAATTATGTGAGGAGACTGCCCTATGCAGTAAGCCCCATGTATTAGACAAGCATACTAGCATGAGGTACAAATTGGAAATTTTTACATATTTAGGCTCTTTTAAAGCCATACATTTCTCACTGTTGACCCTGGTATGAGTTATTTTAGATCCTCGCACCAGGATATCAGTAAATAGGAGGTGAAGAATATTACTTACCATAACACTTTCCCTACAACATGGAATGTCTCCAGTGTCCAATTAAAGCTGAAGTAAGTGTGAGCTACTATGGCTTTTTCATCATGAAAAAAACCAAAACACCTTGCTTTTGAAAAGCAAATTTGAATGCAGTTCTTGGGAGCAACTGCACAAACACAGCCAACCATTTTTCATGTAATACTACAGAGATGCCAATTTGCCATCAGGCATGTATTTGTAAGGGAGCCAAAACCAATCATGATTCCATGACAAACATACTTGTGTGCAGATGTTTCCAACCAACAGTATGTTGCACCATATTTTACTTTAGTGGCTTAGTGGTTAAGATGCTCACTCTGACGATCGCAGTCAGCATTTCAGCAGTTTGAGAGCCAAGTGCCGCCCATCACTAGTCCCAGCTTCTGTCAACCTAGCAGTTCAAAAGCATGTAAAAGTGCAAGTAGATAAAAAGGTACCACTTTGGTGGGAAGGTAACAGCATTCCATGCAGTCACACTGGCCACATGACCACGGAGCTGTCTTTGAAATGCTGGCTCCCTCGACTTAGTAATAGAGATGAGCACCACCCCCTACAGTCCAACATGACATTCACATCTAAGGGGAAATCCTTACCTTTACCTTTTATGTATTTATTTTTTTTGGTTGTTGTTAACTGCTCTTGAGTTGATCTTGACCCATGACGACCCCGTGGATGAGACCTCTGCAAGACTCCCTGTCCTCCACTGCTCTGCTTAGGTCCTGTAAATTCATACCCATGACCTCTTTAATAGAGTCCATCCATCTAGCATGAGGCCATCTCTTTTTCTACTTCCCTCCATGTTTCCTACCATTATTGTTTTTTACCAACGAGTCCTCCCTTCTCATGATGTGTCCAAAGTACAACAGCCTCAGTTTAGTCACCCTGGTTCCTGAGAGATTTTTGGCTTGACTGCTCTTGATTTGTTTTTCTTCTTGGCTGTCCATGGAATCCTCAGCACTCTTCTCCAGCACCACATCTCAAATGAACCGATTTTCTTCCTATTCACTTTCTTAACTTGTATGACTCTTAACTTTCATGCTCAGTTGTATAACTACATTTTATGATATTTTCTAGTTCTTTCATAGCTGCCCTCTCCATTCTTAGTCTTCTTCTGATTTCTTGACTTCAATCCCTGCTCTGATCAGCGTTTGATCCCAAGTATGAGAACTCTTTTACTGTTTCTATTTCCTCATTGACTAGATTGAATTTGTGTAAATTCTCTGTGGTCATTATTTTTGTTTTCTTGTGTTTTGAATCTTTGGTGTTCACTTAAATTATGAAGCAGTTTGCTTGAATGCTTAAGTACCATTAAAAACTGCACATCTTATATCAGTAGGTATTTCAAGATTTCTGTTGTAGAAAAGAGAATACAGTAAGTAGAAAACAATCTTATAGCACCTTTGAGACTAACTGAAAGAAGTTTGTAGAACAAGCGTTTGTAGACTCAGTCTACTTCAACAGAGTTTATAGACTGGGTCTATGAAAGATTATAACATCGTTCTCTCAGTCTCAAAGCTGAGAGATCATTTTGTATATTGGTGCAGACCAACATGCCTATATGTTTGAATACAGTATGTACAAGTGAAACCCACACCTGCAAATATTTTTGTTTTGTATACTTTAGGGGTCAGGGAGAAAGAGAAAAAGGAGGCAAGAGATTATGGCTAAATTCTTTGGGACTAATTTTAACCTTTAAAAAGCAGTTCTAGTAAGATCTGAACTTGAAGAACTGCACAGCTACTCTATCATGGGCGCTAACTATGTTGTTGCATCCACCTCCACTGTAATGGCCTAGATTCAAACGATAACAGGAATGGCATGCAATGGACTATTAGGCAAGCACCTACCAAGATGGTCATGCAATTGAAAAATTGTATTTTTGTCCAAACCCCATAATCCGACATTACCAGCCTTTTCTGTTTAAGGAAACATGTCGAACAATGAAAGAAATGTACTGTGTGCAAGGCCCATTGAGATCAAAGAGCTATACTTGAAATTGTCAGGTTTTTGTGCAAATCCTATTTGGATACAAAGGATTTACTTCAGAATAATATCTTCCCAGCTGAACTGCATCCCATGTGATCAACCCATATATGTTCAAGAATAAAAATTAACAACAGGGATGCACACACACACACCCTCAAAAACAACAAAAGAGGCAAGAGGTAATTGGAAAACAAAGCTTGTAATAATGAAAAAGACAGATTAATAAACCAATCACTTTTTTCCTTTTAAAAACACAAACCACACTAACTTTTTTTTAAAATACAACCATCTAGGAACTATGAAACAGTACCACATTGTGCATTTTTAAACCTACTTATCAAGAAAGTTAATTCCACACTTCAGAAAAGTCTTATATCCATTGGGGGGAATAGGGGAGGGAGAAGGAGACAGCTAATAGCGCAATCACAGAAAACATCATCATGAGTCCAAGCAAGCGGCAAGTCTTTGTCCTCACCTTTTCCACTGAGCCAGAAGAGGCATGGAAAAGGGATAGAGAAAGGAAGAAAGTAAAGAGAAAAGCACTCACAAGAGGACGAAATCACATTCCATAGTTACTTCTGACACCTACAGTTCAGGGCTTCATAGTATATAATCATCATTTAGACCAACACACTGGGAAGGGTGGAAAGGAATGGGAATGAGGAAAAGGCCAAAGATAGCAGCAGGGCAAAGTTGTGAAACAGAAGGCAAAATCATTGTCACCTCCAGGCCCCATCAGAGGAATATTCATAATATTAAACTAGAAGTACGTTGGGAGCAGATTTAAGGTCTAGAATGGCAAAAGGGCTTACCTACTGGCCTGTACAGATTTACAGGAAATTACATTTCATAGCCTCAGCTCCCTCTACTCTACATCTACTCCATCAGTGCAAGGGGTGGGAGTGGAGAGTGGTTCTATACACTCCAAAAAAGAAGTGCCAGAACTCTTTTAGCACCCTGATTGGGTTTTCATTTTACATTATTACTAGAATGGAGTTATCTATCCTGCCTCCAGGTGAGTAACATCCCTCTGGACCAATTTCATTGGTGGGATGACTAGGGAGCAGCATCTTGGACAGAAGTGTTAAGAAAGCTATCTTTCCTTTCCTTACTTAAAGAGGTCTTTCTCCCTTTCCCCATTAACCACCTGAGCAGGAAATATGAACATTTGTTTAAGGCAGAATGGTCCTTCCCACACCCCCGATCAATGGCTTGTAAGAAGGCAAGAGGATGTTGAGCCCCAAAGTGGTTATCTGATCCAGCTCAATGCTTGTAAGGTCTAACTGATGCTCACAAAAAGTAAGAGACAGCAGAATGGTTACACTGCTTTGGATCCTAACCTCCAAGACTTACTTCCAGGGGCTGAACCTTGGCATGTATAACCACATCATGAAAATATTGTTTTAACAGGTCTAAAATCAATAATTTCAGCTCATGCTCTGGATGTCCTTGTAGGAAAACTCTGGCATTCTTTGCACTTGGAGAGAAGGGAGTTATTACAAAGAATAGCTACATTTTATAGCTGGAAAATACCTGCCCTGGTTGCATTCTCTCTCCCCCAAGTGCAGATGTATGGTCATGAAATGGTTTGTCATCAGTAATGTTTCCATGGTTCCTCATCAATAATGTTCCCATGGGAGGCAAAATTCATCTGTAAATGGAACAGTGAACCACATCTGTGTGGAGAAGATTGCAAAAATCTAGATCAGTGGCTTTCAAACTTCCTATCCTTCACAAACCCTACTACTGAGTAACCCCTGAACACTGCATTGGATTTGGGAGCATACTCTGGGGTAGTGGTAGTCAAACTTTGGTCCCCCAGATATTCTGGACTAAAACTCTCAGAAGGCCCTGGCAGCAGGGCCAAAGGCTAGGAAATTGTTAGTCTAGAGCGGGGGTAGGCAACCTTTCCCCTTTAAGGGCCGAGGGACTTCAGCTCCCAGAAGCCTCAGCCATGTTGGCCAATAGTCCCATGTTGGCCAATAGCTCCTGGGATTCTGGGAGCTGAAGTCCCTCGGCCCTTAAAGGGGAAAGGTTGCCTACCCCTGGTCTAGAGGACACCCACACAGCATGATGCTTGCAAACATTGCTAGGTTTTACTGTTATCTGACATGAACATAGGCAGCATTTCCCAGCAGCACCTACAAGGCCAATTATAGTGGACAAGTTCAAGGAAGTGTGTTTGCCATTATGGAAATTCTCAATGAGGAACTTATGCTTCACAGAGTCTCTGTGTCCCTCAGAAGTCATCTAAATAAAATGTTTCTGCTTCCAATAGAGATTCAGTGTCCAAACCAATTCACCACAGTTTACAATAGGGATAGTAGCAAGACAGTCAGCTGCTGAATACCTTTGAATTGAGATTGAGACCAAAAAACCCTTCCAAAGCTTGTGGCCTGAAGACAAAGTGGAGAGGTCTCCTTTGAAAATGTAGTGAAAGAGCTTCTGTGTACCTTCTCACATGATGCTTTTTGCACAAGGCAAATTCTACCATTCTGCTTTCATTTCTATGATAGTCAAAGTTGGTTTCAGAAGGTTGTTGTTTTCCATGGAGTTCATCAACATTTCTTTTGTCTCCCTGTTACCTCAGATCACACAAGTTCTGCCAATTAGAAAAATAAATGAATCCATAGCACCTGTTTATTCAAGTTGGATGTTGGACAAGTGTACATCAAAAGCACCAATCCCTCTTTCAAAACATCCTGAACTTAAAAAAACAAAAAAGACCTACCTACCTCAGAAGACAGAGGGCATTTCCCCTAGCTTTCACTCCAGGAGGAGGATGGGGAAAGTATCTTAGTTATCCTACTATTCTACCTTTCAGTTTGAACTATTTTGTATGAAGGATTCAGGAGAAACTGCTTTTTTGTTGCAGTTTTGTGGGGTTGTGAATGTTCACCACAGAGGTTTCCCATTCTGTACTGACGATCTACTGTATGGTCTACACTGGAGAAGTTCTTGAGAAGATTAATTCTTTTTAAATTTGGAATAATGAGTGACTCATTTTTTAAAAATCTGAAGCAGGAACTCAAAGACCTAACTTGCAGTGAGATCATAATGTCTGAGATGAAATCTGGAACAGACGAATCTCAACTCTGATTTGACCTATAAGTCCCTACTTCATACACACTATTAAGAAATATGAGATATTCAATACTGAAATACAAATTTTTGACCATCTACAATAGGATGGAATACCCAAAGTTACAGTGGGTATTCCATCCACTGGAGACACTAAAATTCTCAAAACCGTAAGACTTGTAACAACAAAATTGTAACAACAGCACATTGACACTGATCCTGGATTTTGTATTAAGAACCTGGTTAACGGTTGATGAGTGAAGACTACTCCTCGATGTTGATATCCAAGACAGTAAAGGTGGTACAATTTGCTAGACTCAAACAATTCAGAAAGAACTAGATATATTGGGTTGGAGACAACAGTATTTCTGAATGTGCTGGTAGTGGAATGAAGTGGGATGAAAGAGGCACTGTTGCTTGTTACATGTATATCCATCCCTACAATCATGAAGGTCAGCAGGGTGTTTCTTGTTTGTAATTTTTCAGAAAGTTGTTTGACCTGAGGCAACACTGCAACAAAATGAACTCTGCACACACCAAATACCCACACTGACACTCATCCACCATTTTCTGCTCTCTTTATAGCTACTTGCTGTTTCCAGCCCTAGCTATTCACTTGATTCTACCTCAGATAATTGGCTTGTTAAGATTTTCTGGTGGCAGGCTGCACGGTCTGCTTAGTCCTCATTCTGGTAAATTCCTCTGCCAAGATCTTCCTGTGCAAATTGATAAGTATTTCCAACATCACATATACTGGGCTGGAAGTTACTGGTGACACATGATTTGCTGATTGCCATCCCAAACTTTCACATTTCATCATATTGAAATGGACAAATAATTACCATTGTTCTCTATTATCAGTTGAAATATTTAAAAGGGTATCTTAACTGTAGATGTGTCTGACCAAAAAAGGCATGGCTAGATTGGCAGCTACTGGTCCCCCCAAAAAAGAGATCCCTCTTCTTGGGACCAGAAGCTGCCAACCTACCCATGCCTTTTTTGGCTATGTAGGATTTTATACAAGCCTATAGTCTATCCTACTGGAGCAGTCTGAAATACCAAGTGAATCTTGTTCAGGACAGAAAAGTTTATACACAACTTCATGTTCTCTGCCATCACCAACATGGCCTTCCTTAGGTTTCTAACAAATTAAAATTTGGGATTATTTTCCAGCTGCTTTTTTGAAAAGTTAATACACATTGTTAAGTCACCTATCTAAAGTCTCACTTTGTGGCTCTCTTGCCAGCCTAGGGAGTTGCAATTACCAAGTTCCTCTGAATTATTTTGCTCTGTTTAAGATTAATAGATTTAAGTCTTCAGTTCCTCTGGGCTACAGGAATATTATGTACGCTATTTTAAAAAAGCCATCATTGTCCTACACAAATAAGTCTTGCGAATGATTGGGGATAGTAAGTGGAGATTAAATACGTAAATATGAGCACAATTATGAACTTGGAAAAAGAGGTTAAAGAAGGAACCCTCTTTGCTTAAAAGTGTGCCTCTGATTTACAATCCCAAGGAGATTCCATGGGAGAAATGAATGAGCAAGACATGACACACGAAAGGGCTAAAAAGGAGACAGAACAGTCCTTGCTGTAAAGTCTTGGATTAGAGACAGACCTAAGGAAAATTGAAGTAGCTTCTCCCACTATATGGTGCTGACCTCACACACGGCACAAACTGTGTCAAAGAGCACGAATAAGATTTCATTTGCTAACACTCAGCACAAATGCTTGGCACACACAACACAGGCTTGCGACTACAACGGGCGGGTATGGTCATCTTAGACATTCATGCTGCTCTATCCTACGGGCTCTGGAGGCCAATATGGAATTTTTAAAAAGAATAATCAAGCTGGAAACTGTTTCTAAAGAATTTCCTAAGCTGTAAGGCCATCTACCCTAAGTCCAACTAGCAATGCCAATCATAATGCTTGTACAAGTTGGGCCTAGCAATAAGATGGAAAATTAACATTTTGGGTAGATAGGGTTAAAATAAATGAAACAAAAGCTAACCTGAGGATGGTCTTGGCCAATGATTGTCAGACGAGGCTTTGCCAGAGTATGGCAGAAGTTTATTTTTTATTTAAAAAAACATTAAAGAGCCCTTTCTATTGCAATACCAGCTTCCTCAGTCTTAGGAGACTATACTGCCTCCTGCATACCTAAGTGACAAACTCATGCATGTCTGCCTGTCTCCCATATGAACTGATGAATGCATCGTTCTGTTTCCCCAACAAGGCAGACCTTTTCCTAACTCATGTTCCTCTATTTCCTACCTGAAGTGAATGAAACCATACAGGAGCTCCTGATTTTAAAAAATGGGATGATATCCTACTCAGCTCAATAAAATGAAAACTATTTAACCTACAAACAAGGCTTTTGTTTTGTTTTGTTTTGTTTTCACATGGGTATCTGATGTACTGCACTGGATTAGTTTGAACTAACCTTTCTCCATCAGAAAACGAAAGATAATTGGTGCTATTGCTGCACAAATACACATATGTGGATGAACTGGCTAAGAAAGGCGCCCAGCTTTCTGAGGGACCAGCAGCAGCAACAAGTAAAACCCACTAAAAAAACTTTGGTTTAAATTAAACAGAAAAAGAAGAAACATAAGCCAGGTTAAACCGGTGCAAGTTCTCTCATCAAAGAGGTATTTTAAAGGGCTTAACCTTGCAGCAAGAGAGATCCAGGATCTACATCCCCTTCCCCCCACCACTTGCCTTGTTTTTAGAGAGTTACCACCTTCATTGCACAAGACTCAAAACCATTCTTGTATGGTTGTTAACTATCATAAATAATGTGAAAACTATGTGCAACAAATACATCATATTTCCAAAAAAAAAAAAAAATTATAAGAAAGTTACAACAAATTAAAAAGTAGCTTCGTGAATGAAGGTACTGCTCTAAGTGCACTTTCCCGGCAAGTGCAGCCAGTGCCTTGGCGCTGGATATGAAGGATAACACCAAAAACCAGAGCGCGAGCCAGAGTTAAAAACGCAGATCCAGTTTCAACCAGTCAAAACTGGACTGAGCAGAGACCGAGTGAGTTCTCGGTAGAGTCCCATTATGGAGTCCTGACGATGCTTCTTCATCCAGATTATTTGTCCTTATAGAGATTGTAAACAATCTTTAAGACAGTTCATTCCTTTAGTGTCCCTCTGATTGGCAAAACAAAGTTACATTTTATTTTAAAAACAACAACTCAAATTAAAACCAGAAGAAAAGAAAAGAAAACACAGTGAGCTTGGTGGAGTCCATAGGATCCGGTCCGGAAGAGCTCAGAAAGTGTGTTCAGATTTTTCTCCTGTTTTCCACTGAAATTACACCAGAGGTTGGCTTGGTTTTGGGATGGGAAAGGGGAAGGTAGTAAAGCAAAAGAACACAAGGGATGTGGAACTTGGTTCTGTGGGTGTTTCATGTGTTTGCTTCATCATCTGTGTCTTCTATTAACACCTTGGTGTCACGAGATTTGGACCTGCAAAAACATAAAATTAAACAATGCTGAAGAGAAAAATGTTGCCATACACAACCAGAACACAAGAAACAGGCAGAGGCTTTTGGCTCGGCATAGGGCCTTTGCAGACTGCCAGAAATAGTGCAGATTGAGCCCACTTTAACTACCTTGACTCAGTGCTAGGGAATCATGGGAACTGCAGTTTATTGTGGCACCAGAGCTCTCTGACAGAGAAGGCTCAATGTCTCAGAAAAAAATACAGTTCCTATGATTCCCTAGCAATTTGCACTATTTCTAGCAGTTTGCAAAGGCTCATAGTCAGCTGTTTGGCACCAAACCAATAGTACATGTCAACAGCCCCCTCTGCTGGGTAGCTACTCATATGAAAAGAACACACAAACCTTTTATGTCCAAATTGGGGTATGTGGCCCCACAAAAGAAGCAAAGGTGAATGACTCAAATCCAATTGTTAGTCCCACCTAGAAAAGATCCACTGTATCAAAGAGAATTTGTTAAGTCAACACGTATAGAAGTTCTACTGGTTCAATGGGTCTGCTCTAGTTGGGAGAGTAACAATTCAATTTAAGTCAAAATTATCTATTAGACCAAGATCCTCCCCCCCCCCGGCAAAAAAATCTTTTAACAATCCATGTCCATGAAGCACAAGCAAACTGGTGCTTAAATCTGCAGTATCTCTACAAAGTAATTCCAATTTTTTAGTATGTTACATGCCTTAATTATGAGATTATGAGGCAGGAGGAATGTATCTATCTGGCTACAGCTTAGGAAATACTTTAAATATGACATAGTGAAACTGCCAGAGTACCCAGTTTGGTAACACTGCTGAACTTAAGTATATGTGGACCTGACCAGATACACGTTTATTGGCACTGAGTCAGACAATCACAAAACACAGTTTGACAAAAGAAACAAGTAGATAAAAGTAAAATCTCTACATGAATTATGTTATATAGATCAAATTTAAAATGTTTCAATCTTTCTGGTATTCTCTTTAAAAATATTCTTATTATCACACAACTTAACAATAAATACAATCTACACAAACCTAAATAGAATGATATAAAATTGATTATAAGCTTAAAATGCTAGATTTCGCTAACACTAATTATTCCATTAATATTCCATTAACATTAATATTCCCTTAATATCACTCATTGCAAACAGAAAATGTGCAGCCTTTGCAGTCAGTCTACTTTGCCCATAAACCATACACATTATGCTTTTAAAGACTATACATTGTATGGTCTATACATTATCCTTCTAAAATCTGACCCAAGTATTGTTCCCTGAGTGCATGGCCAATAATATATGATTATATGTACAAGTTCTTCTACGTGTTTTAAACCACAATATTGCCTATTTCTGCATCTTTTCACACAGCTGAAAGCATCAGAACTAAATGAACATTAATAAAGTTTGCCCTATCTTTGAATTCCTGCCAATTCTTTAAAAAACAAAAAGAAAAAGAATAAGAGACATTTTTATACAATAGTGATATTTTAAAAACAGATATAGTGAGTTAGGCCTCTACCATTTGGCAGATGGATTTTTGTGTTCTTGTCAGCCAAATGTTGACAGCTATCCAGTGAAAGAATGAGCTCGCATTAGTGACCTTGTCGGATACTTTTTGCATTTGCTTTGCAGTTTGTAGCTGGGAAAAGATATGAAGGATGGGCACAGACTGGGGTATTTTTTCTGTTGCTAACCTGCCTTCCAGTTCACATTGATATGAGTGGGGTAGGGGGTACACCCCAGCGCAAGAACTACACATAAGAACTACCCATAAATTGCAGTGCTGGGGAATTTGATCACTGGTCAAGGAATAGTTTGGGTAGCATTTGTTTGAGGGGGCAATTCTACCATTGGTTGTAAGGATATGCTGTACCTATCAGTGAAAGGGATGGGATGCTTCCATTTGCTGCCTCATTTACCACCAATAAAACTTATGCTACAGCAGTAAAGTGTATTGTGTTTCACACAGAAAGAACCCTTGGAGAGGTCTGGAACTACACTAGTTTTGGAACAGGACAACTGTTTTTCTATAAGGTTTCTGTCTCAAATCTTTCATGCCTATTCCCAGAAAAGCTCAAGGTAACCCCACGGGATGAAACACACACCCCTTCCAAGAATGGCTGCTCATTTCCTCAAAGGACAACAAATATAATTAAAATAATTTTAAACCAATAGTTTCACATCTTTGTATATACTAAATTTTAAATTTCTACTGTAGCTAGTTCAACTGTCTATAAATCCAAAGAAACAGAAGGGAAAACGTTACCAATTGCTGTGGGCCAACTTTCCTTTAACATAGTTCCAGTGCTGGTGCTATTATATCAGGGGTAGGCAATCTTTCCCCTTTAAGGGCTGAGGGACTTCAGCTCCCAGAATCCCAGGAGCTATTGGCCAACATGGGACTATTGGCCAACATGGCTGAGGCTTCTGGGAGCTGAAGTCCCTCGGCCCTTAAAGGGGAAAGGTTGCCTACCCCTGTATTAGATGAACATCCCCTAACATCCCTAAAAAAAATTGTAATTTTAATTTATATTTATCTAGATTAAAAAATTTCCAGTTTCACTGGCGGGGACATGGTCTTAACCCCAACAAATGGGCAGGGCAAGTGTAGTCAGATTTTTATGAAGCTTTTATGAAATGTGAAATGTTTCAGTATTAAATGCAAGTTTGAGGAGGAAATTAGTGAGCTAAAGTTATAAACTGCAGCAAAAAGGGGGGAAACCCCATTAATAGTAATCAACACAGGTTAAACAGCCAATCCAGTCTCACTAATAAACATCATAGCCGGTTTCAGTTATGCTGCTTTATACAATTATGATGATAAAAAATTCTGAGTGTCTATCAACTGGATGTGCAACTGACACTTGTTGAATGTTGCTTGAGTGTGTTCTAACTTCTGCCCTGCACTGCACCACTTACATCGCAATTTAAGGAAATAACTGTACCATCTTCTGGGGTAGAGGAGATAGTGAGAGGCAGACAGAAGTAATTGAAAAGCAGTGGTGCCTGTAGATACTGTAGCTCAGGGGTAGGCAACCTTTCCCCTTTAAGGGCCGAAGGACTTCAGCTCCCAGAAGCCTCAGCCATGTTGGCCAATAGTCCAATGTTGGCCAATAGCTCCTGGGATTCTGGGAGCTGAAGTCCCTCGGCCCTTAAAGGGGAAAGGTTGCCTACCCCTGCTGTAGCTGGACACCCTTTGTAATATTCAGAGAAATTCAAAGTTCTTGATGGACATCAACTGTAACTTTAAACTTGATGGACTGGGTGTATAGATGTTAGCTGCATACTGTGTCCCAGATATGGAAACAAAATATGACAGATGTGTTTGAACAGATTAGGTAAAGGAAAGCAGTGCGGCTCCCCCACCACATACAGACTTCACATTTTGACATCTGTGTAATCTGTAATATCAACCCCCTGCTAGCTTAGAGCAAAGGTCTCTATAGTCTAGTATCTTGTTTCCACATCAGCCAATGAGGTGCCTGCAGAAACAATAAGCCTCTCTTGCTCTTACTTCTCTAGCAACTGGTACTAGTGCCTATGATCCAGGAGCTACAGTAGTATGAAAGGATTTATAACTACAGTCGTCTCTCCTGTTCCATCTCTTCCCCTGCAAATTGGGGAAAACGCAAATATTCAAGTCCCATTGAATAAAATGGCAGCACGCGACATTTCGTCCCCCCGACTTCCCACCGCGGAAACTCAAGACCGCAAACAGGAAGTCAGCAAATCTGGAGGGACGACTGTACATACTATTTAAAGTTTGTGTACTAAAACTTTCATAAAGTTAGAGACCTGCATGGCATTCTATACAGCCAAGGAATTCTTTCATTTAAAAAAAAAGTCAAGCCAATTTTGCTCACCTTAAATTTATTTATTTATTTATTTATTTAAGTTGTGCAAAACTGGCTAGAACTTTTTAAATTAAAGAATCCCTTGGCTGCAGTGCAGTTAAAATGGTTAAGATTATAACCTTTGTCTGACAGCAATGATTTAAGCTTTTGCCTATTAAACAATGATAAATCAAACAGCATCTGCATAATTTGTGTAGTTTGGTTTGTTCATTTTGCCTGCCAGAGACTTATGGAACTCAGCTTTATAAGGCTGTGTAATTTTGAGGTCTCTTCTTAATGACTGCATTGAATCGTGTGTTACGGTACATCTAGAAACAATCAAAATTTACAAACTTCTTTAAAGTGGGATCCGTACAGCTCCCAGAGTTACATTCTTAAGCAATGCAAACTTGCAAGGATTGTATCACATGATTGTTCTCAATTTTTCCAATTGCTCATCCTTGTCATTATGGACTGAACTAAGCGCTCTTCAGATAATGGTAGATTTGCATTAGCTCATTATGTTTCTAAGCTTCATGAGTTACATTGATTTCTTCTTCTTCTTCTTTAGAAAAATGCCATAAACCCCAATTATGTGTGCAATGCACTTGCTTTTTCACAAACTCTAGGTAAGCTAGGTATCAAAACATAGTTTCATATAGCCAGATTTCTCTCAGTGGTATGATATTTAAGTTTGCTCATCAAGCTGAAGCTTGATGGAAATATTTATGCTAATGATCAACAAAATACATACTGTGAAGCAAGACGCGGTCTATGCAAGGACACACTCTGGCTACGCTTCCAGGCCCGATTTTTCTGGCGATTTCGGACACCATCCTCCTGGTCCATCATCTGTTCAAGCAGGGTTTGATCATCTGCATTCAGTGGTGCTACTGAGATGTCCCTGACAGCTCGGAACTCACCACAGTTGTTCAGGTGCTCATTCTCCAATCGGAAGAAATTCCACACAAATCGCCTAAACAGACAAGGACAGTAATATGCTTTTAAAAATAAAAAATTAAAATGTTCATGTAAAACTTTCCTCTCCATTACTGAAATCTCAGAGAAAAGCCCTATGAAATAAGAAGATTATTAATGGATTAATATTTCTGCTTCTCTGAAAGGGTAGTAGCAAAAATAAAACCCATTAATATCAGATCTCCTAAACTAATTTCGTAGCTACCTGATTAATATAATTATATGGCAATCTATTTTCTGATGTAAGTTAAGGACAAGTTGCATACCTGTAACAGTAATTCTTGTGTGCACTCACATAAATGGGTTAACTGGTAATGGTACAGTGTGTGTGTGTGTGTGTAGTTTTTGTCAAGGACGTCTATTAGTAATATAGTAGCGGTGCCTAGCCTTGTTCTCATAGTAGTAAGCATAGTCCCATCAATAACAACTATTGTTAAGCTGAAGAGCCACTGTATCTGGACAAGTTGGATTCAGAAGAGACTGACTAAGTATTCAGCACCATGGTATTTGTGGAGCTGATGACTCTGGCAGTGCAGATAGTACCCTTTGGAGCAGGACTTGCAGTTTGAGCAAAAAACAGAGCACATGTGTGATCTTGAAATCAACCAAGAATGGGATTGGCATAAGGAGGACTAGTGTGAGTGTCTTCGAGGTGGAGCTGGTATATCCAGTAAAGGCCTGGACGCTGGAGACAGCCTAGCAGAAGGCTCTTGTCTCGAAGGAGACAAGAGGACTCCAAGATGCCACCTCTAAGATAGTACTATCAGAATGGACAACCACCACCACATCTTCCACCATGTGAGCGGGCGAGGCTTGTGACTGTGTAGCACACAAGTTGACTCAGGACACAGCTTCCCAAGTCTAGTGAGAGATAAGTTCTTGGGCATGTGAAGCAGATTTGGACTGGACATGATCTATTTGGTACAGACTGGAGAAACTGAGACTAACAATGCTCCTTACCTCTCAAATACTTCTTGTTCTTGTGTTTCTTCTTAGCCAGTTCCAGCTCTAAGGATCTCCCTGGTGTTGGGGGACATATACATGACACTCAGCTATCTGAACTTCTATTTGCAACCTTGGGAGTGGCAGAGTTGGTCTCAGCCAGTTATTGTTTTGCCCCATGTGAAGTGGAAGACCCCACCAACAGGGCTGAAGCAGACTTTGGCTATCTTTCTGTTATTTTGATGCTGACAGCCATCAATGTTGATGGTTGAGCAGATTTTTCTGTGATTCCATCCTGAAAGGAGTGCTTTCGGCCACGACCCCCTATTCTTTCTCATTTGGGTTTGAAGGCTGCAAGCAAAGACCACATGTGTCTCACCCAAACAGCTTAGGCACCTTGAATGTCCATCTTGTCTGGGAAGTTTGATGCCACAAGAGATGCACTTTTTCAACAATGCCAGAGAGAAGGCAGGCCCTGAGGTTGAGTGGAGCTTCAATTGCCAAATACTAGATGGTCTAAGACAATTCTAAGAATTGGTAAAGCCATGGCCAATGGCATAAGTGAAAGGAAAAGTAACGAAGAGTGGTTCCTCACAAAGCTGCGGCAAATGAAAAGGAACTAGTGGTTTGGGCAGGAAGTTCCTTACATAGGGTTGCTGGAGGTGGGCAGGGCTATTGCTAAAATACAACTACTAGTTTCTAGAAGATCCTGAATGGTGTTCTGCACAGGCACAAGGTAAACATATGTATAAAGTAGTGAGCATCTTGGAAGAGAAAGTGGAACCAAAATGCTGGACTACAAAGTATTACTAAACAGGGCAGATCAGAGTCTACACTAGACAAAAACTCAATGTTCTGAAACTGTAGTATTTTACACAGACTATGGTCCAAAACAGACTGCAGAAATAATCCAGGTTGAGAACACATGAACTGCCCTGGCTCAGTGCTAGAGAATCCTGGGAACTGTAGTTTTGAGAGACATTTAGCCTTCTCTGTCAGAGAGCTCTGGTGCCACAATAAACTACAATTCCCTGGATTCCCTAGTACTGAGCCAGGGCAGTTAAAGTGGTTTCAAATGGCTTATTTTTGCAGTGTGTTTTGGACCTACATTTCCACAGATATGCTTAACTTCCATAATTTCTATTGACTAAAATACTGCAGTTCTCTTTACCAGCTGTCTGAACGTTCTGATATATTCTGCGAAAATTGGCAACAAAGAAAAGAACACAGATTGGAAGGCTCACTGTACAGGAATTATTAGAGTTTTATATGCTGTTATTATTAGGTTATTATTAGGAATTATTAGGAATTATTATTAGGAATTATTAGGGTTTTATATGCTGTTGTCCCCCGCCCCGATTGCCTTGCAGAGGGGCGGGCTACAAATAAAAATTTATTATTATTATTATTATTATTATTATTATTATTATTATTATTACTATTATAGGAACAAGACAGAGCAATAGGGTGAAATAGAAGATATTAATGATTTCTATCCTAACTGTAAAAGATCCTACCCAAAGTCTCTTATTACGTCCAATTACTATTTGTTTTTTTTAATGTACCTTTCTACAAAACTACAGTGCTAGAAACATGTTATTATATGTTTGGGGCTTGGGGCTTTGAGTGACTGAGTGCAGATTAAAGAATTGCAATATGGATAAACAAAAAAGTGGGTTCTGTCTAAATGGAGTAACATGTCACTCATGATTGCTTGCAAACACAGCCTTAAAAGTCTTTCAACTTTAGTTCATGCTTCTTACCGGAAAACCTCAAGTGGTGCAAACACTGTAGCAATGATGTCCCCAGCATGAGGGTGGATTTTCATGGTAGTGAGAGAGATCTGGATAGTCCATACAAATCGCAAAATCACATCCTCCACAATGGCACAATAGTAATAGGCCTAAAGAAAGAAGAAGGAATTGTTACACAGAGCAAGATTATTTCCCAGATCCACCCCTTCCAAAGAAGTACAGAACAAAAGAAGTATCCAACCCTCTATTTGCTTATGCTGCACACTTAATATGGTCTCTGTGCAGGTAAAACAGTCATCTTATTTGGCTACCAGATATAAATGTAGTTCAGGAATTTCTGAGATGAAGTTCTAACAGTTCAATGATACATGAACAAAAATGGCCATCAAAGCTTCCATTTCTATAGTTTGTCAGTGACCTTGTTACCCAGAATCCCCTTCATATCCAAAAATATTAATAACTCCATATGCCACCCTTGGATCCCTTGCTAAATTCCCAAATGACCTCCAGATAGTCAGGAGAGTTGCGAATGGGATTTTCCATGATGAGATCATCCAAACCATCAAGAGGTGTATTGTGTCATCCTTCCACAAACACCCTCAGCCATCCAAGGTGTAATGTTTGTATTGTGCCACCCAGTCTAACACCCTCCCACCCATAGGAAGGTTCATTGTGTCACCCACCCACACATTTCCCCAGGATATTGACCCCTCGGATTAAGACCACCACATACAATGGAACCCTATACAGCAGGGTGCCATCATCGCAATTATCGCCTTCCGCCCCCAGGGCCCATTTGGCCCTATATCTACCCCAGATTCTGGGCAGTCAGTGTGCTACCTTCTTGGTCTAAACGACTCCACGTCACTCTGACCTCTGAAGTTAGTCACCAGCAAGTCTGCTCAAACCCCAGGCTGCGGAGCTAGACTTGTCTTCCATCATCTCGCATCCCATTCGCTTCCCAGAGGAGGTCTACATTTTGGTAAGCATCACCCTTAGTAACGCCTGCATTTCTGTTCCAAACTCCAACCTTGATGTTCCTGAGCCTTGTGTGTGTGTGTGAGTGAGTGCATGTTCTGTGAGTGAGTTTTCCCCTATTTTAATAAATTAGACATCTAGTGGTTAACCAATATCTGTCTCAGCTCTATTTCTTGGGATTCTCTGGTCTCTTGGTATAAACACCGGGAGAGCGGTCTCATTGGGCTGTTGTAGCAAGCCTACTCTCGCATATTTGAGCTAATAATAAAATTCCCCTAAGGATTCGTTGCTACAACCTGGTATGCTTGTTGCTCCAATGTTGTTTTCTAAATAATCTCTTACCATAGAGCCAGAAAGTTTCTACAACACAAATGACAAAAATACCTTAGACATCCAATGAAAATTGTATATAAGAAATATTGGACATTTCCAATAAGCAGGTTAATTGGATGGATGAATAGTGGTATTTTGAAAGCCTGCATCTTGCACATGAAGTTTTGTGTATTTTATATACCATTTTGCTGCTGTATCAGAAATGTACCACTTGCTAGGTGCCATATGCTCTTCTCCCAGCATCTGTCAAAATTTCTTGCCTCCGGGGATCATCTGCTTTTTGTTTTGTTTTCTTTGTTCATACTACTCAGAGGTAAAGGTAGATGGGTATAGGTGTGTGTGAAAGAAAGAGAGGCAGAGCAGAGGAAGAGGGAAAGACACAAACACATAATACAATCTAAGTGTTAAGGAGGCTGGGTGGCAAACAGGAGACTACCAACAAGTCTCCTTCATTCCTCTGTCCCATTCCTTAATGTGGACTTCTCCTTATTGGCCCAATTTTAACTTCTCTCTTTCTCAGTGCACCTTTTTGGACAGCTTCAGTGTTCAAAGTGAATGGAACTCATTGGTTTAAACAGATGTGTGCAGTGCCCTCAGAATGCACACATTCCAGCAGTTCCACACCCACTCCTAAAACATTTTCAAACCATCATCTCTACAAAAACAATGTGCATATACATACTTTTTGAGGATACACAATCTCTTCCCGCAGGAAAGTATTTTCGCCAGCATTCTTATCAAAGAGGCCCCAGTCCATCTTCAAATCCCAGATAAGTGTGTAGCAGGAGCTGATAAAATAGAAGACGATCCACAGGTAGAAGAACACTGTGGTGTCACCATGGTCTTGCACTATTAAGAAAGAAGAACAGTGAAGTGAAATAAAACTGAACAGAACTCACTCAGTCAGAATGCAGTTTAGCTATGAACGCCCTTAAATTTGTTTTTCACAGCTCTGTTTATAGCGTTTTATAACAATGTCACATAATCATGCTAAAGTTAAGCAACACTAATACGTAAAATATAGGCCTCAAAATCTACAAAACTAGACATATGTAAATAAATGTTTTCAGAAAGACATGAATCCAAGACATGATGAAAGTGTAGACTGTTAAAAGACAATCACTTTCACACTGCAACAGAGACAGATCATCATTGGTGTCTGTCCCCATCCCAAGTGAGACACAGACAGGATCAGAGTATTAACAGAAAGGGAAGGAGGGAAAGATAAAGGGATATCACACTTGCAAGATTAGCCAAGGGCATAAGAAAGATGACAAGATAAATAGCAGACACCCTTAGGCAAATAGCATCCAAAGCTGCATTACACTTAAGATAGGGATGTGGAATGTGACGAGCATGAGCCAAGGGAAGCTAGACATAGTAAAAATGGAAATGCAATGAACATAGCAGTACTTTTTAGATTGCAAGCCTGAGGACAGGGAAATATGTAATTAACCATTTATAAACCGCTCTGATAGCCTTTTGGCTGAAGAGCGGAGTATAAATACACAACAACAACAACAACAACAATGGAGATAAGTGAGTTAAAATGGACAGGAATGGGCCACTTTGAATCAGACAACTACACAGTACTCTATTCAGGGAATGAAAAGACAAGGAGAAATAGGGTGGCTTTCCTACTAAGAAAAGATGTGGCAAAACCAGTCAGCGGATATAATTCAAAATCAGACTGAATCATTTCAGTAAAGCTCCATAGTAAACCTATGAATATCACCATAATTTAGGAATATGCACCAACCACAGAGGCAGAACAGGAAGAAATTGATAGATTCTATGAAAGTGTACAGGAAGAAATTGATAGCACACCAACACAGGATGTCAAGCTGATCATTGGAGACTGGAGCATGAAAATTGGACATAAAGAAGAATCAAAAACAGTAGGCAGATTTGGATTAGGCAAAAGAAATGAATCAGGTGAGAGCCTGATAGATTTTTGTGATGCAAGCAAAATCTTACTCAAAATTCTGTAACAAAGACTCCAAACATACATGGACAGAGAAATCCCAAAGGTCCAAGCAGGGTTCAGGAAAGGAAGAGGCATGAGGGACCACACTGCAAACATACGATGGCTAATGGAGAGCACCAGGGAATTCAAAAAGAAAATCAGCATGTGCTATATCAAAGCCTTTGACTGCATAGATCATGAAAGGCTATGGAATGCCCTTAAAGACATGGGAGTGCCAACACATATGATAGTCCTGGTGAGGAATCTGTACTCAGGACAAGAGCCTACTCTCAGAACAGAACACAGAGAAACAGAATGGTTCCCAATTGGCAAAGGAATCAGACAAGGCTGCAACCTTTCACCCTATCTGTTCAACTTGTATGCAGAACATATTATAGGAAAAGCAGGCTTGGACACAGAGGAAAAAGAAGTGAAAATAGGAGGAAGGAATATCAAGACCCTCTGTCCTCCACTGCTCTAGGACTCCAGCAACCTACGGCCCGCGGGCCGGTTCCGGCCCAGGGCCCCGCACTTACTGGCCCAGACGGACCCCTGCCACCACCGCGCGCCAAATTTTGATTTCCAAAATGGCGGCCGCACATGCGTGGAGGCGGTTAGTCCCTCACATCAGATAGCTTGAGATGCACTGATACAAAGCATTATTTTTAATGATTTTGTGGCTGCCTATCTATACATGCTGTGTTGCCGAGTTTGAAACACAGGATAAGGGAGTGTGCAAGTGAGGTTGAGGAAATGTAGGGGGGTTGCAGACTGCCAGAAATAGTGCAAATTGAGTCCACTTTTAGGGTTAGGGTTAGTGCTAGGGAATCATGGGAACTGTAGTTTATTGGGCACCAGAGCTCTCTGACAGAGAAGGCTCAATGTCTCAGAAAAAAAAACAATTCCCATGACTCCCTAGCACTAACCCTAACCCTTAAAATGGACTCAATTTGCACTATTTCTGGCAGTCTGCAAAGGCCCTAAGACTGGGGAGAGTGGCCATGAAAGAACTAGAAAAGATTCTAAAATGCAAAGATATACAACTCAGAACAATAATTAGAATCATACAAGCCACTGTATTCCCTATTCCCATGTATGGATGTGAGAACTGGACAGTTAAGAAAGATGATAGGAAGAAAATCAATTAATTTGAGATAATGTGGTGCTGGAGAAGAGTGCTGAGGATCCCATGGACAGCCAAAAGAACAAACAAAGGAGTTCTAGAGCAGATCAAGCCGGAAACCTCCTTGGAAGCCAAGATGACCAAACTGAGGCTGTTGTACTTTGGACACATACTACTACTACTACTACTACTACTAATTTTATTTATTTTTATGCTGCCTCTCTGCAGCGCAATCGAGGCGGCGTACAGTAGATTAAAACAACATTACAAGTTAAAACAGTCAAACAACCCCTTCCCTAACCCATCCACCTCTTAAAAATATATTAAACTATAGCAAGATTAAAATACTAAATAAAAGAAAACAATACAGTACAAATAAATAGCAGTTTAGCAACAAAAGAGCTGGAATCACTGTCATCTCCTTATACTTTTCTTTGGGCTGGGATGTTATTCAGGGATGTCATCATGAGAAGAGAGGACTCTTTGGAAAAGACAATAATGCTGGGAAGTTGGAGGAAAGTAGGAAGAGAGGAAGGCCACATGCCAGATGGATGGACTTTATTAAGGAGGTCATGGGTATTAAGGGGTTGCAGGATTTAAGCAGAGCAGTGGAGGACAGAGGGCCTTGGAGATGTTTCATCCATAGGGCCGCCACGAGTCAAGATTGACTCGAGGGCAGTTAACAACAAATGCTGATGTTTATTTTTGGAAAGAATTGGTGATAGTGAAGAGAGCAGTTAGAGCAGATACAACCCAAATACATTATTATTCTGACTACTTATTTTTCCCATGCTGTATATTTTTTGTCTTCGAACCTAATGTTAATAGTAAGATTTGAAATAATATGAGCCAATATTTTATAATGTGTCCTAAACAATCTAACTTACCGTACTTTTTAAAAATTAAAGATCCTTTATAAAGTGATTCTATGTGGTTCATCACAATTGTTCCCATTGGAAACCTCCTAATTAAATCTCAGCTTAGCCATAAACAATGATCTTTACTAAGCCATATTCTTTCAATCTCTGCCTACATTATGTTATTTTTTTATTTGGAAAATTTATAAACCTACATTTAGTAAAATACTGTGTACACTTAAAACATCAAAGACAAAGACAATAACATACAGAAACGTAAACAGTAAAATTGCAAAAGGAATAGGCCAAGTTTGGACAATAAAAATTCAAGTTAAGACATAAAGGCACAATACTGTGCTACTGAATATGCGGGAATACATTTTCAAGGTGGAAGGATTTGCCTAGAGTCAAAATGACACGAGTGCTACTGCTACACATGTTTCTTTAGGAGACCATTCCAATGATGAGGCACCACAACCAAGATGCCTGGGTACCATTTGCCTGGTGTCTGAGAGTAAAGGGATTCAAAAAGATATGAATAGAGGAAAACCAAAATAAAATCCTTGCATGCCAGAAGAAGAGAGGAGGCCAACCTAGCCTCTTTTAGGAGGGATTTCCATAGCCTGGAAGCAACCACCTGAGAAGTTGCTGTCCCATGTCCTCACCAAACACTGTCTTTGATAGTGCTGGGACTGAGAGAAAGCCCTCCTCCAAGGATCTTAAAATTCAGGAAGGCTCATAAAGGGAAATATAATCTTTTCCTATAGTTCCCCGCCCCCCAGATTACAGCAGTTTTTACAGCCTCCCAGTTAACTCCACACAATCCTAGCTGGTGATCACAAGAAGTACCCCATATAGGAATATATTTGAAAAAGCAAAGTATTCAAAAGGTATACACAATGCAACAAAGAGATGCCAGACCTGCTTGTAAAAACTAAACAGAAAATATTATTAAAACTGCATAATTGTAAACTATTATGGTGTATTTATCTGATAAGCATAATTATTACATAAACATAAAATACTACCTATGTGATATTTTATTTAAATTAATTAGTTAAACCAGCCATATGCTCTCGCCAATATAAAAGGCAGTTTTCACCAATCCACCTGAGTTGCTCATCAAACATTCAGGTATCAGTAATTCTCTAGTACAACTATTATCAAGAATGCAAAAATAATTCAAGATATTATGAAACTCCCTCCAAAAAAGCAAAACACTTTATACTATTAAATCACAATTAGGCTACCGTTACCATTTTGTCCAGTAGGTGGAACTACATGCCCTACTCACTGAAACACAAGACATGAATGTTCAAGCCAAAGAATTTAATTAAGCAGTAAAAATTTCATCATTCCACTTGGCAACTCTAGATAATGTGGGGCAGTAGGCTATATTTCAGAGGAAGAAACTGGCAAAACCACACTGAGTATCCCTTGCTTAAGAAAATCCTATGAAATTCATGGGTCGCCTTAGGTCGACTTGCAAGTGCAGGTGCATACACACACACACACACTTTACAAAAAACAGTGGTGAAAAATCTGCTACTTTGGAGGAAACAGAAGATTGCCTCCAGAGTTATTTATACAGTAGATGCAATGAAATAAACGAAATTTAAGTTAGTAGTGAATGCTCTGTTCTGGATCCAACCCAAAGTCCTGTGGTAATCTTGAAAACTTATAGATTACTGTGACATAAGCATACTTACATGCAATAAAGTCACTTTTTCATTTCCCCCTCCAAATCAAACCATCATACCATTAAGGAAAAGATCTGTGAATACTAAAACTGGGATTGGCTTATTTCTAGTTTGTCCATCTATTTGCAAACATAGTTTTTTGTGGGTTTTTCGGGCTGAGGCCGTGTTCCAGAAGAATGTATTCCTGATGTTTCCCCTGCATCTGTGGCTCGCATCTTCACAGAAGATTGCAGATCTTCATTCTCTGAAGATGCCAGCCACAGATGCAGGCGAAACATCAGAAATACATTCTTCTTGAACACGGCCTCATAACCCAAAAAACCCACAAAAATCTACAGATGCCAGCCGTGAAAGCCTTCGACTTCATATTTACAAACATTTCAAATAAGCTCAATGTGCCATATACAGTACTGTACATTGCTCAACTCCACCGGCACAACCAAATGGCGTCATCACTGAGGCACAGGGTTTTGGTGCCAGTTGAAGTGTCGGAAAGATACTCCAAATGATGCTAAGGTCTGAAGAGACTCACTTCCAGTCAAGAGACAGCAGTATGTTCCAAAGCATGAACCATAATGCCCTTGACAAAACCAGATTGCCAATGTTCAGTTGTGCTTTAACCCCTTCCCCGTCTGTCTCTTGTGAATATGTCAAACTCAATGTATGGCTCTTCAAATAAAGAGTTTAGATTTTGTGACAAAGGTGTGATAAATATGTATTTGTAAAAAATGAAAAGAAAGTTGGCATAATTCTGTCTCAGAACTTTAGTGTTAACTGAAATATTTAAAATCATAACAATTTTTGCTCTGGAGATGTATTCAAGCAAAATAAGGGTAATGTCAAATAAACCTAGCTCTAACCAGAGCTATTATCACCACCTTCATGAGATAATTTTGGTAAACTTGCTGATGCAGAAATACCTTTGCTTTAGTTCACGTACTTGGAGAGTAATGTCCCCCTTTCCTCCTCCCAACCAATCAGCAGAATGAATATATCAGGCTTCAGTTTTGCTGAAGCAGACCCCTGGTTTGACATTAAAAACAAATACAGTGGGCCCTTGGTATCCACTAGGGTTTGGTTCCAGGACACACACACACACAAACCGATAGATACCAAAATCCATGGATGCTCAAGTCCCATTAAATACAATACAATGTATTCAGAATGTATGTAGAAAATACAGTAAAATGGTGTCCCTTATATAAAATGGCAAGATCAAAGTTTGCTCTAAAATCTTCCCAAGTTCTCTACAAAGGGAAAAGGTCAGGCAGAAAGGAAGGAAAAGCAAATGGGGTGTATTTTTGCAAGCCAGGTTAAAATAAACTATTTTAAGCCTCACACAAAAGAACTGAAGTCGGTTTGTTTAACAGCTGACTAGAATTTATTTTCAACTACAGCTCCTAGTTTGCCCATAACGAGGAAATCAGCTGAAATTAAGTTTTCATTTATTCCTCTTCCTGGTTATAGTGGTGAGATATGAGAAAGAAACTCATGTCTAGCACTTCACGTGGGTTCTTTGTGCAAAAAAGTTCTTTGTCCTACTCATGCAAAGAATCCTAAATTAAGGTTTAGTATGTGCACTCTTATTTGTTCATTTGTCCTCATTTTTCATTTTATGGGAACTGGCAAAATGTTTCTTTTTGTAACATTATAAAATGTTAAGGGCATCATAAACATTCTTCTTAAACTCTGAATTCAAACACATCAAAAGACAAAGGAACATTGTCTAGAACAGAACTGTGGACATAATATGACAGGCAAAATAAGTTTGTTCAAGTTTTACAACATTACACAGAGAATATAACTTACATTCAAAATCAAACTTGTTTCACATACAGCAGTAAATAAGAACTGCTTTATCTACTGCATTTAACAGTTCTACACCAAAGAACAGCAAAGAGTTTAAAAACAAACAAACCCAGTTCTGTTATTTATTTGGTTTGGGGATTTTGTATAATATCTAGCCTCTGGAAAGCATCTTTCCAATGTGATAGTATCACTTATTGCTGATTTTCTTGATGAGAGACCATGTGAAAAAATTACCACAATTAAGGCAGCATACCTGCCATTGCACACCTGGCTGCGTACTGCATGTTAGCCATGTGTGCGTGTGTGTTACCAATGGGTAGAAGGCTTTACAACTTGCAGTCAAGTCATTTTATATGTCCTGATATCAAAGAACCATCTAAGCAGATAGTCTGGGCAGCTACCACACACTGCCAGGTGAATGCACCTTGGGCAGCAGACTCAACTTTTTTTTATGAAAGGTGAACTACAGGAGGATTCCTTGAATTCTCCACAAAATTTATAAACATTTATCCATTTCAAGTGTACAGCATTTATGCAGCCTTCCTAAGAGCCGTGATGATGTCTTCATCCTCCCTAAAAATCACAGTTAACTCTTATGTCCTGATACTGTGCTGCTGAGTTCCTCAGGATATCACTGAGACCTAGAAATGCAATACTCAAATAAGTGGGAAAGTGTTTTCTTAAAAGCCTACAACTAAACAGAACTTTATCATAAAGGAAGTCTCAAATTAAATGTAAATCATGAATTTCAACAATGGTTATTAAAATGGACATGTTATTATGAGAAAAGGAAGAGGCAACAGAGTACTCTATTAACATCTTCAAGCTTGACTGCTACTAAAGGACAAGTGACTATCTGCAGAAGCCAATTTCCTTCTGCATCCCTAGGCCATAATTTACTTCAACAGCACTTGGGCCCAGTGGTGTCCTCTCATTATATTACTGAGCTGCGTAAATACTGATTTAGGCTAAATAGGAACCAGAAATCTTCCCAAGAAAAACCATGTAACAAAAACACTCCTGGGCTCACCTCTAGAGCTGTTTACCCATAACACTATCATCCCACTCCCAAAATTCTCTTTACACAGATTTAATTTGTCATCTTTCTTCCCTATACCGTATTTTTCGGCATATTAGACGCACTTTTTCTTCCCCAAAATGACGGTGGGGAAGTTGGTGCGCCTAATAGACCGAATGTAGCTCCCCTCCGAGGCCGCTGCTCGTCCTCGGTGGTTCAATGGGCTGCTCCTGGGATCGGAGGCTGAGCAGCCCATTGAACCACCGAGGACGCAGGGGGAAGGAGGGTTGCTTTCCCTGGGACCATGCTGGGGTCGGAGCACTCCTCCGACCCCAGGATCACCCCAAGGAAAAAAAGGTTGCTTTCCATGGGGCAATGCTGGGGTCGGACGATGCCTCTGACTCCAGCATCGCCCCATGGAAAGCTTCCTTGGGGCGATCCTGGGGTCGGAGCACTCCTCCGACCCCAGGATCACCCCAAGGAAAAAAAGGTTGCTTTCCATGGGGCAATGCTGGGGTCGGACGATGCCTCTGACTCCAGCATCGCCCCATGGAAAGCTTCCTTGGGGCGATCCTGGGGTCGGAGCACTCCTCCGACCCCAGGATCACCCCAAGGAAAAAAAGGTTGCTTTCCATGGGGCAATGCTGGGGTCGGACGATGCCTCTGACTCCAGCATCGCCCCATGGAAAGCTTCCTTGGGGCGATCCTGGGGTCGGAGCACTCCTCCGACCCCAGGATCACCCCAAGGAAAAAAAGGTTGCTTTCCATGGGGCAATGCTGGGGTCGGACGACGCCTCTGACTCCAGCATCGCCCCATGGAAAGCTTCCTTGGGGCGATCCTGGGGTCGGAGCACTCCTCCGACCCCAGGATCACCCCAAGGAAAAAAAGGTTGCTTTCCATGGGGCAATGCTGGAACGCCTCTGACTCCAGCATCGCCCCATGGAAAGCTTCCTTGGGGCGAACCTGGGGTCGGAGCACTCCTCCGACCCCAGGATCACCCCAAGGAAAAAAAGGTTGCTTTCCATGGGGCAATGCTGGAGTTGGACGATGCCTCTGACTCCAGCATCGCCCCATGGAAAGCTTCCTTGGGGCGATCCTGGGGTCGGAGCACTCCTCCGACCCCAGGATCACCCCAAGGAAAAAAAGGTTGCTTTCCATGGGGCAATGCTGGGGTCGGACGACGCCTCTGACTCCAGCATCGCCCCATGGAAAGCTTCCTTGGGGCGATCCTGGGGTCGGAGCACTCCTCCGACCCCAGGATCACCCCAAGGAAAAAAAGGTTGCTTTCCATGGGGCAATGCTGGGGTCCGACGACGCCTCTGACTCCAGCATCGCCCCATGGAAAGCTTCCTTGGGGCGATCCTGGGGTCGGAGCACTCCTCCGACCCCAGGATCACCCCAAGGAAAAAAAGGTTGCTTTCCATGGGGCAATGCTGGGGTCGGACGACGCCTCTGACTCCAGCATCGCCCCATGGAAAGCTTCCTTGGGGCGATCCTGGGGTCGGAGCACTCCTCCAACCCCAGGATCACCCCAAGGAAAAAAAGGTTGCTTTCCATGGGGCAATGCTGGGGTCGGACGATGCCTCTGACTCCAGCATCGCCCCATGGAAAGCTTCCTTGGGGCGATCCTGGGGTCGGAGGGCGCCTCCAACCCCAGCATTGCCCCAAGGAAAGCAATGTTGCTTTCCTTGGGCGGATGCTTGGCATCCACCCAAGGAAAGCAACCAGGCTTTCCCTGGAGGGATCCTAGGGTCTGAGGCGTTCTCCGTGGGCCGGAGGACGCCTCAGACCCCAGGTTCCCTCCAAGGAAAGCCTGGTTGCTTTCCCTGGAGGGATCCTAGGGTCTGAGGCGTCCTCCGTGGGTCGGAGGACGCCTCAGACCCCAGGGTCCCTCCAAGGAAAGCCTGGTTGCTTTCCCTGGGTGGATGCCGTGGGTCTGAGGCGTCCTCCGTGGGTCGGAGGATGCCTCAAACCCCAGGATCCCTCCAAGGAAAGCCTGGTTGCTTTCCTTGGGCGGATGCCTGGGTCGGAGGCATCCTCTGACTGTATTTTATTAAGAATCTTTTTTTCCTAGATTTTTCTCCTTTAAAATTGGGTGCGTCTTATATGCCGGAGCGTCTTATATGCCGAAAAATACGGTAATTTTTCCTCATTAGTATTCAGGTGATGTAGCACAAAGATGTGGCTCTAGGCAAGCAATTATATCCCAGTCTCCACCAGTGAATCCAAGCAGTCCTTTTCAGTGTTGTTTGGAAGGGAAGAAAATCAGGGCATTGGTATTCTATCCAGAGACCCAAAGTACTATGTGACTGCTTCATTTACAAAAACAATCCTTGCTTCTTATGCTTGTAGTAACATCTCTTTTGTGTTAGGGGGGGAGCTTATGCTGCTGGATGTATACATCATGAAGTCTTAGAAACAAAAACAGGGCATGTGTAAAACAGATGTACACCTTTAACTTCTTTGTCTGTTTCTGACTGATTTCAAAGCAGTATTTGACATATTATTCCCCCCACAAATAGCATGCTCTATCCTGTTACTATAATAATTTCTATTATGATAATTCTTGTTAAGACATAGAGGTTTAGTTAATTGTTGCAGTAATTAATTAATTTCAATGTTTTGAACAAATAAATTTAAAGGTGTGAGTAAAAAGAAGACTTGCACAAAGCAATAGAAATGTAATCCTGAAGGTGCCAAAGACTGTGGTGTTTTGTGGCATTAAGAAACGCTTTCTAACTTTTGGCAATTAAATAACAGCTATTCAACTTCATAAGGCAAAGAAAGGTATGCCCATTATGTTTTCATTCCACTGTTTACACAGGGCCCTAAATCTGGTACTAAGCCAACAATCAGTGACATTTCACTTATTCAAAATGTCCACTCTAGGACCTGGATGTAGACCCTGACCATTTTTAAGCACTTGGTTTTTCCAGTGTTTCTGCTACGTACGAAGGAGGCTGGGTCATATGTTGCCTAAATTACAGATAACCTCAGGTTCTCTGTTTAAACATTTTCTAGATCTCAGTACTGTGAAGAACATGTACCTCTTCCCATAAGGCCATCATGCTGCAAGCAAAACCAACGTCAACACTTTCGAATTACAGAATAAGCATTTATTTTATAGCAATAGCAACAGCAAGTAAATTTCTATACTGCTTATCAGTGAATTAGCATTCCCTAAGCGGTTTACAATGTGTAAGCCAATTGTCCCCAATAAGCTAGGTAATCATTTTAATGACCTACAAAAGGATACAAATCTGAGTGGACCTTGGAGCCCTCCTCTAGGATTGAACTTACAATGTTGTGGCGGCAGTACCAGCATTTAACCACTGCTTCAACAAGGCTCCTTATTTTGCCAAAAGTACATACCCAAGAGCCAAACAGACTAATGACATACTTGAAAAAGGTGTAATGTGTCCCCTGTCTTTACAGTATTTCTGTGTGGGACAGTTGTCAAGACAGAATGATAATAGAAACAATGGTTATCCAAGACTAGGGCTTTATGTCAGTGATAAGGCACATGTAAATTTTGAATGCTACCTAACACTTCTTAATAAGCACCAGTTATGTGCTATGTAACCTTATATTCTTCTTGTTCCTCAGTTATCCATATCTATTTTGCACTACATTTTAAAAAGCATTGCAAGTTTGAGAAATATGTTAATAAATATTAAAATGAAAGAAATTAATGAGAAATATTTTTATACTGGTTTACTATATATTGAGATGTTTTAAAAAACGATTAGAAAATGATAGTAAAATTGTAAATGCAAACAAATAGAAAGTAGAACTACAAATGGTCTGAAAGAGCATGTTCAAGTTTTCCATACTTTGCATATGTTTAGATGCTGCTGTTGTACAAAAGATTTGCAAGAAAGCAATTGTTGAAGTGACAGCTTCACTCCTAAATACTCTGCAGTATCTCACAATCTTGTGAGTCAATTACCTTTCATAGTTTTTGAAAACAGAGCTATAATCTCTGAGAATCCATTTGTGGAAAAACAAAAAAGTAATTTCAGCAGGTAACCAGAAAGATGAAATGCCAAAAGGCACAATAATTCAAAAAGTATCTCAAGAGGCAAGTCAGAGCTAGTAATTGGGTCATTTTTTTTAAAGAACTAGATAGTTCAATACTTTCAATTCCAACAATTCCTTCTAGAAAGAAAATCTGAATTATTCCTTTAAATGTTCTCTTTATATGCACTTTGTAAATAACCACCATACAAAACAGAAACATTTCTGAAGTAGACACTGTTAACACTGAATCTGCTCTCTGTAAATATCCTTTGTTTACTCTTGAATTATCGTACAGAAAGCAAACAATGTGTTCTGCACAATGCAGCTTGGAGGAAAAATCAATGCCACCTGTTATTTCAGAACACAATGGCTATGATAAGCATTCTGGGAGGCTCAGCCATTGCAGGTAGCTGTGGTTTCTCATGACTGTTAAAGCTAACATAATAGGTCTAGGAAATCTGGGAGGTTATCAAAAAGCTGCTTTAGTTTTGACATAAACACTATAGTAAGATAACAGGCTTTCTGACTAAACATCAATCTTCTATTTACTGCCACTTAACAAGTCAGAAGCTTTGCATTTATCCAAGAATCCTAAGCTACATCCAGTGCAGTTATAGGTTACATTTCTCGGATGAGAAGTGAAAGAGCAAAGTATAATTAAAGGACTTTGGAGCAATTTGCTGAACCATTATTGCCCCATGTTACCCTGATTTCCACCTTTCACTTTGTAAGTAACAAAGCAGCCCTACAAGCACTTTCATCCACGTCTTGCTGACATCAGAACATAGTAAAGAATGTAGATTCATTCGATATATGATACACTTGCAGTATGCTCTGCCTTCAAAGAGCTCTGATCAGCTTACATGTGGTTCATTACTGAGGCTTTTCGCAGTATGGCACTGCCTTCCTTAGTGGTGGGATTGTGTGCTCCTGTGAAGCAAGAGGCTATGTTGATGGCAGCAGTGCTGCTGGTAAGGTCTCCCATGTCAGACAGGGACTTTGCTGAGACTAAATGTGCCACACAGCTACTGTGCAGCAGCACAGCAGTAATGTGTGTAAGAGGGAGATATGGATGAGAATCTCCCACAGGCAACAGCCGTGGCACCATAGCTAACACTTATTAGTATTGCACAGAAGACACAGTAAACTTTCTTTGAAGAATTTTTACCACAAAAACCTATAGTGTGACAATTCAAAATGAAACAACAGATTGTGCCACAAGATGACACTCCCAGGTCCGAAGGCACTCAACAAGCTACTGGGGTACAGCAGATGGCAACTATGAGTAGCACTGTGGCTAATGAGAGAACTGGACTCAGTCTGAAAGGATGCTTAGCTACTGACATGCTGACTAAATAATATCAATATGACTACAGAAAAAATCCATATAACTATAATCCAAGTATATGCTTCAACTACAGAGGACAAAGAAGAAAAAAAAAAGAAAGAATCTATGCTGGAAACCAGGAGGAAATGTATCACACTCCAAAATAAGACTTAATAATAATAATACTAATAATAAATAATAATAATTTTTATTTATATCCCGCCCCTCTGCTAGGCATTCGGGGCGGCGTACAACTATAATCCAAGTATATGCTTCAACTACAGACTTGATAATTAGAGGTGATTGGAATGCAAAAGAAAGAAACAGATCGGATTCAAAGGTTGTAGGAGAATTAGGGGACAGAGGGACTAGGGGACAGAGGGAATTACTTAATATCATGAAATGAAGCAAGTGGCCACTGACTGAATTTTGCAAATCAAATTGACTACATAATTGAAAGGAAAAGATGGAGAAGTTCCATTATCTCTGCAAAACCAAGACCAAGAGCTGACTGTGGCACAGACCATGAACTGCTAATATCAAAAATTATAGTAAAACTAAAGAGAAGCACTAAACCAACCATCATGCCAAAATGCAACCTGAACAACAACCCTGTAAAATTTTAAAACAATGTAAAAATATATTTGCCAGAGACATTGTCAGGGAGGAATGCTAAAAGACACTGTCTGCAGTGAAAAGGGGAGTGAAGCCTCAATGGATGACAAATTAAACTCTTCAAGCGATTAAAGACAGATGAGAAGCAGAAGCAAAAGTAAAAGATAACAGAAATAGGGGCAGAACCCTGACTGCAACTGTTCAATTGACTTGTGCACAGGAACAAAAAGAACTGCTATAATACAGTTGGCCCTCCATACCCACAGATTCTGCAACCACAGATTCAACCACCAAGGCCAAAAAAGCAAACTTTGATTTTGCCATATTATATAACAGATACCAATTTACTATGCCATTGTATATAATGGGATTTGAGTACCCACAGATTTTGTATAAATGGGGATGGGGTCCTGAAACCAAACCCTAGTAGATACCAAGGGCCCACTGTAATCAATGCAGAGAAATAAAAGATGGCAACCAAAAAAAAAAAAAAAATAAAAAAATAAAAAAAATAAAAAAAAAAAAGAAAGAAAGAACAAGAAACTGCTTCCACAAAAGCTGAGAAATCAAAGGGAAATTTGAACCAAGAGTCAGAATGCTATACAATCAGCAGAACTGAGAAAGGGATGAAAGGACTGGTACCTCACTCAAAAGGCCTGCTTGTCCTCTCTCCTGGTCAGAGATGGCAATGCTAAGTGGAGACAAGGATGTCTCCCCCAGCATGGCATCCAGCACCTCCCCCAATAGATGGTAGATGGCTAAATTTGGCTTGGACTTGGTATCTGCATTCCAATTATTTAACCAAACCCTAGCTGCAATGTCTGTCACCAATGTCCTAGAAATAAATGGATGGAATCCAGCTGGCATCTGCCATGAAGGCTAAGGCCTTGACTAATTTGTTGACTCCTCCCTTAGTTTGGTCTCTTCCTTGGGAATCAGGGATAACATGTCCCTAACTCATCTAATGCCACTCTAGCAAACAGGGTGATCACTGAAGCAGACCTGATGCTCAGAATAGGCACCTCATCGGCTCTACACAAGAAAGCCCCTATTTTCTTATCCTCTGGATTCTTAGGGGTATCTTCCCCATAACTGTGGAAAACACTATCCAAGACTAGCCCAGATATGGAGGCATCAATAAGGGGGAAATTTCCCTCTTCATCATCTCCCCATCCCGGCAGTGCATATAGTCATTTTGCACACACTGGGAGAGCCCTGGCCAGGTCTGGATGTGCCTACTCAACATAAATAACATCTACCAGCTATCACCTTTGGGAATGGTGCCACCAACCCCTCTTGTTTTGCCTTAGATCTGAGTTCAAGTACATGCTCAGCTGCCCCAGTCTCACTGGGTTCTGGCCATCAACAGTTAAATTCAAAGCTTTTTCTACCTTGCTCAGCAGTGAAGGAAATTCATTCACATCAAACAGCTGAAGTGACTCTCTCTCTCTGGAGACACATCCCCCTCACCCTGAGATAATTCCCCCTCCTCCTGTTCTGAGAGAATAGAGGACACAGTGGCCAGTGAATCCTGAGAGTGTGAAGCCGAGAAGCTATGCCTGCTCTTCGTCTTAGCCTTAAGGGGGGGTGGGGGGGAATCCACTAAGGAGAGCTGCTATCCTGGTGGCCCTCTATTTCTTCCTCTGAGGATGAAGAGTAATGAGTGGAGTGTTATTCTCTCATGCTTGCAGCCTCTAGTGGGCTTGCTCTCATCACAGCCACTGGCCCTGCGGCACCTTTCATGCCCAATGCACTCCTTCCTGCCCTGGGAGGGAGCTCTGAACTCACTGCCATTTCATCCCAACTTCCCCAGCCTCCTGACCCATCACTGCCTGCTCTGGGGGCAAAGTTTACCCTTCTAAGACTAGGGGACAGAGGGAAACGGGGGCATCTGGCTCACTCACCTGTGTGCCTACTGCCATGCCTGATAGCAGCTGCAACTCTAGGAACATTTCTCAAGTAATTTCTTGGTCAGGGGTAGGCAACCTTTCCCCTTTAAGGGCCGAGGGACTTCAGCTCCCAGAATCCCAGGAGCTATTGGCCAACATGGGACTATTGGTCAACATGGCTGAGGCTTCTGGGAGCTGAAATCCCTCGGCCCTTAAAGGGGAAAGGTTGCCTACTCCTGCTCTTGGTCCTCCAGTGTGACTCTACAGTTGACTCTATATACCTGACTCTATAGTCAACTCCCACCAGAAGTTGAACACAGAATCACTCTGGAGGACCTAGACATTCCTACAGAGAAGCAAAAGGGAAAGTAGCAAATGTGTGGACAGATTGCATCTTTTACAATAGAACATAAAAAAAATAAGTTTGTGAGTTTACAAAATTTACAAAAAGCAAGAAAAAACAGAATTGTGCCTCTCTGCAAAAAGATTCAGCCTTCTCTTCAAAACACGCAAAAGCATTTAACATATAATTCCTCCTATGCCCGAGTGCTTTCAATCATGACTCTTTCTTCTCCAAAGAAGCTTGAGCAACGGTTACTCCCGCTTTCCCCAAAGTTTTGCAGGAAAAGCCCTGAAGGATTGCCGAGCAGAGGGGCGGGTTATAAATAAAACTTATTATTATATTATTATTATTATATTAATACATCATAAAATGATCAATTTTCTTTCTTGTAATCTTTGGCAAAAAGTAAGAGAGATTTCACTAAGTGAGGAAAGGAGCAGAAAAATCTGATTTGGAAACAGAATGATGCAATAGATTTTTTTGGCAAAAGGAGATTCTGAACTCCTTCACCCTCATTTCAAGATGTCCCTTTTTATGAGCTCTCTCGCTGTAGTTTTCTCTGACATTTCCTCCCCACTCCATGTGTGCATTCGCTACAATGTTTTGTTAATTTCTTCTTTCTGCTCACTCTGAAACTTTATCCACTTTTGCTCAATTTCTTCCTTTCCTGCTAAGTGTCCCAGTGCACTTCTGAAGCAGTATTACTGACTCCTTTGTGTGGCTCTGAACAGATGAGATTCTGCATGTACTGTACTGCAGGTACATCTACATGCAAAAAGCACACACAGGCTAGCATCCTATTAGTGGGATACACAGATGTATTGGATACAAGATTACATCAGCCACTGAAACCTCTGGAGGACACACTGGTAGACCTCAGTGCCTGATGTAAAGTTGTGTCTGATTTCATGTAGCTACAGATTTTGGTGATCCTGCTCTGGCTATCCTCCAGGCATGGAAAGATTGTGGGTGAAGGGCTTCAGTTGCTCTACAGCAGGGGTAGGCAACCTGTCCCCTTTAAGGGCCGAGGGACTTCAGTTCCCATAATCCCAGGAGCTATTGGCCAACATGGCTGAGGCTTCTGGGACCTGAAGTCCCCCGGCCCTTAAAGGGGACAGGTTGCCTACCCCTGCTCTACAGTATGTCCAGGGGATGTTAAATGCCTCAGCACAGTGTGGGACCACATGGGGAACCAATATGCTACAGTGAGCCACGCTGGGTTACCCCCATCATTCTGATGTCATGAGAAAACATGACTTTTTACTAAGGACTGATTTCATACAAACTTGCATACAGTTTAAGTTGTTTGAACAAAATTGATCAAATAGTTGAACAAAGAATGGTCATTCTTTGAACATGTCATGAGAAGACATGACTAGAAAAGGCAATGATGCTTGGTAAGGTAGAAGGAGGAGAGGAAGACCATATTCCAAATGGATAGACTCAATCAAGGAAGCCATGATAGGGTGACTTCGTGGTTCCTCATTCATAGGGTCTCCATGAGTTAGGGCCTTTGCAGACTGCCAGAAATAGTGCAAATTGAGTCCACTTTAAGGGTTAGGGTTAGTGCTAAAGAATCATGGGAATTGTGTTTTTTTCCTGAGACATTGAGCCTTCTCTGTCAGAGAGCTCTGGTACCACAATAAAATACAGTTCCCATGATTCCCTAACCTAACCCTAACCCTAAAAGTGGACTCAATTTGCACTATTTCTAGCAGTCTGCAAAGGCCCTTAGTCAACTTGATGGCAGTCAACAACATATGCTTATGATCCCAATCTGCCACAGCACAACAGACTGTACAGAATGACTTCATATTATAATAAACTTAAGCAGGTAAAGGGTTGTATATTAGAACTAATCCTGAATCAACAATCTGACAGAAATTGGCTCAAGCACCAGTGATATATACTACTGAGAAGTAAAAAAACCTACAGAGTAAATTATTGTCACTATTCTCTATTCTGTATTTTTCCTTTTCCCAAAGTCTATTCTGTATCCAAAAAAATCTTTTTTTATTTGTTTTATTTTATTTTTTGATCATTATGCTATGTTATCCTATGTTCCCTGCACTTTCCAGAAACTTGATAGCATCTACCCCTTTCCATTACAATCAAACATTTCATTTCATTTTTTAAAAAGTAGTTGCAAGAAAATTGGCAAAACTGGGCTTTCATCTTCAAGTAACTGAAAATGTTTTTTTTCTTTTCTCCAAAATAATCTAATAACTCCTGATATTTCAAAGTATCAATGGCCCTTTCAACCTATCTACCTACACATCACTAAGAAATATTTTATGCATGTTGGAAGACCAAATGAAAACTGAGCCAGGAACACAAGGTCAAAAATATTCCCAATGAGAAGTACTTGAGTCATCAATTTTCCTGCTGTATTTCTGCCCCCAGAATGGTGTTCAATGGCTTTGAAATCTCACTTTAATTTTGTTTGTTACTAAGCTTTAAAAATCCTGATCCTCCAGAAAGCAGCAACACTGGGAAGATGATGTCAAGCAAACTTTTTAGTTGAGCAAGTTCCTATGTTCCCACAGTTAGTTTCACAACTGTCATGGCTGCTGGTCATATCAGAGACACTATATGCAAAATAAATAAATAAAAATATAAATAAAGAGTTGTTTCCACTGTAAGTAACAAGTAAGGAAACAAAATGTACCCAATGCACCAGAGATACAAGTTATGGTTATGAGATTCAAGCTGTCCAAACAATAATCTACTTAGTTCTAAACTGACATGGTTTAGTGGCTAGCTTTATCCATTTGTTTAGGAAAAATGAGGAAAAGGAAAAATGAGGAAAAACAACAACAGGAAACTTTACTTTATTCAAATTGGCATTTATTTTTTGCGGATTTAAATTGCTACGAATTAAAGGCCTATCTATCCTGACTGGAAACACAGGATGTCTGACACCATTAGTTCATCTACAGGAGCATTCCCATTAACAGACTGCAACTCTCCAGAATTTTAGGCAGGAACTTTTCCTAGCCTTAGCTGGAAATTATCAGGGACTGAAGCTGGTACTTTTTTCATGCAAATCTGGGTGCTTTTCAGTCACAGACAGTTGTGCCTGACTTGGTGATTTGGGACTTCTTCATTCTCAACTGCTTTGGGCTATGACTGCTTGCCTGAGTGCCTACATGCTTCACACCAGTAAATTTCTCAGCAGATATTATTAATTTATCTGCTGCATAGTTCTCTTCCTAACAAGAATGGGACTCAGAATTCCTAGCTAAATATGCCTACTTATTTGAAGTATATGAGGCTACCCTGTAATTTTCTGCTGCTCAGGATAGTGGGAAATAAAAATACAATAATTACTATCAGCAGTTCTGCTATTAAAAGCAGAATTCTTAGTTACTGAAATTAATGTTACACTTATTATAACAATAGGACTGAGTGAGAAAAATGCGCTGCAACCTTGGTTAAGAATTTTTCAGGATGGAATATTAAAATCTGAACAGACTGTTGAAACCAAGACACACTGGATCATACACATCAACAATCATGTTCATATAGGTAAAAAATTCTAAAATCCTAGCTCAAAAGATATATGAAGCAAGTCCTAGATATTACATGAAACAAGTCCGACTGATTTCAATCACAATCACACTCAAAGGGCTTTGGATTACAACCGCAGGCAATGCAATTTACACAAAGTGTCTGATGTATCTGTTCAAAACTCTGTTCTGCCGGAAACAGCATCCAGCTAATCTACATAAAATTATAAGCGAGAGATTCATACCCTGGAATTGAGCCAGAATTTTCCTTGACTACAAAAATCAGTCAAGGAAAACAATCCCATCAAAACAGCGGCAACATGTTCAGTAGCTCTCACACAAAGAGATGATGGCAGCCAACAAAAATCTGACCTTCTAAGAGAGGATTATTGGTTTCTAGGCTAACGGTTAAGCGTCTCCACTTTTCCCAGAAGTCAGATATAAGAGCATGGCCGGGGGGGGGGGGGGGGAGGTTTTGCTTTTTAAAAAATAATGAACATACTTCTGTTACCACGGCAACTATTACAGATCTGTTCTTTACATAATTCTGGCAGTAAGCAACAAGGTACCCTTCCCCCTTATTTTCACACGAATGCCCCTTCGGAAGCACAACCATTTTTAACACCAAAGATCCGATTTCCCAATTTCAAGTTGCTTTATGTTCCTCCAGATTATTATATGTCACTGGCTTGGGATGCTTGCCTGTATAGGTGCTACCCTGATGTTTTCACCATTGGCTCCAAAGTAGGATACACAAGATTATACCTAATTTCTCGCATATCAGAAAGCTGTGGGAATATAGATAAGCCTGGAATCTTGATGAGCACAACATGAAAGACTCCAATTATGATAGGGGCTTTTCAATTACAACAAAAAATAAATCTAAACATACTTTATAGATGGCAATTATTGCTCCTAGTGAGGGAGATTTTCCACGTTTCCCACTATTTAAAGAGAACCTGTGTGTCAAATATTTATGTTTTTTGACATGCAGAGTCCAAATCCATTGACAGTTGTCCCTCCTGGTTCGTGGACTGAGTCTATGGTCTTGCTCTTCACACGTGAACCCACACGCGACTGTGCATGCCATTAGTTTGAATGGGGCTTGAATATTTGTGAGCCGACATTTTTGTGGTGGTGGTGGGGGTCCGGAATGGGGCAACTGTATATCTAGGAGATAAACATTAACCCTGAACCTTAAATAAAGAGCAGCACCGAAGATGGCTGACACAATCTCCTTACCAGCCTAAGTCTGGTCATTTAGCCATATTGTTTTAATTCCTGTTGTGGCTGCCTTGGGTCTCATGTCAGGAGAAAGGAAGGATACAAATTAAATATTTTTTTAAAAAAATAACTGTTCAACCATTAAATTTTGAGGGCAAGTTAGTAGTAGGCTCAAAACTTTTTAATGCTCAACATTTGAAATGCTTAACAACTTGCAGAAAATCCTAAGATATCGTAAGCAATGTTAATACATACAATATATGTTATAAAACCAATTATAGTACCTACAGACCATTAAATGGCATACCCCCAAATTTCCATGATGCTGTAATGTGAAGAAAATAGACATTTAAAAAACAAATACAGTGTGCCCTTGGTATCCACTGGGGTTTGGTTCCAGGACACACACACACACAAACCCATACAGTAAAATGGTGTCCCTTATATAAAATGGCAAGATCAAAGTTTGCTCTAAAAAAATTGTTTGATAAATCTTCCCCAAGTTTTCTATAAAGGAAAAAGGTCAGGCAGAAAGGAAGGAAAAGCAAATGGGGTGTATTTTTATAATTAACAGCTCTAGCTTCCAATCAGAGAACAACTTTACTAGATCTTCTGTTTTATTCCCAATCATAGTACTTTTTGATGGGACTGTGATTGCAATCCTATACCCAGTTATCTGGTAGTAAGTCCTGCTGACAGTGCTTAAATACCCTAAAGTCGCCAGGTCCTATATGATCATTGAAACTAAGTAAGATCAGCACTGGTTAGTACTTAGATGGGATACTAGGTGCTGTAGGCTATATAGTAGCCCCTCTTAATTCATGGGTGCATCTGTTCTGGATACCCCTGCAAAAATGGCAGCTTGCAAATATTCCAGCCCCATTGAAAATAATGGCATGCGTGTCTGTGGCGCACACTCCATTTTGTTCCCCTGTGTTTGCCTTCTGAGAACGGGTGAGGGACGCGGACTTCAAGTCCACAAGAACAGAGGGTTGGCTGTATTTCAGAGGAAGGAACTGGCAAAACCATCTCTGAGTATTCCTTGCCTAAGGAAACCCTATGAAATTCATGTGGTCACCATAAATTGATAGCTATCTTGAAGGCACATACACACAAAGCCCTACTGACCTAGTGAGATCTACTCTACTCTTTTAGTGAGCAGATAGGATGCACTAGTTGTGATTTTTATGCAAACTGCACAAAAATAGACAATATTATTAAAACAGCAAATACAATTTATTCCTAATTCTCTCATCAGGGTTCTATCATTTTTGGCTTGCTGGTCAAACAAAAACAAAAACTGCCAGCTCCAGCTCTCCTTTCTGGCTAAGCCTCCCCAGTGATGTTTCCTTTGGAAAGAATCAGTGGGGACTGAACTCAACAGGGCACCATCTCTTGAAGGCAGCCTGAAAGAAGGGCCAGCAAGGATGGAGAAATATTTTTGCTGGTTTGGCCCAGATAAACACAGTTCTCTGGGAACCTTAGCTGTGCTGCTGCTTTAAGCATTTATAGCAGGGGTAGGCAACCTTTCCCCTTTAAGGGCCGAGGGACTTCATCTCCCAGAATGCCAGGAGCTATTGGCCAACATGGGATTATTGGCCAACATGGCTGAGGCTTCTGGGAGCTGAAGTCCCTCGGCCCTTAAAGGGGAAAGGTTGCCTACCCCTGATTTATAGTCTTCCTCCCAATTATGAAGCAGAAGAAGTGGCACAGGTCATTTTACAACTGCCAGGACAATCTCTGCCCAGCTCTGTAGCTTCAAAATTGGGAGGATGGCTAGCCATTCATCAGAAAGCCTAATTCTAACATATGCATCTATTCCTGTGTTTTGCCATTTACCTAGAGTAGAGATGGGCAATTGCACTGCTCACCCAGTAACCCTGAAGGATCACACTAACCCCACATAACATTTTCATCATTTTGTGCCCCTAAATGTCCTCCAATGCACACTTAGGGGTATGGGGGGGAAAGACTAAACATATTTCCCCCCAGCCCTTCTTAGCTCAAGAAAGGCCCCTTTTTCCAATTTCTATGTCACTTTCTTTTGGAAAAATGGTCTTTCCTGGGGCTAAATCTGCCGTGTGTGTGCGTGTGACAAAAACTTGGTTAAATTGCCCCCAACACCCTGGGATTTTAAAAAAAAATGTTCAAAATATTGGGAGGCCCCAGTGGCTACAAAATGACCTATGGAGGGTTTCACCTAAAAAGGTACGAAGCCTGCAAACCTAATCCACCTCTGACAATTTTTCAAAAAACCAAACCAAACCCTATAGGTATCTACTGATTCACTCCACCAATTAATGAGGAAGATACCAGAGAAAATGGTGCAGTGTGAGCCTTTGCCTCAGAGCTTCTGAGTAGAAGCAATCTTGTACCAGAACTGAATATCAAAAAGGCAGGTTCCAAGTTGAATATTTTTTTTATGCAGAACCTTATAATTCACTGTTTTTCATGCAATATTGTGTAATCTGTCCCATAATTAACATTAACAGTAATTCTTATGAAATATCCCCCAAATTCTGTGTCAATATTTGAATTTTATAATATTTTTTCAGCTACTAGTCCCATCTATCTAGTTCTAAGGTTCCATGAAAATTAGAAGAGTGGCGGTAGTAGTTATATTAACCAACAATGACACTACTACTGCCAGCACCAACAAAAACAACAGCAGCAGCAGCAACAGCTTTGCACAATCTGCAGTTCCTCAAGCTCAGGTTTTGGTGCACTCTCACCAGTACAGGTTAAGTCTCCCTTATCTGGCATTCCAAATTCTGAAATATTCCAAAAATCAAAACTTTTTTCATGGGTGACTGAGATAGTCACACCTTTGCTTTCTTTTTCTTTCTTTCTTTTGTTTAGTGTTATACTTTTTATTTGCCAATCTGATAATTTGACAAACATAACCAGACATACAAACAACCATATAATCAAACAAGACCCTCATCACATCCCCATCATCCTTACCCATCTCCATCCCCAATACATTTACACTTTACACCAAACTCATACAGACCTCGACTTCCTACCTCCCTAATTCTTCATCTACATTGTCTATGGGGCTATACAGACCACCCCAAAAGAGAGGCTTTGTTCTGCCCCTTTGCTTGCCGGATCAGGGCCATGGCAACCGCGCACCGTGCTCTGATCCGGTGCTTTGCCAGCTCAAAAAAGAAGTGGCAAAATGCCACTCCTTTTTAAAAGGGCAAAAGGGTGCCCTTGCTGCCACAGTGGCAAATTTTGGTGCTCCTTTTGGTGTTTGGTTGCTGCGCAAAAGGAGCAACATAATGCTGCCCGCCATGCGTGTGGTTGGGCGGCATATGCCACTTTGGAAGTGGAGTCAGTGTGGGCAGTCGCCACACCCCCACTCCACCCCAACACTGACCCTTTCAGCTGGTCTGTTGAAGCCATGTGTCTCTTTTTTAAGTCATAGCTATTATCCACTATTCACATGCCATAATATTCTACATCTAGCTAATTGACTCTGCTACATATACCTATACTGATCAACATCTACAGCATTTCCCATGACCATAATCTTATAAAATATATTTGTATCAATATATTTGTTTTATTGTAATAATATTTTCCTATTACATCAACATCATATTATCCCATTGTTCCTTCATATATATAAGAACTAAAGACCAATCTTTATCAAAATTTCCTATTGATCTGTTCTTTAGAACTTGAGTCAATTTATCCATTTCGATTATATCGAACAGTTTCAACATCCAACCTTACATACTAGGAATATTTTTTGTTTTCCATTTTTGTGCAAATAGTATCTTCATGATAGCTGTCATATAAAATAAAACTTTTCCATAGGTGGAAAAGAAATATGGAAAAGTCACACCTTTGCTTTCTGATGGTTCAACATACACAAACTTTGTTTCATACCCAAAATTATTTAAAATATTGTTTAAAATTACCTTCAGGCTATGTGTATAAGGTGTACAAGTAACACAAATGAATTTTATGATTAGACTTGAGTCCCATCTTCAAGATATTTCATTATGTACATGTATGCAAATACAAATATTCCAAAATGGGGGAAAAATCCAAAATCCAAAACATTTCAAGCATTTCAAATAACTGAGACTCAACCTGCATGTGCCTAAATCAGCATGTATTTGAGAACAGACTAAAACCTCTTGTCTGACATAAGAGTTGAAGGAAAAAGAACAAAGACAGACACCAGGGCTGCCTGAAGCATAAGGAACTAAAAGCTTTATTCTTCTACAGAAAGCACAAAAGCAAATCATTTTGGTTTCCACGGAGATGCAGACACACGATGGTTCAGAGGCCACACTCTGTAGATTAATGACTTGGAAGCAATTCTCTATCATCGTGAGTTAAAAAAAAATACAATACACTAACAATCACGCATGAAAATCAAGAGACACTTTTCTAGCACTGGGCACGCGTGTCTCCATACTGATAAGATTATGGTCTTGTTTCAGATTAATGCAATACTACAATTGCTCAACATCAAAAGGATAGTAACTATTTCACATTTTCTTGAAACACTGTTACATTTCCTCACATATCTGTTATCTGAACTCTCACTGTTCCTAGCAAAAACGCATGTGTAAAAGGATCTCCCACCATCTTGACAACATCTTCTCACTCACATTTCCCCCCTAAAACTGGAAGTTATATGTATGCATAATGATGCTTCACAGATTTTTCTAAAAATATTTTAAATCCTTAAGGAAGAGACCATAAAAACAAACTTAGGGCCTAGGCAGACTGCCAGAAATAGTGCACATTAAATTGAGGCACTGCCCTGGCTCAGTGCTAGGGAATCATGGGAACTGTAATTTATTGTGGCATCAGAGCTCTCTGACAGAGAAAGCTCAATATCCCAGAAAAAAATACAGTTCCCATGATTCCCTAGCACTGAGCCAGGGCAGTGCCTCAATTTAATGTGCACTATTTCTGGCAGTCTGCTTAGGCCTTTAGATCCTTAAGGAAGAGACTGTAAAACAAGCAAGCAACTTTCTTCCAGTACCAACTACAGATTTAAGAGACGTAGAATTCATTTTGCATCTCCAAATATAAATGTATATATGACAGGTTGCTTACCTCTAACTATGGTTCTTTGAGGGGTCATCTGTGCCCTCACACAATTAGGTTCTTGTGCCTGCGCAGAGACTCCCTTCAGAAATTTCCACAGTTGAGTAGCTTGGTAAGAAGCCTTGCCCCCCTGCCTACTGCGCATATGCTAGCCCATCAAGCTACTTCCCTATAGTTTCAAATTCTGCCAAGTAGTGGCCAGGAAGCTGAAAGAGGGAAAGGTAGGGCAAATTTGTGTGAGGGCACAGAAAACAAGAACCACAGTTGCAGGTAAGGAATCTGTCCTTCTTCTTTGTGATCTCTGTGCCTCACACAACTGGGTGACAGTGACTTGACTGTGTCAGGTCACTGGAGAATGGAAGACAATACATTGGGTCCTCGTTATCTGCTGGAATTTGGTTCCAGGATCCCCCATGGAAAACAAAACCCATGGATGCTCAAGTCCCGTTAAATATAATGGCACAGGAAAATGATGTCCCCTATATAAAATGTAAAATCAAGGTTTGCTATTTGGAATGTATACTTCCTTTGAATATTTTCAAGCCATGGATGCTTAAATCTGTGGATAAAAAAAATCAGTGGGTAAGGAGGGTCGACTGTATAGCCCGCCTAAAACTGACATCAGCCCTGGCTATGCAGTCCAGTCTGTAGTAGTGGGAGAAAGTGAAAGGTTGCAACCAAGTAGCAGCCCCGCAGAGTTCTGGTACGGGAATGCCATGGAGTAGTGCAGATAAAGAAGTTACCACTCCAGTTGAGTATGGACTTAGGTCAATTGGGATTGGCACTTGGCTAACTTATAGGCGAGTCAAATGGTTTGCATGATCCAGCCAGAGAAACACTGGGTGGAAGCCTGTTGTCCCTTCTTTGGATCCTCGTAACAGACGAAGAGGCGGTTCATATGACAAAGTGCTATCATGTGTTCAATACAGAAAGCAGGATGTGTCACACATCCAGGCAGTGTAGGGACCTTTCCAGAGGTGAGATTGGTTGTGGGTAGACAATGTCCTGATTGAGATGGAACTGTGACGAACCTAGGGAGAAAGGCAATGTCTGTTCGGAGGACACCTTGTCCTGGTAGAAAATGGGATAGGGTTTACTGGGCCATAAGGCCATAAGCTTGGAGATTTTCCTTGCTGAGGTGACTGTGGTCTGCTATAAGAAAAGCTACCTTCCATGTATGTAGGCACTTGTCAGTGGTGGTGAGGGGCTCAAAGGGTTTATGTATTGATTGGGAAAGTACCAGAGATAGTGACCAGGGAGGCATAAGAGCCATCACCAGTAGATAAGAGGTGTGCTAGGTTTTTGAAGAATTTCTTGACAACAGGGTTCGAGAACTCCTATTGCCCAGGGAAGCTGGTAGGAAGGGGTGTCAGAATTGGGAGTGCCAAGGTGGTTGTGTTTCCTGCCGATGGAATCATTGAGGTCAGGACCAGTGCATTGAGCATTGATGATGGTAGAAGAGAGGGTCCCTTTGGTATTGGTGGTGTCAGTAAAACTGGCCTTCTTTATCCACAGATTCAACATCCATGGCTTGAAAATATATATTTTAAAACAATTCCAAAAAGCAAACTTTGCTTTTGCAATTTTATATAAGGGACACCGGGGTTTGAGCATCCAGGGATTTTGGTATCCATTTGGGATTCTGGAACCAAACCCCAGTGGATACCAAGGGTCAAGTGTGTTTGTGAAGGAGGCAACATAGATGAAGATGATGCCATTATGTGATTGGGTGCTTAGGAAGGACCTGAGCAGACTGGTGCTTCCAGTATTTGAACTTCTCCTTCAGTCTCAGGTTCAACTTGTCTTTGGTGGTCAGACAGTCGCCAGGTGAGACAGGGAGAGGAGTGATTGAAGTGAGTCAGTTGTAGGGATGAAGTTGAGACTGATTCCCCTGCTACAGGTACTACAGCAGCCTGGGAGGACATAGATGGAGGCTGATCCATTGAGACTGAGTTGGGTATCAAAACAGACGATGGTTCCAGTATGGAGGCTGAGGGCTTTGGTTTCCTTGTTTTTTTTGACAATAAAGAAGGCAGTAAAAAGTGGCTGGTTGGTTGCAGCCTTCTCTATGACCTGCAGCAATTTCTCCAAAAAGTGGGATTTGAGCCTGGACACCCTGTTTTTGAGAGCCTGGAACATGAAGCTGTGCCAAATTCTCCACTCCTTACCAAAGCAGACCAAGCACAAAGAACGTCTGTCTGAGAGTGAGACTTTGCAGATGCAAGAAGTATAATGTTTAAATAGAGAGGTAGAGGCCATAGGCCCAGAGGGGAAGCGGGCAAGGGGAGGATTTAGGGAGAAATTGGCAGGGGGCAGTTGGAAGAGAGGGTGACAAAAGGAAAGTGCTTGGAGGCAACATGAATAAGGAAGAAACAGAAAAGAACAGAAGCAAAGGAGGTCTACTCAACGAGAGAACACCAAAGGTAGCCATTCTGCTGTCAGACAAAAAGAAACCGAGGGGAAGTAGCACGGCTGTTCTGGAACTATTTGAAGGGAGTCTCTGTGCAGGCACAAGAACTCAATTGTGTTGGAAACAGAAACCACAAAGAACTGCATTTATGTTCACCACTCCTATCTTCATATTCTCTCTTCTATATTGTTGTTACTGTGTGCCTTCAAGTTGTTTCCAACTTATGGCAACCCTAACACAAAACTATCCAGGGGTTTCTTGGCAAGATTTGTTCAGAGGAGGTTTGCCATTGCCTTCCCTTGAGGCTGAAAGTATGTGACTTGCCCAAGGTCATCCAGTGGGTTTCATGACTGAACTAGGAATCAAACCCTGGTCTCCACAGTTGTAGTCCAACACTCAAACCACTATTGCCATGCTGCCTCGAATTTTCATTACTGCCAAAATTTTGATTACAAACTTGAGAAAACCGTTTATTATTAAATTGCAAAATATCATACATACTGAAGCTTGCTGTTAACTGCCATCAAGTCAGCTTTAATGTATGGGAGCCCTATTGAAGAGGACCTCCAAGAAACCTGTTATAAACAGCCCAGCTCAGGTCTTGCAGACTCAGGGCTGTGGCTTCCTTGACTGAGTTTATCCACCTGTAACATACTGATGGTACTTTGTAAATAATAAATAATTTGGGAGGAGGGATGTGGGATGCAATTTTAGTTTCCCAGGTGTTAACCCTTTTAAAGGAAACAAAAATACACAAGTATGAAAATTAAACTTGTTAGTGTATAGCTTTCATTAGCCAAACAACAGAAGTGTGAGCCTGACTAAATAATTGTTAATATGCTTTCCTCAAAAATAAAGACTTACTCAGAAAAAACAACAAACATGCAATAATGGCTTTAATAAATTTAAAAACAAACAATAATGGCTTTAATAAATATTTACATAAAATAACTAAAACCTAATCTAACTGGAGATGGTTTGGATAAGGAAAAATCTCACCATCTTTTAGATAGCAGGAAGATGGGACTACAACTGACTGCTGCAGTTACTAGCAGTTTAGAATCCTCAGAGAGAGCTGTTAAACTGCCTCCAAGATTCAGTGACCAAAGTCACATGATAGTTAGAATGGAGGGGGGGAGGGAGGAAGTCTGGCCTATCTAACTAAGAAGGGACAGGAGAATGCAAACATATTCCAACATGGAGAACTTAGCATTCTGAATAAATAGAGAATAAAACACTGTTGTTTTAGAGTAAGGGCATCACAGACTGACAATTTCATGGAGATACCATCACAAGTGTTAACATTCCATAGCAAAATAAGAAAAAGGAAACAGGTGAGTATTAACTGAGAAACTATTAACTACGATATACGCAGTATTCGCTTCAGTTATATTCCCAAACTCTGTTTCAAAAAGAATGGCATACCATCAATAGCTCTGAGAGATCTCTTGTAAGTTGGCACTTAAGATAGAGAACTGGGCTCAAAAGTAATGGCTCTAAAAACAATACCTCGGTGAGTGCTGTAGAGGGCTGCAAATGTCACCATGAAGAATGTAGTAGAGTATTTGCCAGCATTAACCAGGTGGGGAAAGGCCCGTTTGGTGTCACGATATCGGCGCAGGCACTGGACAAATCTTAACCAGGCAGGAATGCACTGAACAACTGCTCGCACACCATAGGCATAGGTGTTGCAGACCTGATTTTCTGAAAAAATAAGACAACAAAATGTCAATGGGTGACCCAATGTCTAATATTCTTTTGAATTCCAGAAGTATGAATGCAGTTATTATTACAGTTGGCCCTCATTATCCGTGGAGATACATTCCGGACCACCCCCAGATACCAAAATCCACAGATGCTCAAGCCCACATTGTCCTCAATGGCAGCACATGCATGCAGCCATGCCACCATTGGGAACAACAGAACTTAATGGTGGCACAGCCGTGTCCACATACCATCACAGGACAATGGGGGCTGTCCATAATGGCGGTGCGGCCATGTGCACACACCACCATTGGGGACAACACGGGCTTGCTATCTGCAGATGCTTCAATCTGCAGATGATAAGTCCATGGATACCGAGGGCTGACTGTACTCTGTATGACTGCAATACTTCGAATAACCAAAGAGTACTTCTTATAATGTCTTATCCCAGCATTGAAACATGGCCAACTCACTCTATTAAAACCATAAATTTCTTTTATCAAAATTATTGTCTTATAAGATCTAAGTTGCCAATAGGCATTGTAGTATAAACAAATACATTGACACTCACAGTAAATACAACTATGTGTGTTAATCAAATGACTAGGAAACTTAATTGTTTTCCATTTAACAAAAATAGTCAAATTTGCTTAAATATATAACACACAGGTGATCACACAAGGCAGTTACTAAATCTATCAGTTACTAAATCTATCTTATCAATGACATACCTGGATTTTCCAGCAATGCATTTTTTGCTGTCCACTGGAGCTCAAAGCTATAGAAACAAATCATGTATTCAAGATCCATAAGTATCACAGACAGACTGTTAAGCTGGTCAGCGAGCCAGAAATCTGCAAAGCCCACCTTATGGAAGGGGGCAGTGAACACCCGAAACTGTTTAAAAAAAAGAAAAAGAAAGAATAATTCAATACAAGGATAGCATTGTAGAACACAAATACAGCCCCCGTGCCCCAACCGTGGGCTTGCCATATGCAGATTTATGCATCCGCAGACGACAAACCCAATTGTCCCTAATAGCCACACATGCACATGCCACCTTTGAAAATCATGTGACTTGAGATCCTATGGTGTTTTTTTCATCTGCGGGTGTGCATGTGTGTCCGGAACAGAACCCCTGCAGATACTAAGGACCGACTGTACAAAAAAGGTGGCATAGGCCAAAATACAGTAGTATTTTTATATCTGACAGAGCACTTCAACATCCAGCCTCAGGGGAGTTGGCATTTTCTTCCCCACCACTTCTCCGTTATACCAAAAATATGCTTCAAAGGATTTCCCGCACCCCTCTGGAGTAGATGTTTACGATGCTCAGGTATAAACAAGAGGGGAGGATCATGACTTCTGGAAGAAGCTGTGGTATTCAGCAAAAATACACCAATAGATCCTGTGAATCTTTTTAATGGAAAACTTGAATTATAGTACTATTTTGACCATCCATCTTTACATGACAGATGTAAAGACTGTTGGATACAAACATGTCAGTGGAACTCTGTGCAAATAGCACATCTATTTATTGTGAAACTGATTAGGCTAATGATTTGTTCTTGCATAGTCTTAGAAAAATACTAATATACAGCACTGCAACTCAGGGATAAGTCACAGAAAATTTGTTTTTAATGGAAAATAAACTGACAGTACTGGTAGGGAAAGAGACTGAAATCTCTGCTCTGTTCTGAACATACTGGGATTAAAATTCATTAGTTATCAGATGTGTGTCTGGATTCAGATCTACCCCCACATACTTAGAAACTGAAAACAATAATTTAATAAATTACATTGTTTTGCAATGGTAAAATATATAGCTCATAAAACATATTTCATATCCTAGCTATAATATATTAAGGTGCATGAAATTTGCTTGACACTATGGGCCACAACTGGAAATGTTTTTCTCTCACATGTTTCTGCAATCATGATGGCTAGAGGGAATCTGAACTAGTAGTAAAAACAGATACTACTTTATCTCTACTCATTTTCCCTTCAAGGTCTGAAATTAGCTATGTGCCTCTCAAGCTAGACCATTTCATGCTCCATTTACTTTGCATTACAGTTCTTCCTGCCTGGTTAGTTGCAACAACCAACATACCAATGCTATTAGGACAAGAATATCTAGTCTCGATGCTCATTTTGACACAATACAGAAAAACATGGGACATACAAAAGATTCCTTCAGAATCCCGGAATGTAGATTCCTTCAGAATCCTTCCATATTTCAATTATACATACAAGGTTCATGACTAACACCCAACAGTTGTGCTGTGGATTAATGATTTAAAGGTACAAGTTTTTGTTTTACATATAAACTATGAAGAATGAGGGAATTAATCCAACCTGGTATATTTTATTGAGAAATTTTCCTTTAGGAAGCCACAAGCCCTAAGCTGTCAGTTGACAAGTTTACAGACAAAATGAATAATGCATACTTTTGAAAAGTTACCATACACAGCTATATATAAATATAGAATACAGTCACCCCCTCCATTTTTGCGGGGGATCCCGTTCCAGACTCCCCCCCCCCCGGCAAAAACGAAAACTTGCAGATATTCAAGCCCCATTGGCTTGAATGGCCACACGCTCCTGAGCGCGGCCCTGCATGTGCGCCGCAGGCACGTGCACCATTTTAGCCAATGGGGCTTGCTGGTCTGTGAATGATCAAGACCGTGGCCCCAAAGTCCACAAAAACTGAGGGGCAACTGCATATTTATTAAAGACCAGGGTTAAATGTGGGCAATCACCTTACCTTTATAAACCTTTATGCCATAGTTCACCATCATGGGAACTCTGGCTCACTAGTAGTTAACCAACTGGGATGATGACATCAAATGAGAGCTACCCAGTCCACACGTAACAATGAATACCCCAGCTTACTGCAAACTGGGGTATCAACAATATAGCCAGCATGCAACAGGAGGAATAAGGGAGGAGCACACAGCTAGAACACTTATCTGTAGTTTCATAAACAATGGTTTATGAAGCTGTAGATCAGGGGTGGGGAAGGTCCAGCTCTGGCGGGGAGAGGGGGGAGCAGCATGGCACTTCCCATCACAATATTTTTTGTATTGACAAAGCTCCTTGTGACTTTTTGACAGTATTAACAATTTTGCCGAGTTTTAGAGGTCTCATGACTTCTTCTAGACTAGAGAGGGTGGTTCTAAAACCAAAAGTGACAGGACTAAAGACTAAGAAAAGCAATTACTATCTTTAATAAGCAAGCAGAAAATAGCACTAGAGTTGAGGGCTATGGCAGAAGCAATTTCTTTTAAAACAATAAATTTTACTGAATAATTACAGCTAAAGAAGATGTGCTCTAGCAGAGATTTTGTATTTCTTTAATATGAATGCCTTCATTAAACAAGAAAACAGGAAGAAAGGTTCCTAGTTCTCCTTCAAATATAGCAACCACTTCCTGACTAGCCACATTCATGTGTCTTATGATCCTGGAACCAATAGTCCAGAAGCACCCATGAAGGGCAAGCCATCTGCCTGTACTATTGATTGTCACAGAATCATAGAAGTGGAAGAGACCACAAGGTAAATAGAAAGGGATGCGAGGCAATTCTCTTGTTAAAACTCAATCAAAATTAAAAGCAAAAATGTTTTTATAAGTTCTGTATTTTCTAAATGAGTTTTCACTTTGTTGTTGTTTTTAAAAAAACAAACTAAAAAATTGAAAAACATAAAAATAATGTTAGAACTGAAGACTGCGAGCTTGACCAAACTGAAAAACAGCTGCAAGACTTCCCATGGTTATTCACTCCTGCTGTAGCCATCCTCAAACAGCCTGTTTGTTTAAGTAGTCAAAGCAATATTAAACTATTATTCTAAACCCAATCACTTATTATTAACACTGAAAGCAACTGAATATTCCTAAATATATTCTGAATAATGCTCCACTAGAAGCCTCAAGATGCCTGTGGTATTTATTGGTTCTGACATTTCCCACAAATCCCCATGTTTGAAGAGTCCGCTTGCATAAATGTAGCATTTCCCCGGAGCAGAGAATAAAGTGTTGGATATAAAGGAGTTGTGTAATTACTCTGAAAACTGACAACTGCTACAAATGGCTAAGACTATAGAACACATACAACACAGACAAATAAGACAAAATGGGTTGGTCACTGGTGTTGAGCAACCAGAGTTTAGCCCTACAGATTAAGATATTACTTAAGAGAACTGTCGTAAAGAACAGAAGTATTACATAATCTTTTCTTGGTCATAAAAACCCAACTGCTGCTTCTTAACTGGCAGTGGGAAGATGTTCTTGACCATATAATGGCAAGTGCACACTCAAATGATTTCAAAAGCATCAAAATCCTTGGCATTTTCCACTGAACAATCTATAAACAAAAGTACAGACTATGTGTGAATTGTGTGCCTTCAAGTCCTTTCCAAATTATGGTGACCCTATGGCAACCCTATCATTTAATCTGATTGGTATCTAGAACAAGGATTATTTTAGTAAAGCTATAGAGTGATTATATCCCAAAGAAGTTTTAATACTTTTGCCTAATAATAATAATAATAAATTTATATCCTACCCCTCTGCAAGGCAATCGAGGTGGCTTACAGCATTAAAATTAAGCATAAGTACAGTACGATAAAATCACAATCCAAATCCCAAACCCACCCACTCCTTAAAAAAGTATTAAAAAATCATAAATTAAAACATTTTTAAATAAGTCTCACGAGTGTAAGCAGTCTACAACAATATACAACAATAGTAATGATTACAGTGGAGAGTAATAGAAGAGAGGATGGGCTAACTCCTGGAACCGGGAAATCTAGTCAAAAAGGCCTGCCAGAAGAGATCTGTCTTAACAGCCCTTTTAAAGCTGTCTAAGGTCATAATATGATGGATTTTGTCTGGCAGGCCGTTCCATAATCTGGGAGCAGTTGACGAGAAGGCCCTCTGGGAGGTTGCAGACAGCCTCGTTTTTATCATCTGCAGCAGGTTCCTCCCAGAGGACCAAAGTGTGCGGGTGAATTGTATGGGGGGAGGCGGTCCCGAAGATAGGTTGGACCCAAGCCATTTAGGGCTTTATAGGTAATAACCAACACCTTGTACTGTGCCTGCAAACTAATAGACAGCCAGTGAAGAGACTTTAGTACTGGTGTTATCTGATGTCTTTTAGATGAACCCGAGGACAGCCTGGCTGCCATATTCTGTACTAGTTGAGGTTTCCGGACCAAGCACGAGGGTAGCCCCATGTAGAGCACATTGCAGAAATCAAGACGAGAGGTTACCAGCACATGTACCACAGTTTCAAGGTCCCTAATTTCCAGGAAAGGGCGCAGCTGGCGTATCAGCCGAAGCTGATAACACGCACTCCTGGCCGTCGCATTCACCTGATTAGTCATTTGAAGCGACGAATCCAGGAGCACCCCCAGGCTGCGAACACAGTCCTTAGCGGAGAGTGTGACCCCGTCCAGGACTGGAGGTTGTATCCCAATACCTAGTGTTGGGGCCACTACTGTAAGTACCTCCGTTTTGTCTGAATTCAGTCTCAATCTGTTTTTCCTCATCCAGTCTATTACTGCCTTAAGACAGTCATTGAGAGGAGAGATGTCATCTGAAGTCGAGGCTGAAGACCGAGACATGGAGAAATATATCTGGGTGTCATCAGTGTACTGATAACACCTACCACATGTCTCCGGATGATCTCTCCCGGTGGCTTCATATAGATATTAAATAACATCGGGGACAGGATGGCACCTTAAGGGAAGCCGCACTTGAGCTCCTTCCTTGCAGAGCTACTGTCCTCGAGCAACACCCTCTGGAATCTGCCCGAGAGGTAGGAGTGGAACCACTGCAATGCAGCACCTCAGATTCCTAACCTTCTCAGGCGATCCAAGAGGATGTTGTGATCTATTGTGTCAAAAGCCACTGAGAGGTCTAAGAGCACCAGCAGGGTCACACTATCCTTGTCGATGCTCAGACGAATGTCATTAGTCAAGGCAACCATGGCAGTCTCAACCCCAAATCCTGTACTAAAGCCAGTTTGAAATGGATCTAGGTAATCGGTTTCATCCAAGACAGCTTGGAGTTGAAGAGCCACCGTCCTCTCGATCACTTTGCTCAAGAAAGGTTGTAACGAGACTGGCCTATAGCTGTTCATATCCAGGGGGTCCAGGGAAGTTTTTTTCAGAAGCGGCCTAACCGTCGCTTCCTTTAAACAGGATGGAACATGACCCTCCTTGAGGGATGCATTGATGATGTCCCTAAGGAACACTCTCAAGGCATCTCCCCCCCCGGACAGCCAGCCATGATGGGCAAGGATCGAGAGGGCAGGTAGTTTTCCTCACTCTACCAAGGAGCTTGTCAACGTTATCGGTACTCCGAGATTGGAACCAATCCAGTAAAATTTTGTTAACGGAGTTGCTGGATGCCTCATCAGTTGATTCTATTCCAACACTGGCATCTAAGTCAGCTCTTATCTGAGAGATGTTATCTGCAAAGAAGTTGTTAAACGCATCACAGCAGGCCATTGTTGGGTTAAGTAATGGGTTCTGCACAGGTGGGACCCATGTCAGCCTCCCTACCACCCTAAACAGCTGTGCTGGACGGGGACTCTGCAGATGCAATATGTGCAGAGAAGAAAGATCTCTGTGCTGCACATATTGCCTCTCGATAGGAACAAAGAAAGTTCCTATGACGAGTCTTGTCAGATAAGAGTCGAGTTTTCTGCCAGATGCGCTTCATCCTCCTAAGCTCTTCCATATACCATGGCTTACAGTTGGAAGCGGGTTGGAAAGGACGCTTGGGAGCGATTGTGTTGATAGCCTTGGCGAGATTGGTGTTCCAGGTATTAAACAAAGTGTTGACAGAATCACTGGCGTTACCAGCATTAAGCCCTCTAAGGCTTTCTGGAATCCAATTGGTTCCATTAGCCTTCAAGGGCAGACCTATCTAATAGGTCCACCACCCCGGGGGTGGGGTGGACAGTGGTTCTTAGTTCAGCCTTGACCAGGAAATGATCCGTCCATGACAATGAGGAGGTTTTAATAACTTCCGCCCATGGATATTCCTATTCCGTACTAAAGACCGCATTGAGAGTATGACCTGCACAATGAGTAGGCCCGATGACCAAGTGGGATAGGCCCATGTTTGTCATGGATTCCATGAACTCCCGAGCCGTACCTGTAAGATTTGACAAACTTGTCTCGAGTGGGATATTGAAGTTGCCCAAGACTAGAAGTCTGGGGGACTCCAGCAGCAACTCTGAGACCAGCTGAATCAGCTCAGTTAGGGAGTCTGCTAGACAACAGGGTGGTCGGTATACTAGCAGAATCCCCAAACTATTCCTGTTCCGCAAGCTTAGGTACATACACTCGAAGTGGACTGTGTCCCAGACAGGTATTCTGGTCAAGATCAAGTTGTTCTTATGAACCAGAGCCACTCCGCCCGCCCCCCCCCCGCCCATTTCCCCATACCTGCTCACTAATGGAGTACCCAGCTGGGAGGGCCTGAGTCCACGTTATGGCGCTATCCTCTCTCAGCCAGGTCTCCATAAAGCAAGCCAGGTCAGCATCCTCGTCTAAGAGGAGGTCATGAATAATGTGGGTTTTATTCTTAACTGACCTGGCATTGCAAAGGAGCAGAGTAAGGTTCTGTGGAATGATTGGTGCGCTTTCCAAACCATTCCGGGAAACAGAGTGAGCTGAAGGCGGGATAGCTTCCAAACATCGATCCTGCCTTCTTTTGTAACATCACCTCACTCTGTTCCCGCCATACCTCCCTTTCCCCTGCACAACCTCAATTTCCGCACCCAGATCCTTCCCGGCCACTACAGGAGGTGAAGATGTTATACCAGCCTGATAACCTTCCTCCCAATATTTTCCCGACAGTTCAGGGAGAAAAGGTCCTTGATGACAATTCTCGGAGAGATCTATTGACTACCGAAGACAAGAAGGTTGGGCGGGATAAATAGCCTCTGCCAAGCCCAGTTCCTGGCTCGGCTCCGGCTTCGTCACCATGGCTGTTGGGTGGTGAAAGGGCTGGGTGGGCTGGATGAAAAGTCCCTGCCCAGGCCCGACTCTCAGCCTCGCCGCTATTGAGAGCTGAAGGGTTGGGGCGGGCTAAATAAACCCCGCTCCGTCCTGGCCTGTGTTGTTGCTGCGCTGCCGGGGGTTGTTTCTAAGCCGCTGGGAGATGGGAGGAGGCCTTCAAAAGAGACTGCTATATCACCACCAGAAAATGATATTCCAAGTATACCCCATTAATATAGCATGTATCCACCACTTAGGTGGAAGGAGCATTTTGTGCACATTGCTTGTTGATAAGCAGGGCAGGCAATTCATCAAGCTATACATGAATTAATAATAATAATAATAATAATAATAATAATAATAATAATAATAATTTCTATCCTGCCCCTCTGCGGATGCAACTGGGGTGGCTTACAGCATTAAAATACAATAAAAATACAATACAGATCCCACTGACCAACCCACCCCTTAAAATAGTATTAAACAATAGAAGGATTTAAAACACACTTAAAATAATTACGGAACATCAAATAACATCAAATAATGGTACAATAGCTGTGGCAAAGATTGGAAGAGAAGGGTAAGTTAACTCTTGGGGCCAGGATATTTATTCAGGAAATACATGAAGAATATTTCGTTACTGTAGCTTCTGTTGGGGCATGAGTGGAAAAAGGCAAATTATAGTTTATAGCTTTCAATCAGACCTCAACTTACCAAGAGTTTGAGCAGCCAAAAACGAGATTTGTAGTAGCACGTTTTTGTAGGGTTTATGAGAAACAGCAACATAAATCCATATAAGATAAGTGGGTTTGTCTGTATAGGAAAATCAGTATCTTGACCATATATACATGCCAGCAGGCTCAGGCACCACAATGTCCCAAGAAATCCAGCAACCTAGAAGGAAGAAAAGAGAAAACAATTCATTTGTAAATGCAATCAGTAAATGCAGTAAATCTGAATTGTTTTGTTTGGCATATAAAAATAAAATTTCCAGAAACTTGTAAACCTCAGAGAAACACATATGTATAGAGATTTTGTAGCACCTTTGAGACTAACTGAAAAAAAGGGGGAAAAAAAGAAAAAAGAGATTTGTAGCATGAGCTTTTGTAGACTTTAGTCTACTTCTTCAGATGCTTATGCTACTGCAGGTCCAATTAGCATGAGTAGAACATCTACTTAATTCTCAACAAGTGCAAACAACAGGATGTCATTCCTTAGGACCTATGTGTGGGGAGCCCTTTGCAAACTATGTATCATGTAGAGCTCATGGGTTCTACTCATGCTAATTGGACCTGCAGTAGCCAACATTCCTTTTCAGTTATCTTCAGTTAAACATCTGCACTCCTGTCTGTCCCTGGCTTTCAGTCCATTATAAGCATCTGAAGAAGTAGACTAAAGTCTATGAAAGTTCATGCTACAAAACTTTTATTTTTCAGTTAGTCTCAAAGGTGCTACAAAATCTCCATACATATTTATTCTACACACTAACACGGCTATATCTTTAAATGCAGAGAAACACAGTTACGTATGGAAAACACAATTGTTAAAAAATACATTTATACAAGTTGCTTTATCAAGGCTAAATTAACTTGCTTTGTTTAAGAACATGAAGTACATTTGAGGGAGGGATCACTAATATTGAACTTATCTGGACTTTGAGTGGCTGGAACAAAGGTAACCCTAGATCTCAAAAACACTGGGCATTTCTCAAATGGCAGGTCCTCTTGCCCCGTGAGAAACTTTATGAAATTAAACAAGGTTTTAAAAGCAGTTTGTGATATGTCACAGGGGTGTAATGTTCTGAGTAAAAATAAAAATCCTACTGAGTATTCCCAAGCATTTTACTATGCTGAAGTAACTCAGGAGCAGCAGCTACAAGTGCTGTTATTATTTCAGGGTAGTTCAAAACTCATGGCACTGCCTGGAGAAAGCAGACCTGATCAGAGTCACTTATGTTTTAACAACATCCAGCTAGACTGCAGTAATGCATTCCATATGCCTTTAAAAAGTACTTGGAAACTCCCAACTGCTCTAGAACACAGCCACCAAATGAATGGTAAACATTACTGTGTAACATGTTATGTATGTTGAGACTAATTGTAAAAACAGTCTGCCTACAACTAGTGTAGAATCTCATAGAAGAAGAGAAAAGCAGGCACCACTTTGGACATTTCCTTCACCTTCATTGACCAGCATACCTGTGGTTCTGGGGGAGATTTTTAAAATGAACTCATCCTCTAGTTGGCTCTGGATGTTGTTGGACTACAACTCCCTACTGGCTTCAGCCAGAATACCAAATGGTGAGGAATGCTGTGTGTTACGGTACAACAACATCTGGAGGGCCACAAAATTCCTGTCTGTTTTAGAGTTATCCCTCCAGCATAAATCCACAGGCTATACAGGCACAAAATGCACAGGTTTGGGGCTCAGAGATGCTCCTCAAAACTGATTGAGCTGTCTAGCAATATAAAACACAATTAGGGCTGCCAGGTGAAATACACAGCAAGGCTCATGCATATTTAACAGTAATACAAGGGATAGATTTTCACAGATGCAACATAACTGATTTTTTTTTCCACACAGCTAGTTAAAGGTCCTATATTAACCTGGCAGCAGTAAGTACAATGGGGTGGGTGGGGAAGAAAAAAAGAGGTGTCTTGTTCCCCACTTCCTTTCTCCTGAAATTCCCCCTGTCCTAACAGCTCTGGACACTTTGTACAAGGCTCTGAACAGCAGCCCTCCTCTTAGCAGTAAGAATAGGCTGCAACATTTTGTTACAGGTCCCCATCCCATCTATTTAATGGACTGCAACAAATGCAGTGGTAGCAACTGTACAGATGAATCCACCTGCCTTTGAAATAGAAAATGAATCCATAAAATAAACATCGCACTTATGAGAGATTTCCACACTCCAGCTGTCACTTCCTCTGTAATGTCCTTATGCCCTTGTCATAAAATAAAATTTGCATACACTACCTTGGGAAAAAACATGCTGGTAAATTAAAATGCATAATCCCTTGATACAGACAAGAGACAATGGACTCTCTGCAACCCCCTGCTGGATAATGTATTTTCAATATGGATAGTAAAAGCTTTACAATTAGTGCGGTATCTGAATAAATGAAATTTTGTCCGCATTCATGATAAAATGTTAGCTTTAGTTTTGAACTGGCTAGCAGATATTCCTGATGAAATGTATTGGGGGGGGGGGAGATGTCTTGCACACTTCAATACTACAAAAGGTAATCTTTGTTGGAGAAAATGTAACTAAGGTCCAAAACATACTGCAGAAATAATCCAGTGTGAGACTGCTTTAACTGCCCCTGTTTAGTGCCAGGGAATCCATTTATTGTGGCACCAAAGCTCTCTAATAGAGAAGGCTAAATGTCTGATAAAACTACAGTTCCCAGAATTCCCTAACATTGAACCAGGACAATTAAAGCAGTCTCAAACTAGATTATTTCTGCAGTGTGTATTGGATCTATAGCAATATGATCCAATCATATAGATACTGATAGCACTAGGCTAGATTCCCAACTCGGCTATGAAACCTACTGGGTGACCTTGGGCAAGTCCCATGCTCTCAGCCTCAGAGGAAGTCAATAACAAACCTCTTCTGAACAAATCTTACCAAGAAAACTCCATTATAAGTTCACCTTAGGGTTGCCATAAATCGGAAATGATTTGAAGGCATACAGCAACAACAAAAGCTAGATCATCATCTATAGAAAAGGGACAGTACTTTTAACCACCAGTCAGGAAGCTCTGACAGTCTACTTAATTGTACTACATACCTCAAAGAGATGCTGATGGGACAGATTACTACGGGGATTGAGTTCAAAGATGAGGACATGATTCACTCCAGCTTGCCTCCAGCCATATGTGTTAATGCCAAGTAGAAAAAGGAATTCTATCAGGAGAAAACCACCTCGATAGATTCTTATGAGTGGCCACACAGTTGATCCTTTCATTTTAAACACACCTATCCAGATAAAGAATAAAATCAAACATGTGCAGAATGGCAAACATACTGAAGACTGTCAACTTCCTGCTCTTTTATAAGAGCCCAGAGTTCCACTTCACATGTAAAAAATCAATTAAAATCTGAAATATGATGCCACTGAACTAGTCATTAAGCAACAGCCACTTGCTGAGCCATCTGAAATACCAGATTCTAAAGCCAAATTCTACAAGAAGTTATCTTTAATGGACATACAGGCATAAACATCAATTCAAATGTTTGGGGAACTTGTATGCTTCTTTTACTTGTAGAATCTGGAATGCTGTGTTCACTTTTGTCATACAAGAAAGGAATGGGACTTCATATAAAAAAGCTATTAATTTTGAAGACAGCTGAAGGGCCTCAGAGAAAAAAATGTTTTAAAAAGAAAATTGGGATTTATTCAAATCAATGCATTCTGTTCAAAGCCTAAATCTGGATGTTCTTGAATATTTTAAAAACCACCTTCTTTCAATAAAAGAACATAAAAAAGAACGAGGCTGTATCTGACCAAGGACCTAGCTGGGTCAGCATTCTATTTGGCCAACAAGATGCCTATGGGATGCCAACAATCAGGACATTTCTTGTTAAATTTATATAAGATTCCATCAGTATAAATGAGACCTACACAAATCTGCACTAAACCCTGTACATTTAATACAGGGGTAGGCAAACTGTCCTCTTTAAGGGCCGAGGGACTTCAGTTCCCAGAAGCCTCAGCCATGTTGGCCAATAGTCTGGGATGTTGGCCAATAGTCTGGGATTCTGGGAGCTGAAGTCCCTCGGCCCTTAAAGGGGAAAGGTTGCCTACCCCTGCAAGGTACAGGTTCTGGGATTAGGATGTTACATGTCCCAAATCCATGTCCCAAATCTAAAAGCATTGAATAGTTTTGCCTTTCCACATATGTATAATGTTTCCTGAGCAAACATTACTCCTGGAAGTATTCTTCCCAATTAAGAAGCAAGTGAACAATTTAACTGCAGAACTGCCTGTATACTACAGAATGTTTTAATTACTACTATAATTATTCCAGCTCTTTAGAGGACTAATATTTGTTATGTTTAACAAAATACAAACCAAAAAAAGTTGTAAGGGACAATCAGAGAAGATTAAAAATGAGCATGATCTTAGGAAGAGTCCATTTTCATTTTTTGTGAGAATCAAGAATGACCTTGGATTTTTAGTTTTCTCATAAAGTGACACTGTCCAATTAAATAAAATGTGCTCCATAATGATTTAAAAGCAGTGGAAGCCTCATCCACTTTCTGATTGTAGTTTCTTTTTTATTTTGTGTGTTTTGCTTTTGTCACCAGGCAGTGACCAAAGATTTAACAGCTCCTGGAAATAACTGAAGCAGAGACATTATTTCTTTTTTAAAATAACAGTGCCAAATCCATTCCGGCAACATTAAACTTCATTTCCAGAAGATCACAATTAGTTGAAACAGAGCCTCACAAGGCAGCCTCTTCAATATTTTTTCAGCAGCTGCCCAGATTGAGGTATATAATAGCCTGGGTATGTGTGACTATTTGATACCATAACTTTCAGCACTCAGTGGATGACTTGTTTTGGAGAAAAACAAAGGAACCTATGTTCACCTTAAAACTATATTCCACAGTAAACATGTTAGCTACACCTATTATATGGTAAATGTGTGAAGGCCTAATATCCATCTATGTACATGTGTCTAAATGTCTGACACCATGGACCCCAAATGTCTAGATATGTCTCCAAGCATATTATGTTGCCCATCTTTTACGAAGTCCCTGATGAAAACATGAGTGTGGAGCTACCCAGCATTGGCAGGTTTATTAACCCAGCCCATCACTTCTTTGCTTGCTTTCACATAAATCGTGGATTAGTTCAAGAGACAATGATTTGTTGACAACCAAGATTAAACAAATGGTTCTCAGTCATAATCACAACAGGCATTTTGCTAGAAACAGCTTCCTGTCTTTCAGATATGCCAGTATGCCGTAATATAATGCACACAGGTAAACTATTTTTAATGTAGTTTCCAATTGGCCCTACATTCATTCATTTAATGAATTTGTTTAAAAATTTCTTTAGCTTCTTACTATGCATCCCTTGTCTGTCCACTTGCCTTATTACTGCCTTTGCTCCTACCTAAGCCTCAGGTTATTTTTCTTGTTTTAAACTTCTATCCTTTTGTTCTTCTCTTCCTCCCCTCACTGTCTTCCCTATATTGGTAAATTTTAATAGCAACTATTAAACATCTCTTCTCCTCTTTCTTTAACCTTTGATCGCTTCTGCTATTTTCATTTTCCCCATGATCTTTTACATACATACACCTACAATATGACCCCTGTATCTGCAGGGGGTTACATTCTAAGACCCTACCCCCGTGGATATCTGAAACTGCGGATAATAGGGGACTCTATTACAGTGGACCCTTGGTATCCACTGGGGTTTGGTTCCAGGACCGCTCCTCATGGATACCAAAATCTATAGTTGCTCAAGTCCTCTTAAATACAATGGCATAATGAAATGATGTCCCTTAAATAAAATAGCAAAATCAAGGTTTGCTGCTTGGAATTTATATCTTTTCCAAATATTTTCTAGCCATGGATGCTTTAATCCAGGGGTAGGCAACCTTTCCCCTTTAAGGGCCGAGGGACTTCAGCTCCCAGAATCCCAGGAGCTATTGGCTAACATGGGACTATTGGCCAACATAGCTGAGGCTTCTGGGAGCTGAAGTCCCTCAGCCCTTAAAGGGGAAAGGTTGCCTACCCCTGCTTTAATCCATGGATTAAAAAATCTGTGGATGTAGACGGCTAAATGTATTTTCAATAAGACGAACGACCTCCAGCCCAAACATAACACAGAATTGCACTGGAGGATCCAGAAAAGCTTAGAGAGAACTTATTTTTTCAAACATGGATAAGTGAAACCACAGATACTGAATACATGGATAAGGAGGCCATACTGTACATACATAGTGGGGCTAGGTCGCACTGGATAAACATACATAGAATGTATGTTTACTGAGTATTTTACTGAATAAACATACATAGAATGGCACTGATAGTGGGCAACATAACAAAAGACTGCCAAATCTGAAGAAGTTTTTATTCTTTCTCTCAAGGTTTAAAAATTGTTTAAGGGGAAGGTAGGCAATTGTGGCAGGTCTGGTAGCCAATTTTCTGCCTGGGAACTTCCAGGCCACTTAAATTGCCTCCCCAAACCCTCCCAGAAATCCATCTTTGGTTTTGGAAAAATTATATTTTTAAAGCAAAATGGTGGGGGAGGCTCCTGTGACCTGATTAAAAAGATCACTTGCTGCTTCTAGAAGTGGAAAATTATTCCTTTTTGTTCTGGGGAGTGTGGAACAGCCAAGAGTTGCAAAAACAGCCGGGGGGGGGGGCTTTGGCCCCAGAGAAAAATTAAATCCATCCCTGGCTTAGGGGATGAACTTCAAGTTCAGCTATTCAGCATAACGGAGTGATTTGGTTCCTCTGCTTCCTTATTATCAATGACATCTCAGTTGAATTTGTTTATGACAGATACTTGCTTCTTCTATTTGTAGCCTACTTTCTCCTTCGGCCTTAAATTCTCAATTTTTAAAAAAGCAGTTATGAGAGTGCAGACTGCTCACTATATCAGTTAAACCATGCCATTCAGATATCTCACAACTGGCACTAGTTGTTCTTTGGAGCATTTTTATGTTGGATCTTCAATCAGACAATTTAAAACAGGAGTATGAATAATTATGGTATTCATCTGTAATTTGTATATTTACAAGAGTAAGCACCATAAATTATAAATTCTTCAGGGACAAATGATTATTATAAACCTTTTACAGCTGGAAAGACAAGAACTACTCAGAATCTTCAATACAAGCAGAGTAAGGATGGAAGTGATTTTAAATTAATAAGGATAAAAGAATTGGACACTCTTATAATCAGTTTCTTTGCTGCCCTGATTTCATCCCAAAAGTCCAGAATCCCTATAATAGGCTGGCTCACGTCTAAATGGAGATAATTTGATTCCTCTGTACTTCATTATTATGGACATGAGCCTGATTCCTTTGTTATGTGGGAGATGGAGTGCCTGGTACAAAATGAGGACAGGGAAAGCATAACATCCAGGAGGAATGGAGTAAAAACCCTAACTGAGATGAATTTTAAAATGGGAGCAGGGATTATATCAGGGAACCACCCATAGTAGAATAGAGGTGACTTTAATTTAACCAGTATACATAGGTTAAATGGCTGGACAAGAGCATGTGTGCTAAAGGAGAATCAGGAGATGGCAAAGATGTTAAATAATTCTTTGCTAGGTAAGGACAATGGTAAAGGTTTCCCCTTGACATGAATGTCTAATCATAACCAACTGTAGGGGGTGGTGCTCACCTCCGTTACTAAGCCGAAGAGCTAGCATTGTCCGAAGACAACTCTGGTGGTCATGTAGCCAGCACGACTGAATGGGACACTATTACCTTCCCACCAGAGTGGTACCTATTTATCTACTTGCACTGTTACATGCTTTTGTATTGCTAGGTTGGCAGAAGCTGGGACTACTGATGGGAGCTCAATCCATCATGCAGCGCTTGGGTCTCAAACGGCCAACCTTATGACCTTACGATTGTCAGAATTGGTGTCTTAACCACTAAGCCACCACATCAACTAGAATTATTTGCTACATTTTATGAAATTATCAATCTTCTAATAAAATAACTAGCTTGTACCTAAAAGCAGCTGTGTTGCAGATCAACCTTTTGGATATATGTTCTGAGAAACTACAGCAAGCCCATATTACCTTCCGTGTACCCTCACCCCAAGCTTGCCTTTTCAATCTGCTTCTATTCACTTTTACTTTGAAGCAAGACCTGCCATGCAGAATGTGTCTTATTTCCATCTAAGTGTGAACAAGACTGAAACTATCTTTGCTGAATTATAAGGTGATGTCTCCACTCAGAGACACAAAAAAGTAGAAAACTAAACAAAAAACACTGCTACCAACAATGCGCCTTGGAGTATAAACTTTATTTAATGGGTGGGACTTAGGTGGTTACTACTGAAGCCAAGAAGATGTTTTTCCAAAGTTAGGAGGTCTGTGATGCATTTTCTTCACTTAAGTGAACCATTTGGATTATTCAAGTTTTCTCAAGCAGCTTCACACAAGTAATTTCACTCTGCTTGTAGCATATTTGGAGCTTAGGGCATGACCTCTAGAAATAAACCCTTTATCTCTGCAGGAATGTCACTATTTCCATCTGTGAAATGTTGAAGAGTAAGCTAGAAGAAATATACTCAAGGCTGTGAGTTACTGTACAAATTCTGGTTCTTCTCTACAGAGCTGCCCAGATACAATCCAAAACATACTCATTTGGAAGCAAGTTTCCCTTGAAGTCAATGGAGCTTGTTCTCCAGTTGAACACTGAAGATCTGACCAAGGGAGACTCACAGTAGCCAAAGAATGCCCTATTCCACTGCTCCACAAATTTATGATGCTGCATGCCAAAACTCCCTTAGGGCCAATGCAGACCGGCCTAAAGAGGTGGCACAGAGCCATGCCTGGGAGCGGCGGATCGGGGCCGTGACAACCACACGCCACAGCCCCAATCCTCCTTTTTGCCACTCCTTTTGATGCCCTTTCAGCTGCGACAGCAGCTTTTTTGCACCCTCTTGGCGCCAGTGTGTGTACGCTGCACCAAGAGGGCATCCTGACGCCACGTACCGTGCGAATGGGCGCACAGCGTCAGGACAGCATCAGGGTGGAGTCAGGGCGGCCAGTGTGCGGCTGCCCCACCCCAACTCAACCCCCAGGCTGGCTCTTTAGGCCAGTCTGCAAAGCCCCTAAGTTTGCTTAAATCATTTGTAAAACTTGCCTTTTCTCCAATTTCATTAAGAAATGAACACAAATAAACAGCTGGCTCCAAAAATAAAAAGAACTCTCAAATATGCCAGCTACATGACATGAAAAGTTCAATGAAGGTTCATTTTAAAAAGGCAGTCACAAGAACATGAAGTGAAACTAGAAAATTTTAATTATATGTAGGAGATGGGGGTAATCTAATAACTGAATTGGCTTTAAAAATTCTTGATTCAGTAGAGAAGGATAAACACTGATTATTAATTGTTTACCTAAAGTGCCTAAAAGCACTACATGTTGTATGAAAAGCCATTGTGCACTGTATTAACAGGTCTCTGAATTATTTTGACACATTTATCATTATGCATTTAAAATGGCATTTATATAACTAGGAGACAAATTTCCCAATTTCCCCCAAAATACAGACTTTTTTGGAGCATTTCAGCATCAATTACTGGTGCTCAAGTAAGAAATTTCATATAATTAAGTAAAGTAAACTAGATCATATCACTTCCATTTTTTCTAAGTGAGCAAGATCCACTAAAACTACACAAAGCAACTTGAAGATACTTTTTACCAAGAAGTTGGTAAACCAATACTGTTTGAGGAATGGGAGAAAAATTGGAAAAGGAGACTGAAATACACGTTGAATTACGATATAAAAGAATATTACTACAAAATGCAGTACAGATGGTACTTAATGCCAGAAAAAATATCTAAGATATATAAAAAAGTAAAACTGAATGTTGGAACTGTATGGAAAATAGCGGCAATTGTAAGCATATGTAGTGGAAATGCAAAAGAACGAAAGAGTATTGGACACAAATACATACGGAAATAGAAAAAATCCTAAATATTAGGATGAAGATGGAACCCACCACATATTTACTGGGAATGATAGATGAGGAAAACGAAAAGAAATTTGGCAAAATTATATTTTACATGATATATGAAGCAAGATCTGTAATTGCACAAAAATGAAAGTAAAGAAGTGCTAACTCTAAAAGCATGGTTGTTCAAATTATATGTTATAATGGAGATGGATAAGCTTACATGTCTGTTGAGAGAACAAACGATGAATAGATTTGAAAGAGATTGGTCCCCGATTATGAAATTTCTCACACAAAGATGGGGAGAAAATAGTGGGATAGCTCTTAAGGAATAAAAAAAACAGGGGAAAAAAAGAAATAGAAATATGATATAGAGAAAAATAAGGTATAAGTAATGGTAAGAAAAATAATGCTCGGTCTCAGAAAGTATGCTAGTAATGTTCAGGTCATGTATCAGTGTGGAAATGAGTAAAGAGAAATGATATAACAGACCTAAATTAAAGTGTAATACAGATTTAAGAGTGATCTATTATTGCAGGAATAAGAAGAAATAATGAAAATATTTAGAAAGTAAGGGGTATGTTGAAAATATATATTCATAGTAAAGGAAGGGAAGTTATTTTTATGTATTTTTTTAATAATTGTGTTTGTAAAATGTATGTACAGATGTTATATATGTTTTATGTTATAATAATAATAAAAATAACATAAAAATAGCTCTGTTTATACTTCCAGAAGCATGCACCTTGCATGCACCTTCTTTGCGTGCAAAAACAGGTGTAGCAAAAGCAATCCATACATTCTGAAAATATTTCATAAATTAGAAAGCTGTGATCAACAGTGAAAGGCATCTTTTCAAACAAATTTCATACAGGACAAGTTCAGTATTTAATCCTTTTGTATTAAAACAGGCATATACTTCTACTAACCTATTAGCTTGACTATTTCGTTTGAAAAATACCACCCCTTCAAAATATCACAACAACATTAATCCTGAGGAAATACTTCAGTTAAAACATACTTTATCTGGTTCTTTTGCTAACCTGGCTGTCAAAAATGGTCATCTATTGCTGGCTTTATGGTAAACATTTTAATCACATCAAGAAATAACATTTATTTACAATGAAATAGTCATCAGATGAACAGGTCACCCAAATCCACCCACCATGAACCCCTGATAGTGTAGGATTATAGTTACAAACCAACCTGAAAGTATGAGGGTAACATTCAGCACAATTAATATTCCACAGAACAAACCAACCCTGAAAGTAGTCCATGCTGGTGCAGGCTGCAGATAAAACAGAAAATATATTGAATTTGTTGTTCTTTGAAAAAATCTACTTGTTAGTTGAAGTAAACTAATAAACTTTGAATACAACCAGAAGCTATTCAATCTCACTAACATGTTTTCCGCACAAATACTAAAGACCATTTCAGAATTGTAACATTTTGTAAAAGTTGAGTGTGTTTTCAGAATTCTCAAAATTGTTTTAAATTGTTTACACTGAATTTATTACATGGCACTTTAAAATCTGATGAAACAAGGCAAGATATAAATATTTTATTAACGCTGGTGTCTATTTTTTAATGTTTTTAACAGACTTCATATTTTTAACTGATCAACGTCTAACAGGCTAATAAATCATTTTAATTTGTTCAGTGTCTCCTTCATCTTTCTCTCACATAAATGATTCTTTTAACACAGCCACATAAGCCAGAACACAGGAACACTCCCTGCCAAGGAGATTTACAACAGAATTCTCCTCTAAGAATACCTTTGGTGCTCATTAAGGTTGCTCCTGCACATTATGCAAGAGTTCTGCAATGGGGAAAGGGATGAACAATGTTTTCTTCCCTGTGTAATTTTCCCCAGTATAAAAGTCCCATATCTGCTATTTGCTCCACTAGAAAAAAATGGAGGTAAGTAAATTTAGGATACATTTTGCCAAGAAGAATGGGGGGAAATTGCAGGATCCAGATGCACAAGGCTGATAGAGACCCTAGTAGGCTCACACTTGTAATTACTGCCAAAGATGTTTCCACCAAGTACTGACTATATGTGTGCGTGTGTGTACCTAAGCAATAAAAAAACACCAGTTTGTTGTTTACTTGAATGTTTGTGCCATAATAAAAATATTCTGCATCTTCACAATGTTGAGTGTCTTGTCTATATCAAGTGACAACAATGCCGGTTAAATTCATTTCAGTTCCAGATTGCTACACACAAAATATGGAAATGTCAAATAGGGGAAGGTGTGTGTGTGCCTATTTCTACATACCCTGGAGGGGTAGATTTACATAGGAGAAAATAGTTCAGGTTGGGGAAAACTAAAGATTCCATCCACAAAGATATCAGGCTGCTTTTAAGTGAAAATAAATACAATGCTGTATCTAATCATAGATTTTCTTTGTTAAAATACCATATGAGCTTCATCACATATACAGACATGAGCAACAAAAGTATACAATGGATAAAAATCAAAAGAGCCATTAATGATAACGGGGAGATTAAACAGCAAGAATGCTGCTGAACACAAATGATAACTGAGTCAATACTACCACCTCCCTGGAATTGCTGAATTGCTGAAGCTACCACTCATCCCTGTGTCCCTGGATAAGCTTGTGTTAACGCTTCAGGGGGAGAACCAACTGACTGCTCAGTTGATTGAATGGCCATCATGCTTTATCTCCCACTATGCAATAGCCAGGACTGGATGCCAAGCATGTCAGGAAACAAGGGAGCTGCCACTCCCAGCAACCACTTACAACCAATGCTGCTGCTAAGCAAGCATACCTAATGGAGAGAGTGACTGACAGTTGCAACACTGCCTGGACCAGAGTCTGTACTACTGGGAAGCCTAGTAATAGCAGGAAGAAGGAAGTAGGGGTCCCAGGTAAAGTGTCAACACCAGCATGCCTTGACACCTGCCCAAGTGCACCAAGTACCAATATCTGACCAGAACCAATCTTTTCCTATGCCTCAGAGTGGCTGAAATATATTTAATAAGTGTACAGCTCTAAAAAGTATTCTGTTGCTCTTTATACAGCAGGGAGAAGGTTACAAAGCTGTGGGCATGTTAGAGAATAAACAATATAGGTGTATAAGAAAATAACCCTTGGAATTGTAGAGTATACTAATGCTAGATAGAAATCCCCAGGTTTTAAAATACACATTAAACATCTGGCTTTCATCATTTTCTCTGTTGGTTCACTTTAATAACTTTACTTTCACATCCAAGTGCTCTTAAGTAAAAATCAAACTGAAACATGAAAAGGGATTCAAGATATGGAACTTCACCCATGCCAGATATATGAATGGCAAATGTTACTTTTGCACAGTCACATATTTTGCAAAATGAATGTTAATTTTCACAATCCAGACTACTTGCAGGAGCACCTTCTTCCACATAATCCACCCCACACACTTCCTCCACACAATCCACCCTCCACCTCTGGGAAGAATTTACTGCAGCCTAAGAAGACCAGATTGGCTGTGGTAACCCAGAGGGCCTTTTCATCTGCCATTCCTGGGTTATGGAATGGCCTGCCGGAGGAGATCTGTCACATTACCACTCTAGAAACCTTTAAATAGGCTGTTAAAACGGATCTTTTCCGGCAGGCCTCCCCTCCACCAATATTGATAGCTCCCATCTAACTGAAGAAAGATAGATGTCTCACCTCTAATTTTAGCTAATTTTTATTTTTTTTCTTTCTTATTAGTATTTTATTGTTGTTCTTTTTTATTGTTACTGTTTTTTGTTTGCTTCTTTTTATGATTGGGAGGGGGGTTGGGGTAAGGGATTATTTAGAAATGTGGATTTTAATTGTATTTTTTATTGTTATTCTTATCTGCAGGGAGAGGCGGGCTATAAATAAATTTTATTATTTATTATTATTATTATTATTATTATTATTTATTAATATAGAGGATAACATATAATTAAGTGTTTCTAATCTTTCCATCACCTGTGCTGCTCCAAGTGGTGGGACACGCAACCGCTTCATGGCTTTCTGACGGTCTCCATCTTCCAACTCATTGGTTACCACAGTCTAAGGAAGAAATAAAAACAAAAAAAGAAACAAACAAAAAAAGAAAAGGAGAAATCATGACTGATATTTCTATTTTTTAAAAAGGGGGGCATAAGTAAGCCATACTTACAAGATAAAAGCTGATTTGCTATTCACTACCATACCAGTACTACTTTGTTGTTAACTGCCTTTGAGTTGACTTCGATTCATGGCTAACCTGTGCATGAGATATTTCCAAGATCCCCTGTCCTCAACCTCTCTCCTGAAGTCCTGCAGGCCCAGGCCCATGTCCTCCCTGATCAAGTCTAACCATCTGGCATGTGCTCTTCCTCTCTTTCCACTGCCTTACATCTTTCCTAGCATTTCTGACAATTCATTTTTCCTCATGGTGTGGCCAAAGTACAACAGCCTCAATGCAGTCATTTTGGCTTCTAGGGATATTTTAGGCTTATCTATTTTAGAATCCATTTGTTTGTCTCTTGGCCATCCACAGTATGCTCAGTACTCTTCTCCAGCACCACATCTCAAATAACTTGATCTTCTTTCTATTGATTTTTTTTTCGCTGTCCAGCTCTCAGATCCGTACATGGTGATCGGGAATACAGTTGGACCTTGGTATCGGGGGCAGCGGGGGGGGGGGGGATCTGTTCTGGACCTCCATCCTGCAGATACCAAAAAATGTGGGACCTCAAGTGCCGCTGTCCCCAATGGTGGTGTGACATGCATGCGCCCACTAGCATAGCCACGTGCACACACCACCATTGAGGACAACAGAGCTTGCCATCCGCTGTTGCTTAAATCCATGCATGGCAAACCCATGGATAAAGAGGCCTCACTGTAGAATGGCTTGGACTATCCTCACTTTAGTGTTCAGAACTATGTCTTTACACTTTACGATCGTGCCCCATACTTTCATTGCTGCCCTTCCCAGTCCTATTCTTCTTCTGATTTCTTGACTGCAGTCTCCATTCTGATCAGTATTTGAACTCCTTAACTATTTCAATTTTCTCTTTGTCTAGAGTGAATTCTTGTTGATCTTCCAAAGTCATTATTTTTGTTTTTTAAAGTTCAACTTTGGCAATTTTCTCCTTGACCTTTTTCAGTAATTCGTCCAGGTCTTGTTTTGCTAGTACTGTTATGTCATCTGTGCATCTTAGATTGTTAATTTTCCTTCCTCCTACTTTTACTCCTCCTACTTCTGGGTCTAAGCCTGCTCTGCATACAGTATCTCTTGAATATAGGTTGAATACATACAGTGACAGTATGCAGCCTTGCCTGACACCTTTGCCAATTGGGAACCATTTTGTTTCTCCATATTCTGTTCTGATGGCAGCCTCTTGTCCAAAGTACGGGGTCCACATCAGGACAAACAAATGTCATGGCACTCCCATTCTTCTACGTGCAAGCCATAGCTTTTCATGATCTATGCAGTCAAAGGCTTTGCTGTAGTCAATAAAGTACATGCAGATTTTCTTCTGGAATTCCTTAGTGTGCTCCATTATCCAACATATGTTTGCAATGTGATCTGTAGTGCCTTTTCCTTTCCTGAATCCAGCTTGCACCTCTGGAATCCAGCTGGATATGGTAGGAGTCTCTGCTGCAGAATTTTGACCATGACTTTGCTTGCATGGGAAATTAGTGTTATCGTTTTCTAATTATCGCAATTTTTGTGTTTCCTTTTTTATGAATGGGGCTATATATTGATCACTTTCAGTCTGTGGGCCACTGCTTTGTTTTCCATATTTGTTGGCACAGCTTAGATTGATTCTGTCTCTGGATTGTAACAGTTCTATTGGGATGTCATCTGTTCCTGATCTGTTCTTTCCTATTGCTTTGAGTGTAGCTTTCACTTTGCTTTTCAAAATTTGGGATTCATCTTTGTAAGTTTCTTCTTCTCATGAGTCATTCAACCTTTCACATTTTTATATAAGTCTTCTGTATATTCTTTCCATCTTTTAAAAAATTTATCATGGTCATGTATTATGTTCCTCTTCTGATTATAGAGCATTCCTACCTTTAGCTTGAATTTCAATTTGAATTCTCCGATCTTGTGGAAGAGGTCTTTTGTTCCTTTTTTGTTGTCAGCTTCTATTTCTCTACAATGATTGCTGTAGCAATTCTTTTTATCCTTGTGCACTAATCACTGGACAGTAACATTCAAGTTTCTGATTATGTTTCTACCTCCCTTTCCTTTTGCTTCTTGTCTTTCTTTAACTGCTTGTAGTGTTTCGTCCATCATCCACTGTTTCTTCTCCTTTTTGGCCACTGATAACATCTTTCTGAATTCCTCTTTGATGATGTACCTCACTTTTATTCATAGTTTTTCTGGCTCCTGATCAACTAAGCTTAATAGTATGAATATATTTCTCACACTAACTTTGAATTATGTTGGAATTCTAACAGAATTAGCTTAGCTGGAGGGAAATGTGTCAGAAATTCAGAGGCTTATTCAGAAATTTCAGTCAGAAAATTACCTTGCCAGTGGATGTTGCTTAATAACATTTCAACAATACTAAAGAATATTTTGGCATGTTTAAACAACAACAATACATTCAGATCAACAAACTCTACCTCTGTTTCAGAGATGAGCTGGTTAATTTTTTTGCAAGTATAGAATGGTGCCACTTCAACATGAGCCACTCTCCAATCTGCACCTCGGGGTGTCTCCAGGATCTTGTCATGTTTCTTTAGGATCTTACGGAATCCTGTGAAGTTTAGATTCTATAAAGACAAAGGAAAAACCCACAACCAGATTATTTTCTTTTGACAATTAATTTGGTAATTAAACTTAAACAATCAGGAGGAACCTATTCTGATCATGTTTAGCAGATAAGACAAGGGAAACAAGAAACATATGTGTAACATCATTAGCCCATTTTCTTGTAGCATATGGGATTAAGTTAAGAAACAAGAATCTTTCACTATTATACTATGACATATTTTACTACACAAACAGAAAAGTCAAGTCATGATGAAATTTTTTATTTGCTTTAGTGGTTTCTCTCAAAACCATACATCTAAAGATCTGTAATGTCATTTAGAACATGAACCTATTTTAGTTAGCTAAGCAAACACAAGATCAAATTTGAAGGAAAACAGAATGCTAGAATATTGCATCTATGCAAAAGGTTACAACAGCTCTGCCAAAATGATTTCGATTTAATTATACCTGGAGTGATTTAATACTGGAGCTTAGCAGTACCAAAGGGAAGGGAGAGGTAGCTGAAAATAGGAATCCAATGCATTAATGATCCACAGAGAAACTTTAATTACTTTCTCTTGAAGAAACCCAGCATTTGTCTCCCTGAAGACCTAAATGCCTTATTTTATAAAACTGAAAAGAAAACTGAAACAAAGCCATGATTTTAACCGTAGATTTTCCTTTGTTGAATAGTCTTGCTTGCTGTGGGAGTAATTATAGCTTTTTACATGCCTCCGAAAGCTGAAGCCATTGTCAAATATTACGACATCACATGTGCTTGAGTTCTTGCACAGATTTTTCTCACCAATTGCATCATTTCAGAAAAAAGAATGTGAATCTCAAATATTTCAAAGAAAAGAATAATGAAAATCCAAAATGGGGAGCGAGCATGGAGCTTAGACAAACCAGTATGGCCACATACAGACCAGTACTCCACAGTTTACTCAATTGTTTCATGGTTTGTGGCGAGTCCAAACTTTGGTGAGAGGCTAAGCTTTTCTTTGCTTTTGTTTTGAATTTCTGGTTGGTGTCACAAATTGACACTATATTTTTCTATATCCTATTACTCTGATCCCACTCAAAACAACATAGCTGATAATATACATGAACTTTGATAATAACTTGATCAATGTGTCTGAAGAAGTAAACTGAATACAATAATAAATCAGTCTTAAAAATGTTGCCAGATTTCTCCTTTTCCCTCATCCCTGTTGTAGTGTAGATTATATAAGACACACAAACTGGTCAATTATGTTACACACCCCATTCTTGAAGGTAACGTAAGGTACAGAAAAAAAATATCTAATTACTTTCCTGCCAGTGAAGTAAAAATAGCTGGGGTGATTTTGATCATAAGAACAGCTCAAAGGAATTGTATTAATCATCCTTGTTCAATAAACTCCATTCAAAGTCAACTCAGATTATCTTTTTGACTATGGGTAGAATACTGGAAATGAATTGGAGATTTAAACTCTCCATCTGAGTCTACAGCTTATTCATAACTCCCCTATCATAGTGTAAAGAACAGTGTGACTTGAGGTTGCATGATTGAACAATTTCCTATATGTTGACTCAGACAGATGGCAAGCTGGAGCCCTATAATATAATATAATTTTAATAATGTAATATTTTTAATTGTTTGAATTGTTTAATTATTTTTAAACTATTTATTTTTAGTGTTTTATACTGTTTTAACTTGGACTGTTTTAGATTCGTTAGTCACCTTGAGTCCCTGTACTGGGTGGAAGGTGGGATATAAATAAATAGAATAATAATATAAATCACAACAAAAGTAACCCCAAAGGAAAAATCAAGCCACCTCTTACCAAGCCTGAGGTCTCAGTTTAGTCACTTAGCATACATTTAAATCGAGAGGCAAGTAAATGTGTTTTAAGGAGCATGTTTGGTACCTGATAGTTCTGCAGTAGGATGAGGCTGAGGTAGAACTCACTGAAGGCCAGTTTTAGATCTCTGATGTTCCTGTGCTGAACACGCTCCTCATGGGACAGGTGGAAGACTGGCTTTCTACGTTGCCGCAGAGTAGTAAGACCACTGGTTTCTTTCTGTGCATCCAACGTTGACTGCAATTCATTCTGCAGTGTAGCAAACCTGCGCTGAGCTTCTGCAAGTTTCTCTACAGAAAGAAATAAAGAGATGTAGTAATACAATATAACAAATAAGCCAAAAGCTAGGTTGAACATCAGGATATCTTACGGCAGGGGTAGGCAACCTTTTTGAGCCAGGGGCCGGGTTGCTGTCCCTCAGACAACTGAGGGGCCGAAGCACCAAAAATAAATAAATAAATAAATAAATAAATATAAATAAAAATATATATTTTAATTTTTTTTAAAAAAATTAAAAAATATGCATGCACACTCTCTCAGCCCCAGAAAAACCATGGCAAAACCCCTGTGGAGATTTTGCCAAGAAAACCCCAAGAACAAGTAATAACAATAATAATCAATATCATCATGGCGGGCAGCGGAGCGGCAGGACCGGCCTGGGGCCGGTCAAAAGGTCTCGGGGGAGTGCATCCGGCCCCCGGGCCATAGGTTGCCTACCCCTGTCTTACAGTGTATCACCTGTCCTTGTGGAGAACTAAGCTTAATATCAGCAACTGTGTAGAAAAGACTGTTGAATTTGCTTCAATTTCCAAATTAAGGTGTGAAAGTGGAGGGGTTGGGGTGCAGAGGGGACAAAATATTCACATATTCTATACTGTACATTGTTGTGTCTTTCCCAGACCTGCACTTAGAGATCTTGGGGGGGAAAAACCCGGAAGCTTCTTCATAAGTCCAAAGCAGCCAATCAGTGATAACTGATGTCATACCATAGTTAGCTGGTAAAATGTAAAAATCAGAGTGAGACTAAAGCTTCTGTTCTGATTGTCATTGGGGAAAAATTTTCACTCTACTGAAAGGTCTCCAGAATGGTTGCCAAAATCAGGAGAGAAGGATTTCATGGAATGTACTCCCCTTTTCAGCTCAGACTACTGTAAATCCTGATGGGCTTTGTTAGTGAATGTATACTGGGAAAATTGCCATCATTCTCCACTTAGTCTTTTAATTTAAATTCAGCCTCTGCTAAAACAAGCTCAGTTGGAAAGTAGGCCTTGCTTTTTATGTTTAACAAATGTCTGTTTGTGTTTTATAAAGGAAAACTAGTTCCTACTTTTTATTCTGGAGCACATGGTTAGAATATGAGAGAAAAACTTTTTATTGGGAATGAACTCCCACAGAAATGGAGCAGTGACTATAAGGGGATGATTCTTCTCTATCACATCAAAACCTGCACCAAGTTGGCATGGCGTGTTGACTAGACCTCAACCATTCTCATATGGAGAGACACAAGAGTTGTATATACTTTATTTGTTTCATTTATATCCCACTTTTCTCCCAATGTGTGACCCAGGGCAGTTCACAATATTAATTAAAACAAAATACACTTGTCTCTCCACATTTGCGGCTTTGACTTTTACAAATTTGATTAATATGCTCTCTCCCTAGGAATCTTTAGGTCTTTAGGTCCTCCAGAGAAATTCTGCTGGAAGTTGACCATAGGGTTGCCTAAAGATTCCTAGAAACCTAAAGATTCCTTAAAAAAAACAAACCAACACTTCTCTGGGCATTTATAGGTCCTGCAACATGATTCTATGGTCAAATTCTGGCAGATGTTGACCACAGAGTTCTGCTGTAGAACCTAGAATTCCTAGAGAGGTGTGCCCTCAGGTTAAAAAAGTGCTGTTTATTTATTTGTGGGTTTTTCACTTTCATGGGGGTCCTGTGCCCCCATCCCCAGCGAATGTGGAGTGAGATGTGTTCAGTTAAAACAACACATAACACAACACTGAAAAAAATTAAACAAACAATGATATCAAAAATATTCATTTGAAACAATTTTAAAAGGTTGTTGAAGTGATAAAAATACAACACACTGCAATTAAAAGAGCTAAATAAACAGAAATGTGCATTCGTTTTGCCTACTGGCAGAAAGTATAAAAAGAAGGGAGCAACCTTATTTCTCATAGCAAGGAATTGCACAGTCTGAGAGCAGCCACTGAGAAGGCTCTCACTCATGTTCTCACCAAATGTACCTGTAATAGTAATTGGCCTGAGATAAAGCCCCCAAGGACTACACACTAAATTGTTAGTACTGTGTGTGCATATGTTCAAATAGTTGTGAAAGTATCTCCAACTGTCTTAATTCCTGTTTGTACCCAGATACTAACAGAATTCAATATACAAAGTACAAAGGAAAGAGTCTGTGTGCCATGTGCCTTTAAGCCATTTTAGACTTATGGCAACCAGAAGGCGAACCTACCACAGTGTTTTATTGGCAAGATTTGTTCAGAGGGGGTTTGCATGTGCTTTCTTATGAGGCTGAGAGAATGTGACTTGTCAAGGTCACCCAATGGGTTTCCATGCTCGAGTGAGAATACGAATCCTCATTTCCAGGGTCCCAGTGCAACACTCAAACCATTACACCATGCTGGCTCTCAGGTTTTACATCCCCAAGAGGGGCTGATGGGCTGGTGTCCTCAACTTCACCTTCAGGTGATGAGATCTGGGGTGAAGGAGAGTCTGGAGAAGAAATGTGTGAGTCACTGTCATCAATGTCTTCCATAGTCTTCACATGCAGGGATGCACCTGAGGTAACAGTGACTGAGATGGAAGCAGCCACAGACATGAGTGGAACAACAGTATACAACCCAGGGACTGAGGTCTTCATTACTGACATTAATGTTTACTGGATAGCAAAGAAGCACACTAGGAATCAAGCCAAAACTGCTGAAGTTGCCACTGGGGGTAAAGTAATTAATAGTTCCCATTGGAGTAAGGCAGACACAACCAGAGAATCAGGAGGTTTAGTCAAAGTTGTTAGGATATGAATGGGATATATAGTCAAAGGTGAAATGTAAAGATGTGTGTGTGTCTGTAATTTTTTACTTGAGAACAGTTTTTGAGCAAGGCACAAACAATATTTAGAGAAACAGGGTGAATCAACGCCAGGTGGTAACAGAGACATCAACAATGTACTTTCCCAGAGATAAAACTAATGGAACCAGACTTTGTTATGGATAACAAAGATATATCAAATACGTAAACATCGTTAGCTTGGGAAAGTTACTCACGTGGTGGATGATGGACAACAAGAGGCTGGGTTGGCATACATCATACAGACATTATCCAATTAACATAAAGTTAACACCTAGAAGGTGGAGTATGGGATGGGCCTAGAGAGTCCTTTGTCTAAAGAATTTTTTATTGTTCAAGATGTGAATGTGTGAGGGTGTGTGGCTGGATGCTGCAACAAGTTGGATCCTAATGCTTTTGGGATTGTTAAAGATGTAATCTTGTATGGCTGAACTGGACAAGTTCATCACAATGGATTTTACTTAGTTATCTTGTTTTTATTTTTTATATGCATTAATAAAGCTATGCTTTTGGACTTTATAATGTGTCTTCTTGACTGAGGAAGACAAGATGCTGGAGAAGAAAAGCTGAGCCAGTTGATGGCAAATCTACACAGTGGCTGTGGATCACAGCAGCCAGCTTGTCCTGAAGACTCTGCTGGGTGCCAAACGGCATCACTACAACACTCATCATCCACACACCAACAAAAGTAGCAGTTGTCTTTGGTGGAGGGGATAGAAGATAATGTGAGGGGATGGTGAAGTCTGATGATTATTGTTTTGCATCAGAAAGAAAGAATGGTACCAAGGAGAATGTAGAACTGGAGACTGACTCCGATGTCAGTAAGGAGAATGGTGGCAGCGATGGAGGTCCTGATAATGATATCGATCTCTGTAAGATGGAGAGCAAGTTCTCTAGGATCTAGGATGTTCCCTCCAGTCATCTTTATGCCTGTACTGAGTGATACAGAAAACCAATGTGAAGAGGGAATCCTTTGGGTATTGATAGTCCCAATGCAATGGTCTCAAGGGAGCGTATAAACGCTCTCAGTCATAAGAAGATATTTCTCGCCTAGGCGATAGCAATGATCTTCTATCAGAATGGTGCCTACATGGTGGGGAGGCTGTCAAGTGAAATGGGTAGATGGAGCTATTGTGGCCGGTGCCAATGCTGATGTTATAGGTGGGATACCACTGCCATAAAAGTAAGAGTTGAAGGTGAAGGAACAAGTGTCATGCCCAGTCAGTTTTATCTTTTTCTTTTCTTTCTTTTTTTAAACATAGTTTTTATTATATAAAGCAAGATAAAAACATGGAAACAGTAAAGAAAAACTCTTAACAAATGCAAAACAATAAATACAACTGGATATCAATAATCTTGAAGCAGTGGGGTCTGGATTTTGCTGCATACTTCCAGGATGCTTTCCTTTCAATTTTAAGGAGGGCAGTTCAGGTTTTGGAGAAGTCCACATTCACAGATGTGTTGTCCAATGTTAAAATGTCCAACCATATGTTCAAGTGAGTTTTGGTGGTTGTATATGATGTGATGCTGTGTTAACAAAGTCAATAAATGGGAGCTATTTATTTACAAACCCTTCTTGGCCCTTTTGTCCTGTGTAACAGTTTATTTTGTAAGAAAGCTTTTCTAGGAGCCATAGATCCCAAACTCTTTTCCGTCAGTTCTAAATTAACCATACCAGTTTTCCAGCCTTTGGCAATTTCTGAACGGGCAGCCGTTATAAGAAAGTCCATTAAGACTTTATGTTTTAAGGCTGAGTTGGCACCTAAATATATAGATAGTAAGAGCAAACCTGGGCAGAATGTAATAGTTTGGTTCATGATTAAAGAAATTTGCCACAGAACTAGGTGCCAGACTGAATGTATAGCAGGACAATCAAGCTACATATGCAGGAATTATCCTGTAGCATCACAACCTTGCCAGCACTTGGGGGATACATTTCTCACCATTTTGGCTAGCTTTACAGAAGTCATATACCATTTATGCATTACTTTTAGGTTAGTTTCCGTGGTTAGGGCTGAGCGAGATTTAAAGGGGGGTGAGGACCATATTTTGGTCCAATTGTGATCAGGGATCACAATGTCTAAATCTGTTTCCCAAGTTGCCTTAAGGCTTTGGTTTTTGTCATAACAGTGCTCATTTAAACAGGTACAGATTAAGGATGTTAGTCCGTTATTGTTTTGAGATGTGGAATCGCATCTCTTTTCAAAGACTGTTAGGAATCTTGGGGATTCTTGCAGTGACACTAATTTACGGGGAAAGGCTGTCACTTGTCGGAGCTGGAACCAGTTTACTTTTAATGGTGTACTTGATATCAAGGGATCAAAGGAAGTTTTCGATATTGAAAATTTATTGAGGTGGCCACTGGGACTGACTTTGGTGTCTTTGATTTCGCAAAGATCATTAAGGTGAAAAATAAAGTTTTGTTCTGGGTGTCCAAGAATGAAACTTGAAGGGATTGTCCTCAATAATGAAGACAAAGGGCCTTTACAGACTGCCAGAAATAATGCAACTTGAGGCCACTTTAACTGTCCTGGCTCAGTGCTAGGGAATCATGGGAATTGTAGTTTATTGTGGCAGCAGAGTTCTCTGACAGAGAAGGCTCAGTGTCCCAGAAAAAAATACAATTCCCATGATTCCCTAGCACTGAGCCAGGGTAGTTAAAGTGGACTCAATTTACACTATTTCTGGCAGTCTGCAAAGTCCCAAAGTCTTCTAGCTCCGTTTTTTGAGAGCTGAGAAGTAAAGCCTTAAGAAATGTGGAACTTCGCTATGATGTTTTCCCCAAAACAAACAAACAAAAAAGGCATGGTAAGTGCATTATCAGAAAAAGAAACTTTTCTGCCAGAGCCAGAAGGGCAATAACAGGCATAGAATAGAGTGTCACTATCAAAGAAAGAGGGGAAAACGGGGAATGGGGCTAGGGAAAGCATGAAGTAAAGTTATTTTTTGTTTTGTTTTTGTGCTTTGGTAGACAGAACAATAGTGAAAGAAAGATGCACTGGAAGGAAAGAGAACAGAAGAAACATAAGTTTGCGGGAAGCTCCTCAAGACAGAATTAGGAAAGGGGCTTCCTCTGGTGGTGGATGAATTGAAACTGAGGAGAAGGTAGCTTGGTGGACTTTGTCACGTGCAGTAGATGCAGTAGACCAGGGGTAGGTAACCTAAGGGCCGAGGGCCGGATGTGGCCCCCCAAGGCCTTTGGACCGGCCCCAGGCCGGCCCTGTCACCGCCGCCGCCGCCGCCCCCCCGCCATGATAATATTGATTATTGTTGTTATTACTTGTTCTTGGGGTTTTCTTGGCAAAATCTCCACAGGGGTTTTGCCATGGCTTTTCTGGGGCTGAGAGAGTGTGCATGCATATTTTTTAATTTTTTAAATTTTTATTATTTATTTATTTATTTATTTTCGGTTCTTCGGCCCCCCCAATTGTCTGAGGGACAGCAACCCGGCCGCTGGCTCAAAAAGGTTGCCTACCCCTGCAGTAGACTATTCTGCTCTAGAACTTTGAACAAGTTCTGCATAGCCACAAACCCACTTGTGTGAGGCAGAGATCCCAAAGAAGAACATGAACTGTTAGCAGAAAGATCAGTATATAGAGCAAAATATGGAGATTAACCAAGTTAATGCTTGCCAAATGAAGGGTATAAGGAGACATTATAGAAATGGCAAGATTGTGGTCACAGAAATTGATAACTTGGAGGAAAAGAAAAGAAAATTTCTAAATAATAAAGTAACTATACTCTGGAACAGGTGGATGTAGACTTAATTCTAAATGGTGCTTAGGACCAGTTCAAGATGTTAAAAGTTGTTTAAACATTTGAAAATGGTAGCTATAGTGCTATTAACTTTAATTCATGGATTGGAGAATTGACATCTCTGTTTTTCTAAAATAAAAAGACTGGTTTAAAAAGAAAGTTAAAAGGGAATGTCAAGAGAGCCAATTTTGTCCAAAATGCTGGGGGTGAGTACTTAAAATACAGCAAAGTGCTACAAATTATACAAGTTATCAACATAGTGGACAACCAGCATCAAACTAGCTGTTAGAGAAAAGGAATCCTTTTAGGATGTACGGTAAGACAGCCCCTTAAGGCTGTTTTTGCAATCCTCAGTCTCTTCATACTCCCTTTTGCTAGCTCAGAAAAAGTGAATTGCATTAGGAAGCCTCCAGGAGATGAGACACATGGAGGAAAAGGTTATCAATGGCTATTTAATGTGATGGCTATGTTTGAAGGAGGTCCCAGGCTGACCTGGCTTCAAGGCAGCCAATCACAATTCAAAGGCACATTGGGGGTGAGTGGGGGGAATCGGAAAGTATAAAAAACAGGAGTGTGCATCTGAGGAGACAGAGCTGAGAACTGATAGTTGGATGAGACAGAAGAGAGAGTCAGTAGGGAGTGATTGTGTATTGGATGTCTAAATTGATTGAATAGAAAGGTCTGGCATAACTCAGGCTGAATATGGTTGTTTGTTTAGAACTAAAAATTGGAACTTGTTAAAGCATTTATGATTCTACAAGATATAATAAACCACATTAATTTCTCCTGTTAACTTGTTAACTCTGACTGGCTTCATTTACCAAATCAAGGGTTGGTCATGCTTACCATAAAGAACACAAAGGCTAACACATACATTAATCCACAGTGAGATCACTGGAGATCCAGTCACCCCAAATCCAAAGAGGGATTCTGAAGGGGGACCTTGAGCTAGGGTGAGGGTGGCAGGCATCTAAAGCCAGGAACTGCAGGGCCAGCCTTGGGAAGGCCAACATTACACTACCTATTAACTCTGTTACTGGAGGCACTGTGCTTCTGAGTATCAGATGCTATGAAACACAAGCAAGATCATGTTTGTGTGCTCAGGTTCGGGTTATGAGGTTTCCAAAGGGGATCAGGTTTGACGACTATAGAAACAGCAGTGCTGGACTAGATAGGCTTTGATCTATCCAACAGGGCTCTTCTTATGTTCCAATATTTTTAAAGACTTCACTTCCAAAAAGTGGAATAAAGTAAAAAAAAAAAATACTATCTGCACAGAATACAGAATTGTTGTCAACACAGCCCAGGTCTCCCAGCCTAGTTACAAATTCAAAACAGGGCAAAACCCTCAGCCAGCTTCTTGGTAACAGGAAACATCACATTGTCAGTAAGCCACAGGCTGAGCTCAGGATATGCTGCATTATTCAAGGAACCAAATTTTAGGCACTTTACTTAAGGGGGAACAAAGTGGGCCCCACTGTTCATCAACATTGTTCCTGGAAGCTGTCTATGTTGCCTTGTCTCAGGAAACAACGGGTGCGTGAGCCATGGTATCAAGGTAATGACTGTGAAAAATACCAAATGCAAAGCATGTATGCAGAGGATCAAGACACCACAGTTCATGTGTAAGGAATTCCTCATCTAATTCAGCTGTTCTTGGCCTCAATGTCGGCCACTCAGAACAATGGTCTGGAATCCAAAGCCTACTTGATGTTTGTTGTTTACTACAGACTTTGCTGCTTGCTGATTATATTACCAAAGGTAAACCTCTCTGGTTAACAGACAGGAAAAGCAATACCTTCTAGGATGCTTGCCAGAATTTGTTACTGTCAATCACATTCCCAGACACTCCCTGTTAGTTCCTGACCTGGCAAATGAACCGTCAATGCCAATGACTTCTGTAAATCTGTAAGGCTGACTATGCAAATGGATACTCTCTATATAAACAAAAGGTCAAGTGTCAAAAGAAACTAGCGGCCGACTTGTGCTTAAGGTGTCTGCAAGAGAGCACCTCTCCACTGTGGTAAATCCTTCCTCTAAATATTAACAGAATTGCATGCTTGCCTATGCAGGGCTTTAACTTACAGGAAGAGATTACAGGCTAAAGTCTGTTTCAAAGTCAAACCACTGACCCACAAGCTCTCTTATCTTGTTCAAGCTGATGGGGGGGGGGGTGGACTGTTGTGGTCAGGAGGAAATGTTCTGCTTATGCTCAGAAGTACACAAATAATAACCATTCTTAAATAACATAAAACTCAGGGCCCAAGCTAAAAACCAACTACAGTCACCCCTCCATTTTCGCGGACTCGGAGTCTGCATCCCTCACCTGTTTGCGGGTAGCAAACGGAGGGGGACAAAATGGGTTGCATGCCCATGGCGCACGCTGCCATTCAAACCAATGGGGCTTGAATATTAATGATTTTCCATTTTCATGGGAGGGGGTCCAGAACGGATCCCCCACGAAAACGGAGGGACAACTGTATTTGACACAGCTCCTTTGCAGATGTAAAATATGCACTTGATCCTTAGGCTCATACACTCCCCTCTTCTCTGTTAGCACAGCAGCAAGATCAGAAGGTTTCACCTACAAACTAATCAGACTTGTTCATTATATTCCAACTTGGTGTGAGACAAAAGAATAAAGAAGAAAACCTCTGACTGAAAGAAACTGAACTTCCACAATGCTCCCAAGGAACCCAGGCACCTGCCTAAAAGGCTGGCTGCCAAAATCATACAAATTTTAGCTAGCTTTGTGGTTCCATCCAAAACTTAAATAAAATGAGAAATAATTCAATGAGGTATCAATGACTAGATATCCCTGACCCTTGATTGTCTAAATGCTTTTCATAATGATCTGAAATATTCAACTGTATTTTCTAAAAGCTTTGCCTCATGTACATTCTTCTGAAGATATGGCAATCTGAAACCCTTTGGGTTTTTACTCTGTAAACTCAGAATTTCATTTTAATTTCAAACTAAAATGAGTCTTACATCCCACAGATTCACTTGCTTCTTAAGCACTCATGATACCACCTGCACAGCTTATTTAAAAGTCCAGAGTACATTCAGATGCTATCCCACAACCACAACAGTACAGCAGTTTGAACCCCAAAAGCTTCTAGAAATATTGTATAGAGTAACTTGAATGGAAAATACTGTTCAACTTACAGAGCAAGAAATACAGACCCTAATGAAATGCTCAAGCTCTAAAATGGAGAGTATACATGCTTCAGTAACTCACCCCACAGACTTCTAAAAACAGAAGCTAAGCAGGCTGAAACAAAAAGCAAGCAAGCCAAATGCCCTGATGTCTCACAGTCATGGTTAAGTAGGCACAGAATGATTTTATAAAAAACATTGATTGTGTATTGTTAGGCCACTGTTTCCAGACCAAAAAGTCAGCATAATCAAGACAAAGATTAAGATTCTTGCATCCCCAATAGCTAAAGATATGTGTCTTACCTGAATAAAATGTGTTTATTTTGGCAAGTTCCTTCTCACATGTTTGAAAGAATTTCTCTTCAAACTTGGCAAAGTACCTCTTCACTGTGTCTTCATCTGTGACTGGGAGAGGAAAGAGAGTAAATAACTCAACAAAATGCATATGTGAAAGAATGAAGGCAACAGAAATCCATCCAGTAAATGTACTTGAGGAAGCAGACTATGAAAGCTCATGCTGCAAACTTCTTTTTTTCAGTCTCAAAGGTCCTACAAGATCTCTCTATGTACTGATTTTACACGGCTATATCTTTCAATTCTACAGAAATCCATGTCACTTTTAACCTTTGTCTTATGGAGTAGTAACTGTAAAAATACTTTTCCGGAAACAAGCTTTGTTGTTCTGTCCTTTGAAATCATTTCCGACTTATGGCAACCCTAAGGCAAACCTTGCTGTTATTGGGTGCCTTTGTTTCCGCCTATGGCCTATGACAGGGTTTTCTTGACATGTTTTTTTGCCATCATCTGAGGCTGAGAGTGGGTTGTAATGGCTGAGTCAAGATTCGAACTCTGGTCTCCAGAGTCATAGTCCAATGGTGAAACCACTACAAGGGTTTCTTGGCAAAATCTGTCCAGGGTAGGCTTGCCATTGCCTTCCTCTGAGGATGAGTGTGTTTGATTTGCCCAAGGGTTTTCCATGGCTGAGTGGGGATTTGAACTCTGGTCTCAGAATCATATTCCAAGACTCACACTTACTATTCTCTCTCTCCCTCTCTCAACAGGAAAAATTATCAAGAAAAATAAAATCAGACACGCAGAGGGGAAAAAAAGTCTTAAACTTCAATGGGTACTTCTCTCTGAAGTTTTCCCACTGCAATTGTTTAACTCAGTGGTTCACAAACTGTGGGGCACAACCCTCAGGGGTGTGTGTAATAGCTGCCGGGCTGTGTGTGTGTGCAAGAAATTGCCTGGCCTTCAGTGTCTTCCTTCTCTTGAGAAGGAAAAGAAGGAAGTGAAGGAGATCTGTGCAGCAAGCTGCAATATGGCAGGGCTGTGTTTGTGTCAGCTTGTTCCCGCTTGCTCTTGTTCTCGCCATCTACTTTCCTGCCAACAGTCCCGGCCCATACCTGTCTTCCTCACCTTGGCACCATAATGCCTCTGCCTCACTCCCAGAATATCTCTGTCACTTCCACCACCAGTCTACAAGTCTTCCCCCTGCGCCTCCTAGGATGGTGACACTGCTGCAGAAATATCCTTCAGGGTCCTCATTCCAGGCAGCGATGTGGGAGGGAAGGCTTTCAGTCCAGGGGCAGATGTGCAGTGGGAACAGACTGGGAGCAAGGAGGCATCGTGGTGCCAAGGTGGGAAAGGGACGTATGGGCATCTCTGCCGTGCATTGTTTTTCCCTGTTCATTCTAGAAGTATTATTATAAAATGAACAGAATTTGTTTAGAAAATGAAATGATTTTTAATCACTGTGAAAGAAAGAGACAAAAATTATTGTTCTACCAGCTTTGGTGAAAGCAAGAAGGAACCTATGGCCTCTATCACTACATGGAGTGCAAAAAAAGAAAAAGGAAAGGAAAGGAAAGGAAAGGAAAGGAAAATTACTTGTCTCTGGGTTTCACAAAAAAAAAAGATTAATAGTGAAGAACGTCAACAGTATGTAATTATAAAATGCTAAAATATGAATATACATAAAAGGGCAAATCAAAATACACACACTAAACAAACAAAATGTTTTTATTCACATACTATGTTGAGTGGGGTGGGGTGGGGACAACAGCTACATGTAGATGTAAAGGGGTTCACAGGTGTAAAAAGTCTGAGAACCACCAACTATTGCAGTTGGAAAGTGTTAAGAAACTTCCAGAATAATGCAACCAGATTGCTGACTGAGATGGTTATAAGGAGCATATAACTCCCTTGTTGAAATAGCTTACTGGTTCCTGATCTGTTTCCAGGCTCAATTTAAACTGTTGATTATGACCAAGCCCTGGACCCTGTGTTGAGTCCAGACTATCTGAAAGTCCCTATCTCCCCACATGAGGCTGTCCAAGAGTTAAGATATTTGGTGGGAGGCGGGAGACTTGCTCTCCATCATGTCACCCTCCCAGGCTTGTCTGGCGAGAAAGCAGGAGAGAGCCTTTTCAGTGGCTTCTCCTATAGAGCCCCCCACCCCAAGACATGGTTGGCCCACTCCGCTCTCTTTGCATTGGCAGACAAAGATCTTAAGTGATTGGGGTAGAGGAACATGCAATAGGTGTGCTGTTTTTAATATGCAATTTCTGTTTCTTTTTAAAAATTGCTTTTAAATTAATGTCTTGCAAGTGATATTTTAAAGGGATTGACTGCTTAATGCTTTTTAAAACTTTTGTAGTACATAATATTTAAGCTATGTTGCTTCAACATACTGTAAGCTGCTTTGAGTTTCGTTTTGGGGGAAAAGGCAGGATATACATTATATAAATATACAAATAAAAGATTTACTAAGTACACTAAAAAGACATGTGCCAGCCAAATTACAGCAGAGAATACAATGTCAGTGGCCTGTCAACCTACTTCACATATGAGCATGTTCATCAGAACACCTAGTTTAAAATAAATCACAGCAAACTAATCCTAATGTATAAAAAGTCAACAACATATCATGATAAGCTTCAGACATAAAATGCCTACAAACAAAACATTGGGAGTTGGTACGTAGCAATAGGAAGTAAACCTAATACTTGGGATTGATTGCTTTGTGCATCTGAATGTTCTCACAGCAAACAGATATAAATTGTCACAATTCATTTTCTTGGTTGGACATGAAAAGAGTACAATTATGTACAGCCCTGCCCACCCAAGCAACTGGGAAGACCTGAAACAGGAATTCACGTCAAGCTATTCATGCAAACCTCCTCATGCACAATGTTCTTTTGGGGGGAAAAGGCCTACCACACAATTCCTTCCATCTGTCTTGCCCAAAATAGCAAGCACAGTGTAACCTCTTCAAGATACGGCTCACCCTTCCAATCTTCCCCATATGCACTGCAATTGCTTATTACCGTAATTTGTACTTCACCAGTTCAGGGCACCACACTCTCCAGTGAGCCCTCCCTTATACTCTGATACAACAAATTTCTAGAACCTGAAAAGGGGCTCACTGCTCCTGAGTTTCCCCACTGCCAATTTGTCAAGAACAGCATTAGCCATCAAGGTTGCCTGATATCAAGGATCACTCCTAATATCCCCTGGAAGATGGAGTAATATCCCCTTTGTTCCTCCCTTTTGAAATAAAGAACATCTGCGTTCCAAATGCTTTTTCTCCCCACTGCATCATTCTCCTTTTTATCTCTATTTTATGCTGCCTCTAGAAAATTGCTGTTTATAGCCTAGTTAGGCTAGTTAGGCTCTCTGGGCCACTGTAACAACTATTACCTTCCCTTCCCCTCACATTTGCCAATAGGTTCCTCCCACATCTATCTGTTCTATTTACAGATTTAACCACATATCTATTTGTCCAGTCTGAACACTGTTTCAAATAACTAATCTTTTTATTTTTATAGTAAAGAGAGAGCAGAAGGTCAGTTTTGGGGAGGAAGGTCATCTGTGATTCTCTCATAGAATCATAGAATCATAGAGTTGGAAGAGACCACAAGGGCCATCCAGTCCAACCCCCTGCTATGCAGGGACTCCCAATCAAAGCATCCCTGACAGATGGCCATCCAGCCTCTGCTTAAAGACCTCCAAGGAAGGAGACTCCACTACTCTCCGAGGGAGTGTGTTCCACTCTCGAACCGCCCTTACTGTCAGGAAGTTCCTCCTAATGTTGAGGTGGAATCTCTTTTCTTGCAGCTTGCATCCATTGTTTCGGGTCCTAGCCTCTGGAGCAGCAGCAAACAAGCTTGTTCCCTCCTCTCATTGTTTCTTTTAAGGCTTGGGGGGATTTTGTTTGTTTTGGGTGATTTGCTCTCTCTGACCCAATGGTCTGAGGGTGCTGGGTCACTGATCTCCTTGGGGATAGAGCTATAGTATTCTATAGAACTGCTGCCTTAATCTTTTGATCTCAGTCTCAGAAGAGAGAGCAGAAGGACTATAGCATTAATTTACCATGCAAGCAAAATTATACTTAACATTCTGCAGCATAGATTCCAATCATCCATGGAGAGAGAAATCCCAGAGATGCAAGCAGGGTTCAGGAAAGGAAGAGGCACTAGGGACTACAAAGCAAACTTATGATGGCTAATGGAGAGCACCAAAGAATTCCAAAAGAAAATCAGGATGTGCTTTATTGACTATAGCAAAACTTTTAACTGCCCAGATCAAGAAAAGCTATGGAATGCACTTAAAGATATGGGAGTCTCAACACATCTGATAGTCCTGATGAGGAATCTGTACTCGGGACAAGAGGCTGCTGTCAGAACAGAACATGGAGAAACAGAATGGTTCCCAATTAGCAAAGAGATCAGGCAAGGCTGCATATTATCACACTATTCATTCAACATATGCAGAAAATATCATATGAAAAGCAGGCTTAGATTTAGAAGAAGGACTAATGATAGGAGGAAGGAACATCAACAATCCAAGATATGCGGATGACACCATACTACCATCTGAAAACATCGTGGACTTAGAACAATTATTAAGGAAAGTAAAAGAAGAAAATGCAAAGGCAGGCTTGTTGCTGAACATAAAGAAAACAAAAATGATGACCACGGAGGAACTACATAAATTCAACCTAGACAATGAGGAAATAAAAATAAAAATTTTCCATTCCTTGGAGACTGCAGTCAAGAAATAAGAACACTAGGAATGGGAAGGGCAGCAATGAAAGAACTTGATAAGATTCTAAAGGATAAAGATATATGTCTGTGCACTATAGTTAGAATTATCCACGTGATTCTCCATCACCACATACGTATGTAAAAGCTGGACATCGAAGAAAGTGGGTAAAAATAAAATAAAATGTAGTGTTGGAGAAGACTGATGAGAGTACAGTGGACAGCCAAAAAGAAACAAATGGGTCCTTGAACAGATCAAGCCTGAACTCTCTCTGGAAGCCAAGATTATAACACTGAGGCTGTCATACTTTGGCCACATCATAAGACACAAATCATTTGAAATGACAGTAAAGTAGAAGGCAGCAGAAAGAGAGATAGACTGCATGCCAGATGGATAGACTCAGTCAGAGAAGTCACAGGTTTGAATCTACAAGACCGAAGCAGAGGATAGGGGGGCTTGCGAGATGTCTTATATACAGGGTCACCCTGAGTTGAGGTCAACCCGAAGGCAGTGAACAACAACAAAGTACAAATTGGCTTGATTATCTCTTTTCCCCCACACTGAGTGCCTCAATTACTGCTCAGTGCACTGTGCCTTTGGTTAAAGATCCTTGACATATGTCACTTTGATATATGTGCATGGGTGAGGCAAAGCAATGTGGGAGAAACAGGATTGTAATGTTAATGTAACATTTGAGAACTGATATGCAAAATGCATGCATTTGTGCACCCTAGAGGGCTGGCCTCCTAGATAACAGAGATAGCTAAGTAAACATCATTGGAGAACTGTAATATTGTAAGTATTTAACTCTTGAATACTTGCCAATACTAAGAACACTGATTATATTTATGTTTTGTATTATGTAATTAATCAAGCTTTCTGTTTGCATTTGATTTGAAAACTAGGCCAGTGGAGCACATCCCTTATTTGAAATAAATGATGTATATGTAGGGGTATTGTTGTTGTTGTGAAAATGCATGTACTATTAACCACCCTGGACACACCAAATGGTAAGGTGGGGTAAAAATATTAATAATAAATATCAAGTAAGGACTGATGCATTTTTGTGCAAATATAGACACAAGAACTCCTTACTGAAAAATACTGAAAGTATTATGTATACAAATCTCAGCCATTTTTCATGATTATACAGAAAAAAATTAAAATCATGACATTACTCATTATAAAAGATTGGTCTGTATGACATAGGAGGCTTGTACAGTGTTTTGACCATACCAGATAAACATCTGCTCCAGAAACTTCACTAACAAATCTAGGCATCTGAAACTTCTCCTAAGAGAGCACTTACAACAGAAAAGACTTTTTCGCTTCATTACTATTTTTAAAATGTAACAACAAACAGCTGTTGATTATGTTTGATATTAATAACTGTTGGAACAATCCAGTAGACACCTACCTGAGAATAAGTCCACATGAACTCAATAGGATTTACTTCTCAGAAGAAATATATAGACTTGCACTGTGAAAGGCACTACTAATGTATGCAGAAACAGCAGCAATTCCTGAGGAATTGGAGCAAAATGTCTAGGTGGTGGTGAAGCAAACAGAGCACAGTGGACATGAGGACCTCCGTGTACACAACAACAGATCTAAACATGTTTCCAGACAGAATAGTGAGTAATGATTATGGAGACCCAAGTTCAGACTCACTGGTTGAAAAGATCATCTACTTTCAAGGATTCCTTAATATGAATATACAAGTGTATTCAAATATATGGGAGGCTAGGCTGGCCCCCTCCCCACTTAATATGAAAATGCAAGTGTATTCTTATCTATGGGAGGCTAGGTTGGCTCCCTCCCCACTTGCCTTTCATGGGCAAGCTAAGATATTTTTTGTTTAAATAGGCATTTAATATATAATCATACCAGGGTGGATTTTATGGAGTATATGTGTTTTAGTCATGTCTTTTAACTTTTGTATATTCTTACGTAATTTTATGTTTTTAAATTATTGTAACTGTTTTAAATTTTATTGTAATTTTTAAAAAAATGTTTTTATCTATGAGCCACCTTGGGTCCCTTCTGGGAGAAAGATGGCATATATTATGCATCAAATCAAACCATTTCTGAACATTCATAAACCACTAAAATGTAGTCTACAATTTCAAAGAACAGAACCTATGCACTTTGAGGGTCACACATGTTATTGTCAGTTGCGCCTTAGGGTCAATGTAGCTTGCTTGTCACATACTAGTCTTCATTTAATTACTGAGTATTATGGGATTGCTAGCCTTGTTCTGCCCTCTATTTTGCAAATGCTCTTTGCCACCAACTTCATGGAGTCGCTAAGCAACATAACCCTCTAGACACACAAGGAAGAGTGGCTGGCAGATGGCCACACTTCCTGGGTTGTGCCTTGTCCATGATTATTTTCAAGTGGAAGAAACAGCAGATTTTGAAGATGCCCTCATGCTCTACAGGAGCTTGTATAAAGTTAAAGAACAGACCGCACCCCCTCCAATCTCATTGCATATAATTAATGTAAGAAGCCACACTCCCACTCAGACCTCCCAACACACTAATAAGCAATGCAACTCATCACTCCCTTCCCATGAGTAATGCAACATCTTACATTTTTCCCAACTTAAATGAGTAACAGAACAAATTAATTTTATAAACTAACATTAGGAGCTTGGTTTACTGAAGTATGAAAAGATTTCTAAATTCCCAGTGACAGGAAGAGAACCCTAAGAGAATTCAGTGCAAACTCAGCATCTTAAGTGAGTATACGGGCTAACTGTTCAAAGAGGGGGAAAAATACAAGAAACTGTTGGGGTAGAGGACTAGTTCCAAAGAGAGCATAGATGGCTAGCTAGCATTCTGAACAAGCATACCCACACAACATTTTTGGGCTAGATCCCCTGCATTTCCACACTGCAGATGGGTGTGGATATGAGACACGAAAAATAGTGGCTATCCCAAGGCTCTCTGTTGGGTTTATTCAAATTTGACAGCTCATACTCTGCCACTATATGAGATGAGCTGTGTAGATTTATGCAAACACATACATAAATATTATAATTGACAGTCCAGGACAAAAAGCTTTCAATGCAAAGCAAAGTCAAGCTCTGATTTTATAGTAATTGCTACTGCATAACTATATGCAGTAAACAGCTAATGGAGTTGGATTAAATTAAAGCTAAGCTGTACAAAAGCTCTTCATAACTCAATTTTTAATCCAGTTTCACACAGACACCTATTTACTGGAGCCAAACCAGAGTATAAGCAAGATAATCTGCCAACAAAAGGTGTCTCTTTATTGTCTCTACAGTTCAATAACCTGACTGTGCTGGAGTAGTGTTGCCCAAGGCTACTGTGCATTTATTTTGTTCAAAGAAAGAGCAGGGACAAGGATGCAAATGCCTCTCTACACTGCCAAAAAGCTGGCCCTGGGTTAAGCAGTTCCATGACGATGGGCAGAATTTTCAAAAGGTTCCTAGTTATAGCTTCCAAAAGAAACTCTTCTTTTCTCTTCTGTCTTTTAACTTATTATTTTTTAAGAAAACAAAAATCAAGCCTTTAGAATGTTTGCCCACAGATAGGGCATGTGAGGAAAATCAAGCGACATTGTAGGTGTTCTGGTATCTCTCAGATGTTGCAATGTGGAAACAGATCCAACCAGAGGGATAAAATAATATCTTCCTTTTTAGATCTTTTGTTAAGATTTCCTATATACTGTACTATAAAGGGCTTTCCAGAGTTATCACCAAGTCATCTGTAAATTCCCTTAACTTATATACTTCTTTTATAACCCTTATGCTCTAAATTTTTTTTATCTTGCCTTATCTTGTTGTTTATAGTTCAGTTGATATAATTGTTTTATATCTCTATTAATAATTCAAATATAAGAATAAACAAAAATGGTGACAAGGGGCATCCTTATCTTGTGTTTTCTTGAATCTCACATGAATTCTTTTACTCTCCAGTGACTATTATTTGTGCTTTCCATAGAGCCAACATGGAAGAAGAAACTCGTTGCCCTTTTTTGACCTCCCAGAAAGGAACAAAGAGATAATCTGACTTTCGGAAAGCCTTAGTTCTCTACAAATACAACTTGAAAGCTCAACACACATCCAACGTGTGCCTCTGCTTCTCCTCTGATATCCTGGGATCCAGGCGAAGAAATTCAGCACAATCTCCTGTGCCCCATGAAATGTTGAATTTATCTTAAAGATAACTGAAAGGTCTAAGTCAGGGGTAGGCAACCTTTCCCCTTTAAGGGCCAAGGGACTTCAGCTCCCAGAAGCCTCAGCCATGTTGGCCAATAGTCCCATGTTGGCCAATAGCTCCTGGGATTCTGGGAGCTGAAGTTCCTCGGCCCTTAAAGGGGAAAGGTTGCCTACCCCTGGTCTTAGTGGAGGACAACCAAATCGACTTCTTGCACACCAACAGGGCTCTCAATTCTGAGACTCTGTGAGCCAATGTGGCGGCCACCAAAAATAGCACTTTCAAGGTAAGAAACTCCATCCCACCAACCTCATTGGCTGAAAAAGTTCCCTCACCAGGGCCTTTAGTATGACATACAAATTCCAAGATGGAAATGATGCACCAGACCTCTAAGAAAAGTCTGAAAGTGTGAAAGAAGAGGCTTAACCCACTTTCCCTCCAGGACAAACCTAAAAGCTACTTTGGGCTTGAGCTTTCAGCTATCTCATAGAGGTAGCCCCCTTCAACAACAGGTGATCCTCCTGCCATCTCTGGGGATGGTGAGTCACCTATCTTATAGCATTAAAAATATTGGATTAAGGCTCTCACTGTCAGATGGCAGGTCATCAATTCACAACTGGGTCATATTCTGATTTACAATGGATCTACAATGGTCTCTGAGGAGTTTGCAGAAGGTGAGCTGTGTTTTGGAAGTCATCTTTGACTATGACTGCTTTTTAAAGGCTTGTATAGGGGCTTTTGTTTCTTTTTGGCCATGTGCCCTCTCTGAGCACAGGGTCTAAGGGGGCAGGGCTTCTGTTGAGTCACTGACACAGCTTGAAGCACTTAAAAAGGAATGCCATGATCAATAAAGGATGCAAGACTAATCTTATCCTTTTTCTGACAGTTACAAACTTGGTAGATGAAGGGAATGCTGTGGATGTAGCATAACTTAATTTCAATAAAGCCTTTGCAAAGGTCCCCCATGATATTCTTGCAAACAAGTTGGATGTGAAGTAGACAATGCTACTATTAGGTGAATCTGTAATTGGTTGACTGGCCAATCCCAAAGGGTGTTCACTAATGGCTCCTCTTAATCTTGGAGAGAAGTTACTTGGGTGCCACAGGGTTCTGTCCTGGGCCCAGTGCTATTCTACATCTTTCTAAATGACTTGAATGATGGAATAGAGAGCATGCCTATCAAAGTTGGAGATGACACAAAATTGGGAGGGGTAGTTAATACCCCAGAGGAAAGGATCAAAATGGAAAATGACTTTAACAGATAAGGGAGCATGGCCAAAATTAACAAAATGACATCAACAGGGAGAAATATAGGATACTACACTTGGACAGAAAAAATGAAATGCACAGACATAAGATTGGTGACACCTGACTTGACATGTAGGAGGGATCTGGGAGTTTTAGTAGACTTCAAGCTGAATCTGAGCCAACAGTTTGATGCAGCAGCTTAAAAAGCCAATGCAATTCCAGGCTGCATCAATATGAGTATGCATTTGCTTGGTTTTAGTTCCAGGACTCCGCCCCCCCCCCATAGATACAAAAATCTGTGGGTGTTCAAGTCCCATTATATACAACAGCATAATAATATGGTTAAAAATAAAGTGACAAAATTGCTTTTTGGAATTTTAAAGAATATATTTTCAAGCCATGGAAAGTTGAATCCATGGGTGCAGAATCTGTGGATATGGAAGACCATCTGAATAGTGTCTAGATCAGGGGTAGGCAACCTTTTTGAGCTGGGGGCCGGGTTGCTGTCCCTCAGACAATTGGGGGGCCGAAGCAGCAAAAATAAATAAATAAATAAAAATGTAAAAGCATTTTAAAAATTAAAAAAAATATGATTGTACACTCTCTTAGCCCCAGAAAAGCCATGGCAAAACCCCTGTGGAGATTTTGCCAAGAAAACCCCAAGAACAAGTAATAACAACAATAATCAATATCATCATGATGGGCAGCGGCAGGGGGCAGCGGCGGCAGCGGCAGGACTGGCCTCGGGCCGGTCCAAAGGCCTCAGGGGGCCGCATCCAGCCCCCAGGCCTTAGGTTGCCTACCCCTGGTCTAGATCAAGGCAAGTAATAGTACCATTCTATTCTGCTTTGGTCAGATCTCATCTGGAATACTATGTCCAATTCTGGGAATCACAATTCAAGAACAATATTGACAAACTGGAGTATGTCCAAGGGAGGGACACCAGAATGGTAAAAAGTTCTGAAATCATGCCCTATGAGGAGTGGCTTAGGATGCAGGGTATGTTTAACCAGGAGAAGAGAAGTTTAAGAAGTGACATAATTGCCATGTTTAAATAATTGAAAGGCTATCATACTGAGGATAGTACAAGCGTGTTTTCTGCTGCTCCACAGGACACAGAGCAATGGATTCAAACTATAGGAATAGAGATTCAAGAACTTTCTGACACTAAGAGCCCAATGGAATATGCTCCTTCAGAGTGTGGTAGAGTCTCCAGTCTCTGGAGGTTTTAATTGGAGGCTGTATGGCCACCTGTCAGGGATGCACTGATTCTGTATTCCCGCATGGTAGGGGGGTTGGACTGGATAGCTCTTGTGGTCTGCTCCAACTATATGATTCTATGGATGATACTACAAACAGAAATAAAGGTTATTGTTTAAAGCAGGGGTAGGCAACCTTTCCCCTTTAAGGGCCGAGGGACTTCAGCTCCCAGAAGCCTCAGCCATGTTGGCCAATAGTCCCATGTTGGCCAATAGCTCCTGGGATTCTGGGAGCTGAAGTCCCTCGGCCCTTAAAGGGGAAAGGTTGCCTACCCCTGGTTTAAAGTGTGGTGAAAGAGAAAGTGGAAGACAGATGACATTCTAGGACAAGGACAGAAACAAATTCTGAAACCACTAAATATTACTTAAAGTACTAGTACACAAACTATACAACAGTATGAACAATATATGAATAGGCGGTGTGATGTCATGGGTAGAGTACAGGACTGTGACTTGAGAGATCTAGGTTCCATATTGAGCCAAAACACTCACTCTCTCCCATTCTCACAAGACTGTTTTAAGAATAAATTAAGAAGAAGAAGATCATCTATACCATTCTAAGATTGCTACAGGAAATGCAGGAAAAAATTGTAAATACTAAGTAACAAACAAGAACGCACAAAAATGCAAGTGAGGGGTGCAGAAGGTAAACTGAATCTATGATATTTGGGTGATTTATAGTATAATGCCAAGGATGTCCAACTCTTCGTCAAAAGCCAAATAAATACCATCATCATCATATGCCACTATGAATTACACTGCTGAAGTGAAAGAGCATTTGGGGTCACTAGAACTGGATTTTGTATATATGGGCTATGAATCCCATTCAGATCTGGCATTCAAAACAAGTTATTTTGTGTGGAACTCTTCAATACTAACTGTACTTCTTTTGCAACAGCTCCAGGGGATGGAAATCAGTATTCTAATAATACACTAAGTTGATCCCACCAGCCTGAAATCTGCTCATTTTTGGTTTACAGCACATGAACTGTGCTACTTGTCTCTAGTAATATTATTGGAAAAAACCTGCAAGGAGCCACATATCTTGTGTATCTATATTAGCCTATGAAAGTGCTGCGGAGAGGAAATAAAAATGTTTCCTTAAATAGAAAATAGCACACCAAGGGCTCAAGTAATGCAGTTACACAAAGAAATAATAATTTTGATTGCACTGATAAACCCTTTCTAAAAATCACAGAACAACATTTCTGGGAAGTGTAACCAATTGAAACAGTCAGCTCAGAATGAAGAGGAGAAAATGTTGTTTTGTAGAAATGAACTGTTTGCTCGTATTGTTTCAGATACAAAAGCAGGCTGTAAACAACCCTCACGTGTTTGCAAAGATATTAAGAGGAAAAGAACTGGAAAAAAGTTGTCCACAGAATGGAAAGCCTCCAGGAAGAACAAAATCTTGTACTTCTGCCAAATTCCTTACCTTGTTTTTAAGACTGGGTGGCCCAGATTTGACATTTTGACTCCATTCAGCTTTTGCCTGAGTTGGTTTTAATGTTCTTGATTCACTTATTGATTGAACTGCAATCACCCAGATGGGATGTATACCATCAACACAGTATTTATTTTCAGATATTGTTACCACTTTCATTCAATTTTGCAACATATTTGTTTGCAGCCAAGTCACAGGCTAGGGGCATACTAAGCCACTGACACTAAAGGGATATATAGCTGCATCGTTTCAAGACTTTATGGCAGAGAAAATAAGGCAGGGCTGGATGGTCCCATCCCTCCTCTCCTTTTGGCTGCAGGTAAAAACACTTTTGTGTTGGCAGGCTTTTTAAATTGAAGAGGGCTTGGCTTTTAAATGCTGTGCAAGTCAGATCAAGGTTATTATATAGTTTTTAATACATTTTAATGTGTTAAATTGTTTTTTAAACTTGTATTTACACTTTGGGATTGTTTTTAAATTGTACTGCTTTTAATTTGCTGTTAGCCACCCTATATTGGAGAAAGGCAAGGATATAAGCAAATAAATAAACAAGTATCTCTCTCAGAAGCAAGAACTTAATGGCGGTCAGTATTTAGCTATTCAGTGCTTTGGAGACAATTATGATCAGTTTACTGGCATAACTGAGCCTTGGACTCTGAATGCTGAGAAGATTATCTGAAGTGCTACTGGGAAATAGTTATTGTAAATACATTTAATTTTTTTTGTCAACTAGGCATTAACTAACCCGTGTTAATCACATGCAAGTGTACTGGTCTAAAAAGGCAAATCACTTGCAAAACAGATGAAAAAATGGGATTATAGCATGGATCTCCTCCAAAGTGGCAAAGTGCTTACTGTCCATCACTTACAATCTATCCCAGTGGCATCACTGGGGGGTGAGGGGAAAGCAGACCGACTGGATGACATGACCAGAGGGCAGTCGCTCATTGTCCATCTCAAGCCCCCCAAGCACTCCCCTCTGCCATCCAGGGCACTTCTTCTGGCCATCTGCTGCAGCCACTTGTGAGGCTGGGTGCTGCTGCCACCTGGAAGACCTTTTTGGGTCTGGCAGAGCTGCTAGCAAGGCCAGCAAAGGGCAGAAGGCAGCGGTGGCAGTGGTGGAAGCACACTACTTACCTTCCCCAGACGGAAGCACAGGGCAGGGCAGTGGGAAGGAGAGGACAGCAATGCAGGCAATGGTGTGGCAGGCAGCTGGGTGAGGACGGAAGTGGCGGCAATGGCCTTCTGCCACATCTCCTTCTGCCACCCCCACCGCTCTCTCCCCAGTCATAGTTGGCAAAAATAAATAAATGCAAAAACACATTCGCACACACACCATGCAAGTACACACACATACACACACCACCTTGCAAGGGGCACTATGACAAGAGAGGAAGGTGGCTTTTCTTGCCCTGATCGATTGCTACCGCAACCCTGTAGGTGCTCTTTCTCCCTCCACAGACACACATTTTGTTCTGGTTCTCTCTCTCTCCTCCGTTTGTGTGAATCTTGTCTCTGCTTCCCTGGAGACATGGGACAGAGCTCCAGTACATTCCTCCTTGGTCTGAGCATCCTCCTTACTTGCTGGTCCTAAAGCTAATCCAGTTTCACCTCTCATCCTTTCACCCATTTATTCTTTTTTTTTTCTAGGTCAAGCCTGAGCAACCACTGTTCCCTTTGAGCTCCTGTAAAGAGGTTCAAAGAAAGATCCTGTGTGTTGAAAGATCAGGGTTAATCTGGTTCCCCCCCCCCTTTTTTTTTTTTTTTTTTTTGTGTGTGGCAGCTTCTCATCTTTCTTGCTTTCTGCTTTTTCATAGGCATGGAGTAATCTAGCTTTCATCCCACTCCACAAAACATGCCCCCTTATGAAGTTTTGGACTGCAGTTCCCATTATCCCCAACCGTTTGGCCATGCAGGTTGAGGCTAGTGGGAATTAGGTTTGTGAGAAGTTAGGTTTACCAAACAAAGGGGCAGTTTTCAAAAGTGGTTCTTTTAGACTGGCACCTGTCACAGGAGTGTCTCTATCATTTGTGTGAATGTGTATAGCCTAGAATAGTCAAAGTGGTAGTGTTAAAAGAGATCAGGGCCAGTCTATGAGCCATCAGCTGCCAGCCCCTGTTGAATTTCCAGGAGATAGATGATGATGATGATGATGATGATGATAGTTTATTTCTAGATAGAAACAATTGTAGTCACAATGGTCACAAATACGGTGCCAGCCCCAGCTCCATCAGACAGCTTGAGAATCACTGGCCTAGAAAGACCCAGAGAGAGAGAGAACCAATTTTTTCGGGGTACCTGTATAGTGTTGGGGAGGAGGTTGCAGTCTTTTATGGATGGGGGAAATGAGGGACAAGGGGAGACTTTCCCTCCACACATGGTTCTTTCTGAAACCTAATGGACATGGAGCCATACTTATTCTGTGTGTGAAAGAGAGAGGAGTGTTGATATACATATTATGTGTTGCTATTTATGAATGATGCAGGACTTGAACACATTCACAGGGCTTTCTGGGAGTTACAGTCCAAAAAAGTAGTTTTCCTGCAACTACGAAATGAATACTTGTTTATGTTGGTCTGCATCCTACTGTTTGTTCAAATCAGAGCAAACCTATGTGATTCCCCTACACTGATTATTGTTGTGTGCCTTCAAGTCATTTCTGATTTATGTTAACTATAATGGGAATCTGCTATGGGGTCTTCTTGGCAAGATTTGTTAAGAGGGGGGTTGCCTCTGCCATTCTCTGCACCTGAGAGTGTGACTTGCTCATGGCCACTCAGTGGGTTTCCATGGCTGGGCACTGATTTCAAACACGGTCTCTGAGAGTCCTAGTCTAACACTCACAACACCTCATGGTGGCTCTCCATACTGATTCCTCATTCAACAATTGATTTAGCCAGTCTACTCTAGTTGTAACCAAAAGGAATGGGGCCTCTATGTGTACGTGCATGTGCGCATGTACAAGTACGTGTGTTTGCTGGCCAAGGAAGCCCTGGAATAAACCCATTGCTCCAGTGTCCCTGGTTGGCCAAATAGACCACCTGTTTCCTAGCACAGGGGTGCACAGTTTTTTCCACCTTGGGTGACAAGGCATTGGCAAGCTACAAGGAGTCAGTGCATAACTCCTACACAGATAGGTGTGCCTTGGATGGGGATGGGATGGGCATGGTGTATGCTTCAGCTGTAAAAAAATTTATTGTGTTATAAAGGTGTTTTAAATTATTTTGATTTTGTACTTTTAACAGATTTTTTTTTTTAAAAAAAAAACCTTTTGTATAATAATGAACTTTGTTTTAACTTGTAAGCCACTTTGAGCCTCATGCCAAAAGAAAGGCTGGACATAAATTGAATAAATAAATAACTAGCTCAATGCCATTGCAGGCACTGCCCTTTGGTGACACTTCCTTAGCATGCCCACCTTTTGCAGTATACCAAAGGAGAAAACCTGAACAAGTGAATACGTTGATATATTTATCCTCCTGTTCTGTGAATTAGAAAAAAAGGGTAAGAAGTTGGATAAGAAAGAGAGAAAGCTGACCACAACTAGACAAATTCCTTGCCATGTTTCCTGATTTTTGCAGGGGCAGTAGTCAGAGCACAGCCTTGGTTGGCCCTGATATTGCTGCAATATATTGACATAATTTACAGGGTGTATGGCCAAATGTTGATGGCCAAATTTCTTTATGATGAAGTTTTCAAAGTGCCACCATCAATCCTGAGGGAAATTAAATGGTACCATACTTTGGTTGCCAATAAGGGTTTCAGTCCTGATGTTTACTTCCAACTAGAATAAACCCATGAGAGCCAATAGTGGTTTGAGCCTTGGACTAGGCAAGGGTTCAAATTTCCACTCAGCCATGGAAACCCACAGGGTGACTTTGGGCAAGCCACATTTCTCAGCTTCAAAGAAAGGCAAAGGCAATCTCTGAACAAATTCTGCCAAGAAAACCCTGTGACAAGTTCACTTTAGGGTCGCCATAAATCAGAAATTACTTGAAGGCACACAACAATAATAAACCCATTAGATCAATTGTTGAATTAATGATCAATGCACAAGTATATTCCATTCATTCTATATATCTTATTACCTTCAAATCTAAGGGTATCCTGTACTTTTATATTTAAATCATTGTCTAATATAGCTTTCTATCTTATCCATATTTCGTTTCTTTTTGGATCTCTACAATATAGAGTCTCGTGGGTGGGTGGGGGGGGCAGCCATGCTGGTAGTTTTGGGCCTATTCTACTTTTATATTTGTTCCAGATATGAAAAACTGACACTCTAATATAGTAGTTGTTAAAATTTCGCTTAGCTTTGACCTTATCATAAAAAAGCATGCCATCCGAATATGATACCAGAGCTTTCAAGCTTTAACAGTTTTTTTGTTTTCTAAAGTTAGCCACTTCCTCAGCCATATAAGACACCTGGCTTCAGAATATAAACTCAACTTTGGGAAGGCTAAGCCTTCTCTACACTTTTGAGACTAAACTGAGAAAAAGACATTTCTAGCATAAGCTTTCAAGGACTGGAATCCACTGGTATTTGATGGACTGAAGTTCATGAAAGCTTATGCTAGAAACTTCTCAGAAATTTGAGGCTTAGGGCCTTTACAGAGTGCCAGATATAGTGCAAATTGAGTCCACTTTAACTGTCCTGGCTCAGTGCTAGGGAATCATGGGAATTGTATTTTTTTCTGGGACATTGAGCCTTCTCTGCCAGAGAGCTCTGATGCCACAAAAAACTACAGTTCCCATGATTCCTTAGCACTGAGCCAGGACAGTTAAAGTAGCCTCAATTTGCACTATTTCTGGCAGTCTGTAAAGGCCCTTAGTTGGTCTTCAGAATTCTACAAGCTTCCTTTATAACTGTTTATCATATAAAAATGTGAGGGTTTTAAAATCAGTAAATAGATGCATTCTCAAAAGCAAATCTTGATTTTGCCATTTCACATAAGGGACACCATTTTATGATGCCACCGAATTTAATGGGACTTGAACAGCCATGGATTTTGGTATCCACTGGGAGTCCTGGAACCAAACCCTAACGAATACCAAGGGCCCACAGTACAAAGAACATTAGCAAAAATTCTGTATCGTCTGGTATAGGAGGAGGTCCATGGGGGTGACACCACAAGTTATCACACTGGGTGACACCAATCCTAGTGACGCCCTGATCTATCCACAATACAAAATCATCTCCCCCATCCCATCCCTAGCAATACACTGACCGACTGTACTCTTCCATCCCTCAAGTGGATGGCTTTATGCAGGAGAGAATGATTTCGGCCTCATCCAAGATGTGCTTTAGTGCTAACCTCCATCAACTAAATTAACCACATTATAGAGAGCTTGTGCCTACTCCCTCAATTGCTGGTTTACAGCAATCATGCCCTTTCTTTTCTTTTTTTCTTTTTAGCTTGTTATTGCAACTGTAATAATGCATCAATAGAAATGAAGAATGCTGTGACATTAGTCATCTGGCAGCACACAAGAGTCAAAAACACACTGACATCTCAGTATCCCTGGGGTACTCTTAATTGCTACAATTAATTCTGGCTTGTCCACTAAACTCTTTGCTCATTCAAACCTGCATAATGAAGTGGCAAAGTACTGCCTTAAGTTTTTTACTAGCTTATTATGCGTGTTGAATTGCCTCAACAACTGGGAAAGAGTAAGAATGACAGGAGAAAAGCCTACTTCAGTGATGTTTTAATAGAACATTTCTCTTTATAACCCTTTTTACAAATAGCTAGATTACCACCTCAACTGGTATCTCACTATTTAAATGAAGTCCTGTTTGACAAAAAAGCTGAAAAAAGCAAAATAGTGCACCAAGATATTAATATATTGTATGATTCTCAGAATAAAACTGTTTTGTTCACACAATTTAATGCCAAGACACAACCTAAAACTGTCCACTTGCTCTTGTAATACTGAATGGCCTATTTAGAATCGGATGTTGCCTGTCTCTGCTCATCCCAGTTATGGGATAGAAAATACAAATACAAGTCCTCTTGTCCCCTAAAACAGGACTCCTGCTTGCTCTACTGAACTCAAACATTAAATAATCAGTGTACAATGAAAAAGTAGGGCAGGAGCTAGCCAACAATTATTCTACAAACATTTCCCCCCACATAAACTTGTCCATAAGGCTTTCACAGTTATCTCTGCAGGCAGGCTGTAAATTATGTGCCATATTTAATCAAGAACTGAGTTCCTGATAAGGATGTATTTTACACTATAGTGCTAAAAACCTTTTAAAATGTTACCTGGTGTCGACAACACATCTCTTTGAGTATTACAACTCTACAAGATAAATACAGTGGGATAGAATGAACAAAAATGACCTGCTTATTGGCAATATCAATAAAATTCTTTGCACTTCACATCCTTGCCTACATTAGGAAAAGGTACATGTGAAACAGAGCAAGATAAAAGCAGGAAAAAACTCTCGAATACACACTTTGATTCGATCTCTGTAATGTCACACCTTTAATAGTAGGTGAAGATTTTTTTTATTTTTTAAAAAAATTACTGATTCTAAAACTCTCACATTTTTATATGATAAAAGAAGCTTGTATAATTCTGGAGACCAACTAAGTCTCAAATTTCTAAGAAGTTTCTAGCATAACCTTTCATGAACTTCAGTTCATCAAATGCCAGTGGATTCTAGTCCTGGAAAGCTTATGCTAGAAATCTTTTTCTCAGTTTAGTCTCAAAAGTGCTACAGGTTACTAATTTTTACATGACAGTATGCAAGTGTGAACATAAGACAAGTCATTCATATTATACTTTCATAAATATGCATGGAATGGAAATAACCAAAACAGCATTTTTCTGGTTTGTAATTGTAGTAGTAATCTGGCCTTGTATTAGTAAGGATGAGGAGTAGCTTTAAAATATTTAAATAAATAAAAATGTAATGGTTTGTGTAATCAGCTGGAATCCTTCACTGTGTCACGGAGCATACAAACTCTTGGTCACAAGCAACAAGATCTATCAAAACAGAACAGTCTGTTCTCAAATCTCAGGTTGGCATTCAGATGACTTTCTACTGTAAGAATGTCTTGCATGTTGCACTGCCAAGTACTCAGATCTCCAACTTCACATCTATCACTGAAAGTAACTATTTCAGGCAATTAATTGCACAACATTTCATTTTGTTTTCAACTTTACATCAGGACAGAAAGGTAATAAAGTTTTAAGGAAATAACTGAGATGATCTGGGATGCTTATTCTCTGGATTAAAGTCTCAATATACAGGAATATATTAATGTGAGGAAATAAAAATGGCTTATACAAACAGCTTATATAAAAACAGCCTCATAGGTTTTACAAAATGTGATTTAACACTGCAAATACTGCACTCTTCAATAGTGTACTATTATCCCCTGGAAAGAGACAATAGTGTACTATCATCTACTGGAAAAAAACAAACTGAAAAAGTACCCTAAGAGAGGATGTTTTTCTCTATTTTCCCCTCAGACCTTCACATTGTTATAGAGAGGTTCAAGGATGTTGGTCTGGTTCAGGGATCTCAGGGTTGAGGGTTTTTAGTGTGTCAGAATCAGAGGTGAATAGGCTAGCCAATGGTTCCTCAGCCCCAAGCCCATTTCCAGACTATTACTGGCTCCAAGGCCATGGCAGCCTGCAAGCAAACAGAGGTTTGAGATTTATTTTTTATGTGGCATCCCTACTATCATCAAGTAGGGATCATCACATTATTTACTCTATGCATGGTAACGTATGCATGTAAATATCTAATGCTCTTTGTAACAGAAACTATCATACAAGTGATGCAAACGGTGCAAGCATATTTGAAGTACAGCAGATAAAGAGTAAATTATATACAGTATTTTCTGGCGTGTAAGACTACTTTTTAACCCAGGAAAATCTTCTCCAAAGTCGGGGGTCGTCTTATACGCCGGGCCAAGGAGGAGGAGGAAGAAGGGGTGGCGCGGCGTGAGGCGGGAGGAGGAGGAAGAGAGGAAGTCCAGGTCAGAGGAGGAGGAGGAGGAGGGGGAAAGAAAGGGTGGCATGGTGTGGCGTGAGGCAGGAGGAGGAAGCAGCAGCGGATAAGAGGTGAACCCCTGTTCTGGGGTTTTCTTGGCAAGACTGGTTCAGAGGAGGTTTGCCATTGCCTTCCCCTGAGGCTGAGAGTGTGTGACTTGTCCAAGTTCACCCAGTGGGTTTCATGGCAGAGTGGGGAATCAAACCCAGGTCTCCAGAGTGGTAGTCCAACACTCAAACCACTACACCATGCTGGCTATTCCCATGTACTACCTATGAAACAATTGCAGACCCTAAGGCAACCTTATAATGGGGTTTTCTTGGCATGTTTCTTCCAATGGGGGTTGCCATTACCATCCTCTGAGGCTGAGATTGTGTGACATGCCCAGGGTCACTTACTTGGCCGCAAATTGTACATACCCCAGAATGCATCACCTAGGATATTGGCAGTCCTTCCCCCCAACACTTTCTCATTTTCCCCCATTGGAAGAGGGGTAATTTTATACGGCGAGTATATCCCAAACTCTATATTTTAACTGGAAAAGTTGGGGGTCGTCTTATACGCCAGAAAATACGGTAAGTTAAGAGAACACCTCTTTACCAGAAGTAATAATTTACTCTGGCTAAAAACTTAGGCCAAACTAGCCACATAATTATAACAAAATTATGTGATTGACTTTGTCCAATCATGATAATTGTGTTAAAATAGCAGGGTATATTATAAATTATTTGCCTTAGTGTCTTGACCATTAAAAATCTCATGAAACATGTTGAAGCACGCAGAATTCTAGTCATCAATTGCATAGAGTACTGTGTGTTTTAACAAGTTTCATGAGATTTTTAATGTTCTTCAGACTTGGGCAGTTAAAACTCTAGAACACAACTTGTAATTTTTAGAACTGAAAGTATCAACTGGGAATCCAAATTTTGATGCCTCCCATTATATGTCATTGGAAATCAATAAATGCTTCCACTCTCCCCACCAGTTTTTCTGCACTGGGTGATTAACCAACTACTAAAGATCTCAGATAAGATATTTTTCGGAAGCTTAGCTCAAAGTAGAATGAAGACTATTGTTCAACCTTAAATACTAAAACAAGTACTGTATATACTCATGTGTAAGTGAGAAATATTAGTCAAAAAATTGACCCCCAAAACCTGAGTTGACTTATCCAGGGGTCAGTGTAAATACTGTACTTTAACTCTTATAAAAAGAGGAACCATCCTCAGATGAAAGACAAAAGTGTAATCTGTTCTGGAAGCACTGAACCCCCCCCCCCCACTCTCTCATCCATCCTGCCTTTCCTATGAGAACAGTTATGCCAGATGAACTTTAGTAGGTTCTTTGGCATTGTGTTCCTTTGCTTTTTTCCTGGAAACTTTGCTTTGTTACATACCCCTAAGTTTTACCTTTGACTTATCCATGGGTCATATCAAAATCCATAATTTTGCCCCCAAAACCTACCCTCAACTTATACATGAGGTTGACTTATAGTTGAATATATATGGTAATATCTTATGGTCAATTCTGAGGTCATGATATGTTCCTGAAAAAACACATGTTGTACAATTAATTAACAATTGTAACATAACATTTACAAGAGACTTATAAACTAATGGGGAACAGTCTAATCCATACTTCCCTATTAAAGAGGACTCTAAGTATAACCAGGTCCATGCATATTTAACATAGGAGTTTATCACACAGGGAGCCCCGTGCAGAAACGGGCTTTAAAGTAAAAAAAAAAAACACCCGCAAAAGCGGAAGCTTTCAATGAACGGGATTTCTCTCATTCTGCCCTGTGTGAAAAGTGAAAGCGCTGTTAAAAGGAGGTTAATCCGAACGGAAATTAGACAAACACTGCTTCTTTTTACTTTCGGGATCTTCCGAAAGTAAAAAGAAGCAGTTTTTGTCTAATTTCCGTTCGGATTAACCTCCTTTTAACAGCGACGTCGTCTGAAAAAATACCCGCTTTTGCGGGTTTTTTCTAATTTAAAGCCCTGCTTCCGCACGGGATTTCCCACATGCGATAAACTCCATATTTAAAGTCCAGTTCTTATAATGGAGACTGAGCACATGTAGGAATGAGTGTATGATAATCCAAGTGATTATAGCTTGCCCAAAGGAAGCACCATTAGGAGACTAATACTCAGTTCAGAAGTGCTTAACCTAAGAATCAGATTGCAGAGTAGGAGTCAAGTAGGACATAAATGATCATTTTGCTTATTTCTTTAGAACAGAGGAAGTCATAGGCCAGTGATGGCGAACGTTTTAGGCACCGAGTGCCAAAACAGCCTTCTGGCACAAAGTGTTACCGTCTCTGGAAGCAAATGAAGGCCTGGGACGGCTAGGAGAAGGAGGGACAGGTGGTGGCGCAGTGGTTAAATGCCTTGTACTGCAGCCACTCTCTCATAAACCACAAGGTTGCGAGTTCAATACCAGCCAGGGCTGAGGCTCGACTCAGGCCTGTATCCTTCCGAGGTCGCTAAAATGTGTACCCAGAATGTTGGGGGGCAATCAGCTCACAGTTGTAAAACGCTTAGACCCCCCATAGCGTGGTATGAAGCGGTATATAAATGAAGCTGCTTTACACCTTTTTCTCCTCTTCCCTGCTCTGTGTGCCTGGGGAAATGGCTTCATGTGCCATCTCTGGCACGCATGCCATAGGTTCGCCAACATGGTCATAGGTAATTAGTTTGCTACACTGTTAACAAAGCAGCTATAGGGGAGGCAAGCTCTGCTGTACATATGCAAATGTTTACACAAATACAAAAGCACTTGCTGGATCAGCATTCATGTACAAACTTTTAAAATTTAACAATTTATATCCCACATATTATTTCTGTCAAATTTGGATGACATATCTGTAACAACAGCATATCAAGCTGCTGTTTTTTCCTCCCAATATTCTCACTACTGATTATTTCAAACTAGATAGATAGATAGATAGATAGATAGGGGTTTGGATGGCCCAGTATCGCTACAGGATGAATTTTGTATTTTGTTGATTAATTTAAATTAAAGTATGGTTTCCACAAACCATTAAGCCTTACAGCAAACAACATTACATGTTTGAAGGGAAACCCTTTGATAATGTCTAATACTACTGCTCATATTTACCCATACCTTGTTAGTGTGAGCCTTCAAGTCGTTTCCGACCTATGGTGACCCTAAGGCAAACCTACCATGGGAGTTTCTAGGGCTGAGAGTATGTGACAATCCAAGCATACCCAGTGGGTTCCCATGGCTGAGTGGGGAATTGAACCCTGATCTCCAGAGTTGTAATTCAATGCTCAAACCACTACATAGTGATTATTATCTTAGTCAGCTTAAAATTAGTTATATCCAAAGAACACTTTAATTACTTTAACTCTAACATGATGATGTTTTGCTAATGCAACACGACTATTTCCTTGAAGATCTATCTAGGCTTCTGAAATTTAGCAATGTAACCATCAGTTTGAATATATGTATCTATTAACAGTTCTGACTATGGCAGAGATTGGGTAGGCTTACTACCATTAAACTGGCAGTCCTTTATTTTATTTCTGACACTACTTACTATAATTAACATGAATAACTAACGGTCAAATATAGAGAAGATTCACTGCACTCTACCAATTAAGAGCACTAAAATTACTAGTTGGAAATTTTTAAGTAGACAAACTGGGCAGCAAAGTTTCGAAGTTGGCGCCAGAAATCATAACATCCCAAGCCAAAAAGGCAAATTCTACAGTAAACATGCCAGATATGATCTATGTCAGCCATTTACTCATTTGATTTGGATTTTTAGCAGTACCCTGAAAACTAAATGAAGGGGTTTTCTGAAGTCGTTTACACTGAACAGGTGAGTTATAATTAAATTATGCTGCCTTTTCTTTTTTTAGCCCGAGATTTTTTTAAAAAGTGGTATAAATATACTTTCCAGATTAAACAATGCAAGGACAGCTAAACGTGGAAGGAAAAAGTGATGAAGACATGAAAGGAATGTTTTTAAAAGTTATTTTTATAACCAAACCCAAATTGAATCAGCTTTTCTACCTTGCACTTGAATTCACCATCCCTTCCCAAACACCTATTGCAGTAGTTCTCTTATCTTTGTGACCCTTTTACATGTGGACGTCCTCCTTGCTCAAAGTGGTGTATGAATAAAAAGATTTCGTTTGTTTAATGTGCATATTTTCATTTGCACATTCATGCATATCCATATTGTAAAACGGGATAAGGAAATAATATCAAATTAGAACAGTTTTGTTTAAATAAATTCAATACTTAATACATGTACATTTTATACATACTGTCTCACACACAGCCACACTCACATACAACAATGCTCAGATAGATGCTTTTGCATTCTTTCACTCACACACACTCATTTACTATCTCACACACAAGTCACATGGAAACTTTCATTCTCTTGTGTCTATGTACAAGTGCATATACAAGTACATATGAGAATATGTCAAAAAGAGATTACGAGTGTGACTGGGTGTGTATATGTGAGAGAGGCAGAAATTGTATGTGAGACTGTATGTGAATTAATGTATCTGAGGGAGGGAGTGTCAGACAAAAAGCATCATTGAATGTATGTGAGAGAGAATTAGTGTGCGAGAGAAAGTCACTCAGACTGCAGTACATGCCATGAGACTGACAATAAGAGCTGTCCAACAGTGAAACATACTCCCTTGGAGAGTGATGAAGTCTCTTTCTTTGGAGATCTTTAAACAGAGACTGGATGGCCATCTGTTTGGGGTATTTGATTGTGAGTTCCTGCATAGCAGGGGTTGGACTGGATAGCCCTTGGGGCTCTTCCAACTCTATGATTCTATGAGAGACTGTGAGTGTGAAAAAGTCACATTGTGTGTGAGAGAGAATCAGCATGTGGGAGAGTTTGAGAATTTGTGTGAATCAGTGTCTGTGAGGAAGGGAGAGAGACCATGACTCGAGTGTGTGTGCATGCAAGAATTAATTGGTTAGGAGCTTGTGAGGGAGAAAACAAGCAAGCAAGAAAAAGCATGCAGCTGACTCTGTATGTGGGTGTGCATGTGCAAGTATGAGAGAGACTGGTGTATGTCTCAAACAAAGAGATGAATGAACCTCATTTTTTGAAACTGAAAGAAATTCTACTTAGAGAAATGGGTCAGCAAATCAGAGAATTAGTGTGAACGAATCCCTGCAAGAGTGAGAGTGTGAAAGAAAGAGTGAAAGTGTGACTGTGTGTGAGAGAGAACGAACGTACATATGTGATAGTGCTGAGGGGGTCAGAGAAACAAGGCCTCTTGTGAGCTGGTTCAAATCTTACGCTACCCCGATACCTCCAAATGCACAAAGACTTCTTTGTTCATCCTCCTCTCCTTCAGCACCATCCATCCCCTGCTTCAACCACTCACCTTACTGGACCAGAGGACCAGCATGTCATGTGCCTCCTCCTGCAAGTGGGAGTCCCTAGCCAACCCTCCTCGCCTTTCTCTTGTCCCCCGGGGCAGAAAAGGTTTGGGAAGAGGAGGAGGATCAAGGCCTCCAAGTCCCACACACCCCCTTGAGTTTGTCTTGCACCTCCCCTACGGGTCCCACACCACCATTTGAGAACCACTGACCTATTGGGAACAGAAGGTATAAATGGTCATATAGACCAAAAGACCTTCCCTTCCACACTGAACATAACAGTGCATCTTTCCAAGTTTGTATTCATCTCCTGAAATTCAAGCTGCAATGTTCAGTATCTATAGCTAATTAAAACACACCAACGCCTCCACAGCATCAAACTGGCAAAGAGGTTACTAACTTGCATTTATCTGAAAATCCAGCATAGTACAGAAATATATAAATTCCCATATGAACTGGGACAGTTCCCATGTATGAACTGGGTGACCAGACTTCCTCCTTTTCCAGGACATGTCTTATACTGTATACTCATGTATAAGTCTAGAAATTTTAGTCAAAAAATTGGACCAAAAAACCCTGCATCAACTCATCCACGGCACAATGTAAGTACTGTACTTTAACTTTTTATTTTAAAAAGGAACCAACCCTGGTGAAAGACAAGAGCGTAATCTGTCCCGGAAGCACTGACTCCCCTCTATTCTCTCATCCATCCAGCCTGAACTATGAGCAAAAATATGCCTGAACTATGAGCAAAAACAATGTTTTTTTGGCATTGTTTTCCTGTACTTCATTTTTTTTAAATACTTTGTTACATGCCTCTAAGTTTTACCCTCAACTTAACTATGGGTCATGTCAAAATCCATAATTTTGGCCCCATAATTTTGATGCATACATAAAATTAACTTATAGTTGAGTATACACCATATTTCAACCTTCTCCCCAGGAGAAATTTCAAAAAGTCATCCATTCTGTGCATGACTAAGTACTAGGAATTCATATTTATATTAGTGTTTTTAGCTTTTATTTAGCAATGGATTACATTTTTCTTTAATGTTCTATATTTTATAGTGCCTTGTCCTCCTTTGAGATTAGGATATCTGGTCACCCTGAGATAGGACAACAGTAACGTGCAGGAAGGATCCTGCTCCAATCTGATAGTCGTAACAGTGAAGAAATATTTCCAACAGTTAGAAGTCATCATGTATCACCCTTGGACACAAACAGAGATATCTTCCAAGTTTTTCAGTATCAAATGACCAATTATTTCCATCCTACATAGTGAACACACATCCTTCTGGAAGCGGGGAGAGCAAAACAGGGAGATACAGTGCTCCATGTTTGCTTTTAATTGTGTTACAAACACAACATTTGCTTTCCTCTCAAATAAGCAAATGAAGCACTTGTAATAGCATCTGCAAATACTGTAGCTCCAGCAACAGCTTATGTTTAACGCACCACAGAGAAATGACTGCAATGAGTGCAAATTCCCAGACTACATGAAACACATCCTTTTAAATGGATTAACAGTAGCTACCTTGCCTGTTCCAAGCAACTAATGCACTCTTTTTCATTATCTGTACTCCTCATGCAAAATACACAAGTCACCAATCCCATGCTGTATAATGCCTTAACCTACAAATGATTACCGCAGTATGTTACTTACTTACTTATCAAGTAACTTCAATTTATACCTGCCTGGTTAAGAAAAAGCACAATGCAGAAATGTAAAAATGCACTCAGTGTTTGGAGCAAAAATGTTCAGGCTTCTAATCCTAGAACAGATGCTTTCCCAAATTGAATTTATACAGGAGTGAGTACTCCTCCGAAGTCCAAGGGAGTATAGGTCCTTCATCAGACCTCAGTGGGTTATGCCTGCCAATGTCCTCTCCTATTTTTTTCAAGGTAAAATGAACCCCATCTCTGGGGGGTGGGGGGTGCCTTATTTTTCATACCCAGGGCCAGAAGTGTCACTTCTGGTTTTAGAAAAAAAGAGCTAAAAATGGGAGGGGTTTTGAAATTGTCCCCATGCTGCCTAAAGATCACAGGGGCATTTTGGGTCAAAACAATTACAGAGGAGAGTACAAAAATGACTTTGGAGGCTGTTTGCAGACTGTACTGTACTCTCCAATCTGGCTGTATATTCCATCAACTTCCTATCTATACCCATCTGAACAATTACTGAGAAGAGAAATAAGCCATTACTGAAGGCACACAGATTAACAGATTTCCAATGTGAGAAAATAACAAGAGTATCATTTGACTTTGATTCCTATGCATTTTCCATTATCTGGGCAAGCTGTTAGATTTGAAACTCTGGTTGCCAGAAAAAGTAAAAGATGTACCTATAATATCATTGGGAGTGAAGGCTGATATTGATAAATGAAAGTCTTCATGACGTGCCATTATTATCACTGCTACTACTAGTAACAAAGTATTTTTGATTAAAAGCTTGCTTGACTTACGATTCCTGACTTGTCTTAAAAACAAACCAGGAATCCTGATCCAGATGTAGGACTCCAAGCTTGCACTTGCTAGTGTCTTCCTGGTGGGTTCAACTTATTTTTGCTGGCAGCAGGCGTGAAATGGATGTGATCTGGCAGTGTGCAATAGTACATTTACACGTTATATATTATAATTACACACAGTCTAAGAAAACATCTTGAAAGAAGAAACTAGCTGTAATTGTTAACATTTTGGCAAAAATACAGAGATCATTTGAAGACAATACAATATCACTCTCTTTCCAGCTATAGTTTGAATTTATTAGCAAACCTTAGAAAAAACTAATTTACAATGTTTTCAATCACTTTTCTCAACACCTTTAGATATACCTTTTGTAAATAAACTAATTCCCAAATGCAACAAAATATTACTCATGGTTTTGTTTGTAAGTAACCAATCACATGGTCTTTATTTCTTACTTGCTCCATCCACCCTAGTTTTAATACACAGAAGGATCCATTAAACCTGAAAGACCAAGATAAGCAAGCAGCTGGAAGTAACAGCTTCACCAATGCAACACTTTGAAGCTCTTTGAAAACAGAAAGCAGTATTGAAGGAAGCATTTTTTTCTCTCCTTTGAATTTTGCTGACTGGAAGCTGCCAAGTCAGATAGCAGCTGACATACCAGAGAATGAGCAAGTTATTTAACTTTCCTGAGAACTGGTACTGTGAAAACTTTTATACAATCTTCCCACAGCACAGTTCGGAAGAATGAAGGCCCCAAATCACCCCAAACCTATTTACCAGTTTAAGCTCCCAAAGTGATGTTGTAAATTTTTGCTTATAATGGCTCCACCAGAGATTGACATTTTGAACCAACAGCACTATTTGGAACCAACAAACAGGAATACCATAGTTCCAGATCCCAATTCTGGCAGGCATTAAATGCCATTAATTTCTCTTTTTTCTGCCGAAGAGTGAAGTATTAATCATGAATGCACAGATGGGGGACACCTGGCTTGACAACATTACATGTGAAAGGGAACTAGGAATCCAAGTGGACTACATATTGAACACGAGTCAACAGTGTGATGTTGGCAGCTAAAAAAGCTAATATGATTATAGGCTGTATCAATAGAGGTATAGTGTCTAGATCAGGGGTAGGCAACCTTTCCCCTTTAAGGGCCGAGGGACTTCAGCTCCCAGAAGCCTCAGCCATGTTGGCCAATATTCCCATGTTGGCCAATAGCTCCTGGGATTCTGGGAGCTGAAGTCCCTCGGCCTTAAAGGGGAAAGGTTGCCTACCCCTGGTCTAGATCAAGGGAAGTAATAGTACCACATTATTCTACTTTGGGCAGGCCTCACCTGGAGAACTGTCCAGTTCTGAGCACCACAGTTCAAAAAGGATGCTGACAAGCTGAAGTGTGTCCAGAGAAGGTTGACTAAAATGATTAAGGCCTGGAAACCATGCCCTGTGAGGAGAGGCTTAGGGAGCTGGGTATGTTTAGCCTGGAGAAGAGAAGGTTAAGAGGTGATACAAGAGTCCTATTTAAATATCTGAAGGGATGTCATGCTGAAGATGGAGCAAGTTTTTTTTCTGCAGCTCCAGAAAATAGGAATCTACAGGAAAAGAGATTCCACCTAAACATTAGGAAGAACTTCCTGACAGTAAGACCTGTTCAACAGTGGAATATGCTACTGACTTTTTTGGTAGCATCTAAATTGGCACTTTTATAACATTTGGCTCAGGTGCTGCTTGGATGAATTATTAGACAACACTGCTTTAAAGTAAGTATATTTCTATATCCACACTAGAAGCAAGCATTGTGTGGTGGTTTGAGCACTGGACTGACTCGAGATCAGTTTGATTCCCCGCTTGGCCATGGAAACCCACTGGGTAACATTTGGTTCCTCACATACTCTCAGCCCCAGTAAACCCTGATAGGTTCATATTGAAGTCGCCATAAGGGTCTGAACAGACTGCCAGAAATAATCCATCTTGAGACCACTTTAACTGCCCTGGCTCAGTGCTAGGGAAACATGGGAAATGTAGTTTATTATGGCACCAGAGCTCTCTGACAGAGAAGGCTCAATGTCTCAGAAAAAAAACTACAATTCTCATGATTCCCTAGCATGGAGCCAGGACAGTTAAGGTGGTCTCAAGATGAATTATTTCTGGCAGTCTGTTCAGGCCCTAAGTCTGAAACAAAGTCACACAATAACTGTCCACAGTGCACAATCTGAGTAAAAAAAATCTTGTCTTCTCCTGTCTCTACATTTTAGTAATCCAGAGTAGTATTCTATTTCAAAATTTACATAGAACTACACCTACATGTTAGGAATTTTATAATTTTTCAGCTGAAGAAATGTAAATAATGTCAAAGTTTTAGTGAACTATCATATATGGATTTTTTTAAAACTCTCAGATAAAACTGTTACAGATCTACAGCATTTGTTCTATTTTCTGTGGACAAGGAAAGTTGACAGCTACTGAGGACAAATGTTCCACCTTGCATGAATGCATTTTCTGCCTCTGGACCACAAATACCACAGATTAAGGGAGTTAAAGTTTTTAAAACTGTCAGGATGAAGGGTTTAAAAGTTTTTCATTTGTTCCAAAAAAGAAACCATTTCACAAGAGGTTTTCCCCCAATTCTCAATTTCACAAGTGGAAAAGTTACAAAATTGAAAAACTAAAACTGTTTCTATATAAAATAGGGGGGGAAATTAGAAAAAATGTAAAAAATGTTTTGCTGAGCCTTTTTTCTGTATTTTCCCCCAGGTCTTCACAGATCCACCCTAGAATTTCTTCAAGAGAGAAGACAGATAGATCACCACTGAATCCCTATGTATGAAACCCTGGATCCAGCCACAATAAATCAATTAAGAGAACATATGCAGAGTACAAAGAATATTAACAATCACTGTAATTGCCATTTTGCCATTTTCACCTCTCCTGTTTCTAGGCATAATAATGGTTGAGAGATACATTTCTATGGGGAACAGAAAGCAACGCTAAAATATTAATATTTTAATGGCCAGATTTCTGGGCATTTTACCTCAGGCATACCACTTCAGGGATCTGTTTGACAGACAGTTAATTATTCCAGGGCTGACAGACACTTTCCTTCCTCATTGCTTGAAACCATATGGCTGGTAGGAAAAATACAATAAAATTAATCTGTTTGGAACACAGGAGGTTATTTTTCCATAGGTGGTAATGTCACATTATTGGGTTCTGTTACAAAATTCATGCCGATCATTTGGCAGGATTAATAAAAGAAGCAAATTCATAGAAAAGCACCTTTTGGAGTCATGAGAGCTTGCTAACATCTCCTAAGTATTCCCTTCTCCTGAATGATTTACTCCTTTAGTACTGCCTTTTTGTTGTTGTGTGCCTTCAAGCCATTTCCAATTTATGACAGTCCTAAGATGAACCTACTCTCAGGTTTTCTTAGCTAGTTTCTTTAGAGAGGATTTGCCATTACCATCCTCTAAGGCTAAGACAGTGTGACTTACCCAAAGTCACCAGGTGGGTTTTTGTGGTCAAGTGCGGATTTGATTCCTCGTCTCCAAAGTCACAGTCCAACACTGAAATCACTACTCCACACTGGTTCACTCTATAGTGCTTCACATCTATACCGTTTTTTGAAGTGTGTGTCTGTTACGCTGTATACGTCCACATGATTGATCACAAATCAGAATCATGTTGGCACCATGGGCAATAAATAAATATATAAATAGTATATTATACTAGAGAGTCTGTAAAGTAGACCAGTATTCCTGCACTGCTGTGTGTATGCTGTGGGACAGGATCATAAGGCAGTAGCTTGTAGGTTGAGTTCAGTCTAAATGAGCTCATTATTAGAGATGGACTGATCCACCTCTTTCTGGATCATGGTCTTGACATGTGTGTACCCATAATCCCATTCCCTCCTGTTTATACATTAATCTGACTTTTAAAAAGAGATGAGCATTCACAAATTATTGCACTAAACTGGATGATGTCTGGGTTCACAGCTCTCTCACCCACAAAGCCATTTCTACGTACTTTTGCAACAAATGAATTGATGCGGCTGGACAGTTATTTTTTAACATAGTCTTATCTGTTCAAGCTTGAACCCAACAGATAGATAAACTAGTTGCTTTAATAAATTAAAATGAGGCAAGTGTGGTTGATTAAATTATTTTTCCCTTTGCATCTCCATTTCCTGGTTGCCACGGCAAAAGGTGGGGTATAAATAAATTATTATTATTATTATTATTATTATTATTTCCAAATGCATATTGTGCAAAGGCAACAGATACCAATATGAACAGCCACTTCCTACGTACTGGTGACATTTGTTCTGATTTATCACGTAACTAATAAATTTGCACAGAATAAAAATGCATTGACCAAGAGTACAAATGCCAATACAGAGAAAGAAATGTAGGAATCTGTATGAAAATGGCTATTTGTACTGCAACCTGGAAGAGCAATGGGCACACTTTCCATCAATAAAAGGAACCCTAATTTTGAACTGTATTAAGTAAAGGAAGTCTTCACAGGAAATCTACTTACATAGTCCCAATTGGCAGAAAGAAAGAAACTGAGGTAGCAAGTAGGCTCTTCATGTAGACATACATACTTAGGAGATGTGACTTCTACCAAAATACTGCTGAGCTCTAGAAAGTCCTGACAATGCTCTGTGCAGGCACAGAGTTACACATTTGTGTGATTTGCAGAGAACACAAAGATCAACAGCATTTTCTTAAAGTAGCCTTCAACAATTGGGAAGTCAAAACGCAAATATGCCTCATCCACAATACTTAAGTAATTCATTCATCCTGTCAAGTATCTGCATTCTTAAGGAATGTTCTTAAAATAAATTTCACCGAGCACAAAATTAACAAGACTTTGAACAGAATGGCGTATGAATTGATACTGGGGTCTCCAACTGCCGACCTTGCAATTGTACTTCCCTTGATTTGCTCTAGGATCTGTTTATTTGTCTTTTTAGCAGTCCACGCACCACATTTCAAATGAGTTGATTTTCTTCCTTTCAGCTTTCTTCACTGTCCAGCTTTTACAACCATACACAGAAGTGGCAAATATAATTGTGTGGACAATCCTAACTTTAGTATTCAGTTATATATCTTGACATTTCAGGAACTTTCTGTTAATAACTGAGCCAAGGTACAGAAAATATGGAACTATTTCAGTGTCTTCATCATCTACGTACTTTAAAGTGATGTGAATCATCTGTGGTCATTATTTTTGTTTTTCTAATATCTGACTGTAAACCTACCTTTGCACTTACTCCCTTGACTTTCTTCAGTAATTGTTCTAAGCCTTTACTATTTTCTGCTAGTAGTATGGTCTCATCTGCATATCTTAAACTGTTGATGCTCCTTCCTCCAATTTTCACACCTCCTTCTTCCAATCTAATACTTAATACTTAACAATGGCATACTAATCCACTATATGTCATGCCTGATGTTTGACTGAATGGCATGATTCAAAGCTGAGGACAACCAAGAAATGCCAATTCTGGCAACATAATTACCGATTACTTCACAGAAAATATTTACATAAAGTTTTAAATGTGTGATTATGTTTGTGTCCTAATTCTTTAAGGTTCATATTTAAAGTCTCTTGATTCTAACAAAAAACAAAACAAAACAAAAACCAGTCTTTAAAGGTAAAATCCAGAACTACATACAGGGCCGGGGAGTCCTGATGTTTTGGGAGTTACTCCTTGTCCTACTCTGGAGTAAGATATTTTTTTCTTAATGTTACTCCTACTCCTGTAAAAACCTCTTACTCCTTACTCCTACTCCCCAGCAGGGCTGGGGAATAGCAGTGAGTTTGGGGTTACTCCTTGTCCTACTCTGAAGTAAGATATTTTTTCTTAATGTTAATCCTACTCCTATAAAAAAAACAAACCCATCTTACTCTTTTACTCCTTACTCCTACTCCCCAGCCCTGCTACATACCTAACAAGAGAAAAACTCAGTAGAATGGTAACTCAACTATTGGCTTAGATAAAGAGGGAAACCTTTTGGACTTACTTGAAGGTCCACCATAATGGAATTTCATTAGCATGGTTCACAACACAGCCCCAAGAGGCAGCAGCTAATGACTAAAGGTCAAAACTAGATATTGCCAACTATGTTAGGAGGATTTCTGAAAAAATGTATACTAGGTATGAGAGAATTCTCTCTGTGCTGGGGAGGGGGGGCTTTCCAGCTGCAATCCAAACAAAGTCCACACAAATTCATCCCTAGACTACACCTTAAAAAAAGTTCCCAAAGGAACTAGTTTTCATCAGGATAACAGTGGGGGTGGAAGTATTAAACCTCCCTTTCTAGCATGTTTATCCAAATTCTTCCCCACCAGTATATAAAATGTAATGCTAATCACTAAGGAAATTTTAGTTATAACTGCTCCACAGGCATCCTGATATGAATGCATTTAATCTATTTTATACTTGCAGTTTATCTGCCTTTGCTCATTTCAATCAGTTTCAGACTTGTTTGCTCAACTATAAAAACCCATGCATTTTTAGCAAACTCAAGATTTTTCAATTCTTAAGACCATGTCCTTTACCCAAATAGCTTTTTAAAAGCATGACACATCTGTCTTCAAGAACATCACCTTTGAAAAGGAACTACATTTTAGAGAAACCTGATTACTGTAACTTTATTGTTCCATTCCTCCCAGCTCCTTGGCAAAATTCACGATTTGGCTTCAACAGACTTTTTTTTAGACTAGTGCATCATCTAATCCCCAGCTTGTAAAATATGAAGATTAATTTATATTCCTGTTTTTGCTCTTCTGCTACTTAAGAATGTGTATATATTACCCGCAGCCTGAGACAGATCTGACCTGCAGTTCCCTTCATGTTCACAGGAAGGAGGATCAGCCACTGCTTCTTTAACCCATTACTACTGCTAGGCATAATCTGACATCTGCAACACTTACCAGTGACTAACTCATACAATCTGCAAATTTCCACTTTGAAACTGAGTCTAAACTGTAGACATTGCAATTATAACATGCAGCCATATTTGGGACTACTAGATGTCTTCTTTGCATCCTCCAGCCAGCCAAATAGAAGACTTCTACAGATTGTTACATACCTCTGGCATCTTCAGTGGTGCAACCAACCTCCCAGACTAGCATTCTTCTCCTGACCCAACATGTAATTGTTATATACACGTTAAATACAGTAAGTGACACAGGCTAAAAATTTAGCCAAAGGCTACAAAGATCCAATGATATACTTCCATAACTAACACCAGTGGAATCTGGATTTTCTTCTTGTCCACTTCCCTCTCCCACCCAGGAGGTTTCCCACAGCAGATTTTCAGGACGTACAGAAGCAGAGGCAAAGAGGGGCTGCTTATTGTGGTCAAAGCAGTGGGATCAAGTGGAAATGCACCACTGGATCTTGACCTAAGAACTTTGTATGAACAAAAGCTGTAGATCCGCATGACCTTCAGAGCTGTGCCTAGTAGGATGGAAAGCCACAGTGACAGATGAATTTCTCTTAACACACAGGCAGCTATTTGAAGGGTATCTTAACATCTACTATTGAGATGGGAATTTGCGCATACTGCTTCAACTGCCATACACAAGGTACAAAAGAATAGCTTGATAAGTTATACTGCTAATTTTATGTTTCCTGTTAAGCTTATAAAACAGGGGTAGGCAACCTTTCCCCTTTAAGGGCCGAGGGACTTCAGCTCCCAGAAGCCTCAGCCATGTTGGCCAATAGTCCCATGTTGGCCAATAGTTCCTGGGATTCTGGGAGCTGAAGTCCCTTGGCCCTTAAAGGGGAAAGGTTGCCTACCCCTGTTATAAAATGTTACTTCTTATTTGCATTTGCAGTAATATATGCACTGACTGATATCTCGTTAACCATAAAAACAAAAACATGCACAAGATGCTTAACTTAAAACTAGACATACCTCAGAGGGAGAGAGGCAGGCCAGCTCCATCAGGCCTAGCCTAGACTAAGAAGGAGAGCCCTCTCTCCAGTCCATCTGCCATGGTCCAGGCCTCAGAGGGAGAGAAGAACCTCTGGACCTGATCCCCTTCCCCAATGCCATTCCTTTCTCCTTTTTTGTCATGCGTGTTTTTTTTAGATTGTAAGCCTGAGGGTAGGGAACTCATCTAATTAACCATTTGTAAGCCACTCTGAGAGCCTTTGCAGCTGAAGAGTGGGATATAAATACTCTAAATAAATAAATAAATAAATGGACCCTCTTCAGTTCAAAAACCATAAGTGTACCTGTCCTCTTCAATTGAAAAGCTTTCCCCACCTTATCTCATCAAATATACTTTTTCCAACTTACCTCATTAAATATATTTCCAATGAAGCACTGGGAACAAATTAGAGATGCTTCCTACACTACACAAACATACATAGGGTTAATCTCAGTGGTACACAATGGGGGCTTCAAACAAACAAACAAACAAACATCTAAATAGGACTCCCGTGAAAGCAGACTCTGTGATGTTAATAGTAACCACTCCACAGTTCTGTGTCTAGGTATGTTTTCCCTTTTTTCTGGATATATTTGTAATACAGTAGGTGCAGGGAACAGAAACAGAAAGAAAAAAAACAATTTCAATATAACATCAGGTAAAGATTACTAAAGAATTTAATATAAGAGAATTTACTGGAGCTAAAATGGCAACTGATCCTCAACAACTGTTATTCTCTGAGGCTATCCTCTTTCTCCTCCCCACCACTCTGCTTGACCATTTACTTTAGATCACTAGTGAATCATCCCCTAAAGCTGGCATTTTTTTATGATTATAGCTTTATGGAAATTAAGAAGCTGCACAGTAGTCTTTTGGTACTAGCTAATGGTTAACCAAAGGATTATTGCTCTCAGCCAAACAAATCATTACACTTTAGTCTACCAGGCAACAGAAATAAGGGGAAACCTTCAGGCCTATATTCTAATTCACTCATAAGTTTTAAAAATTTGTATTCTTGTTGTTATGAGTGTATCCTAATATAACATCCTAATGTAGTCATCCTACAGTTCTTGCCTTTTTGTTTGTTTGTTGTTTATACTCTTTGCCTATGCTTCTATCACAATATGAATGCATGGGTAAGTAGTAGTCATATGAAAACATCAGATTTCAATTCCTGATAACGCAAACCAAGTTAAGTGCCTCTGTGATACAGTAGCATCAAGAAAGGGAAAGAGAGATACAGTAAGAAATCGTGACGTAAAACAAGGCTGACTATGAACATGATAGTACAGCAAGTATCTACATGCTTGGTCTCTCGATCACCTTTGTTTAGTACTCCACGTGTGCTGGACTGTGTGCCACTTCTGGATCATATTTGTAATGACATGAATATTTTTTTCAATCTGAGAAAATAAGCAGAGCTAAGTGTTTATGACACAGTGGCACCTAAGCCAGTTAGGAAATAATTAAAATAACCAGCATCAAATCCTACCTTGAGTTGAGGAATTATCACATTTCAGTTCTTTGCCCAAGAATGGTAAATGTGACATTAGACAGCAATTGTCAGGGACCACTGGATATAAGCTAGTGTTCTTGAATAGTTCCCCCCTCTTGCCTTAATCTAGCAGAGACCACCCCTTTCTTCAAGGTGTTAATTACACCCAAGATACAATACTCATTCCAGCTCTGGCCAGGTTCACAAGGCAGAGTTGATTCAAAGAACAAGGGGCACCATTCAGCCCGCTAAGCAGTTTGTCAATGTACAAGCTAAAATATGTCCAAAACAGCATGATTAGCTAGCACTCTAGTCATGTTCACCACTTCCTCCATTAAAACAATGACATCTAAATCAATATGAATATGAGAAATTTTGCCTGTAATATGTTTACCAAACTGATCAAAATGGATTTTGGTGGCTCTATTTGCTGCTTTCTAGGGCTTACTTGAAAAGGAAAGAAAAGAAAAAAGGATTTTACCACCCAGAAGGGCTTACTTTTTTAAAAAGAAGAAGTCTTTTACCACCCAGAAGTCATAGTTGAAATAAGTCACAGCTGTAGCGAAATGGTAGAATTTCTTTGCCACCACCAGAGTGAAACCTAATATGGATTCTTGTATTCAGTTGTACCATGAACATCACGATTTGTGCTCTAATTGTCAAGCCTGTTCATTGCCTTCATCTCACCAGAAAACCAAGACATTATGTACCTTTATGAATGAACTGAAATTAAAGAGTTAGCATGTTGAGACTTTTAAATTCAAAATTGGAATACGAGAGGTCTGGAGTAAGGTACAAAAACCAAAAATTGTTGAGCCATGTTTATCTTATTTTATTTTAGGCACGAGACCCTAGGTCACATGCGACCCAGCTTCAAGCAAAGTACAGCTTAAAACCTACTACTGGTAATAAAAAGTTTTAAACCCATTAAATAAATAACCATATTAAAATAACTACTTTATTGTTTTATTATACTGTCTTATCAAGACGTTTTATTCATATTCAACAGCAAAACAAAATGAAACAACAATGACACACATTACATATAGCGGTTGAGTCACACAACAGTTGTAACATACTACCATATGCACAAAACCACAGGAGTATGAAGCTGAAATTAAAAACAAATAAAAATGTCTGAGCTTGTGCCTTTTCACTATGACTGGACTACAGCCATAATCCATGCTTTTGGCAGCCTCCAACCATGTACAGATGAACCAAGTAACCTTCTACTTTAATTATCTCACATTCATCCTTGACATTGTTGAAGGGACCCAAGGACAGGTACCCTTATGGCTTATCATCACGCTTCAAGCTTAATTAGCAGCATGTAAGTAAAAACAGCAGTGTTCAAACAGTGCAACACCAACTCAACACCCAGCAAAAATATATTACAGTATAAGAAGCACACAAAAAAGTAAGGTTCCACGTCTCCCTCATGTTGGTAGAGTAATGTTTGCAATACTACTTTTATTGATTACATAATTCCCTCATAACCTACCTTTCCAACCTACCAAATATACATTTAAAGTTTTTTGAGTCATGCCAAAGGGAAGATGCACTTTCAGTCACGGGCAAATATTATTCAGTGCGTTCCTTGCAAGAAAAATTGCACAAATGAAGAAGAGGAAACTATGATGAAACAGACATTAAAGTCTAGTGTTCTTTCTGCAGCTCATGCTTGCCCTCTTGTCAATACACTACGTTGTCGAATATACAGAAACTTGCCATGAATTCAGTGTTAATTGGAATATATTCCCTCAACAAGACTCCAAAGTAAGTTCATTAAAATATATTCCTAGCAGATCCTGTCTGAAATATTAGGGAGTACTTCTTTCCACAGCATTACGTGACATTCTATGAGGGACAAGCAGCAGTTTCCAGATCTAAGATTGACCCTTAATGCTGATATCTCACCATATTGTTGCGTGTGCACATCTCCCTCCCTCCTACTTACCTCCTGCTCACACACTTACCGAAGAGCCACAGAGCAATGCCAAGTTTAAGGTCTAAGGTCTTTGGGTTTGCTTTTTGAAATATATTGCTTTTAGAATTCTACAACGAGCAAATTAATCCCTACCCTTCATTACCCCATAATTAAGAATATAGTTATAACATGTCAAATACAGTCATACATGATCATGTCACCTATAAATAAAATATCTGTGTATCTATACATGCAGCCACCCACATGTAATGCCTAGTATTAGTTGCTCTATTTATACAATACATTAATATCTGCCATGCCAAAAAGCCAATTGATTAGCTGGAGGGCTATCTTCACAATTCAGTTCATTCAGTAGGTCCTTGGTATTCACTGAGGTTTGGTTCTAGGATCCCCCTTGGATACCAAAATCCAGGGATGCTGAAGTCCTATTAAATACACTGGCCCAGTAAAATGGGGTTCCTTATATAAAATAGCAAAATCAAGGTTTGCTTTTTGGAATGTATATATATATGTGTGTGTGTGTGTGTGTGTGTGTGTGTGTATATATATATATATTTGATAACTTCAAGCCACTGATACTTGAATCTATGAATACAGAGGGCCAACTGTTCAGTAAAAATGGATACCAGATAACAAAACTATTATGATGCAAAAAATGTTTAAAAGAAGAAAAATGACCATGTTAAGAGTGACAAGTCTACACTTTTTATCAGTTCATGTCACATTTCTTTTCCTATATGATTTTTAAAACATCTTTTGCCTGATGAAGTAGTCACTGGAGCTTCATTAGCTTGTATTACGTATTTTGTGCACTTTGTTTGGCCAGTAAAGGTATTGCTCATTTGCAAATTTTGGATCACACAGAGAGGCATTCTTGATGAACAATTCACCTTCTCCAACCTAGAGCAACACATTTTCAGTCTTTTAAGATCTAGAATCCACCCATTAATACGGCCTACGATAGGGACTCCACTGCTAATTATGGACTGCTTTCTGCTCTCACTTCTGTGTTGATCAGATGTAATGAAAGGTTTTGTATTCAACAGTTGTGTAGAAAAGAAATCCAAATACAGCTTCTCATAGAGGGAGGTGTTTTGTAGTGTCCATTACCAAAATTATTTGCTCATGATAAGCTCTTTTAGAAAATGATAATCTGCTAGTTTACTGCCCAGCTTATGGTCATTATAATTATTGGCACATGCACACATGCCAAATGCAATTAACATGAATTTTATTGCATACTAATAATTTTTACAGCTATGTCTATTAAATATTTTTGAAAACATTATTCCACTATTCCACTATTTAGGTGGTTTTCTCATGTTCTCTGGTAGCGGTTCCCAACCTTTGGTCCTCCAGATGTTTTGGACTTCAGCTCCTATAACTCCTGACTGTTGGTCAAGATGGCTGGCCTTCTGGGATCTGAAGTCCAAAACAAACAGAGGACCAAGGACTGGGAACCACTGTCCTATGACAGAACTAGACATCAAGGAAAAAGGGGAGTCCCAATCCTTGTTTACTTCAAAATATTCACAAATGCACATAAGAGACATTCACAGGTAGTACAAAGAGTGGACTACCTGTTCTCCACATCTCCCTGGGGGGGAAAAATCTCCTTTCTAATTATGTTCCAATACAGAAATCAGTACAGCTGAAGAAAATGCGGGAAATTACATATTTGATGGAGAGATTTGATGGGATGAAGGACTGAGCACCTTCCTGCCAATTCTTTTTAAGTGTTCTCCACATTCATTATCATTTCAGTAAATCTGGTCTCAGAAATGCTCAGTAACCAATGTGCTTACTTCCACTTTGTCTCCTTCATACTTTTCCATCGCTCTTTATGCTTCAGTATATTTATACACAATGTACAGATATTAAATCAGTCTCTGTCCACAGGCTCACAATCTAATACTTCTAATCTTTTACTCTTATCAAATTCACCTGTCTCCTTCACACCCAACTCACCAGTGGGTAACCTTACATATGTAAACTTAACTGTAAAGCATGTAAGTTTTCCTTTCCAAATTCACAAGGGATAACCAAATTTCATATCTGCAAAAAATCGGCGAGAGGAAGCCAAATATTTGACTTTACTCTGCATGTGCCGTTATTTACTTTAAAACGGTTTAATCATAAAAAAGTAGCTATCCAAATGTTCTCCTTGGCAGTCCTGCTGCAACAGTCACCGCATGGTACGACCTTTTAAGCAGATTAACAAAATGAAACTGCCACTGCTGTTACTGACAGCATTACTGGAGTGTGATTTTCCCCCATTATATTTCAAGGAGTCTTAGTTTCACAGAATGGCGGTGAAAAGGAATCCTCTTATCTGGCTAAAGGACTGTATTTGAAGACTGTTTTGATCCTTCTCAGTTTCCCTCAATCGAAGAGAAGAAAGGAGATAGACTAAATCATACATTTACTGTGTAATGAAAAAAGAATGCAGGGCAAAAAGATTAAGCAGGAACTGACAAGATTTACATTTTTACAGCAAAGATATCCATACCTCCTTGACAGCATATTGCATGTAGAGTTGTCAATGGCAACTGCCCATATTAAAACAGCAGAACTTTAGTCACTTTAAAACTTTCAATTAGCTGCATCACAATACATAGAGGGAACACTGCAGTGGTTTGAGTGTTGGACTACGACACCAAGGCTGAAAATCCTTGCTTGGCCATGGGAACCCATTGGGTGACCTTGTAAGTCCCACTCCCTTAGCCTCTGAGGATGGCAAAGGCACCCCACCGAAGAAATCTTGCCAAGAAAACCCCATGACAGCTTTGCCTTAAGAGTTGCCATAGGTCAGAAATGACTTGGAGGCAAGCAACAACAACAAAGCAGCAGTACTGGTGTAAATTATTCAGGGGAAGGGAATGTTTAGATGATAGCTAGTTCTCAAGACTAAATCACACATAAAGAAACACAAATTCAAAAGCAGCAAACTAGGCATCCTGAGCTTGCTGGCATTTAAATAACATCAGATAAGTACAGTCATCCCTCCCCGTTCACAGACTTGGAGTCTGCGGTTTCGCTCCTTCTCAGACGGCAAGTGAGGAGGGACAAAATTGCACGTGGACAGCACTGCACACAGGAGCACACACCCATTTTAACCAATGGGCTTTAAATATTTGTGGTCTTTCTAATTTGCAAGTGGGTCCAGAACAGATCCCCTGCTAACTGGAAGGGACGACTGTACTAATATTTAGTGGGGTGTTGGGGGGAAAAGAATTACTCACAACAGCCGTTCACACACATCACTCCCAAAAAACTGTTGCCATGTTTATTGGATAATTACTCCCTTCACAGCAAGCTTTTCTGGCAAAAGACAGATTTTAAAAAAAAACTATCCATGCAAGAGCCAGTATAGTATAAGGTTTTCAGTGTTGGACTAGGACTCCAGGAGATCATGACTCAAATCCTCAAATCCTCGAATCATAGAGTTGGAAGAGACCAAAAGGGCCATCCAGTCTAACCCCCTGCCATGCAGGAGCTCTCAATCAAAGCATTCCTGACAGATGGCCATACAGCCTCTGCTTAAAGACCTCCAAGGAAGGAGACTCCACCACTCTCCGAGGGAGTGTGTTTCACTGTTAAACAGCTCTCACTGTCAGGAAGTTCCTCCTAATGTTGAGGTGGAATCTCTTTTCCTGGAGCTTGCATCCGTTGTTCTGGGTCCTATTCTCTGGAGCAGCAGGAAACAAGCTTGCTCCATCCTCAATATGACATCCCTTCAGATACTTAAACAGGCCTATCATATCATCTCTTAACTGTCTCTTCTCCAGGCTAACCATACTCAACTTCCTAAATTTCTCCTCATAGGGCATGGTTCCCAGACCCTTCACCATTTTAGTTGCCCTCCTCTGGCCACGCTCCAGCTTCCCAACATCCTTTTTGCATTGTGGTGCCCAGAACTGGGCACAGTATTCCAGGTGAGGCCTGATCAAAGCAGAACAGAACAGCACTATTACTTCCCTTGATCTAGACACTATACTTCTATTGATCCAGCCTAGAATCACATTGGCCTCACTCAGCTGTAGAAATCCACTGGGTGACCTTGAGCAAATTATGCTCTCTCAGCCTCAAAGGAAGGCAATAACACCTTCCTCCCAACAAATCTTGTCAAGAAAAATTGTGATAGGTTACTGCCCTAGTAGGAGACATATACTCTACATTTCTGAGCAGGCCATGGAGAAAAAAGAAGCCCTTCTTAAATGGCTAGCATAGAAATGTTGATTTGTAGCCTCTCACCAGGCCAGAAAACTAATGAAAAATGTAAGAAGGCAGTACTTTTGTTGACTTATTTGCCAAGTTGATGTAACATATTATAACTTCCTTCCCAAGTCCTCATAAGTTGCAAATGAGCACAAAAACCTTAACAAATGGAAACGCAATAAAAAAAAATGCAAGCATAGACACTCCAGACAAAACGCATATACAGCACTCGCCTTTCTTTTCAGTTCAGTCACCTTATATACTTCTTAGTTTGTTCCTCCCTGCCTACATTTCCCTTTAGCTGTTCTGAGAACATCTACATACTGGTTCTTTCAATAAGTTTTTTCTGGAGGGTTATCATTTGCATTTAAAAATCAGGCTCTTTGATAAAATACACTTTGTATCAGAACTAAAAAACAAACATTGAACATAAACAAAGCTATGCACCTGAGGAAGTAGACTGAAGTCTACGAAAGCTCATACTGCCAATTTCTTTCTTTCAGTTAGTCTCAAAGGTGCTACAAGATCTTTCTACATACTGATTCTACAGACTAACATGGCTATATCTTTGAACAGGGATAGGCAACCTTTCCCCTTTAAGGGCCGAGGGACTTCATCTCCCAGAATCCCTGGAGCTATTGGCCAACATGGGACTATTGGCCAACATGGCTGAAGCTTCTGGGAGCTGAAGTCCCTCAGCCCTTAAAGGGGAAAGGTTGCCTACCCCTGTCTTTGAATAAACAAAGCTAGTAGACTATATGGAAAAAGTTGAAAGAAGTACTAAGTAGATAACCAAAGTCAAGTTTGATATTTTCCTACTCCCCTTTTATTACATTTGAAGCCCCCAACAGACCGTTTAGAGCAGCAAAGATCCCAAGGAAAAATATTAAATGTAGACTGAGGCCATTCAGGCAGATAATCAGAATGAATAATTTACAGGTGCACTTTAAACTTCATTGCTACTGATAAAAGCTGGATTCCAAAGAGCTTGGGGAGATGCAGACCCATCTGCTAACCAAGTAGAAGTAATCAGCCAGTGTCCAGCAACCTGTGTTACTGAGGACAAAAAAGAAAAACACAATTATCTTTGTAAAGATAGGATTTGGTTCCTTTGTCATAATACTTTCCACTAACCCCTAATTCTTCCCACCCCCACAATCAACACATACCACTTGCTTTTAAAATATTATCCCCAAGCAAAGTTATTGGCTTCTTATTGGTAAGAAAAAACAGGCAAATTCGTACACAGGAGATGAAGCCATAGGACCATATCAAATCTTCAACATATAAAACACTGAATTACTCTATGTTCACTTCACTGTATGCCAAAGAATCCCCTAAGAAATGCAGGCAAGTACTTCTGTGACAATGTGCTATGGCCACCAGTGGTCATTTGGGATAAATTGAGCGGTCAATAGGTCGAAGCAAATGGTATTATTTTAATATAAAACCAATGAATTAAGTAAGTTGAGCTAGTTCTCTATCCCTTTACTTTGTCTTTTCTTTAAATGAAAGACTATTTCACTTCTTATATACCCTTGCTCTTAACTTCACCTAATGCCAGAAAATGTAGGTCTGTTATTTCAACTGCCTATGTAGAAAGAAGTAATAGCTCAAAGGAATATTGTTATAGGAAGCTGTGTTCAATCGAGTAGTAAAATGTAACAGTAAGTAGCCACAATTGCTCCAGCCTGACCATACTGGTTTTTGATTCTTGATTTCTTTTGGATCAACAAACCAAGAATCCTGCAATAATAAGCAAACCAGGATGGTGGTTTCTTGGTTTGTTTAGTTGGAGAAACTAAGTAGTAGTGGGCACCAGTATGCCACTTGTTACCCTTGAGCTAGAATTCTCAGCAGTTATATCACGGCTGGTTTTCATACAACAATCAAAAATCAATTATATGTTTGTGTATGTGCCTTCAAGCTGCCTGTTGACATGCCAACCCTATGAATTTCATAGAGGTTTTCATAGGTTTGCTTCCTCTGAAATATAGCCTACAGCACCTGGTATTTGCTTGTGGTCTCCCACCCAAATACTAACCAGGGTTGGCCCTGCTTAGCTTCACAGACCAGACAGGATCTGGTACCTTGAGGGAAGTGGTCTCCAAACTTTTTCAGGCTGCCATCCCCTTCCCTCTTGGGCAACAACTAGCATTCCCAACTGATATCAGGTCTACTGTTCTACTGAAAATTCAAAGCAATGAATCTTGGTTGCTGCTCCCTTTGCACCCAATCACCTTGGGCACAGCAACCTAGCAGCGATGGAGAAGCCTCTCACCCATGCCAGCCTCATGGCAAAGGCCAGCGCAAGCAAGAGGTCTCTCAGTTGCTGCTCAGCCAGCTGCTCAGTTGCTGTACCCAAGGTGGCCAGGTGCAAAGGAGAAGCTTCTCCTTGGTGAGGAAGGAGTCTCAAACTTTCTCCATTGGAGTGAACAGGGGTGCACCTGGGATTTTAAGAAGCCACATGCTCTGGACTAGAGATTGGCGTGGATGGGGAAAGAGAGATACTGCCAAGCCATTCCAAGGTAAAAGACCCTTTCCAAGAATTTACTCTGGATACTCCTCCCTGTCCTTTCCAAGAGACATATCCTCCTCACACAGTTTCAAGTGTTCCCCACATGCAAACTGTGTTTCTACTGCTACCTCTTCTCTTAGCCTGGCCAATGAAAGAAAGCAGGAGATGCAGTGCAGCTTAAGAAAGGTCCAATATTTAAAAGTTCCTTTTTGCCACTGCTTCTCCCACACTGCCACATGCTTACTCCAGTCAGTCAGTCTGCCCCAAAATAGTGTCTCTCCAAGCCACACAAGTGATGCTCTCTGCCCAATCCAGGCAAGAGTTTCCCAACTGTCAGTACTAGTGAAAGACATGGCTAGGGAGTGATCTCTTAGTGGCTGGAGGAAAGCATGACACAAAATGACCAATGAGGCTTTGTGGTGGTTTAAAAAGAGGTTTCAGGAAACCCTCATCCCCACCATGGTCCTTAAGACTGCGGAAATTCAAAGATATAGCTATGTTACTCTGCAGAAGGTAGAAAGATCTTGTAGCATCTTTGAGACTAAGTTAAAGACACTGGCAGCATGAGCTTTCATAGATTAAAGTCTACTTCCTCAGATGCATTTGGGGAAATAGACTGAAATCTATCAAAGCTCATGCTCCCAACTTCTTTCTTTCAGTTAGTCTCAAAGGTCCTTGCCCTGGTGGCGCAGTGATTAAATGCCTGTACTGCAGCCACTTACTCACAAACCACAAGGTTGAGAGTTCAAGACCAGCCAGGGCTCAGGCTTGACTCAGGCTTGCATCCTTCTGAGTTTGCTAAAATGAGTACCTAGCTTTTTTGGGGCAATTATCTTACAGTTGTAAACTGCTTAGAAGACTGCTTAGGTGGTATGAAGTGGTATATAAATGAAACTGCTATTGCTATTGCTACAAGATCTCTCTACATACTTAAGGCTGCTGGTTCCCTCTGTTTTTCTTACACACTAATACTTTGACTGAAGCCCACCCCCACCCCCCTTTCCCTCACTGCCCCCTGCTGTGCCCTTTTCCCTCCCCCCCCCCGATTTTTCCACTGGCCCCAAGGGGAGGTGTACTGCCCACTATGGGAATCACTTATTTAGGGTATTTGGGACCATCAATTAAATATTTAGCTGATATTAATTACTACTGGTTGGAGAGTTATAGGGATGAGTGTTCACTATCCCCCATTTCTAATAACATTTCTACAGCAGAAAAACAAATAACAGTGCATTATAAAGTTCAGATCATCTCATTCCAATTCAGTATTTCAACAGATACTCCTCCTCTCAGTTTCCAAGTTGAAGTCCTTCTTAACAAACCAACCTAAAAATCTTTTTAACTGGAAATGTCAACAATAAAAGCCTGAAATCTGATCTACTATTTGACAGTACAGTATGAAGTTCAGGTCAGCAAGTTCTAGAGTTTATTTACTGGGAAATTTCTAAAGGCTTTTTTAAAATAAAGAAGTCTCTACAGACACACTTGATTTCTCCCCCCCCATCCCCGAACAATCAGTTACAGAAAGCCATGTTTTATGAACCAACTGCAAGTTAGAACAAAGCCTATATAGTACTTAGCAGAGTCTAAGAATATAATGAAGTCAATACTACTAGGCAGCTGATTTAAGTATATGAAACCTCAGACCTAATGCACAGAAAGAAACCAACCCACTTAACTGCTGTGACCCACCGCTTTTGATCACTACGTGTGTCTGCTTATTGCAAAAATGAACTGTGCAAACACAACAAGATCCAAAAAACTTTGAATGTTATTAGCAGCTTACTGAAAACTCAGATATAAAGTAGTCATGGACAACATCCTATTTCATTCAAACACAACATACAGCCTACTTCCACTAGAGATCTAGATGGCGACAGTTGCTCCTTCTTCCCTGGCTGTACAACAGCTGGATGGTGGTAGGATGTGTGTGAGTGTGTGTGTGTGAGAGAGAGGGAGGGAGAGAGTTCAGTACCTGGGGGAAGCAAAAATGAACCCTTGCCACTGTCCAACTGCTGTTTCACAGCTGGGAAAGAAGAAACAGGCATCAGTCTCCTGGATCTGCTTGAGTTACAAGTAAGTGAAGGTTGCTCCTTTTACCCAGATGCTCAGTGGCAGCAGGATAGTACCCAGGAACAGTTTTGCACCCCACCACTGATTCAGCTGCAAGTGTGTATCCCAATACCATCCAGCTGCAGTTGAGCAACAGCTCAGAAGGAACTGTGCAAGGAGGTACTGCATTCCTCCTTGCACAATGGAGAATAATTTACATTGCTGAAATCCACAGTGAAGCCTGTATAACCTGCCAAAGAGAGAAGCCCCTATATTATTTAGGCACCAGCATCTTGCATCACCTGAGTCTGGTTCACAGTAATAAATTGATGGGGCAGGGGAAGTTATTCCCCATGGACACTGTGGGCCTTATTTAGGCAACATGAGGTGTGAGATGAGGACTTTTTTTTCCACTGATTCTTCAGCTTCTTCAACATCCCTCTCCACTGACAGTTCCAAAAGCTTGAAACCATCTTCCCTTCTGAAATTTCTAAACTCAAGGAAGATTGGGCATGTTGTTGTAATGGAAACTTTTCAGTATAGGTAATGTAATTGTTGCTTTGCTGCATAATGTACTTCGTAAATTCTATTGAACAACAGTATACAAATATTCTACAAAACATAATGCATTTATTAGTTATTTCCTAATTAACACATACATTTTAACATGCTAAAGCTTTAGCCAATCAGCTTTAGCCAAGCAGATCAGTCAGTGAAAATTTACTGGCTTTGGGAGTTGTTTTTTAGAAAAATTAGCCTATTTAAAACACTTCTGATTTGCTCTTCTCAGATTTTGTGTCACCAAACTGGTTCTTCCTAAGGTAAGAATGTCCAGTCATTTCTAAGGGTTTAAATACCTCACCAGCAATTTTTTCATTGTAGTACCAATATGTATGAAGATTTTGAATAATACTAAACCCAGAACTGACACCTACACAATACTATTGCATACATCATTTCAGTCTACTGTAGACCCACTCATATGACTTTTATTCTTTTAACCAAACTACATTAACAAGAAAAGAAGATTTGGGGGTAGGGGATCATTTTAGTATAATTCCTCTTACTCAATTGTTAAATGTTTTTGTTGTCAGAGAAAACAAAATAAAAACTGTTGTACTAATGGAAAAGAAAAAGGCAAGTTATTATATGCCCATGATAGCACTTCCTGCGTTTCTATATACAGCACGCCCGCTTCTTACATGGGTTTGCCATATGCAGACTTAAGTTTCCGTGCACAGTAAGCCCAGCGCTCTAATATGTCGTGCGTGCCCTTGGTGCATGCACTGCGCTGCACATGAGAGTGCAACCACAGAACTCAATAGGACTTAAGGTCCCGCGATATTTGCCATACGCGGGGGGGGGGGGGGGTCAGGAACAGGTCCCCCACATATAGAAAGAGCAAACTGTGACTTCTGGCACCTAATTTTGGAAGCATATACTTCTGTGTATAGAGTTCAGAGTGGTATAGAGAAAAAAAATTGCAGATTCTTTAAATAAATCAGGAAGATATAAGATATGGTGAAATATAACCTCTTCTTCATGCCTCTGCCATACTGAGATGACTTTCTTTAAAGAGAAGTGGGATCTTGGTGCTCAAAGTCAAAACCACTTGTGAAAAAATTATAGTTTGCTTACCTTCTATGGAAGGGGCCTGGTCCTGAGCTGCATACAGCATCTCTTTGAAAGCCTGCCAAAAGGGGGAGAAAGATACATTTGTCAGCACAGCACATTAAGTCACTTTGATCTGCCTGTCTTAAATTGAGGAGCAATTAAAGTCCTTTCATCCCTTAAGGCTGACAGAGAAAATCATGGAATGTGAAGCTGATGCGATTATATTTACCAAAATAAATATACCAAACAAGATAAATACTGCACATTTTATCAGGAACATTTATAACAGGCAACAGCATGTTGTACAAGGCAAAACTGTCAGAAAATGGGGAAACCTTGGAAACCTAAATACTTTTAGTCAAATTCCTGTTTTGAAGACATTATAGTCTTAATTGTAGGAATCACTAAAAGATTAAGAAGGAATGGAGACATATATCAGATTGTATTAGCATCATGAATCACTACAATAGTGTCTTTTTGAAGGGATTAAAGCCTAAACTCGATTCTTATTCCCAACTAGTGTAAACCCACTGAATCAACAGGACTTACTTAAGTATTGATTTATGAGGTTCTCGTTGATTTTGTGGACCCACTGCAGTTGGGGTTTAGCCCTATAATCAATATGTTAAATTCCTGGGGTATGTTCCCAAAGTTACAATTCAGTTGACAATTCACAAGACAATCATGCTGCAACCACAGTTTCTGAAGCTGGATGGACTCCTGAATTTCTGATTACAGTATAACATTGTTTTGTAAAACTAAATATAAAATGTTGTACAGTGGGCCCTCCATAACCACGGACTTGCCATCCACGGATTTAAGCATCTGCGGACGGCAAGGCCAATGGGGGGGGGGGGGAGACAGAGGAGCAGAAGGAAGAAGCTGCAGAGGAGGAGGAGGAAGGAGCAGGAAGAAGAGAGTGAAGGAGGCAGAAAGAGGAAAGAAGAGGCAGGAGGAGGAGAAAGGAAAAAGCCTAGAGAATGAAGAGGAGGAGGAAGGAAGAAAAGGGTAAAGGAGGCAGGAATAGGCAGGAGGTCGTAGGAGCAGTGGCATTTCTGGGGGTCTCTGGCCCAGGCGGGTGGCGAACAGCCATTTCCATGGCCTGCACAGGCGTTTTTCCCAGCCCCGGAAGTCCTGTCTCCCAGTAGTCCCACAGGACCCCCACTGGTGGGAGAAAGCCACAGAGGAGGAGGAGGAAGAGGGAGGAGGAAGAAGGAAGAAGGAGCAGGAGGAAGCGGCAGCAGAGGTCCCTTGCTGCCAGATGATTCAGATAAAAGTGGGAGGGAGGATGCATCAGGTGAAATCCCATTGTCCCCAACTGCTGCATCACTGTTGAGGACAATGGGACTTGAGCATCCATGGATTTTGGTATCTGGGGGGTTTCAGAATAGATCCCCCGCGGATACCAAGGGCCCATTGCATTGTAAAAAGATGCACTGTATTATAAAAAGAAGGGAAAAAGCTTCCATCCTCCCAAGTAACCTGTTGTACCATTCCTTCACTGACAGCAACTGTGAGCGAGGCACAACCATCAGATTACAAACTCACCCAAGAGTTGTCAGGTACCAATTAACCAGAAAGTCCCAAAGTGATGACTAAACTGCCCAGTACACTATGAATAGGCTAATAATTTAAATCACAAAAGAGCAAGGTATTATTCTGGAAAGATAGATTCAGCGGTATTATATGTATTACATTAAGGGATTCACGCATCCACCGCAAAAGTCAATTAAGACTTATCATACAGCTTCCCCAATCACCATGTTTTCAATGGGATTTTCAAAATGCCCTCATCGTTCTGTTCAACATGACCAGCCAGGAATACTGTCCCCATTTTACCAACAGAACAACATTAAGCAAAGAAGTGCTCTCTGGCCAATGTGAGATAGAAGTGCTCTTCTGAGCCAACAAGATCCATTTCAAGCTTAATGAGAGAACCTGTAAGACAGGCTGGTTGCTGCCAGCTAAGGGACATTCCTCCTCTATCAACACACAACATTTATGTAACTATGAAGGTAGTGTTCCCTCTGCACTAGCCAGCACAAAAAAGAGAGAGGACACTGTCATTCTAGCCATGCAGCCAGAATGGCCCACTACCAAGCCACCTGAAGGAAAGCTGTCTCTTTGCCAGAAGGTTGTCCAGATGGCAGCAACCACCTCACTTGACAAGGCAGTTCTGTAGCAGTCAGAAGCAGGATTCAGAGTGGCTGAGCACTGGGGGCTGCCAAACTTTTCAAGGCATTCCTCCTCAAGTGGGGAGGGTGTTCAGAAAGGGGTACACTGCAAGCCTTGGACGTATTCAAAAACACCACATTGAAGAGAAGCATCATCCACTTCAGGCCAGCTTGCAAAGGAGTAGAAGTACAAGCCAATCAAAGGTCGGGAGGTTGTGACCATGTCCACTTTAGCTGAAAAGCTGTTAGAATCTTAGCTGAGCACCTCTGCTAGAAGCCAACAATATCCTTAATTATGGCTGGAAAAGTCACTGCTGTTCAAAAAACAGTATCCTACAATAAAATATCAATAAAATATTAAATAAAATATCCTGTCACTAGCCCACCTTCTGCCAACCTAGCAGTTCGAAAGCATGCAAATGCAAGTAGATAAAGAGGTACCACTTCGGTGGGAAGGTAAACAGTGTTCTGTGCAATCATGTTGGCCCCATGATCACAGAGTCGTCTCTTGACAACGCTGGCTCTTCGGCTGAGTAACGCTTCCTATGGTTGGACACGACTTGTCAACCTTGTCAACGGGGAATAACTTTACCTTTACAATAAAATATACTCAAGAAACTGGTCAATAGAGTAGCTTTACTGTAGTGTGTTTAGAGCCTGATCAGGACTTACACCAAAGGATAGGTATGTTTAGCCTGCGGGACTAATCTGCCCTATGAAGGATGAAATCCAGCATCATCTGTTCCTCCCTAAAGCCTCACCTCTTTGCAAAGGGAGGAATTCCTGCCCTGCTATGTCCTATCACAAATTGGAGATAAGTAGGGATTCCCTTGTGTTTTCAAGACTTGTTTTCAGTAAGCAACCTGTTCCATCTATCATGTTAACTACTATATAATTGATACTTGAATTTTCTTGCTGTCTTTTTCCTCCCACCTGTATCATGTCTTTTGAGAGTGAAACCTGGAAGAAAGGGGGTACTTACTAATTTTTATTTAACTGCAAGCTGCTCTGGAAGCCTTTAAAGGACAGCCAAATATAAATATCTCAACTACATACTTACAAATTGGGGACCACAGAGTATCATGTCACCATAGTTGTCATCCCCTGATTAATCTGAAAGATTTTTTAATGTTTCTTCTATGTCTAATAATGACCTGACCTCTGAAACTGGCACAGGCAATAATTAGTCACTGTATTTCTATAGTAACCTTTTTTTTTCATAGAAAGCATCTAAAGCAGGGGTCGGCAACCTACGGCCTGTGGGCCCCACCTGGCCCGTGGACCCCTGCCACCCGGCCCCCGTGGACCCCCGCTGCCGGCGCCGCCGCTGCGTGCACCGCCACCATTTTGCTTTCCAAAATGGTGGCTGCGACTCGTTTGCGCATGCGCAAATGAGCCACGGCTGCCATTTTGGAAAGCAAAGTGGCAGCCGTGGCGTGCAGGGCCAAAATGGTGCCTCGGAGGAGGCCCGTCGCCGCCAAGGGAAGCCTCCCGGGGGGCACCCACGGCAGCGCCTCTTGGAGGCCCGTCGCCGCTGAGGGAAGCCTCCCGGGGGCACCCGCAGCGGCGCTGGGCCTCATGAAGGCCCGTCGCCGCCGAGGGAAGCCTCCCGGGGGGCACCCACAGCGGTGCTGGGCCTCTCAGAGGGAGCCCTCCTGGGGGCCTCTGCCTCCGCGCACATGCGGGGGGGGCACGTGCCCGCCATTTTGTTTTTCAAAATGGCAGTGTGCCAGCCGTGCAGCGGCGCGCGACCGCAGGGGGGGGGCGTACCTGCCCCCAGAGCCATCTCTCCCCCCCCCGGCCTGTCGGCAAAAAAGGTGCAGGCCCCTGGTCTAAAGAATCAGGTAAAAACTTAAATTTACATGAACCTGAAGTGATCTTTTTTCTTGATGACTTAGATTAGTTTTTTTTTAACCAATTTACTTTGTGTTTTGATACCAGAACAGTTGGGAGAACTTATACCTTAATAATTTCTAACCACTGTAGAACTATATACTTTAACTTGGCAAATGCAACCCTAAGGTTTCACCTTTTCCCAGCTAAACCTTGACAGCAATAAATGACCCAAAGGGAAGCAAACAGCTGTCATAAAACAACTTTACATAACTGTTAACTAAGTCTAAAGTTTTCCAAAGTAGGTAAAAAGTCTAATAGGAGGTTTTGTTTTGGGAGGGGGGTGGCTAGTAGGTAACGAAGATGGTGAAAGAGAAGGAAGTAAATGGCTCTTAGAGGGTTAGCAGCCAAACTGTTAAAGACAATCTGTGACCCTTACTACCACAGTTATTGCTTGCTAGTCTCCATTTTAACTGTTTCCAAATACATTTGCATTTTACCAGTGCTGCATTATGCAAAGAGCTTAGTGTAATCAGGATTCCAAACTTTTATTTCTTTTTTGCATATATGTTATATTAAAGACTCCAAGTACAAACAACCCCTTGCTTTCCTATTACTTTTTAGTAAATTAGACATGCAACATAAAGAAATAAAAGACCACAACACTGGAAATGGAATTACCGTTTGTTTATAGCTGAACAAGAGTTTTTTAGCACCTTTTAACAATAATTCACACTCCTGAGATCCAGCTAGCACTACATTCACCCAATGCCAGTAAAAATTGCACTGATCCATTGGCTTGTAGAAAGGATGTTTATCTTTGCTTAAAATGGTGCTGAAGAGGGGTACACGTTTCTTTGCTTTTATTTTATCAGAGACTTTTTCAATAAAAAATAAGGCACTCATTTTAAGGAAGGTGGGATGTAATTTATTTTAATCTTCCCCATTCTTTACTCTTAAAACAACAAAATGTTTTGGTTCTTCGGGAGGCAAAAAAGGTAAAGTGACCCACCATAATAGATCCATATTGACTGCCAACATATATCAGGCTAGTGAACCCAATTTCTTTGCTTTAAAGCCAGACTGCCAAACCATAACAACAGTTTGCCCTGCTTTTAAGCCATGCTGCCCAAAATGGTTTAACATGGGGGGAGAGTGTCACCATGACACCAAATAAATAGAAGCATTATACACAATAGTTTGGGTTTAACTTAAAATAAGCATTTTAGATAACACAGTAATTCCTTCCGATTCACAGGGAATCCATTCCAGACCATCACCACCCCGCGAACCAGGAAAATCGTCAATATCGGAGCCCCATTTATTGCAATGGGGGTGCCAAGTGCAGTGCAGCGTGCACACCTTACACACATGCACCAAGGATCAAGACCGCGGATGGCAAGACTACGAATTGGGAGGGACAACTGTATATATGAATCGTCTGCGAAATCATGAGCATGAACTGAATGCAAAGATAATAAAATCAAGGCAAATCAAGTTTACAGAATACTAAACTCAGAGCTTTAGACTGAGTTCTGATAGGGAAGGAGACAACATTTTGGCAGGCAAAAGTTCAACAATTGCTTGGGAGAAAAGACCAAGTGTTAGAGAAGGAGCAGGGCCAAGTAGGACTAGAGAACAACAGGGGAAAGAAAAACACACGTGGGCTTAAATGTCTCTACACTAATACATAGAGCATGGAAAATAAACAAGATGAACTGGAACTCTTAATACAGCACAATAAATATGATATAGTAGGTATCACTGAAACCTGAGGGATGAGTTTTATAACTAGAATGCAGTAATTGGGGAGCAAAACCTATTTCAAAAAAATAGCCCTAGCAAAAAGAAGGGGCAGTAGCTTTATATGTCATGGGTATTTATCCACGACCTAAATCCAGGAAACCAGGTTGAGAGCAATGGGGAGAGAAACAAAAAGAATGTCATTTTGGCATTCTACTACAGACTCCCATGTCAGGGATGATGGGAGTTGTAGCTCTTCACCTCTGGCTCTAACTCACCACCTTGTTATGCAGCAGAGCTGACCAGCTTTGATCAGTGGTTGATGCTTCTTTCCCAAGCAGCAGAGTTTCAGAGAATAGGCTGAAGACCCTGACAAACTCTCCAAGCCTTCTCACTCTTCTTCCTGAGATGTCTCCAAACCTCTCCAGGATTCTTCTGGTTCTTGTATCTTCCCTCAAGACACCAGACAACTCAGTAGTCTTATATAAAAGATCTACTTTATTCTACTATATACTATAAATACTATATGCCCTACAAATCACAATCTCTACACTTCACAATACTCCAAACTACTCCACAATATACATTAGCAAACATTGCAATTTATAGCCATTGTTAGACACCACCCACCAGTCAGTTTCCACCCAGTGGGTGTGTACATACATCTTGATTGGTCCACATAGCTCATCCCATACCTAAGACCAACCCAAGTGTTTCATCACTTTACCTTGACCACTTAATGAGTCTCAGGTGTTTGCAATCTATCACAGGTGTTCTCAATATACCTTCTATAACTTTGTCCTTGGCTCTCAAGGCTTCTTACTTATATTATCTTTTTCACCTGTGTATCTTCCTGATTGCTCCTGCTTAGTCACTTTGACATTCACATACATATTTTTATTTCTATTACTGTATAACCCATGTTGCTTTTTCCTTAACATCCCAGACCAGACGGAGGATATGGATGATGCCTTCCTGGAGATGAGCACACATTCAAAAAAGAGAGTGTTAGAGGTAATGGGAGATTTCAACAATCCTGATACATGTTGGCAGTCAACTTCTACCAAGAACACCAGGTCCAAACCTGTCTTGGAGACAATTTCATTGTCCAGAAGGTGGAAGAGGCAACAAGAGGATCAGCTGTTTTAGATCTGATCCTAACCAACAGGTATGACCTTGTTAATGGGGTGGAGGTGGTGGGATCGTTAGGTGGGAGTGACCATGCTCTCTTGGAATTTGTTATACGATGGGAAGGGAAAGATAAGTATAGCCAGACACACATTCTAACTTTAAGAAAGCCCATTTCTGTAAACTTGGGGAATTAATTCTGTGGACAAGGATACTGAAAGAGAATGAAAGGGAGTTCAAGATGAATGGGAGTTTCTTAAAAGTGAGATACTAAAGGCACAAACTAAAATTGTTCCAACATCTATAGGCCCAGTTGACTGAGGTTGCTAACAGAGCTTGAGGACAAAGGCCAGACCAACAAGGGTCCTTTAGGTGGGTGTTTAACAGGGGACCTTTTAAGGGAAAGCCCACAGTCCTGTTTCAGTGCCTACTTAAGACTTCTCAATATGGACACTGAGGGAGCTGCTACAGTCACCTGTAACACTTGTTGGGTGTTTGTATTCTGGTCTATGGATGTGGGGAACTTCACCTGAACCAAGTGTAAGTTGGTAGTCCTGTTGGAGGAGAAGGTCCAGCAGCTGGAGGCCCAGATATCTACACTTCAGCATATTAGGGAGCAAGAGGTTTTCCTGAACAAAACAGAACGGACCGTCTTGGATGGGGAACGCACACAGCAAGTTGCTGGGGAGGAGGTCACTTCACATACACAGGAGGTAAGCGGTTGGAAGAATGTCACACACAGAAGTAGGGGAAACAGGAATTGTTCTGGGAGCTTGCAGATACAGAATCAATTTGAAGCTCTCTCCCTTATCAGGGATGATGAGGAAGAGCAGCAGGGAAGTCCGCAGGAACAATGCAGGGAACCTTGGGAGTACCACTGCAGGAAACAGCTGCTCCTAAGCCTCAGAGGAGGCGTGTGGTGGCGGTAGGGGACTCCTTGCTCAGGGGTACAGAATCAGTGGTTTGTTGGCCTGGCAAGATGTCTTGCGAGGTGTGTTGTCTCCCTGGGGCTAAAAATCCATGATGTGAAAGTCAGGCTGACAAGACTTGTCAAGCCTACTGACCGTTACCCCTTCCCTTTGGTCCATGTGGGAACCATTAATACTGCAAGACACAGCCTTCAGAATATCAGAAAAGATGATGAGGCTCTGGGTAGAAAGCTGAAAGAGCTGGATGCGCAGGTTATCATCTCATCTCTTCTCCCAGTTGAAGGGCATGGTCCAGGAAGGGAGAGGAATATAGCGGATGTGAACAATTGGATCTACAGATGGTGCCACCAAGAATGATTTGGATCAGGGGTAGGCAACTTTTTCCCTTTAAGGGCCGAGGGACTTCAGCTCCCAGAAGCCTCAGCCATGCTGGCCAATAGTCCCATGTTGGCCAATAGCTCCTGGGATTCTGGGAGCTGAAGTCTCTCGGCCCTTAAAGGGGAAAGGTTGCTTACCCCTGATTTGGATTCTTGGATCATGGGCTGTAGTTCCATGAGGGGGAACCTCTGGCAATAGATGGGTTCCATCTCACATCAGATGGCAGAAACGTTTTAGCCAATAGTCTCAAAAATTTGATCAGGAGGGCTTTAAACTGAGTTATGTGAGGGAGGGAGACAGTATTTTGGAAGGCAGGAGTACATCAAGGGCTGGAGATAATAGTCAAACTGTCATAAAGGGAACAATTGCAAGGACCCAACAGTGGGAGGGGGAAAATTACACAAGCAGCTAGGGAGGGAGGGACCCATGGTCTTAGGTGTCTCTATACCAGGGGTCGGCAACCTACGGTCCGCGTGCCGGGTCCGGCCCCCCGAGGCCTTTGGACTGGCCCCCACCTACCGCTGCTGCCGCCATTTTGTTTTCCAAAATGGAGGCGCAACTTGTTTGCACATGCACAGTACTCCTGCGCATGTGCGAGCGAGTCGCGGCCGCCATTTTGTTTTCCAAAATGGCGGCTGTGACTCACTCGCACATGTGCAGTACTTCAGAAGTACTGCACATGCACAAGCAAGCGCGTGCAGTACTTCTGGTGTACTGCGCATATGCGCATGTGTGCGCCGCCATTTCCCCCACCACCACCACCATGGGCCCACGGAAGACAAGGTAAGAGGAACTTGCCGACCCCTGCTATATACTAATGCACAGAGCATGAGAAATAAACAAGATGAACTTGAACTCCTAGCTCAATAAAGCAAAGAGGACATAATAGGCATCACTGAAATCTGGTGGGATAAGTCTCATGATTGGAATGTAGGAAGAGAGGGGCATAACCTTTTAAAGAGAAATAGGCCAAACAGGAAGGGAGGATGAATAGCATTATATGTCAGGGATGTTTACAGAGATCCAGGACTTAAATCCTGGAAGCCAGGTGGAGAATAATAATAAAATGTATTTGTACCCCACCCCTCTGAGAACATCTGGATAAAAATTAAAGGGGAGGGAAACAGCAAAGATGCTATTGTGGGAGTCTACTACAGACACCCCCAAGTCAGACTAAGGAATTGGATGATGCCTTTCTAGAACAGATGACCACACACTAAGAAAGGAGTGAAGGCACAATCTCAAACTGTTCCAATGAGAAGGAAAAGTGGGAGGTGTCTCAAGAAATCGGGTTGGATGACAAAAGAACTTTCAACTGAACTAAGTTTTAAATGGGAGATGTATAAGAAATGGAAAATGAGTGAAATCACTAAAGAGGAATTCAAACAAATAGCTAGCACATGTAGGGCTAAAGTCAGGAAAGCCAAAGCATAGAATGAGCTCAGGCTTGCTAGAGGGGTTAAGGACAATAACAAGGCCTTTTGGGGGGTATGTCCATAGCAAAAGAAAGAAGGAGGAAATGATAGGGCCACTGTGCAGAGAAGATGGAAACATTTTAACAGGGGACAGAAAAAAGGCAGAACTACTCAACACTTTCTTTGCCTCAGTCTTCTCACAAAAGGAAAAGGGTGTTCAACCTGAGGAAAATGGAGCAGAGAACACAGTAGGGGAAATGCAGCACAAAATAAGTAACGAGGAAATAAAGGAATACCTGGTTAACCTAAATGAATTTAAGTCTCCAGGACCAGATGAACTACATCCAAGGATATTAAAAGAACATGCAAATGTAATCTTGGAGCCACTGGAAATAATCTTTGAAAACTCCTGGAGAACAGGAGAAGACCCAGCAGACTGGGGGAGGCAAACATTGTCCTCATCTTCAAAAAGGGGGGAAAAGAGGATCCCAACAACTATCGCCCAGTTAGTCTGACATTAATACTGGGAAAGATTCTAGAACAGTTCATTAAATGGAGAGTCTGTGAACATTCAGAAGGGAATGCCACAATCACTAAAAGTCTACATGGGTTTTTCAAAAACAAGTCATGCCAGACTAATCTGATCTCTTTTTTTGATAAAATTACCAGCTTGCTAGGTGAAGGGAATGCGGTAGACATAGCATATCTTGATTTCAGTAAGGCCTGTGACAAGGTCCCCCACGATATTCTTGCAAACAAGATAGTAAAATGTGGGCTAGCCAATACAACTGTTAAGTGGATTAGTAACTGGTTGACTGACCGAACCCAAAGGGCTCCTCTTCATTCTGGAAAGAAGTGAGCAGTGGAGTGCCATAGAGTTCTGTCTTGGGCCCACTGCTATTCAACATCTTTAGCAATGGTTTGAATGAAGGAATAGGGCGCATGCTTCTCAAATTTGCAGATGACACCAAATTAGGAGGAATAGCTAATACCCCAAAAGACAGGATGAAAATTCAAAATGACCTGAATAGTTTAGAAAGCTGGGCCAAAGCTAACAAAATGAATTTCAACACAGAGAAATGTAAGGTAGTGAAATGCATAGATATAAGATCGGGGACACCTGGCTTAACAAGACTACGTGTGAAAGGGATCAAGGAGTCCTAGTAGACCAAAAGTTGAACATAAGTCAACAGTGTGATGCCGCAGCTAAAAAGGCCAATGCAATTTTAGGCTTCATTAATAAAAGTATAGTATCTAGATCAGGGGTCAGCAACCTACGGCCCAGGTCTCGCCCCCTGAGGCCTTTTCCAAAATGGCAGCCGCAACGCGTCTGCGCATGAGCAGCACTCCTGCGCATGCGCAAACAAACCGTGGCCACCACTTTGGAAAACAAAATGCGGTCACGACTCGCTCATGCATGCGCAAATGAGTCATGGCCGCCATTTTGTTTTCCAAAATGGCGGCCGCGACTCGCTCGTGCATGCGCAGTACTCCAGAAATACAGTGCATGCACGAGCACGCACGAGCGCACATGCACAGTACTTCTGGAGTACTGTGCATGCGTGCGTGCAAGGCGCCATTTCCCCCCCTCCCTCTGCCCGGCAGAAGACCTGGGGACCAGCGACCGGCCCCAGGTCAGTAAATGTTGCTGACCCCTGATCTAGATCAAGGGAAGTAATAGTGCCACTGTATTCTGCTTTGGTCAGGCCCCACCTGGAATATTGTGTCCATTTCTGGGCACTACAATTCAAAAAGGATGTTGAAAAACTGGAGCGTGTCCAGAGGAGGGCGACTAAAATGGTGAAGAGTCTGGAAACCATGCCCTACAAGGAACAACTGAGGGAACTGGGTATGTTTAGCCTGGAGAAGAGATGGCTAAGAGGGAATATGATAGCCCTCTTTAAATATTTGAAGGGATGTCATATTGAGGAGCGCGCGAGCTTGTTTTCTACTGCTCCAGAGAATAGGACTCAGAACAACGGATGCAAGCTACAGGAAAAGAGAATCCAACTCAACATTAGGAGGAACTTCCTGACAGTGAGAGCCTAGGAGTGTGGTGGAGTCTCCTTCTTTGGAAGTCTTTAAACAGAGGCTGAATGGCCCTTGTGGTCTCTTCAAATTCATTCTATGATTCTATGAAACAGACCGTTTGTAATTACTTACAAAGCAATGCTGTCATCACTAACAGTCAACACGGGTTTCTCAAAAACAAGTCATGCCATACTAATCTAATCGCTTTTTTTAATGGAATTACACGCTTGATAGGTGAAAGGAATGCTGTAGATGTAGCATATCTTGATTTCAGTAAGGCTTTTGAGAAAGTTCCCCATTATATTCTTGCAAAGCAGCTAGTAAAACATGGTCTACTGTCAGGTGGATTTGTAATTTGCTGACTGACCGAACCCAAAGGGTCCTCAACTATGGCTTCTCTTCATCCTGTACTGGGCCCTGTGCTATTCAACATCTTTATCAATGACTTGAATGAAGGAATAGAGAACATGCTGATTAAATCTGCAGATGATGCCAACTGGGAGGAGTTGCTAATCCTCAGAGGACAATATTAAAATTCAACATGACCTTGACAGATTAGGCTAAAGTTTACAAGATGAATTACAACAGGAGAAATATAAGGTCCTACACTGAGACATAAAAGAAATGAAATGCACAGACATAGGATGGGAGACACCTGGCTACACAACAGTTCATGTGAAAGAGATCTAGGAGTCTTAGTAGACCACAAGTTGAACTTGAGTCAACAGTGTGATGCCGCAGCCAAAAAAGCCAGTGCGATTCTTGGTTGCATCAATAGGAGTATAGCATCTACTCGAGATCAATGGGAAGATGCTGCCTTGAAGTGTGGAGGAGTCTCCTGCTTTGGAAGTTTTTAAACAGAGGCTGGATGCCCATCTGTTAGGGGTGCTTTGACTGATGTTCCTGCTTTGCAGGGGGTTGCACTCAATGGCCCCTGTGGTCTCTTCCAACTTTATGATTCTATTGTAGCTAAAGATAGAAAGAATCACAGATTACAATTCAGATCATTACACATTTATGGCCATACATAAATTTATGGAATTTAAGTCTAGAAATTTATGGGGTTATAGCTTTAATTCAGAAAATGAATTGAAAGGTTTTAATTAATAACTGTTCCTAGGACTAATTTATACTGTTCATTTTATGAGACGCATTTAATGGATTTAACCACTGCTGTGGCTTTACACGTTGTGCCTGAGAACTGTACACCACCTTATGCCAGTCTGTGTCCTAAATGGCATTTCTGAACATTGTAATTAATTTGTTGCATAAACAAATCATACATTAATTTTATCAATCCATAGCACAGAGAACATGCACTACAGATGTTACTTGAAAAATTATCTTTTTTTTTTTAATAAGATAAATGATATCATGGCCAAACAGCCTACCACAATGTAATTTACAAAAATTAGGTAATCTTTAATCATCTTGTCTTTAAGAGAAGAAGATCCAAGAAAAATAAAATTGTCTCCCAACGTAACAGAAAACTGTCAGGAGAGGAAGGTGGCTAATTAGGAAATTATATTGCCAAGAAAGCAGATTGCCTATCGTCCTTGTTCTTTACCATTTGATGATTTTCCCACCCACTGTGGTAGCATTCCATGCCAATGGCATGCCAACCCAACAATTCTTGCCATTTTTTTTAATAAATATTAACTCTAGAAAGTGTAAGATAAACTATGCAAACACATCAAACTGTAGCATTTAACCCATTGCTAAAACTTTGCATACAATACTGTATTAGGAATCTTTAAAATTAAAGTTATTTGTCATTTGATAATCAAGTAATGTAAGATGAAGGATGCTAAACTCAGGATGGAGTACATGAAAGGAGAGGGATGCAAATTGGGGAATAGCCAGGAAATCACACTTCTTGAGAAAAGGACAGCATGTAGGTGAAGACATAGGTCTCACTAGCACATATGGTTTCAGGATAGCAGCAAACTAATGCTCACCAAGCAGTCTCAAGCAAAAGACCCCCTAAAATCAGGTTCACATTTTTAGCTCCTTTTAAAAAATCAGTTGTCAGTAATCTTGGAAGGGCAACTAACATTAGGTGTATTCTATTTCAGTGCTTCAGAGTTTTCTCTTGGTGATTTTGTAAATCTACATGGACTACTTAGAACAGGTGACTATGTCAATTTCATTGAACTTTTGTACATTATAACTCATGGTTCTCATGTTGTACACGTAAGTGCCAAAGCGAAACAGACACTTAGCAAGTTTAATATCATAACTATTTTAAATGTAAGCAATGCAAAAAAATTATGCATTATACAAAAACATTCATTGGGAACTACACCTCAGAATTAGTTCTATTGCTGCAGTTATTTGCTGTCAAGTGGGCTTTGACCCATAGTGAGCCTAAGAAAGAGAGACCTCCAAATCCTATTCACCAGCAGCCCTGGCTCTGGTCTTCCAAACTGAGGACATAGCTTTTTTGATTGAACCTCACAATAAACATTCTGGGCAATAAATATGACATAAAAACAACTTTACCTAATGTTCAAAATTCACCATATAGCCTGTAAGCAGAATATCAAATATCAATGAGCTAGAATTAAGTGTGGGTTGATGATATGTGGCAATTAAAAATCACAATTTGCAGAAATGAGTTGTCTCCTTTTTTATTTCTTATTCTACAATGAGCCAACACACTGATTAAACCTTCTGCCTCTTATTTTACATTTCTGTCTCTTATTCTACAATCTGTCTCTTCATATAGCCCAAGTCAAGATAATTGCTTTTTCTAAAAGACTATGAAAGAAAGCAACATGCATCTTCCTTTGCAACCAAGTTCAGGCAGAGAGGAAAATATAATACATACATACAGCCACAGGTAGAACTTTCTGACCTATGCCCTCCCTTGTTTTAGGATGGCCAGCTCCTCATCATTCAGCTGCCTGCAGAAGGGTATGAAGATAAGCTCCTTCCCCCAGAAATAACCATAAAGGAAAAATCAGCCACCACTGGAACAACCTGAAATTTTCCCTCAAGTGACTGGCCTTTCCACTCTTCATAGCTAACACAGCACCTCTTTCTGTCCCCATCTGCTGCACACCTTCACAGAACAGCATTGGGACCCCTGGGACACTAGATGCTGGCAACAGTCTCTCTTCCGACTTCTCATCACTTTACTACCACAGGTGCTGTTCACAACATACAAAACTTTTGGGGATTTTTCTTCTTCTTCAGTTAAGGGCCTTTACAGACTGCCAGAAATAATCCAGCTTGAGACCACTTTAACTACCCTGGCTCAGTGCTAGGGAATCATGGGAATTGTAGTTTATTGTGGCACCAGAGCTCTCTGACAGAGGAGGCTAAATGTCTCAGAAAAAAACTACAATTCCTATGATTTCCTAGCACTGAGCCAGGGCAGTTAAAGTGGTCTCAAACTGGATTATTTCTGGCAGTCTGTAAAGGCCCTAAGTCTTGCTAAATATTTAAAGATATCCTTGCTAATTTTAACACAACTGACTAGATCATTAATTGTAAAGAAAGTAACAGGGGCCAAAATGTGTGGCCTTTTTTCCTAACAGATGAAGTAGCAAATTACAGTATTTGTTCTTGCTCTTGAAGCTCAAGGGAAGACAACAAGAAATCTCATCACACAGGCCACTGACCAGTAATTATAAGCATATGTAAGGGCACCCAAAGCATTTTACAGGAAGGTTAACACTTAAGACTATAACAACTTAGGGCTAATATTATTTTCCACATTGCAGATCAGAACTAAGAAAAAAATGGACAACCAAGCCATGAGGTTCACAACTGAGATAAACTCAAACCCCAGAACTTTCCAATTCTTAGTTCAGACTCTTAAAACACTACTTTTCTCATACACTTGAAAGTCAAATTTATAGCCAATGTTTTCCACACACATTTTTCTCCATTTCTAATCACTTTGCAGCCAAAACTTCAAATATGTTATTTTATCCAGCTACTCTACAGCTAAAATTATTTTTGTTGTCTCCAATACAATCACTACTAATAATTGAGTTTATGCTGGATCTATTCATTTTTATGGCTCAGATTAACATTTACATCACTATTTTGCACAAGCATAAGAAAATACAGAATAAGACACATGATCCATAAGTCAGTGCCTTAAGATGATTGTCTACACAGATGTTACCTGAAGATCAGTATAGAAATAAAATAAAAAACTATATAATGGAAGAATATGGAAATGCTCCATTTGCTCTGCAAAAACAAGACCAGGATCAGACTGTGGCATGGACCACAAACTACAGTCACCCTACCGTTTTCATGGGGGATCCATTTCGGACCCCCGCGAAAATGGAAGCTCGCATATATTCAAGCCCTATTGTCTTGAATGGTCATGTGCACCATTTTAGCCAATGGAGCTCACCTCTCCATAAATAATCGAGACCGCGGACTTCAAGCCCACGAAAATGAAGGGGCAACTGTACTAATATTAAAAGTAAGAGTAAAACTAAAGAAGTAAACTTAATCATCATGCCAAAAATCAATCATCATGCCAAACTACAACATGAGGAACTTGCCTGTAGAATTTAAAGATCATGTAAAAAACAGAATTTAAGGAAATTGACCAGGAACAAATAGAACTTTGGAGAAAAAACAGTAATATTGACAGGGAAGTATGCAAAAAGACTATTTCTTAAGCCAAAAAAGAAAAACCTCATTGGCTGACAGATGAAACCCTACAGTTAAGAACAGGCAAGACATAAATAAGGTCAGAATCCTGAATGCAACTTTTTAGACACTAGTGAGCGGGAACAAAGAGAGCTATTATAATAATCAATACAAAGAAATAGACAGCACAACAGAAGAAATTTCTTCCACAAGATCCAAGAAGTGGGGGTACTCTACACACTGTATGATCAAGAAAAAATAAAAAGAGAATGAAAGCAACACACTGAAGAGATGAAAAGATGGCAACCCTTTTCTTGTTGATGCCACAGTTCATTAAAGCAAGAGTCAGATCCTTTTATTGCTGAAACCACTATTTTAGAAACTGAAGTGAAACCTACTGTCAAAGCATTTGGGAAAAATAAATCATCAGGAACAAATGACATACAAATAGAGCTGCATACAAATAGACAAGACACAGAATCCATTCAAATGTTAACTAAAATACAGAAAACAAAATGGCCCACAGACTGAAAATGTTCAATATCTATATTTCCCAAGAAAACGAACATGAAGGATTGCAGTAACTATTGGACCATTGCATTCATCTCCCTTGAAAGCAATGCTCAAAATTTTACAACCAAGATTTTTACCATATATGGAGGAAGGGATGTCAGATATCCAAGGTGGCTTTAGAAAAGGAAAGTGCACTATGGATCATAGTACAAATATACATTGGATAATGGAAAACACCAAATATTTTTTTAAAAAAAGAATTAGCCTGCACCCTACAGATTATATCAAACTCTTTGATAGTGTAGATCTTCATGAAAAACTATGGACTGCTCTAAAAGAAATGGGTATGCCACAACATATCACTGTCCTGATGTGCAATCTATGCTCAGGACAAGAAGCCATTGGCAGGAAACAATACAGAGAAACAGAGCATTTTCCAACTGGCACTGAGGTCAGATAAGGCTGCATTTAATCATCCTATCTGTTTACATTATACACTGAATATATCATGCAGAAAAGATGAATTAGATTTAGATTCGAACAATGGAGGTATGAAGACAGTTGTTGCTGTGTGTGTCATCAAGTCATTTCTAACTTGTGGGGACCGTAAGGGAAACGGTTTTTAGGCAGGGGTAAATTTGTTGAGAGGGGGCTTGCCTTTGCCTTCCTTTGAGGCAGTGAGGGTGTAACTTACCCATGGTCATCCAGCAGGTTGCCATGGCCAGACGAGGAATTGAACCCTGATCTCCCAACATCATACTACTACTACTAATAATAATAATAAAAAAATTTATTTGTATACCGCCCAATGGTTTCCCAATCCGGGCGGTTACCAGCATAAAATACAATACAAAATATATCCCTCCCACCCTTAAAACAGTATTAAACAATTACAATTTAAAATCAATATAACAGCTACAATAAAAATCAATAATTACAATTCCAAGAACCCCATGAGATGTTTCACATTTTTACTATGAGAAAAATAGTAAAGACTTAGAATGACTAGTCAGGAAAGTCAAGGAAGAAAGTGCAAAAGCACTCAGCTGAATATTAACAAAAGCCATGACTATAGACAATTTACATATCTTTAAAGTGGATGATGAGCTCTTTCTCCATGAAAAAGTGAAAGTTTTTTTATAGCGTGGCTCAGTTATTAATCAAAATGGAGACTGCATTCAAAAAAACAGAAGACAGTAATAAAAACCAAGAATATGGATAAGAAAGAAGAAAAGAATTTACAAGAAACAACCAGGTGCAAGATAAGCAATAAAGTAAAATATTTAGGAATTTGGATCTCTAAAAGAAACATGGAATTATATGAAAATAATTACAAACCTAAATGGAAAGAAATCAAGAATGACCTAATAAAATGGAATAGACTGAAATTATCCTTGTCAGGAAGAATAGAAACTGTTAAAGTAATGGTTTTTCCCAAGATAAACTTCCTATTTCAATGCATTCCAATAATTCATAGTAAAAAAATATTTCAAGACTGGCATAAAGATATTAGGGAATTTATCTGGAATAATAAAAAAACCACGAATTGACTGGAAAACATTGACAAGGAAAAAAGAAGATGGGGTAAAAGTTTACCAGATTTAGAACTTTATCACAAGGCAAATGCATTAGAATGGTTATCGGATTGGATTAAATTAGAAAAAAACGAGATGTTGAGAATCGAAGGATTTAATAATAGATTTGGATGGCATGGTTATCTTGGTTATGGAAAATCGAAAGTACATGGTGAATTTATCCATCATGTAATTAGAAGAGCACTTTTGAAAATTTGGTTAGAAGTTTAAAAAGAGATGTATACGTAATTGCCGCTTTGGATATCACCACATGAAGCCTTTTTTGGGAGATGGACAGCGGTAAAAAAATGGTTAAGATATAAGGAAATATTTAAAAAATCACAAAGCGAGGAATTGGAACTTAAAACAATTAGTGAATTACAACAATTGGACCCAAAAATGCATTGGTTGTTAAATATACAACTTACAGAAAGATTTAAAATAGATATAAAACAACAAGGATTTGAAAAAGACTTGACGGATTTGGATATAATATTTCAAGAGGAATCAAGGAAGAAAGGAGTGAGCAGACTTTATTAAATATTAATGGATAGGAAACAAGAAACAGAGAAGATATCAGAAAATATGATAAAATGGGCGAATGATATCGGCAGGACAATAAACTTAGAATATTGGGAAAGAACAAGGAAAAAAACAGTTAAATTTACAAGATCTCAAGATTTGAAAGAAAATTATTGGAAAATGGAACAGAGATGGTATTTGACCCCATCAAGAATAGCCAAAATAAACAAAACAAATGAAAATATGTGTTGGAAATGCAAACAAAATATAGGATCTTGGGTTCATGTGTGGTGGCGATGTTCTAAAATAAAGAAGTATTGGGGGAAAATACACAACACAATACAAAAAATATTTAATATCCAAATTGAGCAAAATCCAGAACTATATTTGTTAAATATGACAAAATAGACCCGATTGTTGAGAGGAAATATGGGAGGATCATTCTTTATATGGTGACAACTGCAAGAATACAACTGGCGCAAAAATGGAAAAAGCAAGAATTGCCGACTTTAGATGAATGGCTTTTGAAATTAACTGAGATAAAAGAAACAGACCGTTTGACGAGGATACTGAATAATAAAGATTCTGAGGAATTGGACGAAGAATGGGCTCCATTAGAAAGATATTTAGAAGAATTATGGAATTAAAAGGCAAAGCAATACAAAGCAGAACTAAAACAGAGGTTATTAAGTTGTTTATTGAAAAATTATGGGTGTATTTAGAGAATTTATGGCTAAAAGTTTGATTTTAATTAGTATGTGATGATTTTGGAGGGGGAAAGTAGGAGAGATGGTAACAAAAGAATGGTTAAATAGAGATAAGTAAAAGTAATAATAATGAAGACATGCTTACTTTCGAAGAACTATGGAAGTATTATTTTCATATAAATGTATCTTAATGATAAGTTGTAATATATTATTTGTGTGTAAATTAATAAAATATTTAAAAACAAACAAACCAGAAGATAGCTAGGACTTGGAAAGGCAGCTAAGGAAGTAGATAAGATCCTCAAGTGTAAAGATACATTATTGAATACCAAAGTCTGCACACTCAATGTATGTATTTCTGATTTTGATGTATGGATGTGAAAGATGGATAATGAAGAAAGCAGATAGGAAGAAAATCAACACATTTGAAATATGGTGCTGAAGGAGAGTTCTACAGATACCATGGTCTGCCCAAACGAAAAATAAATGCATCTGAGAACAAATCAAGCCTGACCTCTCTCCTGAAACAAGAATTACCAAACTGAAGTGACCATCCTTTGAATATATCATGAGACAACATAACTCATTAGAAAAGAAAATGGGAAAAGTGGAAGAAAGTAGGTAAAGACAACATTACAGATGGACTGACTCAATTAAGGAAGCCACAGCCCTAATTTTGCAAGATTTTACATGGCTGTTAATAACAGGGTGCCTTGGAGGTCCTTTATTCATAGGGTTGCCTTAAAGCAAAGATGACTTGGTGACAGTTAGCAGTAGCAGCAGCAGCAGCAGCAGCAAGATATCACTGAACTGCAATACCCAGCAGCGCAGACATGTCCTTTTTTTAAAATGGGACATGTTATTTTAAGAAAATTGCCCCATGAAGTAAAGTAATCCAAAAATGTGTGACTATCCAAAGGTCACTCCGCAAACTTTACGGTCAATTAGTATGTGAAACTTGGTCCCCATGGTTTGGACCTGACATTCTAACTAAACTGAACAAGCTGCTAATACTCTTGGAGACATGGCAAAAGCTGATATTTAGTTTCTTTTGTTTAGGTAAGATAAAACTTTTAATCTTGGATAGAAACCATAAAACGGGTGTGCAACTGTGGGCCTCTAGCTGTTTTTTCAGCTAGAATTCCCACTAGGACTAGCCAGCCTACACTATATTTAGTGACTATGTGGGGTGAGACAAAAAACACCAGAACGGCCACAAGTTACCTGCCATTAAGGAAACAAATAGGACCATAATTTTGCTCCTTTCCCCCCCCCCCCCTTTGAAACATCTTGTTAAACTAAATATAAAAGTGGTGACCTATAAATATTTACTGATAAAGCAATAAGGATATCATAGTTTTGTTCAAGTTCTGTATTTAAGTGATATATATTACAGTGTTATGTGGTACAAATTAACAAATAATTTACATTCTAAATCTTTAATGTTTAATTGCCTTGAATTCTATGATAGGAGATAGGTTGGATATAAATTAAATAAATAAACTGGCTTTGCGGGGGAAAAGCATCCTTGTCAATAAATATCTAAAGCAGGACCCTGAAGGTACTTTAGCTATGGCTCCAACCCCATCAACCCAGCTGCTCACTCCACCCCAAACACCATTTATAAAACTGTCAGTGTTGAAAAGCCAAAGACACTAACACAATAGCAATACAGAACAAAGACTGTGCCACTGAAACATCATGTTCATGTTATTGCTACAAAAAAAAAGACCCTACTCTTCCTCCTAGGATTCCTGGTTGCATAGTCACTGAGTATTACATATAGCATTCCTGTGATAGTATATATGTAATCAACGTGCCAAATATTTAATTCTTAATATTTTAATAATATTCTTCTTCCGTGTTTTGTCACTACTTCCTCTTTTTAGAGAGATAGTCTATCCAAATATCAGTTACTGTTGTTTTGGTTGCTGTGTGCCTTAGAGTTGTTTCTGCTTATGGTAACCCTGATCTTAGAAGCTAAGCGAGGTGAGCCCTGGGTAGTATTGGTATGGGGGACCGCCAATGAATACCAGTTGCTGTGGGCTATATTTCAGAGGAAGGAACTGGCAAAACTATCTCTGAGTATTCCTTTCCTAAGAAAACTCTATGAAATTCATCATAAGTTGACAGGTGATTTCAAGGCACACATAAAAAGTGAACCCATTGTGGGGTTTTCTTGGTTCAGAGGCGGGTTTGCCTTTACCTTTCTCTGAGGCTGAGACAGTGTTAATTGTCCAAGGTCACTCAGAGCCTGAATAGACAGGCAGCTTCCATCCAGCTTGGGGATGTGGTGTTTACACGTGCCACGCCCCAAGTCGGCCGGAAGCCACGCTGGCGATTACAAGCTGAGTGGCTTCCAGGCCACTTGGGGGCATGGCATTTAGATGCCACATGCCAAGCCAGCTGGAAGCCAGCTAAAGGTGCAGTGGGGCGGCTTCAATCTGCCCCAAATAGGAGCAGATCTTTGCCAATCCTATTTGGGCCAGATTCTGGTTGGATTGGGGCCGCACGTGTGCCTGCCATAAACCCAACTCACCTTTGACGGGGTCGGCTTGAAGCCGCTCCTTCCACGTTGTCTGTCCCCCCCTCCCCAGTAGGTTTCCACTAGTCTCCAACACTGCAGTCCAACGTTCAAACCACTCCACCACACTGGCTCCATCAAACATCAGTGCTACCCCTAAATAAAGGCAAATTACACAGAGAATTGCTTTTCCTGAATTTTCAGCAGCAATTATTTTTGCACGCTGATTATGAGCATATTTATATGTGATTCCCTTCTTAAGAATCCAGGTAAAAATTCCAGGATCCTAGATAAAGCTGGAACACACATGATTACTTGCTAAGATTCAAATCTCTGTATGGCAAAACATTTTAAAGCAAATGTATCTCTTAAAACTCATCACTATTTGGGAGGACTCTTCTTTCATTTGAGAAAACATATGATACAAGAACAAACAGATAAAATATTGCAACTTAATGCCTCCTTAACATATATGAACCCAATTAGTGTGAAACAGAATACTTGACTATAAAAAGATTTTATATTGACATTAATTTTAGATCATTTTCAACATATTTAAAACATGTGAAATAGATATCCATGCTTAAAAGAGGTAACAGAAATTAGCTTTTATTTACATGGAGAACATGTTGTCCCCCAAATCAAGAATTCTGTACTTTTGTTTACATTATTCCACTCATCTCTTATATGGATGGACATGGCAACTCCTCTGGACAACTTTCTGCGTGGCTTTAGGATGGGATGAAGCTCCACCACCAAGGGGCCACATCTGCTCCAAAGGACCTTGCTTGCATGTGTATGTGTCTTCAGGTCGCCTGTTGACTTTTGGCAATTTCGTGAATTTCAAAGGGTTTTCTTAGTCAAGGAAGACTCAGAAATGGTTTGGCCTGTTCCTTCCTTTAAAACAGAGCCTATACCAACCTAGCATTCATTGGTGGTCTCAAATCCAAGTACAAACCAGGACTAACCCTGCTCAGCTTCCAAGATCAGACGGGATCTGGTGCCTTTAGGATATTTAGCCCCCCCTAAAGGCCTCACTTACACCCATGAAATATTCTGCAAGTGTAACTCAACCACCAGGAACACATCCCAGAATATGCCTTTCCAGATGGAACATGCAGGTAGCCTTGGGTCAAAGGCCCCTTTGCTGAGAGTCACATGGAAAACAATTTACACAAGCCTGGAAGTGGCATAACTACGTACTTTTCAGAAACATACAACCCAATGTGCAGACAGCATACACTGCTCCTTTTTCTCACCCCACCACCAGCAGGGAGGTATTTTTTTTAACGCAGAGAGAGCATGCTATGCACACAAAAGTAAATCTGCTCCTGTACGCAGCCTTCAGGGTATTGGAAAAGATGGCTGAGCCACTGCTTCATACATACATACACGCCCCTGCATTTAGGACTGCACTTAACGGTACAAACATAAGCAGCAAGGGAATTAATTAATAAAGAAGTAAGGATGGACTACTGTTCAATACTAAAGAAATGCCTGCCCTGGGGAAAATGACTACAGAAGAAAGATACTTGGTATTTGCTGGGTTTTGATTCCAGGACCCCCTATACCAAAATCCATGGATGCTCAAGTCCACTAAATACAATGGCACAGTAAAATGGTGTCCCTTATATAAAGTGGTAAAATCAAGATTTGCTTATTGGAATTTATATGGTTTTTTAATATTTTTTCAAGCCACAGATGCTTGAAGCTGTGGATAAAAAATCAGTGAAGAGGGACGGCCGACTACCTACTAATAGGAACAGAAATGAGTATTTTCACACAAGGAGACTAGCAAAGGATGCATAGTCTCTTGTAGAAAATTAGTCATATGTTTACAGTGGGAGAAATGGAAAGATGTTAGAATTAAAGGAATGCCTCAAAGGAATAGCAGGCAGGAAAACAATCAAAACTGCAACAGGAGGCATGTGTTCAAAGAGATGAAACTGATGATACAAGGCTTATTAGAAACTGAATCCAAACCCACCAAACCCAAAGAAATCCCCAGAGAAGAAAGATGCTCAAACTATAGGGGAAGCAATTGGTCTCCTAGGTTCAAAACACACCGCAGAAACAATCCAGTTTGAAACCGCTTTGACTGCCCTGGCTCAGTACTAGGAAATCCTGGGTGCTGTAGTTTGGTGAGGCACTGAGCCTTCTCTTTCAGAGAGCTCTGGTGTCACAAGAGAATACAATTCCCAAGATTCCCTAGCACCGAGCCAGGGCAGTTAAAGTGGTCTCAAATTGGATTATTTCTGCAGTGTGCTTTGGACTCTGGAATCATTTCCCAAATCCCCACCACGCCCACATCTTCTGCAAAGTGTCCCCAAGAGCAACGCATGCAATTCCTCAAAGCTCAGAAGGCAAATAAGAACAAACAAGAATACTGTTAACAGCGGCAAACCCAACAACAGACCAAGGGACAGTTATGAATAGTTTATATACATACAATTCCAAGGATCAAAACTGGAAGAGGGTTATATCAGAATAGGGAATGGGGACCCACTCAGCTTCCTTCCCAAGTCCCTCCCTGGGAACCCAACCCCTAAGGTCCTGTTCCTCCTGGGCTTTTCCTTTCCAAAACACACTGCAGAAATAATCCAGTTTGAGACCGCTTTAACTGTCCTTGTTTAGTGCTAGGAGAATCCTAGGAATTGTACTATAATTTATTACGCCACTGGAGCTCTCTGACAAAGGAGGCACAGTGTCTCACAAAAATACAATTCCCAGAAATCCATTAGCATTGAGTCATGGCAGTTAAACTGGTGTCAGACTGGATTATTCCTGCAGTGTGTTTTGCACCCTTTGTTAACTTCACAAGAAAGGGAAGGAGGTTTTCCTAGGGAATTTAGGTCCAAAACACAGTGCAGAGATAACCCAGTTTGAGACCACTTTAACTGCCCTGGCTCAGTGCTAGGGGAAATCCTGGGAATTGTAGGTTTATTGTGGCACCAGAGCTCTCTGACAGAGAAGGTCTAAATGTACTACAAAACTACAGCTTCTAGCATTGAGCCAAGGCAATTGAAGCGGTCTCATACTGGATTATTTCTGCAGTGTGTTTTGGACTAATAAACTACAATTTCCAGAATCCCCTAGCATTGAGCCAAGGCAGTTAAAGCAGTCTCAAACTGGGTTATTTCTGCAGTATGTTTTGTACCCTCAGTTCCAAACTAAAGTTTGCCATCAGTAAACAAAAACACTTCACACAGGTCCAAAACACACTGCAGAAATAATCCAGTTTGAGACCACTCTAGCTGCCCTGGCTCAGTGCTAGGGGAAATCCTGGGCACTGTAGTTTTATTGTGGCACCAAAGCTCTCTGACAGAGGAGGTCTAAATGTCCCACAAAACCACAGTTCCCAGAATGATTCCCTAGCACTGAGCCAGGGCAGTCGAAGCGGTCTCAAACTGGGCTATTGCTGCAGTGTGAAAGCTGGGGATCCAGGAAAACCACCTCCCAGCTGCAGAGACCGGCCTTTGTGCCCTTCAACAAAGGAGAAGGCGCCCTGTTATGGACACCACACACAGGGGCCCCCCTCTGCCCCGCCACCAGCCTTCCTCAATGGAGGAGCACCCAAATTTGGGTGTGTTTTTGCAGGGAATAGGTGAGGACAGGGATGGAAAACAAGAGCTGCCCAGGGACTAAAGGAAAACTGGGGTGATGAATGCAAAAGAAGGAAGGGACAAGGAGCCATCAACAACAGAGAAGGGAGGAACCCAAGGCAAATGCGGTTTGCAGTGGGGAGGGGACCCAAACTCATCATTGGAGAAATAACCCGGTTTGGTACCACTCTAAAGTGCCCTGGCTCAAGGCTATGGAATTCTGGGAGCTGGAGTTTGTTGTGGGGCGCAGAGAGGAGCTGTGTATTTTGGACCCTTTGTCAACTTCACAAGAAAGGGAAGGAGATTTCCTAGGGAATTTAGGTGCAAAACACAATGCAGAGATGCGTTAACAGCCCTGGTTCAGTGCTAGGGAAAATCCTGGGAATTGTAGCTTATTGTGGCACCAGAGTCCTCTGATAGAGGAGGTCTAAATATCCCACAAAACTACAGTTCCCAGAAATCCATTAGCATTGAGTCATGGCAGTTAAACTGGTGTCAAACTGGATCATTTCTGCAGTGTGTTTTAGACCCTTTGTTGACTTCACAAGAAAGGGAAGGAGGGTTCCTAGGGAATTTAGGTCCAAAAGAACTGCAGAAATAACCCAGTCTGAGACCGCTTTAACTGCCCTGGCTCAGTGCTAGAGGAAATCTTGGGAATTGTAGTTTATTGTGGCACCAAAGCTCTCTGACAGAGAAGGCTCAATGTCTCACAAAACTATAGTTCCCAGAATGATCCCCTAGCATCCCTGGCCATCCTGGGAATTGTAGTTTATTGTGTCACCAGAGCTCTCTGACAGAGGTCTAAATGTCTCACAAAACTATAGTTCCCAGAATGATTTCCTAGCATTCTTGGGAATAGTACCTTATTGTGGCCCTGGAGTTTTCTGACAGAGAAGGCTCAATGTCGGGATACAAATAAATTTTATTATTATTATTATTATTATTATTATTAAACACTACAGTCCCCAGAATAATTCCCTAGCATTGAGCCAGGGCAGTCAAAGCGGTCTCAATTTGGGTTATTTCTGCCGTGTGTTTTGGACCCTCAGCCCCAAACCAAAGTCTGCCATCAGTGAACAAAGGGAGAAGCTGGCGCTGCATCCGCACTGGAGAAATAAACCGGCTTGGTACCGCTCTAGGTGCCCTGGCTCAAGGCTGTGGGATCTTGGGAACTGGGAGGTGGTCACCTCCAGTTCCCAGGATCCCACAGCCTTGAGCCAAGGCACTTAGAGCGGTTCCAAGCCGGGTTATTGCTCCAGTGTGGATGCAGCGCCAGCTTCTCCCTCAGAGGAGCGCGGTTACCTCATACTGGATGTACTGCTTCCGCCATTCAGGGGTGATATGCGCGGAGAGGTGCTCGGCGAACTTCATCTTGCCTTCTTCGCCTTCTCCTTTTCCTCTTCCCTCACCTCCTTCGCCCGGCTGAGGGCGCTTCTGCGGGCGGCAACGGACGAGGACCGGGGCTCATGAGGCCCTGGCTCCGCTCCTCTTCCCGCTCAGGCCCGCCTCAGCGCCGCCGCCCACTGCGGCCCCGCAGCCTCTGCCTCCTTCACCGCCACCGCCGCTCCTCCCGCAGCAGCAGTAGCAGCCTCCGCCGCCATCTTCCCTCTCCCCCCCGCCTCAGCCCTGCCTGACGTCATCGCCACGGTAACCACGAAGGGGGGGGAGGTAAAAAGCCGAGCCGCTATTGGCCACGCCCGACGCCCCTCACCACCAACGCCCGCCTCCTCCTCCTCTTGGAGCAAAGCCAGTGTGAGGGAGATGGTCGGAGGGGGCGGGGTCTTCACGCGCAGGGCTCCGCCCTCGCCACGCCCCCATTGGCCCAGAGGAGACACGCCCCCTTCCTCTACTGCAGTTGGAAGGGGAGCGAGGGCCCTCCTGAGGTGACTTCCTTTGGAGTAACCTTGGCAACAGCCCTGTCCCAGACACACACACAAAACACCCTGCAGCAATAGTCCGCTTTGAGACCGCCTTTACTGCCCTGGCTCAATGCACGGGATCTCCATGAGTTGGGATCTACTCGGGAGCAACTAACAACAACAACACCACATACACAGGTGTCTGTGTTGATAGACGTTCAGCTCTTCTTGAGAACCTTCTCTGTCCAAGCCACTCTCCTATGTTTGGTCTATATAACCTATTTGAGATAATGGATGAACATGTTCATTTCTCTGGCTGACTAAAGAAAATTTCAAATAACAAACTTATGAAGAGTGATTCCCACTGAGTTCAATGGGATTTATTCCTAAATGTGCTTAAGACAGCAGCCATAAACAGTTCACAATCAAGACGCAGGGGTAGGCAACCTTTCCCCTTTAAGGGCCGAGGGACTTCAGCTCCCAGAAGCCTCAGCCTTGTTGACCAATAGTCCCATGTTGGCCAATAGCTCCTGGGATTCTGGGAGCTGAAGTCCCTCGGCCCTTAAAGGGGAAAGGTTGCCTACCCCTGATCAAGAGCATCCTGATTTATTCTACAGAGTCATGAGCATACTGCTGAGTGTACAACTGGGAAAGAAAACACCATGATGTGGTTGAATGAGAAAGATGATTCTGTTGTGGTTTCTAGACTGGGGAATTGATGCCTTCCAGATATGTTACTCTACAACTCCCATCACTCCCTCGGTGAGGATTATGGAAATTGTAGCCCAAAACATCTGAAGGGCACCAGGCTGAAAAAATCTGATGGAGTATAAAAGGAGATGCACATTTTCATCATGTTTGGAAAACACAAGCAGAAAGCAACCTGTAAATTCCTTTGCTCTTGCACTCAATTAGTAGGTGACCTGAAGACAAAAGGATATTTCAAATGTAATTCATAAAAGCCACGGACTGAAATATTTCAGTTATTATGATCTCCATCAGTCAACTTCTATAGCACATGCTGAATGCCCAAAGCACTTTCCACAGATTACCTCAGTAATCCTTAACATAGTACTGTATGGTAGGACAATATTGTCAACCACACATTGTGGGTATTGCAGGGGAGGGAGCTAACCCTCAAAAACAGTGACTCATCTAAGGCCAGTCAGCAAGATTAGAATGGATGTCAACTGGGAACTTCTGGGTTATGTCTCTGTCTCTGGCCACCCAAATCTAGTCTTACCATATGCCCAAACTAGAGATACTCTGCAGAAAGGACCCTCAAATCCCATAGAGTTAGAAGCTGTAGGAAACACATAAGACAACAAAGCAAAAATGGTGGGGAGGAAACATATCCCCTTGAAACATCACCACAATCATCCACAAACTGGACTATGCCAGTGCTTACATTCATCCAACACATGGAGGGAGCCTGTGGAAGGAAAAATCATCATCTGCCCACACATACCCATTACATCCCCTGCATTGCAACATAAACCCACTCCACAACACCCTCCTTTCAGCAATGCTGCAGAGGGATGGGGAACTATGCCATTAACATTTTGTCACAAATAGCCCTGTTGAAATTCAGCACTGGACTGGGAAAAACATGACATCCTCACGTGTGATAGTTGGACAGGGAGTTATCCCAAAATTTTGGTGGAACAGCTGGAGGAGGAGAAACTGGCCCCAATCCTATTAAAGCTGCGTCCCAAATATGGGATGGAAGTTTTCAGTCCCGCAGAAGGAAATGAGGTAACATGCATTTAATATGCCTCACCTCCACTCAAATAATAGAGGCAAAGGGAAGTTGTTTGGGTGATTCAAACCCATTCTGTAAACACCACAAAACAGCTCCATAAGTGCTGCTCACTCCCAGCAGCAAACAGCAACTAGATCCATCATTAGGTACTTCTGTCTCCCCTACTCTTCCAGCTGCATCAACCAATCACAAATACAAGAAGTGCAAGGAAAAGTGGAAGAAACCTAGCTGGTCAAAATGACCCATATTTTACCTGCAAGGGATCCCTGAATCAAATCCAGGATACCACACCACAGAAGGAAAGTGGAAGGACTGGGGCCCCATGAAGCAAATGTTGGGTTTTACACTAAGGTAGCAAATTGCTTTTTTTAACTGCCAGGAAGGGGTAGTATGCATGTGAAATTTTCCATCTCAGGTGTCAAGTTATGGGCTTGGGAATTGGAGGGGGAATATAATTTACTGTTGTAGGCAAAAAGATTTCTTGGGAGAGCCTTCAATGATAGCTAGGACAATAAGAAGTGCTGGATGGGCCAACTAGACTTTTAGCTTCCCACCCCTTCCCTTGGCAACACCATGGCCAATTCCGTCCTCATGCAGCATCCCAGAAAGATTCTTGCTGCTCCGTACCCCTTCCATCGTTATCCATCCCTCTCCCTTACATACACCAGCAACAGCATCCATCCTACTTGTCTAATCTACTTTGACCTCCACAACCCAAGACACTGCTGTGAACAGACAGAAGAAGGTCCACCACCATCCTAGGTCCTGCTTCCCAAGGATATGAAGCCAGATCCATCTAAGGCAGGGACCGGCAACCTACGGCCCGGGGGCCGGTTAAGGCCCCATTCCCTGGACTTACCAGCCCAGGCCGAAGGTTGCTGCCACTGCCGCACGCCTCCGCCGCCGCCACTGCAGCGGCACGTTTTTACCACTCTGCAGCCGTGCTTGCAGCAACCGCCATTTTGGAAATCAAAATGGCGGGCACGGCACGTTTGCGCATGCGCAGTACTCTTGCGCATGCACAAACGTGTCACGGCCGCCATTTTGATTTCCAAAATGGCAGCCGCGACATGCGTCGTGGCGGCTGTGGCCGCGCGCGCGGCGGCAGCTGCCGCGGCAGCAAAGTGCACGGGGGGGCGCGCGCATGCTGCCATTCCCCCCCCTTCGGCCCAGCCGAGACCTGGGCTACGGGAGACCGGCCCAGGTCTTAAAAAGGTTGCCTTCCCCTAATCTAAGGTGTGGGGAAGGGAACCTGTTGTTGCATTCCCTCCCAACAAAGGAAGACCCTACATGGCAAAGTCAACACTTTTACTGTGCGCCTTCTAGGATCAAGGAGACCTGAGGGATAGAGCACATGTAAAGCTACCAACCAGTCACCCCTGCAGTGCTTATATACCTTGGACAGTGACTCAACAGACAGCAAGGTGGAGGTTCATTTAAGACACCAGTTCCATGTAAAGAATTTGTACATGTGTTGAATAGATTCTACAGAGCTTGTAAGAGAACAAGGGCCTGCCTGAAGCAAACAGTGTGGGGAAACCCACAGACAAACAGCCTGGAACATCAGCACAGAATGGGATGTGGATCCCATGCCACTGGGAAACAGGTCTGTGAAGAGCAAGGTAGACAGACAAAGAAGGAGAGGAATTAATCCTAGGCAGCAGCTGGAGGACATACTCTCTGTGTCCGTACACACAAAATAAGAAGATTGGTGCTCCCCAGGTGTTCAGTCAGTGTGTTGATGGGTCCAGAGGTGGTGTAAAACTGTGCTGTCAAGAAAAGCATGAAAATGATCTGAGCACGTATGGAATTTGGCCATACCACTATTTCTGCCAACATCTTCGCCTTGTGCTGTATGGCTATGTCATCTGTGTATCTTTGTCTTGGAAGGTTCCTCTTGGCAACCGAGCAAATTCCACCCAGTTCATGCTGGTGACAGATCAAAAGCTTTGTTGGGTTTTTAAGAGATCCAGAGGCCCTGAACTGACAGATTTCGAGTACACATTTGTGTCCTTGGCCTCCATTTATTGAGTACAAAATAATCACCCTTTTCATTCTAAAAACAGCTTAAAGTTGCCAGGAAAAAACCAAATGCAAGTAAATGTTAATAGCTGGCAAGAAAATAGGTGTGAACTACATCTGACCAGCAGATTTTCAACTTTTTTGTTATTGTTGTGTGCCTTCAAGTCGTTTCCGACTTGTGGTGACCCTAAGGCAAATCTATCACATGGTTTTCTTGGCAAGCTTTGTTCAGAGGTTTGTCATTGCCTTACCCTGAGGCTGAGTGTGTGTGTAACTTGCCCATGGTCCCGAAGTGGGTTTCATGGCTGAGCAGGGAATCAAAACCTGGTCTCCAGAGTCATAGTCCTTACTCAAACCACTGAGCCGTGCTGGCTCTCATTTCCAACTTTACCAGTCCATATTTATATGCAGCATGCATTTTATTCCTATTGTGATTGACTCTTTCAACAGAGCACCATCCTCTATAAAAGATTTAAACATCTCTTATTGCACAGGACAATTTTCCAGTGCATGATGTCCTCAAATGGTTTAGCTATCTGTTAAGTAAAATTCAACCATTTTTATCTTTAATCTGAAACTCTCCCATACACCCAGAAGTAACACACACACACACACACACTCAGTAACAAAACAAAACAAAACAAAAAACCCCATCTCCATCTTATTTCTTACTTTGCTGCATTTAAACAGTTCCTCTTTCCTTACAGGAATAAACACCTCCCTCAGTTTGATGAATTAGTCCAGGAGCATTATGAATGGCCAGAGAAGAGTGTTCAGTTGGCGTCACATACACATCCTCAGGTTTGGACAAGGAATTTAGGACATAATCAAGATACACTAGATGGGGAAGGGGAGAGCCCTGCTGTGCACATTTGCCTTAAGATACACCTCTGCCATAAGAAACATGCCAGCATAATGTTGTGAATATGCAGTTCCAAACTGGTCTAACTGCATGGGTGACAGAACTCTGCTGATGAAGGAACCAAAGCAAGGGAGGGATGGACATGTGTCGGATCCTATAAACCAGGGGTAGGCAACTTTTCCCCTTTAAGGGCCGAGGGACTTCAGCTCCCAGAATCCCAGGAGCTATTGGCCAATATGGAACTATTGGCCAACATGGCTGAGGCTTCTGGGAGCTGAAGTCCCTCGGCCCTTAAAGGGGAAAGGTTGCCTACCCCTGCTATAAACTATCAGATTCTGATGCTGCCCTCATCCCCAGCACCATATTGTGTCAAGTCTGATTCAAAACTCAGTCAGATGCCAGGAGGCTTCCTGCTCCAAATTATAACATGCTTGTACACCTCTAGCACTGCCATACAGGGCTTTTTCTCTGAGTGTCGGTTAATTGCTGTGAAAAGTTATGCAATCCATATAACATGTCTGTGCTTTTCTAATTTGAGGTGTGGCATGGCTTAATTAAAACAGATTTGTAAAAACCTTTACAACAGAGCTAATTATAAATAGCAGACATTACAAGCTCTGGATTGGGCATAATTGAGCAATCTATAGCCAGCATGGTATAGTGATTTGAGCGTTGGATTATGACTCTGGAGACCAGAGTTTGAATTCTGGCTCGGCCGTGTAAACCCATTGGGACCTCTACAAAGCTTATGCTACCACTTTCTCTCTTTCAGTTAGTTTCAAAGATGTTACAAGATTCCTTTGCATACTGATTTTCCAGACTAACAAGGCTATGTCTTTGAACAATAAACACTATGAGGCTTCTTTTGGAACACATACACACACAATCTGGCCTGAGTGAGCTAGAATTGCCTAAGCCCACAGATGAATAGATAGTCAGATCCTTAAAGTAGGCACAGTTAGACCAGTCTGGTACCACTTTAGCTATCATGGTTCCATTTCAAGGATTCCTGGAGTTTGTTAGTGATGTACTTGGAATTCTCTTCTAGACAGTTCTAGTGCATTCCCTCGACATCCCATTTCCAAGTTACATTGATTTAATCCTCAGTCCCTCATCTAGGAGTACCTTGGGAACTGTAGTTTCGAGTTTTGTAGCACTGGTTCACTAAGCTACAAATCCTCTCTTCAAATGCTCTTCAATGGTTCACGAAAGCTGTGTTTAGATGAATTTGAGAGGGAAGTGGTAAAACAGATAGCAAAGATTTTTAAGGTACTGAACCTGCTGTTCTTAGGTCTTACTATCCAAAAGTAAGACCTAAGAACATTTTATTTAATACATTTTAGCATAGTTACATACATACATACATTTAACGTACATGCATTTTATTTTGTTACCACTGGACAAAAGCACTCAACAATGGCAGCAGAATAAGATTCATCTGCAAAAACACAACTGCCATGAACATTTCCATTCCTCCTGATTTGTGAGTAAAACAACCTCCTTGTCTTGGGATTTACCTATCTGGAACAAGCAGATTAGCTTGTGCAAGGCTAGTTCACAATGTTATCTGTTTATTGTATTTGTTGAAAACATTTTAATGAATTATGACTGAGTGCCCTTCAACAGAAACCTTAGAATCAGCAGTTCAAGAGGGACTGACCTTAGCCAAAACTAAAATCTTATCGTTGCCCGAGACACACTTCCTGGACAGGAGGGTTATTTTGCTATGTTACTTTTTGCAAATAAAAACCTAGATGGGGGGGGGGGGGACGGACCACAATCTCATGGAAATTAATGGGTTAGGGGGAGCCATGGTGACTTTCACAGATGTAGACATTAAGCCTGAAAGAGAAATCATACAAAATGTCCACTAATAAATATAAAAAGCCGGAAGTCACTGTATACTAGTGACAGCAGTGCTTTGCTGATAGATTAGAAAGAGAACATGGAGGCTTTCCTGAGTATCTATTCCGATGTCTCTGCTGCTGGAGAAAACGACTTTCTCTTTAGTCTAGATATGAGTGTCTGGCCCTCAGTATCGCTTTTACCTCCAAGTTCTCCATCACACACTCTCTCTCTGCAAGTCAAGAAAACCCACATACTCTTCCTCATATTGCAAACAGCAACATAAGCTTTGGCAGAATTCTCTTCTATTTACCTGTTTTGCTTGGCTCACAGAGGGCAGGAGTAATTGGAATGCATGAAATCTTTACCAAAAGCAGTGTTGCTATTCACACCTAGGTGGAGAAGTTTTGTATTTTTAAATTAAAATCCTTTGCTGGTGTCACCAATTGTGGCCGAGGATGTCTGGTTCAGTTCAACACTGAATCTATTCTGGGCCTTAGGAGTTTATCGCATGCAGCTTTCAGCCCAATCTGTGCACCGGACGAGGTTGGGCTGGAACAGGAAAAAACAGGTTTTACTGCCCATGGAATTGCTGCTGTGCTGCTGGCCGACCATCACCCGTCTTCGATCCAGCCTCTGATCGGGACGGGTGATGGTCGGCCGGCAGCGCAGCAGCAATTTCATGTGCAGTAAAACCCATTTTTCCCTGATCCCATCCCACGTACAGATTGGGCTGAAAACTGCATGCAATAAACTCCCTAGTCTGAAGTTCTGTCCTCAGAGAAGATTCACCACCCCATTGACTAGGGGGCCATCAGGCACCAATGGATACCACAGCTCTTGTGGGAGCAAAATATTGGGGAAAATGGCTATTGATTTTTTCATTCCTTAACCATTTCAAAGCATTGGTGGTACCCTGCCCCAAAAAAGAAAAAAATAATAACAAGATTTATTTATTGGGCCCCTAGTTTGATTCATGCAGACTGCTGTCTCCCAGTATAGGCTTTAGATGGGAGATTATAGGATCTGATTCTTAACCATGTTTACATGGAAGCAAGTCCATTGATACTATGTACTATGTATTTTGGTACTATGTATTTTTGTAATTTTGTATTTTGTATATTGTTGTACACTTTTATTGATGTAATCTCACTTCAATCCACAGGGAGAGGCAGGAAATATAAATAAAATAATAATAATAATAATTATCATCATCATCATCATCATTTCAGTGTTGTTTTTCCTCCTTACAAGTATTCTTAGCATTGCAGTACCCTCTTTTTATTCAATTACAGAAATCACCCCATACATCAGAGTTTGGAAACATCTGGTCCTCCAGAAACTTTGGCTTACAACACCCAGCAGCCTCAGCATGGCCAATGATAAGGGAATGTAGGAGTTTTAGTCTAAAACATTTGAAGGGCCTAAGTTTCTCCACCTTGATACCTTATATCAGGCAGCTGGCTTTTCAGCTTTCGCAAATCTGATCGAAGAAGGTCTCCTTCCAGTACATCCAGTTGTAGCCTCTTCAGCATATGTGTGTTTTCTTTCCATTGACATCCCTTCCATTCACTCAACAAGCTTCTAACTAACTCCCTAAACTTGGAACTGAGAAGAGAGACTGATGCCTACATATTCCCTAATGAAGTTTCTGATATAGTCTAACAATCCGTTCCCTAGTAATATTGGGATGAAAAGGACCACAAAGCACAGATTTCTTATACACATTCCTATTATCCCCCAACCAATAGTTTTCTTTGTAATTCTCAGTTGTACCATTTCTCCATCACCAGATACCTCAATTGCATTTTAAATTTTTAACAGTGAGTTACTAGAAAGTGGATTCTTGAGAGTAATTTTATTTTCTAGACTCGAGCTTTCACAAAGCAGGAGGGAATAAACTGTTCTAACTGCAAGAGAGAGAGAGAGAGAGAATATAGAGAGAGGAATGTCATTTTTCATAAATGGAATATTGAGAAACATATGAAGGTATCTGTAACATCACTGAAATTACTGCTGCTTAGCCAATGTTACTTAACAAACACAAATGGGTCAATTCTAGTCCAGAGATATCCCCATTCTTTAAAAAATTAAAGAAAAGGCTGAGAAAAGGAAAGAACAGGAGACAGGAGGAGGTGGATACATGTTGCAGTTTGATATTACTGTATTGTGTCTCAGGTCTGGAAGGGCTGAAAACTACAGATTTATTGTGGCAGTGCTGATGACTGGTGGCATGGAGGAGAGACAGTTAGGAATGCCATTTCCTCTAATGGTCAATTATTTAGGACTTTTAAAATTTGTTCCCACTGCTAAAGATGCTCTCAAAGACTCCACTGATTCTCTCCAAGTATTTGTCAATGTTTCTGGCATGAGAGAAAACACTAGAACATGAACTGCTTTCCTGACAAGTCATACAAAGCTGATAGTGCTATAAGGGCAGTGATGCCAGAAAAATACACTATGGCATTCTTAACAGAATTCCAGTATATCATGCTAAAGGATTTTTTTTTAATTTAAATTTTTGCAAACATGAACATGTACTGAGTCATAGTATTTCTCCATCTAGGACAATGTTATCTATACAAACTGACATCTCTCTAGTATTTCGGGCTGGGCCACTCTCAGTCATTCTTGGAGTTACCAGGATCTTTTGTGTGCAAAGCATACAAAGTCACTCAGCTACATCCCTCCCACATCACAAAATTTAACATCCTAATGCAGTTTGGATGGCTGAGCATACGACATTGCTCTTCAATGAGTCAGACCCCTGGTCCACTTAAATCAGTATTCTCTAGCAGACTTGACTATGGATCCTCTGAGTTTCAAGATGACAAGCTATAAGCAACTGTGGTTGGTACTTAATGCATAATGTATAATGCTTAATGACATCACTAGGTTCCCCTACATTCACAAAGGCTCCCTGCCTTCAGTTTAGTTGTCTATTCCACTTACCTGCTTTAGTCCACTTGCTTGTGGAGAGACCTGCCAAAGTAGGGGGAAAGTAAGTATAATCATCAATATGAGCAAAATATTCCAGGTGCTTATGGTGATGCTACTATCTTCTCTTTGTGTGATATACAGAATGTACTGTAGAAGAATTGTTGTTTCTTTACAAGTTCATTTCCTGAATCTTATCACCTCCAGTGGTCCCAGTATGACAGGGACAGCCCTGTTTATTCCTCTGTTGTCCCACTTTTTCAGTTGCTTTTAAAATGCCCCCTTTTTCTCTCTCCTTTTTCTGGGGGGTTGCAGACTGCCAGAAATAGTGCAAATTGAGTCCACTTTAAGGGTTAGGGTTAGTGCTAGGGAATCATGGGAATTGTATTTTTTTCTGAGACATCGAGCCTTCTCTGTCAGAGAGCTCTGGTGCCACAATAAAATACAGTTCTCATGATTCCCTAACCCTAACCCTAACCCTAAAAGTGGACTCAATTTGCACTATTTCTGACAGTCTGCAACCTTGTTAACAGCATTTAGTCAGCCTTGATTCATGGTGACCCTGTGGATGAGACATCTCCAAACTTCCCTATCCTCAACCACTGTGCTCAGGTCCTGCATGCTCAGCCCAATGGCCTTCTTGATTGAGTCTATCCATTTGGCATGCAGTCTTCCTCTCTTTCTCCTGCCTTCTACCTTTTCTATCATTATTGTCTTTTTTTCATGAGTTGTGCCTTCTCATGATGTGGCCAAAGTATCACAGCCTCAGTTTATTCATCTTGGCTTCCAAGGAGTGTTTAGCTTTCATCTGATCTAGGGCCTATTTATTTGTCTTTTTGGCTGTCCGTTGTATCCTCAGCACTATTCTCCAGCACCACATATCAAATGAGTTTATGTTCTTTCTGTTGGCTTTCTTCATTGTCCAGCTCTAACATCCATACATGATGATGGGGAATATAATGGCTTGGAATGGCTTTAGTGCTCAGTTGTATATCTCTGCACTTTAGGATCTTGTGTAGTTCTTTCATGGCTGCCCATACCATTCCCAGCCTTCTTCTTATGTCTTGACTGCAGTCTCTGTTCTGTTCAGTGAAATCCTGTTCCTACTTTCCCTTTTAATATCCTAATTTTACTTCCATTGGTGCAAAAGGCTGCATTTACATTGGAGAATTGGTGCAGTTTAACATCACTTTAACTGCCATGGCTGAATGCTATGGAATTCTGGGATTTGTAGTTTTGTGACATATTTAGCCTTCTCTGTCAGAGATCTGTGGTGCCACAACAGACTTCAAATCCCAGGATTCCATGGGACAGAACCATGACAGTTAAAGCAGTATCAAATCAGCTTCAGCTGATACACCAGCTGCACCCTTTTCTGGAAGTAAGGGATCTCGAGACTGTTGTGCACGCGCTGGTAACCTCACACCTTGACTTCTGTAATGCGCTCTACATGGGGCTACCCTTGTGCCTGGTTCGGAAGCTACAGTTAGTTCAAAATATGGCAGCCAGGCTTGTTTCTGGAACATCTAGAAGGGACCACATCACTCAGGTTTTGAGGTCCCTCCACTGGCTGCCTATTCGCTTCCGGGCTCAGTACAAGGTGTTGGTTATTACCTTTAAAGCCCTAAATGGCTTGGGTCCAAGCTATATCAGAGACCGCCTCCTCCCGTATAATCCTCCCCGTGCGCGCCGATCTTCTGGGAGAAACTTTTTAGAGCCGCAGAGAGCTCGGCTTTCTGCGATCTCCCAGAGGGCCTTTTCTATCGTTGCCCCCAAACTCTGGAACGACCTGCTGGATGAGATCCATCAATTAACATCTTTGAACAGCTTTAAAAAGGCTGTTAAGACGGATCTCTTCCGGCAGGCCTTTCCAGACTAAGGGGGGTTGCAGACTGCCAGAAATAGTGTGAATTCAGTCCACTTTTAGGGTTAGGGTTAGTGCTAGGGAATCATGGGAACTGTTATTTTTCTGAGACATTGAGCCTTCTCTGTCAGACAACTCTGATGCCACAATAAAATACAGTTCCCATGGTTCCCTAACTCTAACCCTAACCCTAAAAGTGGACTGAATTCACACTATTTCTGGCAGTCTGCAACCCCCCTAAATGACCCGGCCCTGGACAGTTCCCTCCTTCGTTCAACCTGGTTCCCTTTAAATGTAGCAGGAGATTACCTGCTACGATTTGTTAATCTTCTAATTCTTTATATTCTATAATGTTTTAATTGTACCATTATTTAATACTGTTTTAAGGGAGGGGGATAGTTTGTCATTGTAACTGTTTTTAACTTGTAAACCGCCCAGATTGGGTAACCATTGGGCGGTATAGAAATAAATTTTATTATTATTATTATTATTATTATTATTGTTATTATTATTAATACTGCAGTGTGGCAGCATCCTGAGTTCAAAGTGCAAAAGTAGTTTGTATTCAGTTAACTCAGCTGGAAGAGAGGAGAGTCAGGGCAAAATGTTGCCTTCCTCTGTAGGTTCAGACAAAAACTAACTAGTCCAGCATCTCCTATTATGTCTGTTCTTCTTCCTTAATCATTCTTGGCATCTTGACTATATTCCAATGTTGCTTGGCCACATGTATCCTATTTTTCACATGTGAAATGTTGGAGCCCATAGTGTGCCAAGTAAAACATACATGGGGCTTAGATGGAGTACCATTCTTCAGAATATTGGATTTCAGAGATCTTTTGCAGTACCACTGTTGCTTCCACCAGCATCCTAGTGCTTCAATGAATGGCCTTTAAAAAAAAAAGGCAGTCATCCTTCCCAAAGTAAAAACAAAAAACAGAGATGAGTAGTATCTTTTATTAGGACAGCTCAGGTGTGACAAATGGTATGAGCTTTTGAGCTCTCCAGAACTCTTCATCAGATGCAATGATGCAATAATTAACTAATGTGGAAAGAAACAAAAGTCTGACCTTTTGGATTGGCTATCATGCATTTCTCCAGTGGTGACATGATATTATGGATTCCAGGAAAAAGAAGAGACCTTAAAGTTTCAGCTTTCTGGGATGGACAGTTAATGGTTTCTCTCCATTCCCACCAACTAGAACACTGGCTGAGAAGTGTCCATTGCCTTTTTTTTGTTTGAAACCTATGGATTCCTGAGTTGGTTAGAGCAGAAGCAGGGAACAACATGACAGAATCTGTATCAGCAAAGCTGGAGATTAAATTTATAGTTAGCAAAATAATAATAAAAATCAAGTGAAAGCAAATTGTGAATGGTACCTAGTGGTTTCAGGTAGCTGGACTCATTGTTGTGGGGCAATTACCTTTCTCTGATAAATGGCAAAATGGTTCTAGTGGTCACCCTGAGAGGCCTAACAAAGTGTGACATGAAATGCATGGTTGAAAAAGGGTGCTGAACATTGTTAATTTTATTTTGAAGGAAAAGAGACTGTAAGCCTGCTATTTCTAGGGATGGGCATGGAAACATGCCAGCTGCCTTGGGTCTGAGAGAAAGGCAGCATAGAAATGAAATGAAATAAATAAAAGATGGCAATGGCTGCTCCTGCCACCACCTCCTCCTCCTGTTTTGCTCATCCTCTCTTGCCACCAAGCAAGGGAATATGGGACACAAAGTGCTCGCTAGACAGAAGGAAGGAGCAGACTCTTCTGCCTGCCTGCATTTGCTCTCACTGTTTGCAGTGCAACCCAGGGGTGAGTCACATAAGCAGCAACCATTTTCTCCGCTTAGCCACTCATCCACACTCTGCTTCCCCAATGACTATAGGCCCAAATAGCTCAATCTGCCATGCTAGTCAGTGAGAGAGGGTGAGTGAGCAGGCAGAATCACTATATGAAGCCGCTGGGTGAGATTATACGGAGTTATGGTGCTGGGTGTTATCAGTACGCTGATGACACTCAAATCTATTTCTCCGTGTCTCGTTCGTCGGCCTTGAATTCCAATGGCACCTCTTCGCTCAATGAATGTCTTGGGGCGGTAATGGGCTGGATGAGGAAAAACAGATTGAAGTTGAATCCAGACAAGACGGAGGTGCTCACTGTCTCGGCCCCGAAACCAAGAATTGGGTTGCAACCTCCAGTCCTGGATGGGGTCACACTCTCCTCCAGTGACTGTGTTCGCAGTCTGGGGGTGCTCCTTGACTCGTCGCTCCTGATGACAAATCAGGTGAATGCGACGGTCAGGAGCGCCTGTTATCAGCTTCGGCTGATACGCCAGCTGCGCCCTTTTCTGGAAGTAAGGGACCTTGAGACGGTTGTCCACGCGTTGGTAACCTCACGCCTCGACTTCTGTAACGCACTCTACATGGGGCTACCCTTGTGCTTGGTTCGGAAACTACAACTGGTACAAAATATGGCGGCCAGGCTTGTTTCAGGAACATCTCGAAGGGACCGCATTACTCCGGTTCTGCGGTCCCTCCACTGGCTGCCTATAAGTTTCCGGTCCCAGTACAAGGTGTTGGTTATCACCTTTAAAGCCCTAAATGGCTTGGGTCCAAACTATCTCAGGGACCGCCTTCTCCCGTACAATCCTCCCCGCGCTCTTCGGTCCTCTGGGAGGAATTTGCTGCAGCCTCAGAATTCAAGGCTTGCGGCTACCTCCCGGAGGGCTTTTTCAGTTGTCGCCCCCAAACTCTGGAACGACCTGCCGGACGAGATCCGTCTTTTAACATCATTAGACAGCTTTAAAAAGGCCGTTAAGACGGATCTCTTCCGGCAGGCCTTTCCAGACCAATGAATCCCCACCTCAGATACAAACAATTCCACAATGGCAATCCTCTCGTGGCCCCATCTATTGATGGTGAGGATTGTTTTGAGGCTTTCTAAAATATACTGTATTGGGTTTTTAAAGTGCGTGTTTTAACTGTTATTGATTTAATATTATTTTAAGGGGGGAGGGGGTATATTGTATATATTGTCTTTGGGATTTTATCTGTATCTGACTGTTTTAATCTGTGAGCCGCCCGGATTGGACTACCAATGGGCGGGGTACAAATAAATTTTATTATTATTATTATTATTAGAAGTATTGAGACAGACCTAGGATTTCCTAGTTAAGGAGTCCCTCTCTCTGCTTTCCCCCCAGCTTCTCCTAAAGATTGTGTTTATTGCATAATCACATCTCCTTTCCCAATGTGCTATTTGTACTTCATGTCACCCGGATGCAGTGGCTCAAATGGTTAAGATACTGACTCTGTTGATTGCAAGACTGGCAGGTTGGCAGTTCGAGACCCAGGTGCTGCATGACGGGGTGAGCTCCTGTCCCTAGTCCCAGCTTCTGTCAGCCTAGCAGTTCGAAAGCATACAAATGCAAGTAGATTAATAGGTACCACTTCGGTGGGAAGGTAATCAGCATTCTGTGCAATCATGTTGGCCCCATGATCACAGAGTAGTCTCTGACAATGCTGCTCCTCAGCTTAGTAATGGAGATGAGCACAGCCCCCTACAGTCGGACACAGCTTGACAACCTTGTCAACTGGGAATACCTTTACCTTTTTACCTTTACTTCGTGTCACATCTCTGGACGTTATCACACAGGGGCAAATCTGCTGGTTAATCCACACAAAACCCAAACAGAAACTGGATTAGTGCCCCGTGTTTTCACACGACGTCGCACAGAAACTGGTGTTAACCGTGATCTTTTGAAATTCGGTTCTTTGGAGGAAATGCAAATGCGCAATTAAGGTAATTTCGAATTTACCGTAATGTGATAACCAAATGTGCATTTGGGAGCATTTCCCTGCTGTTGCCATGGTTCCAGCAAGCATTCCTCTATCTGCGCATGTGCAAGAGGCTCATTTCTAGTATATTTATGGGCTTTTTTTGCTTGTGTGTGGACGTTTAATGCAATTACTGTAAATTCGCAATTAAGGTAATGACATTTGTGGAATTATTGTTTATTTCCCGTTTATTTTCAGAATGCCTTATTTCCACTTTATTTTTGCTTTCTGGCCCACGTGTGATAATGTCCTATGATTCCCTGCATATGGCAAGTCCCTGGCTTAGAGATTTACATTCTGGCACTGCTGGGTAGTATGTATGAACATCTTTTGTATCCTCTGAGGACAGATTCCAGGTAAATGAAGGACCTTGCACTATTATTGAGGTGGAGAACTGTAGATATTATTTACCTGCCGGAAGAATTTGAACTCTTTGCATGATGCAAATCAGGTGTCAAGTCTTGCCAGCAGAGTGGACTGCTTTGGACTCATCAGAAGGAAGCATGGGGTTTGCTGAATTTACCATACAGAACTGTATCAATCCACCATAGCAGGTCATATAACAGGGATAGGAACTGTGAGATCCTCCAGATGCTGTTGAGCTGCAATTCCCAGCAGCCCTAGACAATATAGACAATGATGAGGAATGCTGGAATTTTCAGTTCAATAACAGCTGAATGATCACACATTTCCTAACCCTATCATAGAAGATGAAGTGATTAATGGCTATTGATATTAATTGCCATGTATTACCTCTGTGAACAGATTGGTATCTGGAGAGGCCATTATGGAAACAGCATGTTGGATGAAATAAGAGTGAGACAGGAGTGTTCATCTCATGTTCCTAAGCAGAAGTGTCCTTTGGTTCAGAATCACTGTTTAAAGTGATTGAGGACAGTAATAGCTGAAGGACTGGATGTTACAATGCCAAAGGCCACCATATCCCCTCATCTGAAGGGGAAAGAGGAAAGAAAAATATGGGACTATTCTGATATTGTTGGATCACAGTTCCCATAATCTCTCACCACTGGCTCTACTGGCTCAGGCTGATGGGAATTGCAGGTTGTCAGCACTTGAAGAGCCATCCATTTACCAGTCCTGATCTGTAAGCTCTCTACTGCTGGTGTCCACATTATCTTTATTGCACTAAGTATTTGAATGGCTTTGATAAAGAGAGACTGTATCCTAAGGGACATCATTTAGATGCTCTCTTCTCCAGCAAAAAGAGAAAGAAAAACCAGTGATAGCAAAGTTAAGATTAAAAGAAAAGATACAAACTGAACAATTAGGCATCATCACTTCAACCAAGCAGTATGCGCTTGGCCACCCATGTAGCCCCTGATCTTGCCAAGAAAGACTGTTTTTCTCAAGGAAGTGAGAGAAGGATCAGAGGAAGAAAAGAAGCTACAGATTTTTCCTATGTGTTCACCCGCAGAGGGATTTCACCTGCTGAGACGATTGTTGCTCAGAGAAATGGGAGTTCCAGAGACAGAAAAGATCTGAAGGAAGCACTTTGTAATGATGATAGTGGTGGTGGTTTTTAAAAGCAGGTGGTCTGAGCCAGGAATTAAAGGAGGATTTAGTGAGTCCTACCACTAAAGAACTGTCTAGCCCACATAAAAATAAGGGTGGAGGGAGCAATCGGGAAGTGGCTTTAGGTTCCCACTCAGACAGCCAATGCTGGCTGTTGTATGTTTGAAACATTATCAGCTGCCGCCATGGAAGCATAGGCACGCCACATATTGTATCCAGGGGACAAGGAGCCAAAGCATGGGGACTGAAAACTTTTGTCAATATTGTGAAGTTACAAGCTTCCAGCCAAAGCTTTGGCAGACTATTCCCTGGCCCATCTGCAAATTTCATCTCTGCTTGTTTTCTTTTTCTTCTTTTCTCGCACTGCTTCCTCTGCCCTTAGACTCTTCCTTACATTTCTGCAGGCTGTTTTCTTTTCCAGCAGTTATGACACATTCCTTAGCTCTTCTTTTCCTAAGCCTCTACTTCTACCTCCTCCTTTCCTTTGTCCTTCTTACCTGCCCTGCCCTGCCCGGCCAGCCAGAGATTATTCCTCTTGACCCAGTTTTTTGTGATATTAGGGCATCTCACCCAATTACTGCCAAAAAGCTTAATTCTACAACCAATATGATTCCTCTCAGGACAATGGCTTAGGGCAAGGATATCGGAAAGACCTCACCTCCCATATGAATCTGGCCAGAATTTGAGATCCTCAGAGGAGGCCCTGCTGTGGCTTGTTCAATGAGTACATGAGACTCAATAGAAGCATCTCAGTTGTAGAATTGCCTATCAAGTGAAACCATTCCTTTCTGGGCTTCTAGCAGGCAGCCATGATCGTACTATACCAGGCGGTCTTCAGTTTTAACAAAATGGCTCTTGAAATTGTTTTAAATCTTCTTTTAAAGAATATATTTTATACACTCTGCATATGTGTGCACCTTGAAGTCATGTGTTGACTTACGTGACCCTTTGAATTTCTTAGGTAAGGAATCCTTAGAGATGGTTTTGCCAGTTCCCTCCTCTGAAATATAGCCTACAGAACCTAGTGTTTGTTGGCGGTAACCAATTCAAATACTAACCAGGGCTGACCCTGCTTAGTTTCCAAGATCAGATGGGACCTGGTGACGTTAGGGTATTTAGGCTTTTATGCGCTGTACCTCAAAGCAATTATAGTCGTCGTCCCCCATTCGCGGACTTGGAGTCCGCAGTCTCACTCTTCATGGGATGGCAAGTGAGGAGAGACAAAATGGCGTCACGCAGCTGCATGCAGCCCCGTCCACACATCATGGACGCGGGCACCATTATTTTCAATGGGGCTCCAATATTTATGAGTTCTCATTTTTACAGGAGGGGGGGTCTGAAACAGATCCCCTACAAATTGGGAGGGACAACCGTAATAGCTACTTTTTTAAAAAATAAAGAAATATCAAAGGATTATTGCCTGTGGACCTCCTATGATCAGGACATAGGGAGTTCATATTCATATTTAGAATGGATCCTAGAGGTCAGTGCTCAGCTGGAGACATCCATGAGAGCAGAATCCCAGAGAACAACATTGCCATCACCTATACAACCTGAAGAGGTCATTTTACCTCTGCTTGGAGATTCCACCTCTAAATGCTTGGCCAGGTAGGAGACACCCCAACTTCCCTCATGCCAGCTTCTGAAGAATCAGCCACCAGTTTAAGCACCATTAGCTTTCCTAGGAAGGGTGAGTCTAGGAACTTCAGTAAGTCCACATATGAGTTTAGAAATTTGCTGGAATAACATCCTCATCTGCTGGTCTAGGGTGTTATTGTTGTTTGTTTGGTGCCTCCAAGACATTTTCTGACATTACAATCCTAAAGTGAATCTATCATAGGGATTTCTTAGCAGATTTCTCCAGATGGGTTTTGCGTTTGCCATCCTTTGAGGCTCAGAGAGTATGACTTACCCAAGGTCACCCAGTGGGTTTTTATGCCTGAGCAGGGAATTGAACTCTGATCTCCAGAGTCATAATGCAATGCTCAAACCACTACACCATGCTGGCTGCACTTCAACTGATGTAGCTCCACCTTATGGAATCCTGGGATTTGTAGTTTTTACAAGGTCTTTAGCCTTCTCTGCCAAAGACTGATGGTGCCTCACAAAACTACAAATCCCATGAGTCTAAGGAGTTTATCACATGAGGGAAAACAGGGGGAAAATTGGGGGTTTAAACAGTCATTATCCTGGGAAAGTTGCATGATCGCGGGAAGATTTTCACACATATAGCAATTAAAGAACTTATCCAGGAAATAACCAGGGAATAACCAGCAACAAATCATTCACGAGATTTCCCCATAAATGATTTGTTGCTGGTTATTCCTTGTTTATTTCTGGGATAAGTCCTCTTTAATCACAATGTAATGTGAAAATCTTCACCGGAATCATTCGACTTTCCCGGGATAATGACCATTTAAACCCCTGATTTTCCCCAATTTTCCCTGTGTGATAAAGTCCATAGCAGTTAAACTGGGATCCAACTGCATTATTTTCTACAAAGTGGATAATTCCACTGAGTGATCTTGGGCAAGTCACATGCTCTCAGCCTCAGAGGAAAACAAATGGCAAACCTCCCCTGAATAAATCTTACCAAGAAAACCACACAATAGTGTCACTTTAGGGTTGTCATAAGTCAGAAATGACTTGAAGGCACACAGCAACAAGAAGAAGAAGATACATCCCTAGAGTGGCTCCATCCAGGCAGAATGTTGCCTGAAATTGTCTATAATCTTGCCTTCTTTCCTGAATTATCACTGCTTCTCTGAATTGCCTCTGAAATATGAACTCTGCCTGAAACAGGATATTGCTGACCCAATGGAAATCAACAGCATGAGAGGACTTGGTTTCCAGACACACACAAATAGTGAAGGCTGCTCACTATGGCCTAAGATTCTGCATAAAGCTCCTGAGTAGGAGCATGTGATCAGTAACAAAGATAAGAGGCTATTTAAAGCCCAGGAACTGAGCTGTAGAAAAATGGGTTCTGGTTTGCAGCCTGGGAAGGATTCACATGGTACTGATTTCTTGTTTGCAAAATGTCAGGCAGATAGCAATAAATTACTCTTAGATTGTTGCGGACAAAGTGCAACCCTCCAGTTGTTGTTGGACTGCAGCTCCCATCACCCCTAGTTGAGACTTGGCCTACACAGTGAGGTATGTCAATATAAAAAGGAGAAGGTGGAGGGGGGAAGGAAATGTGGCAGCATCTTTAAGACTAACATTTAAGACTATCCATGAGCCTTTGTAGATATAAATCCACTTCTTCTAAGATATTTTTTTCTGTGATCTGAGATAAAAAGGGGGGGGGGGACACAGAAGCAGAAAACAAAGTTTTCTAAATGCAACCATGAATGTGTGAAGTTGATGGCTGTCACAATGATGCTGATCTAACTCATGTGCTTATCATTATCACAGGCATACCCGAAGCTCAGTCACCCAGGGAGCCAAGTCCCTGGAGAGCCTCATGAGGTTTTTCTTTGTAGCACACATTTACAAGGCACTCCTTCTGTCTCTCTTGTCCCTTTGAAAACATCCAAGCAGATCTGCAGCAGTGCGTGATGATATAGGCATGTGGCTCCTCAACTAAGGTACGAACATCATAATTACGCACCATTTCCTCATTATTCACATCCTTTTGCTTCATCTGTCTCGGCTCACATGGGTATCACATCTGGAACTGCAGCTGCACAAAGAGCCACTGAACAGAAAAGACTGGTTGGCAGGAGAACAGATATTCTATTGTAGTTTGTACTTGGTCCATCCTTTTCAGTAAGGATGCCAATACAAAACATTTTTTCCCTTTGTCTGTCATTGACCATCCCCTCTTCCCAGTCCTGAGGAACAGCTTTCTATGAAAAATCTGTCTCCCTACTCAAATGGTGGCCTGTTCTAAAAGCTCATTATACTGTAATATTGTCAATCAGTTATTTAAATTAAAGGCTGTAGAATACATCAGAATACATATTGCTCATATATATGGGCACAGCTAATAAAGTGATTAATGAAAATGCCTTGGATGTTTGAACGGCCAAGAAAATTTGATTCAGAAGCAACAGAAACATAATAGTTAATCTTTTTTTCCCACCCTTTATTTATTGTGTTTATTGCACCATATCTGTGTTTATTGATTCTTGACTCTCTCCCTCTCCACCTCTCCCTGTATATACACACACATACAAACATACATAAAGGATGGAGGCATTTTCAGTATTTAAAACAACTCCCTGCCCCAGAACAAAATAAAGAGCAGGTGATTATTCATCTGAGTCATGGAACATACTAAATATTACTTTTTCCTTTGTATAAGTCTGTAGGGTTTAAAAAAATCTCTTTGCCAGTAATGATTCCTACCTCCGTCACTACATGATTAAGAATCTTTTTTGGCAAGATTTTCCTGCATAGGAGAAAGAGCAAAGCCTTTAACAAGCCACAAATGACCTTGAAACTGTTAGGCACCTTAAGAATCTTTCATTTATTATTTATTCACATGAGTTGAGTCTCCTTAGGTGATGCTATGTATCAGTTAAGCTCACATAGGTATCCCTGATAAAATGATTTGTGGAATCCATTGTATACCCTTCTTTCTGATAGATATCTCAACATTTAGCCTTAAACATGAGGATGCCCTGGAGAGGAAGCAGTCTGTTTCTGTTTTCACCACTGACACTAGATTTTATAACTCCTTTTCAGCACTGGCATGCCTTCTAGTATCGGGTTTGAAACAAGCTCTACATTTGTCTGAAACAAGGCCACATCAGTACAATTCTGCTAAAGCTTCTTGCTTCAGAAATAAAGGTGTAAGAAGCTAATTAAATCAAGCCAGATCCATCTTCTATCTAGTCCAGCCATGTTTACTCCAAGGCTGGGAAACTTTGGGCTTGTGCAGATGTAGATTTTGGTGGTTCCTGATCTGGCTGGCTGCTTCTTTTGTTGTTGTGTCCCATCAGTGATCAGAGTTGTAAGATTATTTCAAACCCAAGAATTGATCTCTGGCAAACCAGTCTGCAGATTAGGAGGGGTTCCATGATTTCTGATCTGCAGAAAATGAAATAAATAAATCTAGGTCAGAGGGAAGCAAATTGTGTCCCTCCAGATGTTATTTGACTTCAACTCCCATCAGCCCTAGACAATGACTTACGGAAGAGGCAACCCACAAACATCTGGAGAGCCACATGTTTCTCATCTTTCTTCTGTTTCCTAGCAGCCTGCTGAGCCCTGCAGTCCATCTGTGCTTGGGACTTGTTTTTCCTGGGCATTATCCCCTCTGTGGGCTCCAGAAACAAATCCAGGAAACAGAAAAATTCTGTTACATTAACTGCAGACAGCCAGATTCCTGGTATTTCAACCAGACCTGGCCATTTCTGAGCCTTTCAGCATTTAGGTACCTGGTTCATGTTCCAAGTTTATGGGTCAGAGGTCTATCTGCTGTAGCATTGCTTTGTTTCAGTAATTATTGGGGGAAGGAGATCCAGTAATAACAATGAAATTAACTCAAATAGAGGATTAAAGCCTCATTTTTATAGATAGCCTTCCATCCTGCCAGTCATGCTGTTTTAGGTCTGTATGGGTGTCAGGAGGTGAGTGGGGGAATTATTGTCTGATAGGTACACCCCAAATGGTGAAGGTCACTTAGTCAATACTAAGAAGCCCCAAAACTCACACAAATTTCCAATGAAAGCGTGACACAAGAGACTGTCATTAATGTGTGATATGCTATGGCATAGAACCAGGAAGAAAACAAATGGAATGACAGACTCATAGAGTTGTAAGGGAACCCAGGAGCCATCTAGGAGTCCAGTCCCTTGCCAGTGCAGGAATCCACATTAAAGCATGTCTAGGAGCTGGCCACCCAACATCTGTTTAAAAAGCTCCTACACAGGAGATTCTGCCAGTTTTCAAGTTAGTCTATTTTGTTCCTCCTGAACATCAGGAAATGATAATGTAGATGTAAAAGGAAAAGGGAAAATGCCTGAAATGAATATTTTCAGAATCAATATACATATGTATTTCTAAACATCTTACTGACGTGTATACAGTCCCTGGGGGATCCATTCTGGACTCTCCCACAGATAACAAAAATGTGGAACTTCGTGTCATTGTTTCCTATAGTGGCACAATGTGCATGCATATCCATTAAATACATGTAATGTTAAATATATGTAATGTTAATAAAAAAGCCACTAACCTGTCCTTAAATATTAATACCAAAAGTGATTATTTCACCAATTTAAAACTACTGGGCTGTTTGTTGACAAACACAGATAATAACTTGTTTTTAAGCCAACATAGTATCCCAAGGCTGAAGCTTATACTTACTTATCCAGAAGTGTCACCAAACATAGTGGGCTTTAGTTCTGTAAGATATTAAAAATTCTACAATAACATTTTCAGTTTGCTGGACATGTTTCTGCCATGTAGATCCCCTTTAGCAGCACCCACATGGCAGAATGGATGATCTCAATCTTTCAGGAGTTATTAGTTTGTTCAGACTTTTCTTATAAAACATATTTATTTGTTTTGATATTCTGAAAGATAAAACACAGTTCCTCAGTCAGGAAACAGCCGGGAGACCATCCATTAATCAAATCTGTTCTGAATAACATAGATTTAGCTGCACAGAATAAAATGCAGTCACTAGAAATTGCCAACTGTAGATTTACTCAGAGAAGATGCCTGACCTCATATCTCACCAACCCAAAGTGATCTGGTGACATTGATTTGATTATGACAACTATGACATCTGCAAAAGGTCCTGGAAATCCAGGATTGACTTCTTTAGCCACCAGAGGAAACATGATTGAAACTAAAAGAATATATAGCAAGTTTCTTCTCTTGGAAAGATGAGTGGTCAATATTACTATTTTAGATGGACTCTACTCTACATAGTTTTTCTCATCCTGTACCCAAGATTGAAACACTCTAAGGAAAAGAGATGGTCTTGCTTGAACTACCGGTAGTTACTGTAATTCACATTTTGTAGGCATAAACAATTTTTGAGTCAATTCTGATTATAGAAGAAAGAGCGGGATACCAATGTACCCAACCCAGTTTTTCAAACATGCTTAAGACATTTGAGTCATTCAAATGTAATAATTGCAAATGCAACCATCAAAGAACTTAAATTACTTTGCTAAAGATTGCATGTAGCTTTGTATTCCAAGAAAACAAGATAAGAAACTATTTTTAGAGTGATAAGTTGCTAAGCATGACAATAACACAGTTTAAAAAACAAAACACAAAGCACAGGGAACAGCCAAGGAATGATTGTTAGCACTGGGAAATGCAACATTTTAAAAGAAAATCATTTTGAATGTGAAATTAAAAGGAAAAAAACAGGATGCAGACAATCCTGCTTGTTTTGTCTTCTTGTTCTAAATAGGAAAAACCTATAATAATTTTAAATCACATAATGTATCTCAGTAATGGATTATTTCCAGTGGGAAAGGAATTGATGTCCAAATGACCCAACAGCGGTACAGTATGGTACAGTTCTAGGAGAGCCACGACATCATGCAATAAGCTCTTGGCAAAGACAGGAGTAACACAGTATAATTGCACTGTAACACATTCTCATGTGGTAAGCTCCTACACTTAAAGGGTATATCTGGAATGCTGTACTCTGACTCCTTGCAAATGCTGGCTGAAGGGAAGACCATACAATTCTGGCCCTGAAAGAACAGCAGTGGCTGCCAATTAGTTTCTAGGCACCGTTCTGGGCATAATGTTATTACACTATAAAGTGTTAAGCCAGCATCAGTCTAGTTATATGAAAACACCTCCTCTCTTATGTTCCCTGTCTCACATAAGATGTCCTAAGGAAATACTGCTCATGATCTGAGACAGAATGAATGGTTATGAGATCTAGGGGTTCATTGGTTATTACATTTCAATCAGAACTTAGAAGTAAAGTATTGAAAGGAACAAGGTTACACATGATGCATTACCATTTTAAGTAACAATGGCCAGCATGGTTACTTGGTAAAATTCTAACAAGAACAATGTAAATACTACTCTTTTTCAAAGGCAAGTTACATTTATTAATTGTAAAAATGTTACTTTATCAGGGTTGGAGTTGGCCATGTTAGTTATGTTTGTTTTGTTTTTAAAAGATATTGTTGACAACAAAGTGTTAATAATTTGGCATGTTACTCATTATTTGCAAGTAATGATGAATACGTTACTTCTTGTAATTTTTTTTTCAATTACATTTTGCCAAGTTAAGGTACTCCTTGCCCAGAGAAGTTTATCTGACCAGCTCTCTTCAGTTTTGGGTGGTGGGAGAAAATATTCTGGAGAGCTTTGGTCCAAACAGTCATATGATCAAAGAAGCTAGGTAGCTCAGTGCCCTCTCCCTGTTGAAATATGGAGGACAAAGGCTTCTGCATGGTCCTAAAACATGAAAACTTTGTGCTACTTCTGCAACTGCTGGTTTAAATGCTCTCCTCTTGCTGAAGGAGAAGTGAAGGCTATACATTTTGAAGGAGAACCACAGTCAAGTGGTAGATGCTTTGCCTGAGGGAAAATCCCATCATTTTCAGTCAACAAAAGTACAATGGCTGTGACAAATATATCAGATATAGATTTTCTTTTGTGGTGTCATTGCGAGAGGGAATGAGGTACCTACTGAATTCCACACAAACATATTGTTAAGGCCTGAAGTGTCCCTGTGGAGACAGGAGCAGATGTAGCATGTTTCATTTATTTCCATGTGTTTGCAAGTGTCCCCTTCTGCTATGGTTTGTAATGCTCTCCTCAATTAGAATTCCACAAAGGGTGCCAGTTGTTATCACATTCTTTACAATCTAGGGACCTGCCAATTGCATCTGGAAACATTTCACATAGATCATTGGACAGTCTGCAGTCATTAATGGTATTCATTGATTAGTAAAGCCAAACACATCCTTAGTAGGTAGAGCCAAGGCAAAAAGTCATGTATTATATTACGATTGCTCCCTTGGGCCCTCCATTCCCATCAGTAATATGTAGAATATTCCAGGAAACATGGTGGCTGAATTTGTTACTACAGAAGATTTTCTGTACAGGTTTCTAGCACGTACATAAGAATTTTTTCTTCATAAGGCTGAATTATACAGGTACATACTTGTTTTCCTTCGTGAGTGTGTCCTGCTTTTAACAGTTTTCAGCCCTTGTTAATCTATTCACATTGCTTTTTGGCTTTGTTCCTATCTATACTATTTTTCCCCTCCTTCACTGTCACTAACCTTGGCCTCATTTGGTCTCACTTTCTTTTAGTATGATTCACTATGTAAACCTATATTCTCAACAATGTCACAGTGTGACCTCTGCTTTGATGATGTCCTCACAAGCTTGAGCTAATCTATGAAATCATATAAGTTGCCACAAAACTATAATGGGGACAAGTGAACCCAACAGGAACCTCAGAACTACTTTTAGGGTAGGTAGCAGGCTTAACATTGGCAGGCCGGTTCATATTGATTTTGTCTATATGTAAGTACATTTTTAAAAAAATAGAATAATTAAAAACACAGAGTGCACTGCATTAAAATAACAACCAACAATAGCAACTGAAATAGGGAACAACCTGAATGCCATGAATGCAATGGCAAAACTATAAATAAATAAAATGTTATTAAAACTGAGGAAGTAAAAATGTAATTAATACATTAAGCAAAGCAGGGATTTTTTTTTTAAAAAAGAAGATTTTACTGAAAGAAATATAACCAATAAATAATGCATCTCAAATCTAGTCCAGTGAGGTATACTGAGTTGATGTTTCCTGCCTATCCAAATAAGAAATCTCCAACTGACATGACAACAATTATACTAGAGTATCTTTCCAAATATCACAGTGTGAAGGAAGGGTGAGTGAAAAGACTGGCATTTACATGACTGATAAACTTAGACCAGGTCTCATAGAGTTTAGAGTGGCCTTGGTTAGCTCTAGTAGCTCTTATTTTTTCAGTTAATTTCTCCATCAGCATGATATTCCAGACACTGTCTAATCACCAAGAAAGTGATGGGGCATTTAAGACTTTCCAATTATGTGCAGTCTCTAAACATGCTGCCAAACATAAATACATGATCAATACTTTATTAGAAAGAGACTAATTTGCATTATAGAAAAGATATAGTAGTCCCAATTCTCATGATAAAGAAATTGCTTGTGGTGTAATTTTACTGATTTCTGCATTTAACAAATTCCACAAATGAAGTACTCACATTTGGTAGGAAGACAAGAGGAAATTATGTAAGAATTTATAAAGTGAATGAAGGCATATCTGTAAGTTCCTGTATCACATCCATCCCTTCATTATACTATTTTAAAAGCTAAATCTGCAGAGTTGTTAGAAGATAACAAGATTGCACACATAATGGCCTCAGAATAAAATTTTGTTTGTTGTTGTGTGCCTTCAAGTAATTTCTTAATTTTTTTAACATTTATTTTTAAAGAAAATTATTATTATAAGTAAACAACTATATACAAAACATATCACAACAATAAAGCAAAATAAAACAATTCATCCCACAACTTTGAATTGTGTTGTGGTTCTCCTTCTTGGGTTCTGTTCAATGTAAGTGGTCAATTTAAAGTCCAGTGCTGTCTTTGTATAAATCTAGTCCAGAATGTCCGACCAAAGGTTCAGATGAGATGGAGGTTGTCTTCTCTTGTTTCTGTTTTTGTTTATAAAGTCAATGAGTGGGAACCATTTGTCTATAAAAGGTCTTGATTTTGGTCATCCTGCGTAACTTGCCATTCTGTCTGACAGTTTTTCAAGTAACCACAGATCCCATACTTTTTTCCACTACTTATCTAAAGATAATATCCCCTGTGTTCCAGCATTTGGCAATTTCTACATGGGCTGCTGTAATGAAAAAATCTATGAGGCTTTTATTTTTCCAATTTGAGTTTGTGGATGTTATCACACGCTGCGGCAAGAAAGCGGCATGGAATCAATCCAGAATCATACCGGAATAGACCCCGTAGCTTCAGACAAGAAAGCAGCATCATTCTGGTATGGTTCTGGTCGCAGCAGATGTAATTCCTCTTCAAAAGAGGAATTGCAAAGAACGGGGATGATGCCTCAATGCGCCGGGGATGGCACTGGATGGGCGGGGTTTGCTGCGACGTCGTTTGAACACAGGGGCAAAGGATCCGGAATGGGATGGGGATGCGCCGGGGATGGGACTGCTTTAGACCCCGTGTGATAACGTCCTGTGTCTACACATACCGATAACAAAAGCATTTCTGGACATAATTTTACTTCTTGGTTGGTAATCAATGAAATTTGTTCAAGTACCAATTGCCAAAAGGTGTTTATTTTGTGGCAGTCTAGCCACATATGTAGAAGTGTGCTACTATCATTACAACCACGACAACATTTGGAGGATGCCGTCAAGTAATTTTTTACTTATGGTGACCATAAGATGAACTTATTGCAGGGTTTTCTTGGCAAGATTTGTTCAGAGGGGGGATTGCCATTGCGTGTCCAGAGGAGGGCAACTAAAATGGTGAAGGATCTGGAAACCATGCCCTATAGGAACGACTTACAGGGTCTGAATCCTTGCTTGGCCATGAAACCCACTGGGTGATCCTGGACAAGTCACAATGGGGTATGTTTAGCCTGGAGAAGAGATGGTTAAGAGGGGATATGATAGCCCTCTTTAAATATTTGAAGGGATGTCATATTGAGGAGGGCGCGAGCTGGTTTTCTGCTGCTCCAGAGAACAGGACCCAGAACAATGGATGCAAGCTGGAAGAAAAGAGATTCCACCTCAACATTAGGAGGAACTTCCTGACAGTAAGAGCTGTTTAACAGTGGAACACTCTCCCTCGGAGAGTGGTGGAGTCTCCTTCTTTGGAGGTCTTTAAACGGAGGCTGGGTGGCCATCTGTCAGGGATGCTTTGATTTGGGTTCCTGTATGGCAGGGGGTTGGACTGAATGGCCTTGTGGTCTCTTCCAACTCTATGATTCTATGATCCTCTGAGGCTCAGAGAATGTGACTTGTCCAGGATCACCCAGTGGGTTTCATGGCCAAGCAAGGATTCAGACCCTTTACTCCAGAGTCATAGTCTAACACTCAGACCACTACAACATTCTGGTTCTGTTCAGAAGAAAATACAAAGACAAATATATCTACCAATTTGAGATGCAGATTAGCTATGATATCCTCAAGAGAAGGACAAATTATTTATTCCACTCATTATGATATTAATATTAAGATCCTTGCAAGCATGATTTATACTTAGAAGTCCTCCCCATGTGTTTAGTGTAGCTTACTCCCAAGTAATTGTGCATAGGACAGGTGGCATGCAACCTTTGTTATAACCAGGAGGGCTCAGTGACAATAGCTGTTCTAGTATAATTTGTCTGTGCTTGATCATATACCACCATAGTACATTTCTGAATGATTATTCCTAAGGATACCCAATGACACAGGAATCTTGGTAATCCAATTTGCCGGATCATTTTAGGGGAGAGGGTGGTTGCCACTAGCCCCCCCCCCCCCAGTCTGGTCTTGGGAAGGTTCAATCCTTCCGGTCCCATTCAGGGGTCCATGGAACCCAAGGACATTAAGTGCAAAGGGCAAGATAAAAATGGTGCTGAGAAGGAACAGCAGTCTTGAGAATAAGAAAGTTGCTGTAACCCACTGAGTGACCTTGGGCAAGTCACATTCTCTCAGCCTCAGAGGATGGCAAAGGCAAACCCCTTCTGAAGAAACTTGCCAAGAAAACCCTGTGATATGACTTAGGGTCACCATAAGTTGGAAACATCTTGAAGGCACACAACAACAACACACTGTTGAAAAGTGCAAACCCTCAACTTAGGTAATTTTCACATGGTAATTTGCTTGTATCAAATGGTTAGCTCTCATTGAGGCATTTATTTAAAATAGAGAATATCAGGCACATCTCTATTTCTACAGCTCATTTGTATGAATACTTTCTGAGTATGTGATACTTTGCTTTGATGGCCTATGTAAAAATACAGAAAAGAACAAATGCTGCTAGCAGTGTTTGTTCTTGCTGACATTTGTGACTGCAACCACTCATTTTCTCACTCCCCCCCCCCCCTGCCAGCCTCATTTGGCAATGAAAACCAAAACTAGCTACTGGTTGTCAATGTCTTTACCATACTCTCCAACATTTCACAGATGAAATGAGTGTTGTGGCCAAGATGGCAAAAGTTATTAATGAGGAAGAAGAACACACAAGCTAGGAGAGACTGCAGTAGTTTGATTATTTATTTAGAGTATTTATACCCTGCTCTTCAGCTACAAAGGCTCTCAGATCATCTTACAGATTGTTAATTTGACAGTTCCCTGCCCTCAGACTTACAATCTAAAAAGGCATGGCCCCAAAGAGAAGGGAATGGCAGTGTGGAAGGGGAACAAGTTCAGTAGATACTTCTGGTTCTTCTGTCCCTCCGAGGGCAGAGCTCTGGCAGTTGGAATGGAGCAAGGGTCCTCCATCTGCTTCTGGGGAATAGAGCTGTGCCTGCCTCTTCTTCTCTGCCTCCTGGCAGGGTGATGGCAGTTAAGATGGCGGGAGAGCCTTTCCTCTGCCTCTGGGACTAGGCAGAGTGGAGCTGTGCCTGCTTCTTCTCTCCCTTCAAGGCCAGGGTTTGCTTTTGCCTGAGTTTACAAGAAAGGGCAAGACTCTGCCCCATTGTCTCCTCTCCTCCTTGCTGAGTTAACTGAGTGCAAACTACACTTGTGCTTTAAACTCAAGTTGCATGAAGTGAAGCTAAACTAGGGTTGCCATATCCCAGGTTTTGCCGGGACACTCACGATTTTTAACTCTTTGTGAATGTCCTGGCCTGGGTTTGAAGCCAGTCCCAGCTACCACTACCTCCTCCTCCTCCTCCTCCTCCTCCTCCTCCTCCTCCTCCTCCTCCTCCTCCTTTGCCGCTGCCTCCTCCTGTTGCACTTTCAGCGTGGTGGCAGCAGAATGCAAGGCCTAGTTTCCTTGCTAGGCCTCACTAGGGTCAGGGGGGATGTTTCTGGGTGGGGCCTCCACTGCTGCCTGCCCTGCGGAGCCTCAGACAGCTGCGCAAGGCCCCGAGGATGGAGGCCACCACAGCGAGCCCTCTTCTTCTCCTCAGGTGGCGGAGCTGCACAGGGCCTCAACCAACAGGCCAGGCCCCAAGAAGGGAGGCTGCGGCAGCCAGGCTCCTCTGGGAGGGAGGCTGCCATGGTGAGGCCTCTCCTTCTCCTCTGGCGGCAGAGCCGTGTGGGGCCTCAGCCGGCCACACAGGCCCTGAGGAGGGAGGCCGCCATCGCAAGGCCTCTCCTTCTCCTCTGGAGGCAGAGCTGCATGGGGCCTCAGCTGGCTGGCTGGGCCCCGAGGAGAAGCCGCTGCAGTGAGGCCTCCTCCTCCTCCAGTTGGCAGCATGAGGTTTCCTAAACTAAAGTCTGCTTCTTCAAATACATTTCCATGTCTTTGAATTCTACTTCCTCAGATGTATTTTATTATGTTTGTTGTTGTGTGCCTTCAAGTTGTTGCCAGAGAGGAGGAGATACATTTCAAACTTCTGTCCAAGAAGAATGTCAAAATCTCCTCCGTTTTCAGCATGACTAAGAAGCATGGATTTATATTAATTTTTTTAATTATTAATCTTTTTGGCTTTTAGTTGGCTGTGTTCTCCATTTTTCTTGAATGTCCTGCATACTGACCTAAATTTTGCCCTACATTTGTCCTACATTTTGACCTAAATATTTTGTCCCAGTTTGGTGGTAGAGAATTATGGCAACCCTAAGCTGAACAGAAATGTAGAAACTAAGAGGAAGAGAGAGAAAAACCAGGACATTTTAAAAGCAGCTGAAAAAAATGGGACAACACAGAGGATTAATCAGGATTGTCCATGTCAAATGGGAACACTTGTAAGCCATGCCTTTACTAGTCAGTGAACGACAATGGACTGATGAAGACTTAATGGTGGGCAAAGCTACCTGGAGAGGTTACAGAGCCTAGGACTGATGTGACTTTTTTGGGAACTCTGCTGCTGTCTCTTACAAGGACTCACACATGTGGGTGCTATGTTGAGCAACATGGCAGGAGTAGGGCAGTAGTCAGTAGTCTGCATAGGATCTGAAGCCCTTGTTTTGTAGGGGTCCAAGTCACATTGTCCCAAGTGTCCTCCTTCCACTGGCAGTCCAGGGGTCCCTCTGTCTTAAAGCTAACAAATTGGGAGCCAGCCCTGAGCACATGTTCCCTCTCCCCATCTTCTTCTCTTCCTGGAGCAAATTCTTCAGCTGAGTTGACCACTCAGCAATTAACCAGACTTCCCTTTAACTCATGGTGTTACTAAGGTGGTTGAAAAGGAGCTCTAATAAAACATGCTGCCCAATGAACTAGACCAGGATATGAGACGTGCTATTTTCAGATGCAAAAACATCCTCAGACATGACCAGCCAGCTTCAAATTTAGCCTGGCCTGACAGTTCCAAATCTCTTGTAATACTTCAAGCAGTTCAACAATAAGATTCCTTCACAGTCTTGCTCTGCGTCTTTAATAGATTCCCAATTTACCTGATTTCTGCCTACCATAAGTTTCTGTGTTCATACTTTCTGGAACCCTTGCCGAACAATGTTTGGGTTCTCTGACTTTCATAAGGATGGCATGATCGGACCCCTGGCCATGGGACATGGAGCCTTCTACTGGTTCTGTGGCTTGGGCTTGGGTTTATGAGACTCCTCATCTTGCTTCTGCTGAGCACAATGGATTGGTTACTGGTCAAATGTACTTTCCAGTGCACTGATCCTGTATCTGCTGCTCTGCTGTAAAAAGGTAAATAACAACAAAGTTCATATTCCCCCACCCAAATCAGACTCTTTCCTGGGCACATCCTGGCTATAACATCTTACAACACACAGAAAGGGCTTATCTTGCTGTAAAAGCAGCTTATGACCTTTGTAAGGTCAAATTAGATTGAAGAAAAACAGTCTTACATAGGTCATCCAAAATGCCTTGGGGCATTGCATGATCTGCTTTTTCCCCTATCCTCTCAAGAAACCTAAATCAATTCGCTCAGTCTTGTCCCTTAGCAATACCTCATTAGGGTAACATAGCAGAGCCGTTTGTTTTGTGGGTGACATCAGGTTAAATCTAGTCTGAAACAATCTTATTTTTAAAAGAACTGTTTACTTCCAGGTAAAAGGGCATAGGATTGCAGCTCAGGCCTAGTTTATACATACAAAGGGGTTAAAATATGGAATAGATTGTATCACTTGAGACCACGGACAGACAAATCCAGTTTTGAATTCACTTTTCTAGAAACAAAAAACATGAAAAGTATGGGTAGAGGTCCTATTCTAGTTTTATGTCTATCATTTGCTGCTTTTTTGTTTGAAAGGCAGTGACCTTTGTAGTTGAGAATTTTAAAAATGTGATTACCAACTTGCTGTCCAAAGTTGTACAGTCCAATCTGCCATCTCCAGGTTCTTATCAGCTCCTCTTCTTCACTTTGTCATGCTGCATGTGTAAATTAAACAAGCATTCTCTAATAGCTTAAAGTCTAGAAGTTGTAGCATCCATTCTTGGATCACTGGGATCTTGGATCACTTGGATATCCCTTCCTGCCTAATACAGTACTAGGCTTTCCTGCTTCTGCTTGGTCAAATAAGATATTTCAGTATAAAGCAGGTTTGATCAAGTCAATATGGTGGGTTTCTGATTATGTATCAAAGCAATCAGCTCTCAACCCAACTGGGCAAGCCACATGCACTGATCACCAAATTCCTGCAGAGATTGCAATGTCTTTTCCTTGGCTATATAAGTCTATTCCTGGGAAATTCTTCTTCATTGGCAAGCGAGTCATTATTTAGTATATTGGGGGTGCCATTCTTCTCCAAGTTCTTGCAAGTGCTGTCTGCACTATTCTGTGACTGTGTAAATGTCATCTTTCCACCCACTCCTGCAGTTTTTCTGTGTGTCTGTATGAAGGACTATGCTGTAGAAAGCAAACCTTGTGGCCCTGTCATAATCTTGTAGCAGGAAGCAGATGTACACAAGAGAAACAACAACATCACAGTATACTGCTATTACGAGCACTAGAATTTACAATGAATTTTATAAATGTAAAATGCTTCAGATGTATTACCTTCCTGGGAACAAAGCAGATACATTACAGGAGATCTATTATCAGATCACCTCCCATTTTTTGGTGCGTTATGTCTTTAGCTTATGTGAAGTTGCAAAGAGTTTAAACAAGCATGCATACTGCAGGAGGGTGAATTTAACATGTGACCATTTACTTCTAACTCACTGGTACTCAGAACTGGAAAATTATTTTTCAAAAGTAATTCTTTCTGTGCAGTGCTGTTCTAAGAGTGTTGCTATGGTTTAAATTAGCAATTCCCATTTCTACATTTTACACTAACAATAATCCATTGCTATTACACAGTGCTTGTCATATTGCTTGTTGTGATACTTGTAGCTTCTCAGTCCTTTTGAGGGAAGGATCTTATTACTGATAAGAGAATGGCATCAAGTTTGTACATATAATTCTGTTCCAAATGTCTCTACAATTACCATAGAATGCTCTTGTTAGACCAACAAGGAAAAACTAGAACTAGAAAATGTTATTCATTGTCATGAGAGGGATGACTACATATTATGGAGCTTATCACAGCAATAATAAAACCAGCTTAATTGAGTCATCTTAAAATTTAAAACAGGTGGTATCCTGATGTTATCAGAAGGATTTAGCCACCAAAATTGCCACCCAGATCCATCCCGGGTCCATTGCCATTCCCAGGGTTGCTTAAGCTGGAAAACTCTCGACTTCGAAAAGAGTCGTGCTGAGCACCCCTGCAAGCGGGGCTGGACCCCGGCGGCGATTTTGGCAGCTAAATCCTTCTGATAACATCAGAATGTTGCCCTTTTTAAATTTTAAGCCGGCTCAGGTAAGCCAGTTTTATTAGCGGTGCGATAATCTCCTACATCTGCTATATGACTTCATTACACTCTCATTGTTATTGTTGGGGTTTTTTTTTTAAAGAGTATATTGTTACAGATACCTTCACTAATTGTAACACATTACTTGCAGCATATGCCAGCACTATGATTCCCATGCTGCAGATGGGAAACTGAAGCCAAAGAAACGGCTGCTTGCCTGAGGCAAACTAATTTGAACGAAGACAGATTTGAACTGGCAACTTCCCTGGCTCACCGAACACATGCTTAGCCACAAGGCTCTACCCGCTCTCTTTGAGAGATTTGCAATCAGTCCTTACTTTAGGGTATGCTGGTTAAGATTAATGGGAGTTTATTTATTTATTCATTTCATATCATCTTACTTCATTTATATGCCACCTTTGTCCCGAAGCTCCCAATAGAAATCAATCAAAAACCAACAATAAAATTTGAAAAGCAATTAAAACCAGCATGTTAAACCAGTATATTCTGTGCAATTGATTGTACATTAAAAGCCTGCTTAAACAAAAAGGTCTTTGCCTGAGGGTGAAAAGCAAGCAAGGAGAGGGCTAGCCTAGCTTTGCGTGGAAGGGAGTTCCAGAGGCTGGGAGCGGCCACTGAGAAGGCTCTCTCTTTCATGTCCTCACCAAGCAAACCTGTGATGGTGGTGAGATTGAGAGAAAGCCTTCTCCTGTAGATCTTAGGATCCTTGCAGGTAATGGTGGGAAGACGAAGAAAAAGTCCTCCCCTGAAGATCTTAGGGCTCTAGAAGGTTCATATGGGGTGATATGGGGGCTTTGCAGACCAGCCTAAAGGGCCGCGCAGTGTCAGGACACCCTCTTGGCACAGTGTGCACACATGCTATGTCAAAAGGGTGCCAAAAAGCCACTGCCGCAGCTGAAAGGGCGGCCTTTTGCCTCCCCCAAAAGGAGCAGCATTTTGCCGCTCTTTTCAGGGTGGCAAAAAGGAGGATCAGGGCCACGGTGTGCGGTTGCCGCAGCCCCGATCTGCCACTCCCAGGAGTGGCAAAAGGCTGTCCCTTTTTGGCCATGTGCATCAGCCCACAGCCTCTCAAATAGTCTGGACCTAAGCAGTATAGGGCTTTAGAAGTCATGACCAGCACTTTGAATTGTGCCCAGAAACAAACAGGTAGCCAGTGAAGTGGTTTTAACAAAGGCGGTATATGTTCACTGTAACTTGTGCTCTACCTTGTGATTTTGCAAGTTACAGCAGCTACTTACTTGTGTTGGTGCTCCTAAAGAGTCAGCTAACGCTACCAAGGTAATTATGTGATGCCAAAGATGGAGCAGATACAACTCAGTGACCTCTGAAACCTGACTCTTCAGACATGGAGCAATTGAAAAAGCGACAGACCAATCATGCACTTGGCGTGCTATTTGTATACCTACACCTGCTGCCATATTACCATGACCCATCCTGATCCCAGTGCCAGGGCTCAGATCCATTCTCAGCTGATATGCTGCACTTCTCCCAAGATAAAGAAAACATTACATTGCCTTCTTTGATCTGCAATGAATGTTCAGTAGCAGACAACAGCTGTTCTGCTATCTGCCTACCAATTGTTTCATATCTGGTGCAATAAAAAAGAGGTGAGTAGGTAAGGCTTCTCTAACAGCGGGGATATCCATATAGCAGGGAAGAGGATTGAGAAACCTTTGCACAGTTGGAGATTTGACCGGATGTTGCAAACAGATACAGATGGCTGCCAAGTTGCTTGAATCAAAATGGCTAAGCAAAGCCTTTTTGGGCTGTAATGGATGGCAGATGAGAGATAGTTTTAACCATGCTTATTTAATGCAAGATTTAGTTATATGCTAGGGGGCCAATTTATAGGATTTTAATAATTTAATTCATTTTTCTGTCTATTGGTGAGTGATTTACATTAATCACAGTGATGGCAGAAAGAAAGGTTGGCATGCTAGTGATTTTTTAAATTTATTTTGGAAAATGCACACAGGTGCATATGCTAACAATGCTCGAAATCCCATTTTCCTGACTGTTAGTGGTAGTACAGCTACCTTTTAAGACAGTAGTGGTATAAGGCAAATTTGTGCATTTGTAAAATAGTCCTTCTTGTAACATAAGTTAATTCATTTTCACATAGGAAAATTTGCAACATATGCACACATGTCCTGTATGAAACCAAGACAACTTAATTACAGTCTAAGGAGAGACAGTGCTGTTTTCATGGACATGCATCTATATATATTGGCACAAAGTATTGACTGAGGAACAAGAACTGTGTGCTGCAATGAAGAAGTAGCATGCATGAAGCCAGACCTGGATATTTTGTCAGTCCCAGACATCTTGGATGGGATCTTGCTTCTGTGTGCTTGTTCTTTTGTTTCTTTACTTTCATTCTCCCCCACACCATCAACTAAGAGTTTGTACTTCTGTATCATGTTGTACATCCACCCTATATCCAACTGTACCTCTTCTGACCAAAAGTCTTTTTGGACTTTATCACACGGGAGGCAAGCACCCGCATCCCGTAAATAAATGGCGATTAAATCCATGAATAACCCGCAACAACGGGGTTGTTTTCAGATGACGTTGCGATTATCCCAGCATTATTTCATGAAAAAAACAGCAAAATTGTGCCACTTTTCATTCATGGCATTTCCCCTTGAATGAAAAGCAGAGCGATTTTGCTGCTTTATTCAAGGGATAATGCCAGGATAATGGTGACATCATGCAACATCATCTGAAAACAATCCCATTGTTGCAGGATATTCACAGGATTTAGGGCCTATACAGACTGCCAAAAATAATCCAGCTTGAGGCCACTTTAACTGCCCTGTCTCAGTACTAGGGAATCATGGGAATTGTAGTTTTTTTCTGAGACATTGAGCCTTCTCTGTCAGAGAGCTCTGGTGCCACAATAAACTACAGTTCCTATGATTCCCTAGCATTGAGCCAAGGCAGTTAAAGTGGTCTCAAGCTGGATTATTTCTGGCAGTCTGTACAGGCCCTTAATCACCATTTATTCACGGGCTGCGGGCGCTTTACCTCCCATGTGATAAAATCATTTATGTTGCCATGTTCTTCCATTCTTGATCCTTCTCACTGAAATTGATACCTAGGCCTAGGATTATGGTCTGTGCACAAACAAAATAGATGTCACTCTTCTGTCACACTAGCCACCATTGTCACCCTTTTCTGTGGCTTATGAAATCACAGGGACTATTGTGTCTGGCTCTGATGAATGAATTGGCAGTGGTGAAACTTGTTTTTGTCCTGGGGTCGAATGTGGGTTCAGCTACATGACCTTATAAACAGAGTCTGAACAGTGCAAAAATCAACCATTAAAGCACTCTTAGAGATAGTAATCTAACCTCTCTTTAAAACCACTCTGAAAGCTTGATGATAATCCCTTTTGCCATTGCAGTAAAATCTAAAATGGTATTTCTCATATTTATAACAATGGATATAAAAAAAAGTAGCTTCATTATTGTGAAAACAGTCTGATAGCTTTGAGCAATTATCCTGCATTTATAAGACCTGGCCATTCCTCTGTCCAAGATTTTTTTTTATTATTTCCCATGGATTAGTGCAAGGTGGGAGCGTTGTTATTTACCTCTAAGCTGACTTCGACTTGTAGTGACCCTTTCACAGAATTTTCTTGGCTAGATTTATTGAGAGGAAGCTTGACATTGCCTTCCTTATTGAATTTCCCATTTCAATTAGCACTGAAACTACCGAGGTCTTTTTCTCAATGAATCATTACCCATTTCTTTATCAGCAGGCAAAAAGCCCTGCCTGCAGAAGCTCTGCATCAAAGGGAATGTCAAGTTCTGTCTGCTCAAAATGGCTTAATTTTGAGCTCTCCATTACGTTTGTGAAAGATGAGACATTCTCATACTCTGGGGTCTTTAGGCTGACTGGCTCACAGATCCTAGGTTTTTGCCTTGAGAACAGGCACAGGCAGTTCTTGGTGGTTCATCCAACATGGTGAAAAGTTTTGTGGTGCCTTTTAAAATTAATAGATTTGTTGTGTCATACATTTTAATGGATTATTGTCCACTTTGGCAGCTGCATGAGGTGTTATTGTCTTGGCGGAGGTATGTCTAGATACATACAGAGATAGAAATTGAAAATAGTGGTGACAAGACATCCAAAGTTGGTCAGTTTGGCTAGGAAGGAGCTGGTAGAAACAAGAGAAACAAATCCAAGGCCCACAACTAGGCTCCAGTCTGAGCCATAAGAGGTCACAGGCTCTTAGCCTGAAACCCATGAGTCAGGACCCCCAGATTCTGCAGTCATCAGGAATTCAACACCCCATAGGGAAAAAACTAACAGCCTCCCCACTACCCCAAGGGGATAAATCCATGCAAGCCACATGCGTAAAAGAGCTGGCAGGAAGAAGGAGGAGTACTAAACTCCAAGCCACAAGCCTGCTGCTTTAAGACCTTCTTTGCCTCAGGAAGGGGCAAACCCTGGGAGGAATTATCAGACCCTGGAAACATAAAAGCCTCCAGTTGACTCTTAGACTTCCTCAGAAAAAAGTGCATGCTTGGAGCTTCCCTTATTCAATGGGTTGCTTGTCAAGATCAGGAGACAGAGCAAGGGAAGCAAAAAGCTGTGAAATGAAGGAGCCAGTATGGTGTAGTGGTTTGAGTGTTGGACTAGGACACTGGAGATCAGGGTTCAAATCTCTACTAAGCCATGGAAACCCACTGGGTGACCTTGGGCAAGTCATACTTTCTCAGCTTCAGAGGAAGGCTACGGCAAAACCCCTCTGAATAAATTCACCTTATATGATAGTTTCACCTTTGGGTCACCATAATTTTGCCATGTTCTTCCAGGAAAATCAGGAGCAATAATTTGTGAATGGCAGTTCATAGAATCAAATAATCATATAGCTGGAAAGAACCTCAAGTACTATCTAGTCTAGTCCAATCCCCTAGCAGTGCAAATATCAACCATTAAAGCACTCTTAGAGATAGTCATCTAACCTCTCTTTAAAAAGTTCCAATGAAGAATAATCCATCACCTTCCAAAGTAGTCTATTCCACTGACAAACAGCTCTTACCACCAGGAAATTCTTATTAATTTTTAGTCAGAATCTCCTTTCTTGTATTTGAATCTATGGCTTTGGGTGCATTTCTCTGGAAAAGTATAAAACAAGCCTGGTCCAACCTCTATATGGTAGCCTTTCATATATTTAAAGATCTTACCATTTATCAGTCTCCTGTTCTCCAGTCTAAACATACCCTGCTCTCTAAACTGTTCCTCATAGGACTTGATTTCCAGAACTTTTACCCTCTTGTTTATCCTCCTCTGGGTTTGTTCAAGTTTCTCTATGTTCTTCTTGATTGTTTTGGCCAGAAGTGGATGCAAGATTCCAGGTGAGTCTTATCAAAGCAGAATGGAATGGTACTATTTTATCCCTTGATGTGTACACTATAATTCTGTTGATGCAAGCTAGAACAGATCTGGGGGTTGCTTGCTTGCTTGTTTTATTTTGCAGCCACATCACACTATTGACTCATGTTAAGCTTGCGATCTACCAAGACCTTAGATCTTTTTCACCTGTACAACTGTCAAGTCAGGCGTCCCCCATCTTATATTTATGTGTCTGCTTTTCCCCCTTGCCCAAATGTAGTATCTTATATTTATCCCTGACAACATTAATTTTGTTAGTTTCGGCCCAGCTCTCCTAATCTGTTAAGGTAATATTGAACCTGGATTGTGTCATTTGATATTTATGCTTGCAGATTTGATATCCTTCCAGATTTGATGGGTATGATCCTGTTCTGTCATCTCATTTATAAAGGTATTCATCAACCAGAAACAAGAGAAGGGAAATGGGGAAACTTTCCACATGCTATTCCTGGTTTATAATCCTGGTTTGGATCAGAACCAAGAAATGCTACTTTTTTTTTTTTAAGTTACTTTTTTTTGGGATGGCATGCTGGTATGATCATGCTGGCTGGAAACTGCCATTTGAAAAAGTACCTTTTTTCGGGATGTATTTTGAAGCAAATGGAACTGCTTACACCCTGTGTATTAAAACTGAGGATGTATTCCAAATTTCTTCAGCATCAGCAAAAGCCAGATTCCAGGGCAGATTCACTGTTGTCCAATGGCAGCTGACATTATACTGCTTGACAAAGTATGAATTATTAACTACTGTGTAGATGGAGCATGCTGCTCCAGTCTAAAGTCTGGGGTCACTTTAACCCAACTCAAACATCCTTTGGCAGGCTCTTGGAGATTTCAGGAAGCAACTGTGAAAAAAGGATTTTCACCCCACCGCTATACAATTCTCAACTCTAATTTTACAGCCAAAACAACCATTCTACAAATACTGTTGACAAACACTGTTGTGTTTACGTTGAACAAGGTCCAGTGGCATTTTGAAAACTCTATTGCTTTACTCTTAGCAAGCTATTTCTATAGCTTCAAGTCTTAGATCTATGTCAGGCATTTAATTGATATCATTACTATATAGCAAGTAGTTTAATTTCAGATCCACAAACTTGATAAGCCATATTCAGGTGTTACCCCTTTAACTTTCTTCAGCATGTAAGCAGGGCAGGTCCTAACCCTACTCCACCTGCCATCTCTTTTCTCATGCAGAAAGCAACACATTTGAAGAAGATAGGTTCCTGTTCACACAGAGGCATTCCATATGGCCAGTATCTTTGATTTTTCAGGGTTCTTTCTTCCATGAAGAGTTTCTTTATGAGCAGGAATCTCTTCTCTTCCAATGCGCTGCTTTCCATGTATGCAAAAGAAGATGAAGAGGTTGAGGCTAGATGCTGCCTGCTCAAACATTGAAGAAAGTGAGATGAGTATTGCATGAATATGGCTAGACATTATGTGCTAATTTTGCTTCATGTAATGGTGAAAGGGTGAGAGCCGGTGTGGTGTAGTGGTTAGGACTATGACTCTGGAGATCAGGGTTTGAATCCCTGATCAGCCATGAAAAACTATTGGGTGACCTTGGCAAGTCACACACTCTCGGCCTCAGAGGAAGTCAAAGGGAAACCCCCTTTGAACAAATCTGGCCAAGAAAAACCTGTGATAGGTTTACCTTAGAGTCACCGTTAAGTCAGAAACAACTTGAAGGCACACAACACCAACAACACTTGGTGACAGGGTCCTGATCTGACAGTCTAGGGAAGGGGTGGGCAACAAGTAGCACTTGGGATGCATTCAGCCGTTGTCACTTGTTTTTGAAGTCTATCCCTCTATAGTCCCTCTAGGGTCCTTCAGATTCACCAGCTTTACGGACCCAGAGTTTCCTCCCTGCACAGAGGCTTTGGATGATACATCTCATTTATTCAGAGGGTCTTACCTGGCAGAAATGAAGATAAACCTAAAAGTCAACCATTTCTGGGAAACACACACAGAGTTGCCCCTCCTAATTCACGGGGGATCCATTCTGGAGCCTTCCCCTCACAAAAATAATGGCTCGCTAATATTTGAGCCCCATTGAAACTAATGGTATGCGCACCCATGGCACATGCACGGCCATTTTAAGTATAGCTATTGTCTCTCCCTGTGAAGTCTGCGAATGGGAAGGGACAACTATAGTGCAATTTCTAGAGGTGTGTTCTTTTGCAGTAAAGGCAATGAAATCTTCTGCTGCCTCAGAAGACTAATACTAGTTAATTGTGACATCTAATTATACCATTAATTATGGCATCAGCTTCTGCAGGTCATAACCCATTGGACTTTGGTCTACAAAAGCACATCATAGTCAATTTGTTAGTCCTGTAAAACGACAAGATTACCCAACGGCTTTCCAAGTGATACAGCTTTCTGTTATTTATTTATTAGCATATTTCTATTCCATCCTTAATTATGAGATCTCAGAGGAACATACAATTAATATAAACAGTTTAGAAAAGGCTAAAACAGGTAAAAACATATGCACATACACTTGAAAAAGTAAGAAAATTAGGATGCAAAGCAGGACCACACCAGCTGATCTTGGGCAGTTATACATATAGAAATTCTCCTTCAAATATCAAGGTCCCAAGCCATTTAGGGCTTTGAATGTCATCACCAGCACCCTGAATACAGTACAGAAGTGAATTGACAGCCAGTGCAGTTTCTTTGAGACTGATGTATACGTTATCTATATGATACTCCGGTCAACAATCTTGCTGTTATATTTTGCACTGTCTGTAGTTTCTGAGTCACCTTCAAAGGCAGCCCCAAGTAGAGTGTATTGCAATAGTCTAATAAGGAAATTAACAGTGCATGCACCACTGTGGCTAAATTATCCTTTTCCAAGAAAATCTGCAGGTGGTGCACTAGTCAAAGTTAATGTCAAGTATTCCAAGCCACAAACTTCATTTAGGCCTTCAGTGACAGAGATGGATCTAAGAGTATTCCCAAGCTACAGACCTCTTCCTTCGAAGGGTGTGCAACTCCATCAGGGCAGGCTGCTTATACAGTTCCTTAATTAGAGATCCACCAATCCACAGAGCCTCCAACCTACTGGGATTCATCCTCACTTTATTGGTCCTCATCCAGCCCATTAAAGCATCCAGGCATTGATCAAGCTCTTACACAGCCTTAGTTGACCCTGGCAACAAGGAAAAAGTAGAGTTGAGTGTCAGCAACATATTGATTGCACCCCATTTGTGATTCATGAGTGGAAAAAAAATGCCACCTATTCTTCTAATATGATTTTGCAGCAGCTCAAGACTTAGTAAGTCCTACAAAATCCTCAGATTTTGGATTCTTAAATTCTTATCAGGCAACTATTTTTGCAAAATGAAATCCTACATGTAAGCTGTAATGACAGTCGTATATTTTCAAATGACAAGCTATTAAATGTAGATCCATATACAGCAGGCAATACCCAAAGTGTCTTCTCTAAATTCTGATCCATTTGATTTCTTCAGGTCATAGCACACATGGTGCCAGCTTTGCAACAGGTATATATACCAACACGTTTGACCTTGGATCAGCACGTTCCATGCTATGCCTCACCACTCTTGCATTCGGCAGATTGTTGTCTCAAAACACATACACCTAATAGTTATGCATGTACACCCATTCTTAACCTTATCACCACATCAAGAAATTCATAGACATTTTAAAAAACAATTGTAGAGCTACTCTGATGACTGAGGAGACGTGTTGATGGCATTTGGCATTATCTAAAAATATGGCTGTTATGCTAACTATCTCCTTATTCAGCCTGAACCACACTGAAAACCTGTGTGTCTGGAAATCACCAACAGTGTTTCAAGTCAACTCCACCAAACGTGTTATCAAACCAGCTCTTAAAATATTAAATTTGTCTGCTTCATCCTTTAGAGTTCTGAACTTTTTGTAAGGAAAAGACGCGAAGTATGAGACAGCAGCCAGCACTTGCTCAGTCCAACTACATGGCTATTAATCTGATTCCAGTCTTATTTATCTGCAAAACAGAGCCTAGCAAGATTATTTTGAGCATTTGTGATGAACAAGGTATTTTGCAATTGCAATTTTTCCATTCTTTGCTATTCAGCAGTGTTTCAGTAAAATGATTTTTCCTTAAAGAATCTAAGATTATTAGGAAACATAGGAAAATATTTCCCCTGTAATTTAGGATGGAGTACAGGCACAAAAGGACAGAGTACCTTTACCTCTATTTATGAACCAATAATAAATTCTGTTCAGAATACAGATCTATCAGATTCTTTCCCTGCTGAATAGCCAAATTTCTTCCAACATGACTGGGGGATATATTTGAATCTCTGCAATCAGGTCTTTATCACACCAGGCTGCTAATACCCCACAATCACATTAGTGTAGGGAAAGCAAATTAACCAACTTGAGGAGAGTCTTTTTTGCACATCTCCAAAAGTGCCATAGTGCTGTTACAGTCCTGGGCCCTGTCTTCTGCACACTGGCTGTCATAACTCTACCATGCTGCTCTGTGCCCATCCTAGCATGCCTTTTGGTTTGTATTTTTTTTTAAAAAAAATCGATAGGCAGTCACAGCTATTGGTTAAGTAAAAAATAAATAAAAGAAATGGGGGGGGGGGTTTGATGGAAAAGAAAAAGACCATGCTTGGGAAAAGCAGGGTGGGGAGAGGTGCATAATCATACCCACTTGCACCACATGAATGCCTGCATATTGAAACTATAGTGAGAGGAACTTATCATATGAGAATCAATAGTGGAAAAGCAGAACAATTGGAGGCATTGACAGGTTTTGCCCATCAGTGAAAAACAGTGCTCCAGGATCAGATGGAAGATGAAGCGGCCACAGGACAGACATCTTGTGGTAAGGTACAGCCATAGATTCTACTATCCTGCTATAATTCCATTTTGGCAGCCTTATGTGCTAAAGTCCCCAGTACTGGCATATGGCCTCACTAGCATGACTGACTGATGCCATGGCTAGCTATACAGTTGGCCCTTCATTTTCACAGGGGATCTGTTCCGAACCCCCCTGTGAAAACAGAGATTCAGCAATATTCAAGCCCCATAGGCTTGAATGGGGCACACCCCATTGATTTTCACAGAGATCACCCCTCCATGAATATGCAAAACCACGGACTTCAAGTCCACGAGAACAGAGGGGAGACTATATATCCAGACCCAAACCTAGAGTGTGTTTCCTCAACAAGGTACGCAAATTTAGTCACTAGAGATTGAGGCTGCTGCGCAGCAGGCAGCCTAAGCAAAAAAAGAAGTCTGGGTGCCTAGTTCTGATCGATTCAAAAGCTTCATACATCCTGTCTAAAGAGGGCTTTGAGACCTGAATATACTTGGCTTCTAGATTTAAAATTCAGGTTGAAGTCATGGAGCTGCTTCCATTCAAGCAACAAAAACCTGATTCTTTTCCTACAACTTTCTTCTCTTTTCTCCACATACCCAGTAACTTTCCACATCGCCCTACTGCCCTTCTCATGCACATGCTAAAGCTCTCTTGCTATAACATTGTTCTTCCTTTCCAAACTCTGAAATGAATATTAGGTCTAGGATGAAGCATGAAAAGGAACCTGTCCCAAGCAAGATAATCCAATTTGAATAAAATATTACTAATTTGCCTCACCTTTCCTCAGCGCAATTTCTCCCACTGATTGACAATTAAAATGCCATTTTTTGGTAAGTCTTTTCTTTATTATTATTTGCTGTCAAGTCAGCTTTGACTTAAGGTGAACCAAATGAATGGGAGACATCTATGAGTCTGGGTCAAAAAACAGCCCATCACAAATCAGTCTTGTAAACTCAGAGCCATGGCTTCCTTGATTGAAAAAAATCCACCTGTAATACAGTGTTCCTCTTTTCCCTTTGCCTTCCTTTTGCTGAGCATTATAATTTTATTCAGTGAGTCATGTCTTTTCATGAGAGCTCCAAAATACAACAGTCTCAGTTTAGTCATCTTGGCTTCTAGGGAGAGTTCAGGCTTGATTTGCTCTCAGTCCCATTTATACATCTTTTTGCAGTCCATGGTATGCACAGAACCAGACCCCAGCACCGCATCTAAAATAGTTTCTTTTTATTCATTCTATGTTTGATATGATTTTCTGACAGGGCAAGTAGTATGCGTCTTCTGTTAGAACCATTTAGGTAAACATTACTTTCTTCTCATTTCCCTCTGGGAAGCGATTTCCTTGTTCAGGTCTAAAAAATTATCAGGAAAGGTAGCATTTGCAGAGATTTTTTTTCCTGCTGGCTAAGGAGACCGCTCATTTTTCAGTGCTCTGAAACCCCATTTTGTGAAAAACAAGAAGGGAGTTTGCTTTGCTTTCTACTAAGATATTAATGATGCCCCCAAACTGCTTATCAACACAGTGTCAGATAAAGCACAGACATGCAAGATGAACAAATGTGTGTTGAAATATTCTTGGTGGAAAGGGTGATTTCACTGGAGAAGGGCTGGAGGGACTTGAGACAGAAATTCTCTTTGTTGCAAAATGCCATGAGGCCAAGATTAGATCAGCACCACAATGAGGAGGAGTGTGTGTGTGTGTGTATGTATGTATGGAGGGATGATGTGAAGCCACTGCAGGCCTTTGCTGACTGCTCAAGGGAATTCCAAATGCAAATTGGAGCGAAGTGGCACTCAGGCTTGCTTGGCTAATAAGACAGCTGGTGACAGAGAGAAAGAAATGCTTCTAAGCATCTGTTTACTACAGATCTGCACATGTCTCTGTGTGTGCACATACATATGGTGGGACATGTCAAATCCCAGGCAGTAACTCAAGAGCCAGCCTTGTAGCAAATCAAAATTCCAACCAATGTTGTCATGTTATTTATTATTGTTTTACTTTCACCCAGGAACGTGCCGTTCTGCCACATATCATAGGATGCTGATTATTTCCAGTGCTTGTATTAGTGGGGGAATAGGGATGCAGGACAAGAGAGGATACCAGGATGTATTTCATTTTGGATGGTCCCCCTTTATTACTTAGTGCTCCTGTTAGTTTGTTTTTGGAAAGCTATAATCAGGCCATGATTTGACTAAAATTCAGAGGAAATCAAGGGTGGGGCTTGTGGATATTATTTCCTCCTATTCTCCTCTTATAATTTGAATAATGGTTGCTTTCACAATAGCTCATTTCTAGGGAATTGCCATCCTTTAGTCAGGTCATTTTGGGGGGAAGGGGGAATTTTGATTATGTTGTTAACTTTTAGATTCCAAGGTTCGTTCTGTTTTGCCCCACCCCATAGTCATTTCATATTTGATCTGTGAGAAGTACTTTTTTTCACATACAATTGAATTGCACAAATCATTCTTTCCAATGTGGCCAAGATAAGTGCTATTGACAGCATGGGGTTTACTGAGCCTTTAATTACAAGCTTCCCCCATTTATAATTGATTCATATTCAGCATTGTCAGAATTTATGGTGAGGAATTGATGGCTTGCTCTTTATTTGCCACTGTCAGTTGGTGTTGTCTATATATTGTGGGGGTAATTATCAGAGAAAGCAAGCATGGTATAGTGGTTTGAATGTCAGACAAGAACACAGGAGACCAAGGTTCAAATGCCTCTTCAGCCATGGAAACCCATAACAACCACTGTCAGAGTCCTTTTATTCTTTATTTTCTAATAACATAGCACTCTTTCACACACACAAAAGAGAGTATTAAAAAGAACAAGAGGGAACTATTAAATATAAGCTGTCTGCAGGAACAAGTGACAAATAATGAGGCAATAAAAAGGCAATTCATCTCTTATTTTTCCTGCCCTGGATAGAAAGACATTACAACAGTAACAAGAACAAGAATAGGAGCTGCAGTAAGGAAGCTACTAATTAAAGCTGTAGAATTCCTTTGCTAAACAAGGATTAATGTTGAGTAAATTTTATATAAGGATCTGATAGAAGGATCTTGGCCATTGGGAAAAGGCTGTGATCATGTAAAAATGATGTTTCAGTGCTACACAGAGACTAACGTGAAATCAACTGTTGTTGATTTCCTGTTTTGCAAGTTTTTGTAATGCCTCAAAAACTTGAAAAAACATGTTTGGCAACAGATTTAACCAAGACAAAATTAGTGATTTTTTTTAAAAGCAAGGTTTATGATAGACCTGGACATATACTGACTTCCTTTTTGAAAGTAACCTAAGATAACGTGCCCATTTTCACATTCTTAAGATAAATTCTATACTTGTCTGACAATAGAATTGCTGGGAATTCTTCAGATCTGCAACTACCTCTTCAGTAACAACTGCAACAGTATATTCAACAATACATTCTAGGAACACCACTTTGTTCTGCTGAGATACAGCTGTTGTCAAGGAAAGAAATCTGTAGATTCTCCTAATAGATTCTGTTATATGTCATGGGAGTGTGGGAAACAAAGCCTGACAGCATGCCCCATTTTTTGGTTAGTTTTCTTTGGAGGCGGGGGTGCTGTTGCATCATGTATCTTATTCCTTTCTGCTACTTTCAGTAATTTCTGGGATTGTGTCAAAACTTGTTGTGAATGAAAGGAAATGCTGAAAACTTGTGCCAACCTGAGTGAAGGCACTCACAGATGGCCTTTTCAATCTCTTGTGCCAAAAAGAGGGGGAAGGAGGGAAAGACTGCAGTCACTGCAAGGAAAAAAAACACCTGACAGGATCTCAGGGTAGACATGAACCATTGTTATAATATTGGTTCTGGATTTCTTGCTGTGAGGTACCTTATTGTATTCATAATCTGCTAATGATGACACAAGGGATAGCATATGATATTCTAATGTTTGAAATGGAGAATTCCAGGATCTGGTTCTTCCCAGTATGAGCAGTGCATAGTAATGCCATTTTTTTTTCTGCGATAAAACATTACTGAAATAATAGCAAATCTGATTGACTGCACACACTTTAAGGAAACAGATAGAATATCAACTTTGATGCATGTAACTAGTACACAAAAAAGGTAAATTGCAGACTTTGTGGCCTGAGGTGACCCTGTGTTTCATGGTCAGAATGGAACAATCACAAGAAGTATCCCTAACATTGTAACAAAAATCCATTAGTGATACCTTAATTGGGCAACCAAAATGCACAATATACATTTTGGTTGGCCAATAAAGGTGTCACTGATGGATTTTTGTTTGAATTTGCTAAATGGCCAACACAGCTACCCCTGAATGTTGTAGTTTGCATTTCCCAAAATGGCAGACTAATATTTCATTAGGCTTGGCCATCGCTCCCAAGAGCAGCAACATTAATAAGAGCAGCAGAAGCAACAACAGTTCAGAACACTTTGGGTATGCAACATCAACACAGTGACATAACCTCTCTCTGTTTGTCAGTTAACCTTTGTAAAAATCAGGGTTCAGGCTGTCAGATTTTGGTACTCAGAGGAGGGGGCACTTAGCCTAAGTGAGACAGACGTAGGAACGCAGTCTGCAACTGGCAGAGGTTAAGTTTCACAGCAGCAGATATCAAAGATATAACAGATATAGCAGATATAACAACTGGATGCAACAGAACAATAAACAATCAGGAAGAGGACCAGAAGAACTACACAATCAAAGGGGACAAGAACAACGATGAATGATAGAATGACAAGACACTGGGGAACAAGCTGTGTAGGCTCGGGGGCAAACTCTGAAGGCAAGACTTTACAGGGCATACTTTCCAGCATTTCAAAGAGGGAAAACAGGACATGTGTGGCCAGGCAACACCAGAGTGTGGTCAAGACGGCAGAAGTTATTAATGAGGAAGAATACACGCTAGAAGAGAGGGTGCAGCAGTTTGCTTTTGTTTGAGCTGACATGGAAGGGCAACATTCTCCTCCTCTCGCCTCTTGCCGCACTTGGAACTCAGTTTGCAGTAATTGAAATAAACATAACAAATGGGGGGAGCAGAAAGAGGAGAATGAAACTGGGACATTTTAAAAGCAGTTGACAGATGGGATGACGGAGGATTAATCTGGACTGTCCTTGCCAATTTGGGACAACTGGAGCATATGGAGGGGTTATGCATGAGATTGTCCCCTAGGATCAGGCAGCTTTAAAGACGAGGGCTCCTGCTAGCAAGCTTGGAGCAAGAGCTTGGTGGTGCAAGAGGAAAAATGTTATATAATCTTAACTATATAATAACTTAATAATAACTTAATAGTGTTAGGGCCCCATCTCTTCTTGAACCAAAATAATTAGCCTGAGCAGCTCTCATTTTCCTTTTCTTTTTAAAATGTTTTATTAATGTTAAAAGTACTTATTCTTTACATATATACAATAAAAGAAATACATCCAACATTAACTTCCTCTGTTTCTCCAGCAACATGCCCTTAGTTACTCTGTAATTTCATTTACTTATTTTATAACCAATAAACTCAAGAAGGCTAAATAAAGAAGCTAGAAAAGAAAAGAAAAAAAAAATTATAACATAATTTTAACTATACTTATTACTTTGTTCATTTTCTAACTTGATCTCCTTCATGTTCCTACAATCTATTTCCACTTTAGTTTACATTGGTATGTAATTGGGAGCCATTCTTTTTCAGTGTCCTCTTTATCTTTATGATTTAAACAAGCAGTTAGTTTATCCATTTGAATTATTTCTACTAGTTTAAGCTCATTTCCCATCTTTGCCTAACTCAAGAAACATTGGCTGTAAACCATTGTTTCATGTCCATAATGACTTGGATGTGGGTGAACAAGCTGAAGTTCAATCCAGACAAAACAGAGGGGCGACTGGTCAGTTGAAAGGCAGATTAGGGAATGGAGATTCAGCTTGTGCTAAAAAAGATTACACTGGCCCTGAAGACTCAAGTTCACAACATGTGAGCACCTCTAGACTGGAGCCTTGTTCCTGGATGTCCACGTTTTGGAGATAGCGAGGAGTGCATTTCTACAGTTCAGACTAGCATGCTTGCTAGCTGTGCCCATTCCTGGAAATGTCCAATCTGGCCAAGGTGACACATACCTTAGACATAGACTTGGATCACTTTACAAGGACTTGTCTTTTGAGTGTTCAGAAACTTCAGCAGATCCAGATGCTGCCTGGAACTGGTTAAATGGACAGAGGCTCCTTGTTAAGACAGCTTCACCATCTACCAGTGTGATTCAGAACACAATTCAGATCACTGATCATGACCAAGAAGCCCTCATACAGCTTTACCCAGGTTGTGTGAAGGACTGCTGTTTACCGATCTGAGCCTTAAAATAAGGTCTTCAAGGGAGGCCCTGCCCTCAGCCCACCCATCTTCATGTTTGATGAGAACACAAGAGTAGCCCTTCCTGGTGGCTGCTCCCAGTTTGAGGAACTATCTTCCAGGTTCCCCCCCCCCTTGTCTTTCCACCAGCAGGGAAAGAGGTGGCTTTGGGACAATTGACTAACTGATGAGGAAGAGGCTTTAATAGGGGATGCTGTACTCTTTTGTTTGTCTAATGTGCTTTTAAATAACATATGCAGATGTAGCCGTATTGGCCATATAGCAAAGTACCATAACATCCAAAATCTACACGGTAATGATTTATTCAGTAAACCAAAACACACAAAATACATGATGCAACCTTTTGAAGCTCACCTGGCTTTTTCATCAAACAAAGGTGTTAAAAAACATACAGTAGATTTTTTTAAAAAATATGTGTGGCTCCTACTGATGTGTTTTGCATGTTCCAAAATTTAAATTGATCTCCAGATCTGACAGTATAGACAGCTCCTGAGGACCTCTCTCTACTCATCTTATGAGGTGATATTTCTGAACAGAGGCAGACCTGAGTTCTCAAAGTCTGTATTTCCAAACAGGGAAGCAAACTTTATTGCTTTCATTTTTAATGGAGATTATCAGATGGTGTAAAAGGACAGGAGAGAAGTGGGACACTCCTGTCCTTATCGCATGATTGCCAGAAGATGATGACATCCTGCGGTGTTGCTCTCATCCCATCCTTCTCCTGTCAATGAAGTGGAATACCCCCCTTACTTTTTATTGATGGGAAACTCCCATGAATAAAAAATTATGGAGCCATTCCACTTCACTGACAGGAGAAGGACGGGATGAGAGTGACGCTGTGGGACGTCGTCTGATAATCTTCTGGCAAATGATAAGGACGGAAGCATCCCACTTCTCTTTTTCGATGTCTGATAATCTCCACTGCCTTAAGACCCTTCCATACTATGCAACTATAACACTGATTCCACTTTCATTGCCATGGCTCCATCCTATGCAATCTGGTGGTCTGTAGTTTGTTGAGGCACCAGAGCTTTCTGGCTGAGAATACTCCCATGATACAACAAACCCCAGAATCCAGACAATGTTGATAAGGCAGTTAAAATGGTATCAAACTGCTATAACTGTGTTGTGGGAACAAGACCGTAGTTCCTATTCAGCCCTGGGGTGGGTAGCTGATGGCTTGCCTTTTATGGTCTACATACATAGACTTCCTCTATAACATCTCAAAGCAAAAAAATGCACATGCTATGACTCCAACACTCTAACTTTTATTTCTTTACATGCTTCTTTGCCTAATGAAGAAGTATATGAACTTCAAAAGCTATCACAAATTAATTGTGTGTCTCTTTCTGGTGGGCCTAATAAAGTCCACAGTATGGACTTCAGAATGGTTTTTAACATTTCTATCTTTTTTTAAACCAAACTTTTAATCCCAAACAAGGTGGGATATAAAGTAAATGAACAAAAAACCAAACATGGAATACATGTAGAAGTGGAAGGCAGAAACAAGGAAGAAGGAATCATAATGAAAACAATAACTGTGTGTGACAGTTGCTGGACCCTCTATAAGTCCCAATTTTGCAGTGTACAGAGGTTGTTTCACATCAGGCCCTCAGACCTACTAACCATAGTTGGAAAGGGAAAATTTTGCAACCATGCTAACTGAAATATGTGTCAACCAGAGCCAATAGAGGTGTGTTCTTAAGGTTCCAAGGTGTCTCCTCTATTTGACTTGTCTGTTTTGTTGATTCCTCACTGAAAGACTTTGCAGCCTTACAGTTTGCTTGATGGGCTGGTTTAATGACTTATCTTTGACCATGTAGCAGGCTAACCTACCTTTTTTCCTTGACAAGGCAATTCCTCCAAGATAAAAGGCAGAGTGTGGCAGCAGTACCTACTTTTGTGTGTTACATTAAACCAGGGGTAGGCAACCTAAGGCCTGCCACCCCCACCGCTGCCGCCACCCCCCGCCACCCCCCGCCGCTGCTGCTGCCCGGCATGATGATATTGATTATTGTTGTTATTACTTGTTCTTGGGGTTTTCTTGGCAAAATCTCCACAGGGGTTTTGCCATGGCTTTTCTGGGGCTGAAAGAGTGTGCATGCATATATATATTTTATTTATTCTATTTTAATTTTGATTGATTGATTGATTTTTGGTGCTTCGCCCCCCCCAATTGTCTGAGGGACAACAACCCGGCCCCCAGCTCAAAAAGGTTGCCTACCCCTGCATTAAACTATACTTTACTGTTGTGTGAATGGGCATTGGATTTTTGTGCTTCCCTTGTTGCTCTTCATTGGCATAGCTACAAGGGGATCAGAAGCTTTTGCTTCCATGTTCAGTTAACCACAGTTTATGTGACAAACTGAAATTAGTCTTAACTATGGTTTATATGAACAAACCAGTTTCAAACCATAGTTACTGATCCTGGCTTTTTTGGGACAAAGTTTATCTGAGTGATGTATCTTTTTTCTGCTGACTGACCTGGCTGTTAAAGAGTGCAACAGGCTAGGTTTTCTTTTCTTTCTTTTCCTAGCTTAGTCAGCAACTGTAAATATCAATACAAACTTGCAAAATGTTGTGTTACATCACACATTTTGTAATATTCTATTCTCTAGAAAGAGAGACTTAAGAAAGGGAAATGCAGAGCTGCTGCATTCAGGAGCTGCCTGCATGTGCATAGAAGCATAAACTGCTTGAAGGTGTAGGATTTGCACTCCAGGATTCAATTTCCCAATTGCCACCAGACACCAAATAGTTGGGACAGCTGGCCCCTAAATCAACACTGACTCCAGTGGTGGCATTTTCATCTCTGGCCAAGAAACTGTCTTGCGGATCAACAGCTCGATTAGTATGTTTGTTAACATGGTCTTCAGATGCATTATAACTATAGAACTTTGAGTTCTAGGAACTGCAGATCAAAGTAATCTAAAGTAGGAAACTGGCACTGGATGTTGTGAAGTGATTTGGCTAAAACATCTAGAAGGTTACCAGAACTGGGTCAGGCCAGGAGCCCTACCATTATGCAGAATGAGGCAGTTGCCTCAGGAGGCAGATGCTAAGGCATGGAAAGCTGGCACTAGTTGGTGGAGGGCAAACCTCTCTCTCTCCCTGTGTGTGTGTGTGTGTGTGTATGCTTGCACATGCTCACACTCATCTGCTATGCCCTGTGCCCCTTGAGATTTCCTGCTACCCACACGAATAGTGAAACACTGCTATGTTATGACTGCTGAAGTAAAGTTCAACAACCTGTATTGCTAGCTGCTCAAAAGAGGTGGCATATTATCCTTGGCCTCAAGCAGCACAATGTGTTGAGCAATCACTACTACAGCAAAGAGTGTGCCTTGTAGGGGCAGGAGCTTCTTCCATCTCTTGTTACCGAACACATTCATATCATGCTGCCATACCCTTTTGCATTCTATCATGCTCACCTTTTGCCCAAGGTGGAGTAGGGGGAGATGAGAAGGAAACAGTTTACAAAAGAAAACAGCTTTGTGCCCCTAACAAGCAGTTTTGGGTTATGGAAGTGTTTTAAAATTATACCTTTCCTCAACAGAGAGAGCAAAGTTGGGGTGGGACCCTCAATATGTATCCAAACAGTCCCTGGTTTAAAACAACATAGGAAAGGTCTCTCCTTTTTTTCTCTGAAATACAGAATGATAGGTTTTAAAACTGAATTGTATGCTATGTCACTTAATTAAAGTTATTTCCATTCCTCTTGGTTGAATATATAGCTCATCGTCATCGTCACCCAATTGTAATCGAGGCCTTGCTTGGCACTTCTGGTCTGGGGTATTGCTGAGGTGATGGACTTTTTGGGCAACCCTTGGGGCAGCTGGCTGGTACATATGAACGTATGTAGGTATCTGTGTAGACAAAGGAAAATACTGGGGGAACAATTAAAAGATATCTCTTCCCAAAGCAAAGCAGCATTTTACTAGGAGGCCAAGATGAACTTTGAATCTAAGCCTAACTGTTGAAGATGGCCAAGAGCCAGCTGAACCTGTGCTGAATCTAAACTTCTCCTAGCTTAGGAACATGAAAATTTTTTTAGACAGCTCTTGTGTTGGCCTAACTTTGTGCTAGCCTCATGGCTCTGTCCCTGAGTAGAGTAGATTAGGCTGTGGAAGAGGTTGCCCTGCCACTTCTCTGTCCCTTTTTGGAGATCTTTTGCCAGCAAACTTTAGCCAGCAAAGGAGTACTGCTGACAGACTGCTTCTGTAGATAGATCTCTGAAGTCAGAAAGCAGGAGAAAGTTCAGAAGGGGATTTCAGATGACAGAAGAGGAATGTACCTACTTGTAATCCTAACCTCTACAGCTGGCAAATGTCCCAGTTAGGATTATTATTAGTGACTAGTTCACAAATCTCTGTACCTCAAGTATGGGATGATTTCAAGTTTGCAGGCTAGATTAGTATTATTGACTTTATTTATATCCTACATCTTCTCCAAGACTCAAGGTCGCTTCCATATTTAAAAGGTTACAGGGGGGAAGCAGATGGGAGCTTCCCGTGCGCCGCGGGACGGAGCGCCGCTGGACTGCGGCAGCCGCACCACGGCGCACCGTCGGCGACTCTAAAAGGAGCACCAAATTGGCGCTCCTTTTAGATTTCAGGGAAAGGGTGCCCTAAAAGCGGCGGGCGCACTTTCCCTGACTCAAACGCCGCGGCGCATGCGGTCGCCGTGGCGTGAGGTCATCCTCGGAGCGCCAGCCATGCGGAGGGCCGGCGACTCCGAGGGCGACCTCAGGAAGAGGAAGGGGCGCCGCTCGTGCGGCTGCCCCCCCTCTTCCCTGCCCGGAAGACGACTCTGTTAGTCGTCTGCCGAGGCCCCCAGTTAAAAACATACAAAAAGAAGTTTGACTCTTTTTTTTTCTTTTGGGTTAGGTGTTGATGTTTATGTGTTTTAATATTGAATAAAGATTATATTATATAGGGCTATGGTGGCTCAGCAGTTAAGACGCTAAATCTGACAATTGCAAGATCGGCAAGTTGAGACCCAAGCGCCGTGGGACAGAGTAAGCTCCTATCACTAGTCCCAGCTTTTGCCAACCTAGCAGTTCAAAAGCATGTAAAAGTGCAAGTGTACTTCAGTGGGGAAGTAACAGTGGTCTGTGCAGTCATGTTGGCCACATGATCACAGAATTGTCTTTGACAACGCTTGCTCTTCAGCTTAGTAACGGAGATGAGCACTACAGTCAGACATGACTTGACCACTCTGTCAAAGGGAAAACCTTTACCTTTTAAAGATTATATTATATTAAAAACATACAAAAATCAACATTAAAACTGAATCAAACTATTAACCATATTAAAAACATACACTCTAAAAATATTTTAAAAGTTACATAATGCAGTTTAAAACAAGACAGCACTGACTGTTAAAAGCCTTCAGTTTTAAAACCGTATCTATGAAGCTTATCACATTCACTTTAAAACTGGCTTACTTCTTCCAGATTAAATTTTAAATTGGGCAGCTTCCTGATATTAACAAAGATTTAGCCACCAAATCCGTTGCCCGGTTCCATCCCAGGTCCATCCCCGCTCACAGGGGCACTCCGGTGGCTATTTTCTTAAGCCAGAAAACTCCTGGCTTCAGAAAGAGGCATGCTGAGCACCCCTGTGAGTGGGGATGGATCTGGGATGGAGCCGAGTGGTGGATTCAGTGGCTACATCCTTGTGATAATAACAGGATGCCGCCCAATTTAATCCGGAAGAGGTAAGCTGGTTTTAAAATGAATGCGATATGCTCCTGAATAAAGAAAGATTTTGCCTGCTGAAGGAAAGACAGCAAAGAGGGGGCCATTCTAGCCTCCCTAGGGAGGGCATTTCAGAGCATAGGGGCAGCCACTGAGAAGGCTCTCTCGTGTGTTCTTACCAGCTGCACCTGTGAAGGTGGTGGGACAGAGAGAAGGGACTTTCTTCTGTGTCTCAGGGGCCAGGCAGACTCATACAAGGTCTTTCAAGTAGTCTGGACCTAAGTCATAGAGGGCTTTACTTTGTTTTTCACTGACAAGGCCCAAATCCACCTGTATAGTGCAAAAGACTTAACACGTAGAATTAGACTTCAGAGTCCAGGAATTTCTTTTCAACACTAGAATGTAATGGATTTTACAGGATTTCATTCCCCAAATCCTCTCCTGGTTACACCAAGTTTTGTTAATGCCTGTAGTATAATTCAGGACACGGGAGGTGGTGGGGGGTGGGATAGTTATTTTTCTTGCTACCATTGTTAAAAATTTATCAGTCAGAAATCTCTGCCGATCCATGCAAGTCATCCAGGAATCTATTAGTAGATGCTATTCTGTTGATGCATGTGATACTCACTTGATCACTTAGGACTTGATCACTCACAGCTGAATGTCCAAGCATTTTTTTTTAAAGGAGCAAAGTTAGAACTGAAATGAACTTCTTCAGACATGCTAGCCTCTATTTGATTTTGCTGTGGTTGGTGATTATAGTCTTCAAAATAAGCATCCAAAGAGTTAAATGTAACCATACTTTGTTGAGAATAGGGAAGCTGTGGCTATATAGATATATTGGTATTTTTTTGTATTTCATTTTTTTAAAACTCTGTATTCAAGAATCAATTTATTGAAAAGGTGTTGGGTCAGCAATATCTTATTCCTAATCTTACTTTTGTGTGCTAATTCTCCAAGGTCTATTAATTTTTCACACATATTAAATACATATTTTTAAAAGTGCACATGAATTTACAATTTCATCTAGTATATGACCATAGTTCCTCCTGTCCTGAAGATTAGCAACATGCTACAGTATTATCCTACTTTCCCACTTCTCCAACCCCAAAGGAGTCAAAGTGACAAGGCTACCAGATTCGATTTTCTTTGGATGAGAGTGTGCTGGAAACTTAATGGTGTTACCATATTATTTATTTATTTAGTATCCCATATTATTTGATAATTTCAAATGTCAGATGAAGACACTAACACAAAAGAAACAGTAAAAACAGGGGAGGCCCAAGACATTTTGTAGCCTGAAATGGAGCAACAAGTGATACATTCTTCCTGTTCCAGAGTCATGGAGTATGGTACCTTAAACTGGTCCAACTATTTTGGTAACTGAGGCTCGGGGGTGGCAGTGTAAAATTAATAAATAACTAACAATTTATTATCCTTTCATGCAACTTAAAAATATGTAGTTAGGCAGCTGCTTTACTTTGCCTAATGAGAGGGCTGGTTCTATAATAAAATCAGAATTAAGACAGCTGTAGGACAACATACCCTTCAACATTGCACAGATTAAAACTGGGACACTTGTGGCAAGAAATGTAAGAGTGCAGTCAAGATGGCAAAAACTATTACTGAAGAAGACACAACCTAGCAGCAGTTTGCTTTTGCCTGAGCTCACTGGGAAGGGCAAGATTCCACTCTTTCCTCTCCCCTCACTGAGATAATTCAATGCAAACTACTTAATAATAATAATAATAATAATAATAATAATAATAATAACAACCCCCTTTTTAGGAGAGTCCTCCAGGAACCCATTCTGAACTCCCTCAATATGACACCACCGCTTTTCCATTAACCTGTTTGTTAACTAATGTCGTGTTATGTGTATGTTTGTGATGTTGTGTCTTAATTGTTAAATTTAATTTGTATGATTTTAATCTTATTTGATTTAATACTTTTTAAGGGGGGGGAGGATAAGGGGGAGTGACTGTATCTTGTATTTTCATATTGTTAGCCACCCTGATTGTTCTCAGAGGGGCAGGATATAAATAAATTTTATTATTATTATTATTATTATTATTATTACATTTCTATACTGCTATCAGTGAACTAGCACTCCCTAAGCAGTTTACAGTGGATGTTTTCACACGGGGCTTTGGTGGAGGCAATCCTACCTCCCGCCGGCCCCACTCCGGAATGGCTCCGGCGGCGGCAGGCTAATTCCTTTTAAAAGTCGGAATTACCTTTCCGCCGCTGAAGCCGGAGTTGGACGTGCTGAGGCCGGAAGGACGCCGGAAGGACGCCAGACTTAAGGCTCCGTGCGTTTGAACACACGGAGCTAGAAGCCGGACGTACACAGGGATGGCACCGGAAGGGGCGGGGTTTTCTGCGGCGTGCGTCTGAACAAGCTGGAAGAGGAGCCGGAGTGGGGCCGGAGGGAGGTAGGATTGCCTCTGCCTAAAGCCCCGTGTGAAAACGTCCAGAGAGTAAGCCAACTGCCCCCAACAAGCTGGGTACTCATTTTACCAACCTATGAGAGGATGGAAGGCTGAGTGGACCCTGGAGCCCTGCCTGGGATCAAACTAACAACCTTGTAACTGCAATACGGGCATTTAACCGCTGTGCCACAATTGTGAACATTCTCCATGGTCATTATTTTAGTTTTATTAATGTTCAACATTAAACCTGCCTTTGCACTTTCTTATTTGACTTTCCTTAGCACCTGTTCCAACTCTTTGTTATTTTCTGCTAGAATTATGGTGTCATCTTAAAGATTATTGATATTCCTTCCTCCAGTTTTCACTACCCTATCCTCTGAATCTGAGCCTGATTTTCATATCATATTTCTGGGTATAAATTGAACAAATAGCATAATAAGATATAGCCTTGTCTAACTCCCTTTCCAATTGGAAACTATTCTGTATCTCCATATTCTGTTCTAACTGTAGACTCTTATCCTGAGTATAGACTGTGCATCAGGGCAATCAAATGTATTGGCACATCCAGCTTTTTAAGTGAAATCCATGCAATCAAAGCCTTTGCTATAGTCTATAAAGCACATGCTGATTTTCTTAGAATAATGCTAAAGAAAAACACCAAACCAACCAGAATGGCAAAATATCACCTGAAGAACATCCCAACAGAGTTCAAAGACAATGTGAAAGATAGATTTGCACAACTAAGCATAATTGACAAGGAACCAGATGAACTATGGACAGAAGCAAGGGACATATTCAAAGAATGTAGAAAGAAGCTATCTATGGCCAAAAAGAAAGAGAAGACTCAATGGATGATAGACAAAACACTATAAGGGCAGATGTAGAGGTAGCAAAAAGGACAACAGTCTTCATTGTGGGTTTCGACTGGAGCACAGCCATTTGCGGGGCACACTGATAGCATTTTAGCGATAGGTATATTTATACAGTACAAAATGTTATTATGGTTATAACTAACTACAGGGATTTTTAAAAATAAAAACTAATATATTTCTGCTGAAACACTCCACAAACATTTTATAGACAGTCATTTTTGTGTCACCTCTTTGATGGCATCACCCAGCGTGATATGCATCACATGCACACACACACACACACACACACACACACACACACAGAGTGACTCCACTGAACAGAGGATTAATCAGGAGTGTCCCTGCCAAATTCTTGTGATGCTCCTCTATTCCTTACAGTACTGTCTGTTATTCCTATTTTAGTCCTTCATGAGTCCATCTCAGAGAACTCTCATGATCACCTCCAAAATGGGCAAAGTAAAAGCTTTCTGTGCTCTACATCTGCAGCAAGGACCGGGGGTGGGTGGGCATCTGGGTCTTTAATGCTGCCAGCCTGAGGCTTGATGATAAGTCTTTGATTTGGTGGTCCTCTGTGATTCATGTAGCCCAACGTTGATTTATACTGTAGTTATTTAGAAACCTACAAATAGCAAGTAAATGAAAGGAAATGAGCATGCCAACAGAATAGAAGATACCTCAGTGAGGAACTTGGATCAGTTCCCACACCTGCCCTCCCAGTTTCAGCTACATTTGATCGTAAATGTCCATCTTTTTCTTTTTGACTCTGTCTCTTTGTCTTTCAGATAATCACAAATTGTTCTGCTGTCTTTCTGCCTCCTGTCAGGGCATTTAAAGAAGTGGATCGATATTCATGAAAGCTTGTGCTAAAACAGGTCGGTTAATCTTAAAGTGCTGTTCGATTCTTCTCTCCTCTTCCTTTTTATGCCTCCATCTTTCAATTGTAGCAGGATCATCTTCTCTGTTTCCTGTGGGATTTCATTCAGATAATTTCATTCAAATCATGAAATCAAAACTGATTTCATTGAGTGTGATCCTGAGATACTGAGAAATCATCTTGTAGCTATTAGCTATCATTTCCCTAATAACCAGCCTACCAATTCTAGTGATGCCACTGCCTCTGCCATCCCATTTTTCCAGCTGCTTTTCAAATGTTTCCATACCTTATCTCAGCCATTAATCAAAACGGAGACTACAGTCAAAGAATCAAAAGAAGATTAGGACTTGGAAGGGCTGCTAAGAAGCAACGAGACAAGACGTTGAAGTGTCAAGACATATGATTGAATATTAAACTTAGGTCTATCCATGCAATTGCATTTCCAATTTCTATGCACAGTTGTGACAAATGGACAGTGAAGAAAGATAACAGGAAGAAAATAAACCAATTGGAAATGTGGTGCTGGAAAAGAGTGCTATAGATAGTGTGGAGTATTAAAAAAACAAATAAATGGACAAATCCTAGAGCAAATCAAGCCTGAACTCTTCCTAGAAGCCAAGATGACTTAACTGAGACTATTGTACTTTAGCCATTTCATGAGAAGACAGATAGAGTTAGAAGAGACCACAAGGGCCATCCAGTCCAACCCCATTCTGCCATGCAGGAACTCACAATCAAAGCTCCCCTGACAAATGGCCATTTCAGCCTCTGTTTAAAGACCTCCAAAGAAGGAGATTCCACTACTCTCCAAGGGAGAGTGTTCCACTTTCGAACATCCCTTACTGTCAGGAAGTTCCTCCTAATGTTGAGGTGGAATCTCTTTTCCTATAGCTTGCATCCGTTGCTCTAAGTCCTAATCTCTGGAGCAGCAGAAAACAAGTTTGCTCCCTCCTCAATATGACATCCCTTCAAATATTTAAACAGGTCTATCATAGCGCCTCTTAACCGTCTCTTCTCCAGGCTAAACATACCCAGTGCTTGGTAAGGTAGAAGGCAGTAGGCAAAGAGGAAGACCTTATTCCAGATGGATAGATTCAATCATGGCCCTGAGTCTGCAAGTTTTGCAATAGGGCTCTTGATAAGAGGTTGACTTGGAAGTCAGCTTGATGGCAGTTAAGAACAAGGTGATTTTTTTTAAATTGGCCTTTTCTTTGAGGAGCCAAGGGTCCTCCCCCATGCCCTAACCCTTTACAAATTCCTTTTTTAATCTCTCCACAGCATGAAAAGTGAGTAGTTGTACTGCTTTTGAAATAACTGTGGCTCATAGATTCACAGTTCTTTGGTTCCTTCTTGGTACTTACAGTATTTTTACTTCACGATGCCTATTGGTACAATGATGAAATCAACATGTGAATTCTCCACTTTTTCTTTTAAAAGAAGGGATTTGTACCGTTTCTGTATGTACCTACCAAACCATTATCCATTTAAGTGTTCCTAACAGTTGCCATGGTGTCCATACAGTCAGTATAGCTGGCCTGGAATATAGCTGTGCTGTGAAACCTCAGATGAACACGGGGCAATGGGGAAAATAACGCTCCCCTATTGGGTTCCCAGCTTTTATTTTAGCAAAATTAAGGAGTTGAGTTTATACCAAAAAACTCCCAGCAGGACATATTTTCTGTATAACAGTCATAATTACATCAGCTTCAGAGACACAATTCTGTTTCTGTTTATTGTGATTCCACACACTGTCTTAGCTGCTTACTTGGAGCTAAACAAAGAACCACACTTTGGGCATTGCCAGTATTTATGCTACAAAAAGGCAAGACCTGTCATTGTGTGAGTCTGCATAGATAGCTTTTGCAGCGGTTATTTCATCTGCTGTGGTCTGGCAGCATGCTTGGCTGCTGCTGTGCAGGGCACTCCCAAAGCAACAGCTATAATTGTGTTACCTTGTCCTTTTTCTTTCCTTTTGGAAGCAAACCTATCACCCCAGGTTTTAAGTGGTGTATTCATCATGACACTGACATCCTTACAATTGTGGTTCTATTGTTATGTATTAAAGTGTGGACCTCTCTAATCAAAAGAGGAGAGGAGGAAATGTGATTAAAGAGAACTGTATCATCTTGTTTATTTGTTTTAGTTCTCCAAATAAATCTTCAGGTCATACCTAAGCCAATAGTCATTTGGGGGAGATGAGAGCCTAGAGTCATATAAATAATGATTCAGGATTCTCTCATTTTTAATTTTTATTTTATTTTTGGAACTGAGATAAGCAAGTTCATCCCAGGTAGTGATGGTGAGTCCACATTCTCCTTGCCCAGAGTTGACCATTGGGATCCTGGCTGCTCTTTCTCTTGTTAGGATAACTCTGTTAGCTTCATCTCCTCTTTCCTTTTCTTTTAAAAACAATTCATTGAACAATACATGACAACAAACCGTATATTAAAACAACAACAAATAAACATAAAAATAATGTCAGAGACTATAAACCCCCAAATGTGGTTATTTCACTGAAAAAACAGAAATTAAACCATAACCCAAATAATGTCCTGGAAATTATAGACAAAAGGTGTGCGCAGGGATCCTGGAAGACATCTTTCCATAAAAATGTAGATAGGACTGGGGGATGTCTAGAAACCAAGTCCTGCTGGATGTATTCAAAAAGTGGATGCCAAATAGTATGGAGAGTCAATCCAGAGTGTAAGCCTCTTGCTCTGTTGTTACTGTCTACAATTTTCTCCATTAACCACAGGTCCCAAATGTATGCTTTGTTTAGTGATCTTTGAGATTAGGTGCAAAATTTATATTCAGTATTCACACACTAAGGGACAATCCAACCACATATGTACAAAGGTTCCCCTACCATCACAACCCCCCCCCCCCCAGCATTTTGGATTGACATTGGTAGACATACGAGCCAGTTTGACTGGAGTAAGATTACATTGGTGGACCAGCTTAATAGTATTCTCTTTAACTCTAATGGACTTAGTTTTAAATGGTAAGTGACTCCACATATTTTCCCAGGTTCTACTGTCGATTGAAAGGAGGTATTCTGCTTCCCATCCTGCCTTATGAAGGGTCGACTTCCCCAATGTTTCTTCTACCAGACAGTTGTATATGAGTGCTATTTGGCCTTTAGAATAGATATCCAGAGAAACACACATGTTTTCAAAAAAAAGTAAGTGGGCGAGGATATTCCTGAATCCAGAGCAGGTTCTTTAAAAATAATTGTATCTGTATTGATACCAGTTCTGATGGCCAGGGCCCAGAGCATAGGTAAGTTGCTCTGTTGTAATAGGTGCCCCATTGTGGAACAGGTCCCTAACTATATATAGGCCATAAGCCTCCCAAATTTGAAACTGTGCATGTTTCTCTGGGCTCTGGTAAAAAGGATGAGTAAGAAACGGTTGTAAAGGAGAAGGGAAGGGAGGCCAGGAGGTGCCTCCATTTCTTCCAGAAGACTAAAGAGGCAAGTAAAAAAGTGTTATTGCAGATTTTAGTGAATTTGTATATAGATTCTGAAAAAAATAGATTGAAGGTTACAGGGGTTGCAGTGTTGACTTCAAGATCTGCCCAATTAGTCAAGCTATTTCTGCTAATCAACTGGGTGACCTGACTCACCTGAGAAGCTTCAAAGTAAAGATCCCCTCCATATCCAGTTTTAGAATGCTTGAAAGCTTTTGAGAAGCGTGGCATTCCCATTAAAAACTAGGGAGTCCATTAATTTGTTCCAGCATTTAAAAAATGAATTCAGTGGTCTCAAGGGAACCGTTGGAAAAAGAAACAATAATTTTGGCAATATGAAAGTTTCAACTAAAGCAACATTGTCCAAAAGAGAGAAATGAAGTGACCTTCCTTCTGCATGAGGAAAACTCAATAGCTGTCTTGCAGTGATTTCATGTTCCCAGAGGGGGAAATGAATTGGAAAATGTTCTGCATTTCCCCTGCAGCAACCTAAACAAAGCACAATCTGATTTAGAATATTTATTATAATTGATGCAGTGGGAGGATGGGGAGAAAGAACAGCTAGGCCTAAATCAGTGTGGGAAAGATACAGGCCTCTTGATGCTGTTGAATTGCAATAAATGCTCCTAATAAATAAATAAATAAATCCCAGCAACCCTAACTAGCATAGACAGTGTTGAGGAATACTGGAACCTGCACTCAATAACATTGAGAGGGCCACCATGATTCCTACCTCTGTCCTAAACCCATTTCTTAGTCTCTGCTGAAGTAGGCCCATTAAAGCAATTTAACTTACATAAATATTGAATTACCAACTCATTGCTTCATTAGGTCAACTCTAGTTGGCTCAAATGATTGGCTATGGGCCTTAATGTGACCTAAATATCATATTAAAACTATCTCAGAGTTTTAGATAAAAATTATTTTTATTAGAATATACATATTTATAAGACATGCTGCCCTTATATTGTTTCAGTTTAAGACAGAAAGGTACTGAAATCTGTTGACTACTTTTAGATTGGTGAGGCACCAGAGTTCTCTGGCTGAGGTTTTCTAAATACCCCTCCTAGATTAGTCAGAAGAAGACTTGGACTTGGAAAAACAACTATGAAGGAACTAGACAAGATCCTGAAGTGTAAAAAAAAGTGTATCATTAAATGCTAAAGTTAGGCTTGTCCATGCCATCCTATTTCCCATTTCTATGTATGTTTGTGAGAGGTGGACAGTGAAGAAAGCTGATAGGAAGAAAATCAACTCATTTGAAATGTGGTGCTGGAGAAGAGTTCTAGGAACAATGTGGACTGATAAAAGGACAAATAAATGGATCCTAGAGCAAATTAGGCCTGAACTTTGCCTAGAAGCTAAGATGGCTAAACTGAAGTTGTATTTTGGCCATCTCATGAGAAGACATGACTCACCAGAAAATACAATAATGCTTGGTAAGGTTGAAGGCAATAAGGAAAAGAGGAAGACCCCATTACAGATGGATAGTCTCAATCAGAGAAGCCATGCCCATGAATCTGCAAGAGCTGAGCAAGATGGTTGATGACAGGATGACTTGGAGGTCTCATTCATGGGGTCACCATAGGTCGAAGTCGAACTGAAGGTAGTTAATAAGAAAGAGTGCGAATCCCAGTATTTCATAGAACAGAACCATGGAATCATAACACTATAATTGTGTTGTGTGAAAGCATGCAGAGAGAGAGAGAGAGAACGAATGAGAGAGATAAAAGGGTGGGTTTGTCGACACGTATCACTATCATAGGACCCCTGACAAATTACCCTTAACAAAAAAGAGGTTCTGTATTCCTTTCTAAAACTAAACTCTCCCTTACAAATATAATTGATAGATTAATCAACTGAACATTATATTATATTAAGCTTTATTTAATTGGTGTGCTGGTTTAGTTTAAAGGTGATTTCTTTACAAGTGCATGAATCCTACAGTGGGCTAAGGATGGAGGCTTAAAAGGTGCAGCCTGCGTCCCAATAAATCAGAACATAACCTGCCACCACTGCAGGTTATGCATATATGCAAGTACCTCTGTTATTAAAATGGAAATGTGATTTTGCCTATACTATAGGGGAAAGAAAAAGAAAATGAAGGTGTGACACTTCTGACTGTAAGTGTTTTTGCACAGGTATGAACCTAAGCAACAAAGGCATGTTCACCATGGAGACCACAGTAAGAAATAGCACTGTATGATTAAAGCTATTTTCCTGCTTGTCATTTTTGCTCTCTCTGCACGCAGTATTCTTGCCTGAGCAATGCTGGCAGAACAAGGCTTCAGCTATACCCAGCTGGTTCCTTTCCTCAGCAAAAGAGAACAGCCATCATCAAAAATCTTATGTTAAAATCAAATAGTTGGAATGCTAATTTATTTCTGTATAATAAAATCATTGCTTGAGTGGGAAATCCTAAGAATCCAGCACAGGAGAAAATTGGCTTCAATGAAGCACAAAACACACAGAAAGTAGTTAGATCAAGGGAGCTGTTAGAGCACTATGTGAGAAAGACATAGGACACAGGGATCTGGAATTCATAAGAGATGGAAACAGACAAGGCAAATATGCAAGGAGCAAGCAAAACTGTTGCCTGCACAAGAACTTTCCGATTGTACTGGTAATGATGTCCTCTAAGACAGAGGTTCTCCACTGTTGGTCATCCAGATGCCTTGGGCTTCAACTTACAGAAGCCCACGTCAAGGAAAGCAAAGCAAAGCAAAGCAAAGCAAAGCAGCTTCATTTATATACCGCTTCATATCGCGCTATGGGATGTCTAAGCGGTTTACAACTGTAAGCTCATTGCCCCCCAACAGTTGGGTACTCATTTTATCGACCTCAGAAGCATGCAGGCCTGAGTCTAGCCTGAGCCCTGGCTAGTATTGAACTCACAACCTTGTGGTCTATAGTGAGTGGCTGCAGTACAGGCATTTAACCACTGCACCACCAAGACACATCAGCTTGGGCAATAGTCAGGGATTCTGCGAGCTGAAATCCAAAACATATGGATGATCAAAGGTGGACAACCACTTTTCTAAAAAGTAATTCTCAGTAAAATAGAATCCAAGGGTTTGCTAACTTCAGTAGATCAAGGGACTAATTTGAGCCCACCCACTCCCTTTAAAAATGAAATGCTTGTTTGCTGTTAATGGTGTTTCTCCCACTATGCTGTTGAACTTTGGTGAAACTCTCTTTAAAGTGATCATTTTCTGTTTATAATAATGGTTTGAGTGGTCTGCTGCTGAAATTTGTATGTGCAGTTTAGGGGGAACCTTGGGAAAGCTGCAAAAATACCTGGGAGGGGGAGCTGCATGTTGCCCAGCCCTGGTTTGAAAGTGTGAAAATGGCCCTACTCCTGTCTTTTGGGTAGCTAAGAGCAAAAATAGATATGGCTTTAATGATGTAGCGGAAGAGGGTGATGGAGCTACCTGGTGCCTAGTCCTTTCCCTGCATGCTATATTGCACATTTCAAGCTTTACAGTCAGATACCAACTAAGAGATAGTGTGCACTTTTGATGTAGAAAAAGGCCTGTAGGAAAGGATTAACTATCCTCCTCCTCCTCCTCCTCCTCCTCCTCCTCCTCCATTTTATCCATTTTGCTGACATTTCTTCAGCAGGCAACGTTTGCTCTACAGTGGCTGATGCAGGCCCTGACACCAGGTTTTACTGAGCATTTAGCAGTGCCATCAGTAGCCCCTTCCCTGGCACCAACCAGCCTTCCTGCTGGCATTAATGTTTCCTCTCCCCCCAGCCCCTTACTCATTGGTAATATTAAATAATATTCAACTCTATAATACAACATACACACAACATACATCCTGAAGATCACATTATTTCCTTAGCTACATTTGCAGAGTGGTGATGGGCAATTGCCATCTTGTCACTAAATATTCCAAATCCTAGTGATTCCACTGGGAAATATGCAGACAGGGATCATGCAACTTTCCCCCCAGGAGGAAAGCACCTCTACCAGGCTGTTGGAGGTAAATAAGGTGTATGATCCCTGTACACCATGTATTCTGCAGAATCGCTGAGATTTTGTGGCACATTGGAGGGTGAAGCGTGGTGCCCACCTCTGTTCTAGATGTAATGGTTTCAAAGGGATCAGGGCTATGCTTTTTAGATAGCAATGGATACTGCACTACTTACTTCAAAATGTGATAAGCAAGCTAACCTGCATTTCTAGACTTAAGCTACTGAGCAGGGCTCTGAACTTCTGCTCCACACTACTAGCCTGATGGCAGCACTGCTTTAAGCTGCTGTTTATGGAAGAGATTGCTCTCTTGGGCTTTGCTTGATTTATTGTTTTGGCCTTGCTGGCGTCCAGTCATCCTCAGCTGGTGGAGGAAATTATGCTACATCTTTGCCTTAGTTAGAAAATAGAATCACTCCTGATGCACAGAGGCAGAACAATTACACCCTCCAGAGAACGAGGGGCAGAGGTCTGTCTGCTTTTGGCTTTCTTCTTCTAGTCAGGAAGACACACCCTGGGGCAGATTCAAGTATCCATGGCTTGAAAACATTTTTTAAAATTATAAATTCCAAAAAAGCAAACCTTGATTTTACCTTTTTATATAAGGGACACCATTTTACTACAGCATTGTATTTAATGGGAGTTGAGCATCCACAGATATCAATGGGGGTGCTGGAACCAAACTCCAGTGGATACCAAGGGCCCAATGTATAGACTCTTCTCTCCATGGAATCTTAGGAGATTATTGCACCTAGAAATCCAGCCAGGATACATGCGGGATTGAAAAGTCCAACTCAAGTATTATTGCACACAACCGCGGCCAGGTGAGCATAAACTGTATGCAGCTTGGACCCCAGCTGCACTTATCCAGCAGCTTTTCAAAAACTGCAAGCTCCCATTTTTGAAAAGCCGCTGGACAAGCGCAGCTGGGGTAAATTACTTGAAGTATGAGAGTGAAATGTGTCTCCTAAACTAATTTGGAGAAAAGGCGTGCCTTCACCTATCAGGTTATTTCAATGTCTTTTGCAAGCTCTCTCATCCACTGAATTTGGGGCAGTGAAAAGTGTTAGTTTAACCACTGAGCACTTCTCATTTTCTGGAACCCACAAGGCATCCCTCAGATTTACTGATTGTATTTTAGTTAAACCAGACTTGGAGGAAAGCTTGTGCTAAATGCTTTAGGGAAGCCCTCCATATCAGCCTCTCTGGGAGGCTGTGTACTCTACTAAAGTACTCTACTCAAGGCAATGCCCTTGCATGCTATGGTACAAGCAAGTCCTCACCAGCTTTATAAGAAACTGCAAAACCCAGTGACATTCACTGCAAACTGGATGGAGGCAATTCATTTCCTCCAGACTCCTGGCCCAGCAAGCTCTCCCTATAAATATTAATATCTATTTTGGGCATTGGGTGTTTATTCATCGCTCACATGGAGAGATGATTGGATTATATTTGGAGCTGATCGAGCCAAACTGGATTTTCCTAGACTGAATCAGAACACTTTGTTCCTTATCATGCAAACTGGAAAGAAGGAACTAAGGGGAGATACTTCGCTTTTTGCATCTGTATGTGGAAGTGCACACTTCCTTGCATGTTTACCCTAGTTCCAAGTCTGGAAGTACAGGCTAATTGATTAATGCAATTACTTGTACACAGTTACATCCTTTGATAACAACTGCACAATAAAATTACATTTCAAAAGTAATGTAATGAGAGGAACAAAACTGATTAACTCGTACAATTAATTTGTGTAGTTTTTCCTGGTCTTCTTAAACACTTACTCTAAAACAGCATTTTTATAGCCATTTTGACAGGAATTCCCCAGACTATATGCCATTTTCTTATTTATCCTAAAGTATTCTTTTTAAACCAATAAAATGCAATGGAAAAGTAAAGAGTAATGCCACATATAATGTACTGGTTTGTTTGTTTTTGGCATTTTGATGGGTAACAAAACAGATTTTCAGTCTCTTTCCTGAAATAGGAAAACAATGGAGGGTTGCAGACTGCCAGAAATAGTGCAAATTGAGTCCACTTTTAGGGTTAGGGTTAGGGTTAGGGAATCATGGGAACTGTATTTTATTGTGGCACCAGAGCTCTCTGACAGAAAAGACTCAATGTCTCAGAAAAAAAAAAAAAACAATTCCCATGATTCCCTAGCACTAACCCTAACCCTTAAAGTGGACTCAATTTGCACTATTTCTGGCAGTCTGCAACCCCCCAATGTCTGAGCAGTACCACTACATACTGCAGATGAGGAGTTCCACTGGAGAGTCCATGTCCATAAATACCGGTAAATACAAAAAAGGAAAGAAAAACATACTCCCAACACTTTCCTTGCTTGTATATCAGAAAGCTGGATAAAACCCTTCCCCTGACATGGCAGTTTTATGTGGGACAAGCAATTCTGTCTGGGACTGGGTAAGCAAGTTGTCTTCTCGGTCCCCATCTCAATCTTAAGGCCTACTGCTCAGAGACAAGTATATAACTTCACTGATAAACAGGCCACAGTTCTTGAGTATTCTATTTTCTTAAGACACTCTTTTTCAACAAAAGTGTGAAATCCATATTCTGCAATGAGGAAATCTAATCCAGCAATCAAAATAAACTAATTAAAACTGTATTTTAACAGCATCTTATGGCACCTTAAACATTGCATAAGATTTAGTGGACTACAAACCTCTTTGTTATATACACCAAGTATTATCCTGTAATTTACAGATATACATATACATGTGTAATAGACAAGCTTTTAAAATAGGTTTTTGCTCTGATAATTTTTGCTTTTGTTACAGGGATGTAGTTTCTGTTTGCAAGAAAGAGTGAAGAGATAGCAGATATTTCTCTATAACCGTGAGAACCTAAAACTTTAAAAAAAGAAAAAGATTATTGGCCTCAGTGCACTTGCAAAGCCAATCTGTGAATGCAGGTTATTACATATGACTCTGGAGGTTTACCATGTTTACCATCACATGGCTTACCACAAGCCTTGACATTCCACCTAGTCCCAGCTCTGGGTCAAACGTGCCTATAAATGTTTTTGCAAATACAACTCTACTACATTCACACTTAACCTTTTAAATATACTCTTGAATATGCAACGTGTAGAGAAGACTACCAGTGTTGTCTCTGTAAGCATTCTTCCACTGGAAATTCACACTGCAGGTGGGTTTTTAGATAGCGAACAATCCAGATTTCCCAGGTAATTGGTTTCCACCCAGGTTTGATTACTCACCTGTAAAATACCATTCATTACTTGAGTATACAGCACTTTATTTGGTGCACTGTACTTTGCCATTAACATTATGCTAACACACAATTAATAGTGCTTTTTCTTTGCATCCTTAAGAGGGAACATACTTATATGTGACTGGCATCACTTTTTTAAACAGGCATTTTATGTGAGCATCTCAAAACTAACCCAAGACAAAAATTATACACAGAAGGCATGGGATGTGCATTAAACCTTCTCCTCTGCAGCTCTGTAAGTAGAAATTTATAATACTCTGCAGGTGAAATGAAGCATATTGAGCCTATTGACAAAATGGAACTTGCTTTATGTCACCTGTCCCATTAAAGTGTCTTTGAATTGATTAGATTGGGATACTGGGAACATGTTTTGAGAGATAATCTGTTTGCAGAATCTGTCATGGATAAGCTAGGTCAATTCTAGATTTGGACAGAACTTGAAAAATAATACAGTAATACACTATTTTGGACTACGGCTTCTAGAATCTCCCAGCCAGTATTTCCACTGGCCATGCTGACAAGAGATCTCAGCCACAGATCTTTGAGAATTGGAAACCAAATAAACAATTCCTAGCTCTGAATTTTGGATCTCCCCCCCCTCTTTTCTTAACTCCCTGCTGGCTTATTCCCAGAATCTTGAAGTGGAGGCTGAATTGGATGCCCTCATTTGTCCCCAGCATTTTGCAACCAGAGCTATACATGAAGTTTCCATTCCTGGTTGTAGAAGCTAATAGCTACTTATAGACCTGTCAGTGTGTTTTTCCAGTCCCTTGCAAATTTTACAGCCATTTATGCCAACACAACATCCTGTAGCAAAGAAACCCATAAGAGGAATACTTCCCTAATGGATATGGGTAGACATAGGAAAAGATTCATTCTCTTGCAGAACAAAGAAAGGTCATTCCCCTAGTACCTACTCAGAGACCTCATAATTTCAACAAAACTACTGGCATGTTTTCAGGATAAAATTTTAAATGGAACAACTCAAAAATGGAAACATATATTTCAGGTCACCCACCAGATTATATATTACTGATACTAAATATGATGTAGTGTGTGGCAGCCACTTGCACATCTTGAGAGGAAATGCATAACCAAAAAGGAGGACAAAGAGGACACAAATTTGCATTATACTGTAATTGCATGTGCTGATTTCTATTTCTGTTGGTGCAAAATGTTGATGTCATTACTACATTCTTAAATAGAGATGTAATAAATGTGTATTCATGTAATAACAATAATGCTTGACAAGGTGAAAGACAGTAGGAAAAGAGGATGAGCGTATTAAAGGTGGATAGACTCGACCAAGGAAGCCACAGCCCTGAGTTCGTAAGACCTGAGCAGGGCTGTTGACTTGGAGGTCTCATTTATGGATTCATCATAAATCAAAGTCAACTTGATGGCAGTTAACAACATGTACATCTGAATCTACACAAAAATCTGTAAGCAGATGATTTGTGCACTTGCCTGCAACTCCAAAGCTCCTGCTTTCCCTTCTTAGATTCTTTCACTTGAAACCAGCCTACAATAGAAAGCCCTTCAATCAGAGCACACTTTCAAAACATGGACTGTCCTCTGTAAAGCAGGACACATGACCATCCCAATTCAGTGAGATGACAGGATACAACTTCATTGATCCTCTGATTATAAGTACTGGCTCAAGACATTTTGCTGCTTGAAGCAGACCTTCATTTTCTTTCCAGCCTTGGTGAGTTTGAAAAAGATGTGTTCTTATTTTTTATTGCAATTCCCAGAATCTCCCAGCAAGCATTAACTCTGGCAGTGCTGGCTGAGAGATTCTGGGAGCTGTGGTCCAAAAGGAACTCTCCCAGGTTCTGATACTCTATTTAGCAGCAAGGCACCAATTCCTGCCTTCATCTATCCACTACCAATAAGTTGCTTTACTCTGCTGCATGGTGACTGTGTAAATCAGGGGTAGGCAACTTTTCCTCTTTAAGGGCCGAGGGACTTCAGCTCCCAGAAGCCTGAGCCATGTTGGCCAATAGTCCCATGTTGGCCAATAGCTCCTGGGATTCTGGGAGCTGAAGTCCCTCGGCCCTTAAAGGGGAAAGGTTGCCTACCCCTGGTGTAAATCCTGTCTCAACTACTTTCTCAGACCTTTTTTACTTACAGATGTGTTCTGAAATACTAGGACACCCATGGTCGCTGTAACTGGTTTCCCTGGACTCCCTGTCTTCCAAATAGTCTGAAATACATGATACCAGATGTATAGTCAGTCCACGTCTTGTTGAGTGTGGCATCAAACATTTCATAAGGGAAAAACTTCGTGTTTCTGCTCTTTATAATTGTATATGTATAGATACAGTGGAAGCAAAGCTAATACATGTTTATGTTGAAGCAGTCACTTCTCACCCTGGAGGGTTATAATAAACATTTGGGTGTGCAAGGCAAATGACCTTATTTCTTTGAGGATGTAGTGGGTGGAGATCCAAGGGGAGACCTGGGAGACTATTCCTTCTTCCATTTCCATGCAGCCATGTAAGGGTAGAATTGTCATATAGAAAACACAAAACAATTTTATTCTTGCAGTGTGTGTGTGTGTGTGTGTGTGTGCTTTCAAGTATATCTGCTAAAATAAACAAGGCTAGCTCTACCATTAGGCAGATTGAGGCAGCTGCCTGTGGCATCAGATGGTGAATGTTGGGAGTGGTGGTGAGATGTTGGAGAGTACACCCTCCAACATTTCACAAAATGAAAGCCACAAGATCTGTGACCAAGTAACATCAGTGTGTGGCCAAGATAACACAAGTTATTAATGATGAAGAGAAGCGATGCAGCAGTTTACTTTTGCCAGAGCCTCCTGAGAAGGACAAGATTCTACTTTCCTCTCATCTCCTCCCTGCCAAATTGAATGCAAACTACTTTTCCACTTTGAACTTGGTTTGCAGCAATTGAAGTAAGCCAAGGACAAAGGGGGAAGGAGGAGAAACTTGGACATTTTAAAAGCAACTGAAAAAGTGAGACCACAGAGGACTAACAGGGACTGTCCCTGCTCAGTTGGAACAGGGGTAGGCAACCTTTCCCCTTTAAGGGCCAAGGGACTTCAGCTCCCAGAAGCCTCAGCCATGTTGGCCAATATCCCATGTTGGCCAATAGATCCTGGGATTTTGGGAGTTGAAGTCCCTTGGCCCTTAAAGGGGAAAGGTTGCCTACCTCTGTGTTGGAGGATATGGGAGTGTAGAGCTTGCCTGTGTGCCTGTGCTTTCTAAGCTAAACTACCACCTTCAAGTGGTAGAAGATGCTGCTCTGTTGCATATATTAAAGGAAGGTTCAGCTGCCAGTCTACTTGGCTTCTGTATGTGGAATGAAAATATCTTGGGCTGACTTTGCTGCTCTGGCACAAGGAGTTATAGCTATTTTTATTTATTTATTGAATGCATACCCTGCTTTTCTCCTGGCACAGGATCCAAGACAGATTTCATGAATTTAAAATAACACTTTATTTTACAAAATCTAAAAATGAATTAAGCAGTATTATTTGAAAAACATGGTTAAAAACACATTTAAAACACTTAGGGAACATTCAGGGGTAGTTGTGTTGGCCATTTAGCAAATTCAAACAAAAATCCACCAAACAGTTGGATTTATTGGCCAACCAAAATGCACAATATACTTGTTGCAATACTGGTTGTATTTTAAGGGATGTGGGCTACTGGGGGATTGGACTGTTTGTTTGTTTTATCTTGTAAGCCGCCCTGGTTGTATTTTACAGAGAGGCAGGATATAAATATCATCATCATCATCATCATCATCATCATCTGGTGGATTTTTGTTTGAATTTGAAACACTTGTTACTAAGGGCCTTTGCAGACTGCTAGAAATAGTGCAAATTGAGTCCACTTTAAGGGTTAGGGTTAGGGTTAGGGAATCATGGGAACTGTATTTTATTGTGGCACCAGAGCTCTCTGATAGAGAAGGCTCAATGTCTCAGGAAAAAAAAAATTCCCATGACTCCCTAGCACTAACCCTAACCCTTAAAGTGGACTCAATTTGCACTATTTCTGGCAGTCTGCAAAGGCCCTAACAAAAGATAAAAACTCAGCACACCACTTCACACACAATACTGCATCATAACTTAAATGTCAAAAGTCTGCCTGAATAAAAGATCTTTTCCTGACACCAGACAGAGAGCAAAGAAAGGCCAAGCAGACCTCCTGTGGAAGGGAGAACTATAGCCTGGATGCAGCCACTTAGAAGACTCTCTTCCATTCAAGATCAGAAAAAAAAAATTGAAGTCTGTGTGTACATGTAGGTATGGTATGTAGTTTAGCTACTGTAGTGATTCAATATCTGCTTCATGGTGCATGGATTGTACAGTTTCTTGTGCTTGGAGACTTTATATAAGCAAATGGATATATACACCATCAGATATACCATGGAACTTTGGTCTACACATGGGCTACAGCCTAGGCTATACCATTATAATTTGCAGACTCAGTCCTGACGTAATGAAATGATCTTCTGAGGAGTGAGCTGACTACACTCTTTAAATACCTCAAGGGCTGTCACAGAGGAGTTTATTACATGGAGGCACATGGAGGCAAATCCTGTGCACAAACAGGATTTTAAAATCCGCTAAACACCTGCAAATGCGGGTTGTTTTTAAGATGTGTTGGCAGAAAGAGGAATAACGCGAAATTAACGCAAACTGAAAGTTGACAAAAACCACTCCTTTCTACTTTTGGAATTTCCCAAAAGTAAAAAGGAGCGTGTTTTGTTAGCTTTCTGTTCAGGTTATTTTCACATTATTTCTCTTTCACACAAACGTTGTCTGAAAAACAACCCACATTTGCAGTTTTTCCCCCCTACTTTCTGTTTAGGTTAACCCCGAATGTCACGTGAAAAACAATCCGCAAAAGCGGGTTGTTTTCACTTTAAATCTAGTTTCTGCACGGGATTCGTCCTGTGTGATAAACTCCAGAGAGGAAGGGAAGGCCCAGAGGGCAGGACTAGGTCTAATGACTTGTTATAGGAGAGTAGATTTCGATTGAACATTAGAAGGTAGTTCTTGACAGTAAGCCCAGCTCAGCAATGAGATCAATTGCCTAAAGAGGTGGTGGGATCTCATTCTCTGGATGTCATCAAAAAGAGCGTGAAAGCTCCTGCTGGGGATGCTTTGGTGGGAGATCCTGGACTGAGCAGGGGGTTGAAATCAATGTCCTATGAGGCTCCTTCCAACTCTACAGTTTTATGATTCTAACTCACCCATACAGAAAACTAAGGAATACTTATTTATCCTGCCTGAAATACTAGGTTTTTTTGAATATAGGAAGAGAAAGAGAGGAAATTTCCAGGCCACCCAGTCTTCCAGTGTCAAGTGGTACAGCACAGAGACAATTTTATCACCTTGTTAGGAACTAGGGCCATGGTTTTTATGTATTCTCAAAAGAGTCTGTAAATTTTCAACCACAAAACCCTTTGCTAGGTAATGAAAATCTTTAGACATGTGTTTCTGAGTAATATCTTGAATATGAGTTCAATAACTGCCTGAGCTTCCTGGAAATGGTGACTCCTTGTCCTACATACACTGAGTTTTAATGTTCTCAGGTTCTGACAGAGAGAAGTCACTGGTTGCAGCTGAAAATGAGGGTTCTGGGATCAAGCTGCAGGTCATGGAGACCCATGATTTTATAATATTGCAAAGAAGTTTCACTTTGGAGTGAAATAGGAAGTTTGTTGTTAACCGATCCCGACTCAGGATGACCTTGTGGATGAGATACCTCCAAGACCACCTTGTCCTCGACTGCTTTGCTTAGGCCCTGTAAATTCAGACCTGTGACCTCCCTAGTTTAGTTTATCAATCTTGCGTGTGGTCTTCTTTTTCTACTGCTCTCTACCTTTCCTAGCATTATTGTCTTTTCAAATGAGTCCTGCCTTCTCATGATGCGGCCAACGTACGACAGCCTCAGTTTGATCATGTCAGCTTCTAGGGAGATTTCAGACTTGATCTGTTCAAGAACCCATTTATTTGTCTTTTTGGCTGTCCACGGGATTCTCAGCACTCTTCTCCGGCATTACATCTCAAATGAACCTTTGTGAAGACCAGGCTGCCTGCTCTGCCCCTGAGAGCAAGCCCTCAGGACTCTGTCTGTCTTCTTCCTCCATCCCCACTCCATTGGGACTCAAGCAGCAGCAGCAGCATCACCAGAAGCAAGGCAGTGAGTTGGGCATGGCCTGGAGCCTTTCCTTTAAGAAGGCACTGCTCCACCCTTCCCCCCCCCCCCCCCACCAGTGTGAAGACCTGAGTGAAGACCAGGTTCCCCATGGCTCCTCATATCTCTCCCAACCTGATCCCCATCCGCCCCCTCCCTATCTCCCAGCTTCCCTTCTTCTGCTCACTTTGGAACTGTCGCTCCGTCGCTTCAAAAGCGACAGTACTCAATGACCTTTTTATTTCCCAATCCCTTAATCTTCTCGCTCTGACCGAAACTTGGCTCCCGGTCCATGATACCGTTACCTCCGATGCCCTTTCTCATGGCGGTCTTTCTTTTACCCATTCAAGCCGTCCTGAGGGCAGAGGAGGAGGGGTCGGCATTTTATTGTCCTACTCTTGCCAGTTTCAACTCTTGTCTCCGGCCCCTAGCTACTGTTTTTCTTCCTTTGAATCTCATTCTATCCGACTCTTCTTTCCCTTAAACCTCCACGTTGCTGTCATCTATCGCCCCCCTGGTTCTGCCAAGCAATTTTTGTCTGATTTCGAGTCTTGGCTCACATTTTTTCTCTCAGATTCTGTTCCCTCCCTGATTCTCGGTGACTTCAATATCCATATTGATGATCCTACAAATTCTTCAACCTCTTGCTTCAATTCCCTTGTAGCTTCCTTCAATCTTCTACTTCACTCTAACTCTTTAACTCATTCTCTCGGTCACTGTCTCGACCTTGTTCTTGCTGCCAGGTGTCTCATCTCTGACTACTTGGCATCTGACTTTCCTCTTTCTGATCACCATCTAATTTCTTTCACTCTTACTTATATCCCACTACCTTGCCATACTGCCCTTCGCCAGTTCCGTAACCTCCAATCTGTTAACTCTAATCTTCTCACTCAGTCTCTGGAATCATCTCTTGCCTCTCTCAATCTCGGGGACTCTACAGATTCAGCTATGTCCTTGCTTAATTCCACTCTTTCCTCAACTCTTGACAGCTTTGCCCCTGTAACCACGCGTGTGTCCTCCTCTTCCCCTGTGACTAGGCCTCAGCCCTGGATCACTCCCATCGTTAGGTTTCTCCGGTCTTGCTCTCGTGCAGCCGAACGTCTCTGGAGAAAGTCCAGGGAGTGGGCTGATTTTATCCATTATAAGTTCATTCTCTCTTCCTTCTCACGCGCCTTAGCCATGGCAAAACAGAATTATTATAAACTACTGATCTGCGCTAACAAGAGGCGCCCGCAGCATTTGTTCTCTTGTTTCAACTCTCTACTAAAACCTTCTGCTCCCCCTGTTTCTTCATTATTTTCCCCCTCTGATTTTGCCAATTAATTCATTACAAAGATCACTACTATTCGGTCGGAGGCGACTCCTTCTGACCTGGTTCCCACCACTAATTTCTTAACTCCCCCTGCTAACAAATTCTCTGCGTTCTCTCCCATTTCTCTGGATGAACTTTCTACGCTGCTGAACTCTTCCAAGCCCACAACTTGTTCTCTTGACCCAATTCCACCTCGTCTTCTAATCTCCATAGCTCCTTCTTTGTTGCCCTCCCTCCTCTATATCTTTAACCTCTCTCTCTCTACTGGATCCTTCCCCTCAGTCTTTAAACACGCTCTAGTTTCCCCTATTCTGAAAAAACCTTCTCTCGACTCTTCTTCCTTTCTAGCTATCACCCAATTTCTCTTCTTCCTTTTCTCTCTAAGGTTCTGGAACGAGTTGTCTACTCTCGCTGTCTTGAGTTTCTCGACACCAACTCCATTTTGGACCCTTTCCAGTCTGGTTTCCACCCACGGCACTCCACAGAGACGGCCCTCACCAAGATCTCAAATGATCTCTTGCGGGCCAAGGCGAATGGCCTTTACTCTATCCTTGTCCTCCTCGATCTGTCTGCGGCCTTCGACACCGTTGACTGTCTTTTAGTTGACTTACTTTCTGACCTTGGCTTCTCAGGCTCCGTTCTCGATTGGTTTAAATCTTACCTGTCAGATAGATCTTTTGCAGTGGTCTCAGGTGGACAGACTTCATCTTCTGTTCCCCTGTCTGTTGGAGTTCCTCAGAGTTCTGTCTTGGGTCCCCTTTTGTTCTCTCTATATACATTGTCCCTGGGTAAACTTATCAGCTCTTTTGGTTTCTCTTACCATCTGTACGCCGATGACACCCAGCTCTATCTTTCTACCCCTGACCTTTCACCAGGGCTTGAGCAGCAAGTTTCATCTTGTCTGACTGCTGTCTCCCACTGGATGCGCCATCGGCGCTTGAAGCTCAACATGGCCAAGACACAGCTTCTTGTTTTCCCTCCTAAGCCCACTCTTGAATATTCCTTTTCTATCTCCATCAACAACATCTCTATTCAGCCAGTCCAGGAAGCCCGCAGTCTTGGTTTCATTTTCGACTCCTCTTTATCATTTATCCCTTAGATTCAGGCCACAGCCAAGGCCTGTAGATTTTTTCTTTATAATATTTCCAAAATCCGTCCATATCTCTCTCCTTCTACTGCAAAGACTTTGGTCCATGCCCTAGTGGTCTCGCGCTTTGACTACTGTAACCTTCTCTTGGCAGGGCTTCCTCTCTCCCACCTCCACCCATTGATTTCTTTTCAGCACTCAGCTGCCCGTATTATCTCACTCGCTCGTCGATATGACCATGTCTCCCCCCTTTTGTCATCCCTTCACTGGCTCCCCTTTCCCTTCCGTATTCGATATAAGCTTCTTTTGCTCACCTTCAAAGCCCTGCATGGGCTCGCCCCTCCCTATCTCTCTGAACTTCTTTCTCCCTATACCCCCTCTCGTTCCCTCTGTTCTGGTAGCCAAAGTCTCCTGTCCCAGCCCCGGATTTCCACTGCCCCGTCCCGGATCCGTCCCTTCTCGCTCGCTGCCCCTCACTCCTGGAACCTCCTTCCCTTACAAGTACGACTCAGCACATCCCTAACCAGCTTCAAAGCCGAGTTAAAAGACTGCACTGTTTAGGGAAGCGTTCCCAGGGAGTCTGTGATCGTGACCTGGTTGTTCCTGATGCGTGACCTAACATTGGATATTTGATGTTTTAACTTGTTTTTATGTTTTAATTTGTTGTTTTACTTTTAGATTGTATGCCACAGGCAGGCTTTTTATATATTCTGGATCTTTTATTTGGTTTTGTACAGCGCCGTGTACATCTACGGCGCTTAATAAATAAAGCTAATAATAATAATAATAATAATAATGAACTGATTTTCCTTGTATCTGTTTTTTTCACTGTCCAGCTTTCACATCTGTACATGGTGATAGGGAATATGATGGCTATTTGACAATTTCCCTATTAAAATCTCTTACAAACACACACCCAAGCAAGCACACACACCCTTGCCTTTAGCACTCAGGGTGAAAAAACTTCTTGAATTTTTTTCCTGCTCTGGAAGCATTAATTTCCTCTCATGGTGCTATTGCACTCCTCCAGCTTGGACATGAAGCCACATATTCACCAGAGGGTTTTTTTTTAATAAATAAATAAATAAAATATCAGGAAATGTATTGTTATGGATCTCCCATGAATATGTAGCTTTAAAGAATGCATTACATATAATCAGATAATAGCTTATCAACAAGAAGACACACAGAAAAGGTTGGCTGCCCTCAGGTGGTGGCAGGCAGCTTGACAGCCTGAAATTATTATACAGACAAAAGGTGGCTGAGAGCATACATTTTTTTCTGGGAAAGGCAAACAATTGAAGACATCAGTAAGGATTTCAGAGCTTTGTAACGTCTTCTGTATTTCTGAAAGACACATTAATAATTGTGTTCACTGTGATGTTATTCTGTCTCTCTCCTGTCTTGCTTCTCTGCATTGTCTGGAAGAGATTTTGCAAGACCCACCATGGCACCTGAACATGTTGGGACAGCTTTCGCTTCATCTGCAAGGAGATATGGAAGGGCAGGCATTAGAGGTATTTGTACATTCTATGCCTCTGCAATACTGCCATCATTTCCAAAGAAACAGGGATTACTTACGTTTTTTGAATGAGAGATTCATGCTTCAAGGTTGCATAGAAAGCATACTCTATCACCTGGAGCTCTGTTTCCAAGTGGCAGGCCTGGTTGAACTTGTCACTCTTCAGTGTTAGGTGAAATTAAAACAGCATTTGTTATATCCATTTAGTACTTTCCTTATTACTTTATTGTGTCCCCATCCCCAGTGAAATAGGCAGGACAGGAAAAACAAAAGAACAGTTATGCTGTGTTTCTAACTAGTTTTTGGACACGCTGTACCAGCCATGGTATTGGTTCTCTATGGGGCACCTGATTCTTAGGACTAGAAGGATTCTGGGCTGCAGTGGCGATGTCCTGGTTCAGACAGATAGTTCTTACACATAGGAAGTAATTGACACAAATTTCTGGCATCGTATAGAGAGACCCCAGGAAAGAAGTTTGATCTCCGTGCATTTTTGAACCGTGTGTTGTGTGCCTTCAAATTGTTTCCTACTTATGACAACCCTAAAGCAAACCTATCATGGGGTTTTCTTGGAAAGTTTCCTCAGAAGTGGTTTGCCATTGCCATCTTCTGAGGCTGAGAGTGTGACTTGCCCAAGGTCACCCATTCGTGGCTGAGTGGGGGTTTGAATCCTGCTTGTATGTTAAAACTGAAAACAGAAACATTTGAGGACACAACTATTCAAGAGACCCCAAAGCTCATCTAGAAACCTGACCATGTTGTCATGGCTAGAGGAAGAATGATGAGTGGTTATTACAATAATTGCTTCTTGATTGGCAATGCATTGCATTCACATTTAATGTTTCAGCCACCATTTGATATGTTGTGTTTACTGTTCCAGCAAATATTCAAAATGTGTACTGCATCTGCAATCCAGCTATCGGGCTAGATTTTTTATTTTTTTTTTTTATTTTTGCTGTTATCCTCAACTTCTGTCTTGTTAATGTGATTTATCTTTCAATGCACCTGACCTGATATATTTATATTACCTTTCTCTGTCTACTGCTGCCTGTAAAAATTCATGTCATTTTAAGGTTTATCTTCAAGGCGCAGTAGTGTTTTTTGTTGTCACTAATAAAAGAAATGAGTTGCTTCAGGGAAAGGGAATGATCCCTCTGGAGCAGGGATGAGGAATGTGTGGCCCTGCAGACACTGTTGGGCTGCAACTCTCATTAACCTGAACTATTATTAGCTATGCTAACTAGAGCTGGTGAGTTGTCTTGCAATTCCTTTTTTAAATTGTATTTTTATGTTAAACAATGCAGCTCCCACTCCCAGCAACCTATTTAAAAGGCAAACTACTGTTCTTAGAGACTTCCAGGAGAGGCAGTTCATGTGCACACACACACATAGTCAGGATGGACTGAGGGCTGCAAAAACAGCCTTGGGAACATATGCAGCCCCAGAGCTATATTTGGCCACCCCTATTTTAAGGGCTTTTAGGAATGGGTTTTGGAAGGAGGGACTAGGATATGGACTTTACTTGAAGCATACAGAAATTTGCTGCTGGCATCATATTTGTACTGTAGGAAAGCAGTTCAAACCATACTTTTGTAACTGTTGTTAAATATATTTCACACATTTTAATTTTATAGTGTATGCATGGCTGCGTATCAATAAACACATTCAAAAGTGATACTATTCAGAAACAGACTGGTCTATCTTATCCCAAGCGGGAGACCCAAATTCCTCCTTACTTTTAGCTCCGTCTCTACTTACCTTCTGAAAATATTCAAGGTCCACTTCCCTGCCCTGCAGAGATCACATAATAATTCCAGTTTCTTTTTTGCATCGTGGGACAGATGTAGTGCTTTCTTCTCCATTTCTTTTATATAGCATTCTCTAGAAACTCACCAGAATCTTCCATTTAGGTCAGCAACTCTAACTGAATTTTACCCTTTTTGACTACTTCTATTAACACAGAGTAAAACCTTAAATCTTCAGTCCATCTGAACATGAGCATGAGGAAATTTCCATTTGCTTCATATGGGATGAGGCAATCTATCTATTGCAGTGGGAGATTATGGAATACCTTTTGAGTTTAACATATGATTTGCAGTTGCTGTTGTTGTTTTTAACTGCCCTTGAGTCAATACTGACTCATGGAAACCCTGTTGATGAGACATCTCCAAGACGCTCCCTCCACTGCTTACATCCTAAAAATTCAAGCCTGTAACCTCTCTGATTGAATCTATCCATCTTACATCTGGTCTCCCATTTTTCTTACTGTCCTTTACCTTTCCTAGTATTATTGTCTTTTCCACTGAGTTGTGCCTTCTCCTGATGTGGCCAAAGCAGGATAGCCTCAATTTGATCATCTTGGCTTTCAGCGAGATTTCAGGCTTGATCAAGGACCCATTTGTTTGTCTTTCTGGCTGTCCACGATATCCTCACCACTCTTCTCTAGTACCATGTCTCAAATGAGTTGATTTTCTTCTTATCCCCTTTCTTCCCTGCCCAGCTCTCACATCCATGCATGTGCAAAGGGAATACCTTTAGTGCTCAGATGTACAGTCGGATTATATTATCCACTGATTCAAGCACCCACAGATTGAAAATATGCAAAAAATTTTTTTGTAAATTCCAAATAGCAAACCTTGATTTTTCATTTTATATAAGGGACACCATTTTGCTATGCCATTATATTTAATGGGACTTGAGCATCCACGGATTTTGTTATCCACTGGGGGTCCTGGAACCAAACCCCAGTGGATAACAAGGACTCACTGTATATCTTTATTCTTTAGGATCTTTGCTGCTCTACCCATTCCTAGTCTTCTTCTGATTTCTTGACTGCGTTCTCCATTCTGACTGATGTTTGATCCAAGGTATGGAAACTCTTTGACTATATCCATTTCCTCATTGTCTAGGTTGAATTTATGTAGATCCTCCATAGTCATTATTTTTGTTTTCATTATGTTCAGCATTAAATCTGCCTTTTTCATCTTCTTCTTTCACCTTAGTAATTTTTCCAAGCCTATGATATTTTCTGCTAGTAGTATGGTGTCATCCATATATCTTAGATTGTTGATGTTCCTCCCTCCTATCTTCACTCCTCCTTCTTCTGAGTCTAAACCTGCTCTTCATATGATATTTTCTGCCTACAAGCTGAACAAACAGGATGACAGAACACAGCTTGCTTCGAATTAAGAACCATTCTGTTTCTCCGTATTCTGCTCCAACTGTAGTCTCTTGTTCTAAGTACAGATTTCTGTTCAAGACTATCAGATGTGGAGGCACTCCCATGTTCTTAAGAGCCACCCATAGCCACCTTTCTGTGATCTTTGCAGTCAAATGCTTTGTTACAGTCTATAAAGCACATGGTGATTCCCCCCCTGGAATTCCTTTGTATGTTCCATTAGCCACCACATGTTTGCAATGTGGGCCTAGTGCCTCTTCCTTTCCTGAACCCCACTTGCACCTCTGGGATTTCTCTCTCCATGTATGATTGGAGTCTGTTTTGCAGAATTTTGAGCATAATTATGCTTGTGTGGGAAATTAACACTATGGTTCTATAGTTGCTGCAGTCTTTTGTGTCTCTTTTTGTGGATGAGGATGTATATTGATAGTTTCCAATCAGTTAGCCACCATTTAGTTTTATATATTTGTTGACATATATTAGTTAACACTACTAAAGCTGATTCTTTTTGTGTGGATTGTAGCATTTCAGTTGGAATATAAACTGTTCCTGGTTATTAATTTCCCCCAATTTCTCCTATTGCAGCTTTTACCTCACTTTTTAGAATTTGGGGTTCATCTTTGTGTGGTTATTCGTTCCATGTGTCATTCTATGTGTCATTTCTTTTATATAACTCTCCTGTGGATTGCATTTATATAACTCTTCTGTGGATTGCATTTATTTCTTCTTAATCTTGTAGTATGTTCTTTTTCTTGTCACAGAACATCCCAGCCCTTGGTTTGACCTTTCCCTTGAGTTCTCAGCTCTTGTGGAAGAGGTCTCTTGTTCCTCTTTTCTTCTTATCTTGTTGTTTTCTATTTCTCTGCATTGACTGTTATAGTAGTTCTCTTTATCCTTGCACACTAGTCATTGTACAGTTGCATTAATGGTTCTGGTTGTGGTTCTGTTCCCATCTCCCTTTTCTTTTGCTTTTCTTCTTTCCTTTTACTGCTTGAAATGTTTCATCTGTTATTCATTGTTTCTTCTCTTTCTTTTTGGCCACCAATACTGTCTTTCTGCATTCCTCCTTGGCTTCTGCCCATAGTTTTTCTGGTTCACAGTTGATTATATTTAGTAGGCCAAATCTATTTCATACATTCTCCGTAAATTCAGTTGTGATATTGTTCACATCATATTTTGGTATAATGGCAGTCTGTGGTTCCCAGACAGGATGCTTTTGTTCAGACAATTTGAAACAAGACTTGAGAAATAAAGCCATCTAATTCACTAGCCGTAGAGTCCCCAACATTGTGCTGGTGGGCACTTCTCTTTGTGCCCAGTTTGACAGGCTCTGTGCTACTCCTGATTACTTTTTTGGTTAACTTAGACTTAGACGTAAAGGTTTCTTCCAGGTCTATTTGTTCAGCCGTAGTATTGTCTGTGGTTCAATTTGCAGTTTAAAAATTAGAAATTAGATTTCTTCATCTTCAAATGTGATACTAATTTTGTAGGGAGTGAGAACAAACATTTCCTAGGTGTGGGGGGTCATATAGAAGGTTGGGATCCACTGTCTTAAACTATTAAAATGTATGTTTTTCATTTGTAACTGATTAGCTGCAAAATGATGTGTTTGCCTCCAGTAGCATGTGTCTTCAAATATATATGCAGATTCCTGTAAAAGAGATTAATTTGCTCTGATCTGACTCCATGGTCTTTATCACACCATGCTGTTATGTCAAGTTATACCATTCAAAAACTGCTTCAGGTGTACTCACAAGGACAGCTGATTGCTAACCCTTTGTATCACACCCTTGCCATATTTATATTGTAATAACATGATTTGCAGGTTTTTTTCATCTGCACTAATGCCATTATCACCACACCATTAGCCCCACCTTGTGCATCTTGCTGGTTTGCTTCGGGGTATGTGTGTGTGTGTGTATATAATCATAATAATATTAAGACACAGTATCATTATGGCATATCGATCACTGCTCAGTTTTCACATTGTGAGAGGTGGCACAGGAAGATAAACAGACCACACCATCTCCTGCCATTTTTGATGTCTTTATTCTTTGAAAAATAAAATTGCTAATCATGCTAGTCAGTTGTTTCAGGTTGTCCTGTCAAAAAAAGCACATTTGAACTCATTAAGCCACAATAACAATATTACAGCATGATGCCATTGTGCTATTGTACTATTACCTTAAAAACAATTAAAATTATTTTTAAAAAGTAATGTTTTGGTGGTAACGTTGTGATGTGTGGCACTACAGGAATGAACCAGAAAAATCATTGGAAAACACTTCTATGCAGTAAAGGCATCTGAATAGTAATGTTCAATGGTTAACGGGTCAGGATCACAGCATTGCTACACTGTACCAGAAAACCATTTCTTTTTTAAAAAGAAAGCAAACATTCTGAAAAGGTTATGAAGAGCATAGACCACAGAAAATACATTTATTCTCCAGGGAAGTCTTGTCCTTCCCACCCAAGCATGGAAAGTGGTCTGATAAAGACCTATGGTTACAACCTTGCTTCAGTTTTTGACTCCAGTGTGAGCAGAACTATTTTGGGGGATTCTAGGAGTTGTACTAGAACAGTAACTTTTCCATGCTCTGATTGTGGGATACTTGGTGGCTGATTTTAGGAAGTACGGTGTACATACACATTGGAGCAGGTTCAGAGAAGCACAACAAGGATAATATGGAGAACAAAACACATGCAGAAAGACTGAAGGTGTTGGACATGTTCAGCCTAGTGAAGAGGTGATATGATTGCATTCATCTCAAGGGCTGTCACAGAGAAGACAGGCCAAGTTTGTTCTCTGCTGCCCCTGAGAGTAGGAACAGATCTAATGATTTTACATTAAGGAAGGGTAGGTTTCACTCAGGTCCTCCTTTTCCAGGACATATCATACATTTCAACCTATTGTCCAGGAGGAATTCCAAAACCTCCATTTTGAGCATGACAAAGAAGCCCACTGAGGAACACCACCTTTGTTGTTCTTCTTCAAGAAATTTGTCTTCTTGGCAGCCTGTCCTGGCTATAAATAGGGGGGCAGAATGGATCCTTCTAAAGTTCTTTTTTCTTAGGAGCAGCAATAGAGACAAGACTTGCCTCTAGAGCTCAGGGTGCATTTGTCTCTTGGAAGGGAAAAGGACAGCAAAGGTATTAGGCAATGGGCTGTTTCAGGACCCATGCAAATACTGAAACTCCCCCCCCCTTAATTTCAACACACTGGACAAATGAAAGGAATAATTTAAATGTAGATTCCATCAAGGGTTTGGGGCTAGTAAAATACCATTTTAAGCATTTGTCTTACTTAGAGCTCTGTAAGTATCGTGCAAGCCAACAAGACATTTTTTAAAGCTGCTAAACTCCAGATTTATTGAAAGAAGTCAATAATGCTGCTGAAATCCTGTTTTACTAGAGGAAGAATATACGTCTCCTCTTATATTTTCAGAAGCCATCTCAAACGCACTTGGTGTTCACATTCACGTTGCTGTTACCTGGACTGTTTTCTTCATGGATCTTTATGTCCCACTGTGGGATAGTATCTCACACAGAAGCAGTTTAAGGGGGAAAGTCCCTCAGTGCATCCAATATGTAGAATATTTTATGCTGACAATGGTGGTTAGAGGTAGGGGAAAAAAGTGGTTGAACACAGGATTTCTAGGAGTTAGAAAGGCAGCAAAATAGTTTAAAAGTCTTTAGTGTATTCTTAGGATCTTTTTTTCTCAGGGCTAAGCTTGGTCCTCCCCGTGCTTCTCCCGGCCACAGGAGGGGAGGCTCCTTCCTCTAAGTGCATTCGCTGGGGGCCGTGGGGGGTTGCTCAGCCATGTGCTTGGCCAACTCCTTGGTCATGGCCTCCTTCAGAGCGGTCTGCACATCGCTGACGCTGATGGCGGAGGGCTCGTTCTTCTGGCTCAGGGAAGTCTCCACCTGAGTGGCCACATGGTTGTACATGTCCGTCAACATGGTCTTCACCAGGGTCCTGGCCTTGGCCTCCATCCGCACCTTGGGCATCTGGCGCAGGATCCTAGAAGCAAAGAGACGGGGAGAACAGATCTTCCTCTCCTGTCCACTGGTCCTGGCCTTGGGCTGCTTGGCTTGGCGCTTAAGTCGAGACTGCCGCTTCTTCAGTTTCTGAGACTGAAGCTTCTTCTGCTTCCGTCTGACTGGTTGGTGCTTCTTCTCAGACTTCCTTCTCTTGACATCCTTGGTTTTCTTCCTGCCTTGCTGTTTGACAGCCATTGCTCTTCCTTTCTCCTGAAGCCTCAAATGTCAATGGGCTGTAACAGTGAGTTACAGATAACACCATGTATATGAAAGCTCTGTATGGAGGCTGCTGATTGGATGTCTCTACCTTCACTGTAGTCATGGAGGCTTTGTTACACGGATGGCACTATGACCTAATCCTTGCAATAATTATCACACTGGACTGTGCCACTGTAGCCACTTGGTGATGTGCCTTTTAATTTTGCAATGAAAATCAGTTTCAGACAATCACCATACTAAGAAAATAAATGAATTCCACCAACCCCAAAACTATCTATTTTCATTCTCCAAACTTGATTTTCTACACCCGGTTGTGTTGGAGAATGTTTATTTTCAAAACAACTATTATTATTATTATTATTATTATTTAATGGATTTTATTAATAGCTTTGCAAACAATCAATATAACCAACACAAAATACATTCTAAGAGCTTGGGGGGTTTCAACAAAAAAAGTTTTAGAGGAAGATGATTTATCCTGGGATGGCAGTAATACTCAAGAGTCCAGAACAGGGATAGGCAACCTTTCCCCTTTAAGGGCCGAGGGACTTCAGCTCCCAGAAGCCTCAGCCCTGTTGGCCAATAGTCCCATGTTGGCCAATAGCTCTTGGGATTCTGGGAGCTGAAGTCCCTCGGACCTTAAAGGGGAAAGGTTACCTACCCCTGGTCCAGTATCATCTCACTCTGTGGCAGCTGGTGGGACTGAGTCCAGAATGTCCCTCCAAAAGTTAGTTTGATGGGTTGGAGGTCCAATATTGTTTATGTTGTTATTAGTATATTCAATAAAAACAGACCAATCCACAAAAAATATGTGTGCCTTCTTTTGTCCATTGCAAGACCTGAAGGTGTAGGAGAGTTTTTCTGACAACCACGTGTCCCAAATCCTCTTCCACCAGTTGCTCAGTTGAACATCTCCTGCTTTCCAACATCTCGTGTTTTCAGTTCTGGCTGCTGAGATGTGGAATGTGACAAGTTTTTGATTTTTCAGGTGGCTATTGTTCTTGATGTAAATTGATAGCATTAGAAGACCTGGGCAAAATTGTACAGGTTGTTTCACAATATCAGAAATTTGGGTTAAAACAACATTCCAGAAAATTCTAACCTTGGAGCAATCCAACCACATGTGTAAATAGGAACCAAGAGTCCACCAAGAGTCCAGCATTTTGGGGAGGCTTCTTTCACCATTTTTTATAATCTTATGGGTGCTAAATAGTATCTATGTATGGCCTTTAAGGTTCCCTCGCTCACCAGTGCTGACTGTGATTTATATGGGTGGGGGAAGAACAAATGCATGACCAGGTGGTTTCAGAGATAGCCATGTTTAGATCAGATTGCCAAATTATCCTGGCAGGTTGACTCTTGCCATAGGTGGATTGTATTAGAATGTTTTATATAATGGCTGCCCCACATTTAGATCTTTGTCCTTTTGCTATACAAATGTGTTCGTAAAAGGTCAAGGGACGGGGGCAACCATCCTTTATCAATTAGCTTTTTGCAAAGGAGAGCACTTGCAGTATTTGGAACCAGGAGGATTTGGCATGTCCCAAGGCATTGACCAAATTATCTGTTGTTTTGAGTTTTCCATGTTCAAATACATCCATAATTATGTATAGGCCACACTCCTTCCAACATTTGAATTGAGCTAATTTATCCACTTTATAAAAATGGGGATGTGATAGGAATGGGCAAATAGGGGAAGGATCCAGAGTTAGTATGTGAACCCATTGTTTCCAAATAAGGAGGGAGTTGTAGAGAAACTGATTTTGAATCTCCTTCTACACAAGAGACAGGTTTTGAATCTCCTTCTACACCCTCCGTGTCCTTATAGAGAAAAGAATATTAAGTTCAGCTAAACTATAAATGTCTAGTTCCATTTGATACAGATTTGGTGGAATATTGCTCCATGACAAGTTGGGAGAATTGGTTTAGTTGGAAGGCATGATAATAGAATTTGATACCTGGGATCACCAACCCTCCTTGCCTGGTGTTAGTATAACTAACAGATTTAGGGAATCTGGATCTTTTTCTGTTGAATATGTAGTCATTAATAATCTTTTGCCAGAATTTGAATTTGAGGAGTGTTGGACAAATAAGTATAGATTGGAATAGAAAAAATAATCATGGGCCAAGAAACATATTTACAATGGCAATCCTCCCAAGAATGGTGAGGTTCAAATGTTTCCACTCCCTTATTTTTACTTTCATCCATTTAATGACAGAGCACAAACTGAGATAAATCTTTTGTGATAAGAATGCCTAGATACGTGAATCCAGAGGGGCATAGTTGTAATTCAGAGACGTTTGTCAGCTTGTCCTGATCTAAAGGTAGCACATTCAGATACATCAGTTTAGATTTTTTATTATTGATCTTAAGTCCTGAGTGCTTCCCAAAGGTGTCCAATATCTTCTTCCCAAAGGTGTCCAATATCTTTTTTATTTCAGGAAATCATGTTTCAGGTTTTTGTACTGCAAGCAGAATGTCATCCGCCTACAGCAATATTTTATGATGGTAGCCATTGATACGGAGCCCAAAAACATTTAGGTTTGACCTAACTAGTTCAGCTAGTGTGAATGGTATAGGTGAGAGGGAACATCCCTGCTTAGTGCCTCTGTGTAGGTTGAAGCAATTTGAGTCTACCTCATTAACCAACACTGTTGCTTCTGAGTGTTTGTATAGATCAGGGGTAGGCAACCTTTCCCCTTTAAGGGCCGAGGGACTTCAGCTCCCAGAATCCCAGGAGCTATTGGCCAACATAGGACTATTGGTCAACAGGGCTGAGGCTTCCGGGAGCTGAAGTCCCTCGGCCCTTAAAGGGGAAGGGTTGCCCACCCCTGGTATAGATGTTCTAAGATAGATATAAATCTATTGCCAAAATTAATTTCCATTAGTACGCTGAATGGGAAATGCCATTCAACCCTGTCAAACGCCTTTAATTCATCCAGTGAGAAAAGTGCCAAAGGAGCTTTCGTCTGGGATGAGTGGTGAATCAGGTTAAGAACTCTACAGATTGAATCTGACATTCTCCTACCTAGCATAAAGCCTATTTGATCTGGGTGGATATGATCCAGGATAAATTCATTTAGTCTGTTTGTCATAATAGACGGAATAATTTAGCGTTTAATAAAGCTATCGGCCTGAATGCTTTGACTAGAGGGTTCTCATCTTGTGTCTTCTGTATGGAAATGATTCTCGACCTGTGCCAACTGCTGGAAGGGAGACCACCACCCATGTCTTTATTAAACAAATTAGATAGTGAAGGAGTTAATTCATCTTTAAAGAGTTTATAGAATTCACCAGAGAAGCCATCTGGGCCTAGGGATTTGAATGATTTCAGTTTGCCTATAGCCTTTTTTATTTCCTCCAGATCTATTGGTTTGTTCAGAAAAGAATGATGTGATTCAGAGTTTATTTTGTTTAATGATTTTATGAAATCAGTTGTAGATGAATCACGTGTTTTCTGATATGTACAGATCTTTGTAGAATCTGTGGAATTTGTTAATATCCTTGGGAAGGGTGATTAGAGGACACTGTGGTGATTAATCTTTTATTCACTTTCTTTTTAACTACTCTGGCTACTAGGGGTGAGTTTTTGTTGCTAAATTCATAGTAATATGCTTTGGTATATTGTAGTGAGACGGATTTTCCTATGGTTTAAGTCTGTCTTTTTTTGAGAAGTGTGACGTATATGGTTGGGTTTTTGGTGTTTGTGCCTATTGTAACTATTGAATCTCAGATATAAGAGTTTAAGTTTCTTTTTCCGAGTTTCCTCTTGGATGAGTAAACCCCTGAGTATTGCTTTTAGAGTGTCCCACAATAGGGCCTCTAATGTGTCTGTCTTTTTATTTTCTTTGTAAAAAAATTTAATAGCCTCTCTAATTTGGTTTTGAAAGTCTACATCAGACAGGAGGGAGGAGTTGAATCTCCAAATCTGTGTTTTCAGAATGCCAGGACCAAGTCTCCAGTTCATGGTCACCAATATGTGGTTGGAATGGGAGATAGGATTGATTTTGACATCAGTGACTTCAGGAAGGAGCACTTTGGAAATTAAAAAAAAATCAATCCTAGAATATGATTTATGGGTGTTAGAGAAGAAAGTATATTGCCTATGTGGTGGGTGCGTGGCTCTCCAGGAATCAATAATGGCAGCTTTGGCAATGATGTTAGGTAGATGGGGGTCTCTCAGTCTCTTGTTGGCAGGGTAATGAGACTTGTCTAGATCATAGTCTAAGACTTTGTTTGTGTCACTACCAATGATAACTTCACCAATTGCATTGTTCTGAAGGGTCTTAATAAAGTACTTATAGGAGAAATTAAGAGAATTTAGTGAAAAACCACCAAAAGGATTGGACTTTTGCCCTTAAGCTGGTAGATGCCAAGCTATCAGCCCTAGCAAGACGCATTGGAGACATAGAAGAGGCTGCAAAAGCAGCTCTGCAGTGAACTTCATCCCATTCCAGTAGGATTGAAATATTAGAAAACTCCCTTGACCACCTTCAAACAAAAACTGTGAACTTGTGATCGTCAGAGTCAGCATCTTAACCGCTAAGCCACCATGTCTGATAATAATACAGTCGGCCCTCTACATTCATGGCTTTGACCAGGGGTAGGCAACCTAAGGCCTCGGGGGGGGGGGATGCGGCCCCCCTGAGGCCTTTGGACCAGCCCCAGGCTAGTCCTGCTGCCGCCGCCGCCGCCCACCATGATGATATTATTGTTGTTATTACTTATTCTTGGGGTTTTCTTGGCAAAATCTCCACAGGGGTTTTGCCATGGCTTTTCTGGGGCTGAGAGAGTGTGCATGCATATATATTTTTAATTTTTTTAAAAAAAATTAAAAATTATTTTTATTTATATTTGTTTATGTATTTATTTATTTTTGGTGCTTCGGCCTCCCAATTGTCTGAGGGACAGCAACCCAGCCCCCTGCTCAAAAAGGTTGCCTACCCCTGGCTTTGACACTCACAGTGCTTTTGCTTATTTGCAAGGTCAAGGCCTCATGTAGTCCATTCCTCCTCTTCCTCCCTTCTGGGCTTTTCCCCTCAGGGGAAAAAGCCCAGGTAGGAGAAGCCAGGAAGCATGCCCACACCAACCCATCCCCTTTCCCGTCAGATTGCTGCCTTTCCCAGACACCAATCGGCCCAAGAAAGGGGAGGGGATGGATCCCCCCCCCAAGCCTCTTTCTGAGCAGATAGGTGCCTGGGGAAGGCAGGCACCCATTCTCCCGGGAAAGGGACAGGGAGCCAGTTAAAGGGACGAGTGGGCAGGGGAAAAGGAGGACTGCATGCGCCTGGTCCTCTTCTCCCGCCCATCCATTCCTTTAACGCAGGGGTAGGCAACCTTTCCCCTTTAAGGGCCGAGGGACTTCAGCTCCCAGAAGCCTCAGCCGTGTTGGCCAATAGTCCCATGTTGGCCAATAGCTCCTGGGATTCTGGGAGCTGAAGTCCCTCGGCCCTTAAAGGGGAAAGGTTGCCTACCCCTGCTTTAACTGGTTTCCACATGGAGAGGGGAGTTATTTGCAGTTTTTCCACATTCGCAGGGGTCTTGTGCCCCTAGACTCACCCCCACCCCCATGTGGAGGGCCGACTGTAGTATTATATGTAAGTAAATGGGTACATAATAAATAAATAAATGAGTACATAACAAAATACGGTATATGTAGTACAGCTGTAAATACACTATAAGCCTTTGGAGACTGCTAGAAATAGTGCAAATTGAGTCCACTTTAACTGTCCTGGCTCAGTGCTAGGGAATCATGGGAATTGTTTTTTTTTTTTTTTTTCTGAGACATTGAGCCTTCTCTGTCAGAGAGCTCTGGTGCCACAATAAACTACAGTTCCCATGATTCCCCAGCACTGAGTCAGGGCAGTTAAAGTGGACTCAATTATTTTGGGATGTGCTACATTTTTCTTGAATAGTCCTACATTTTGCAGTGCTGTGTCCTTCTCCTTTGTGGTTATGACCTCTGTTCAGCCCGGTTTCAGAGGAGCATGAGAAGGAACTTTTTGAGAGTAAAAGATGTTTGATCAGGGGTAGGCAACCTTTCCCCTTTAAGGGCCGAGGGACTTCAGCTCCCAGAAGCCTCAGCCATGTTGGCCAATAGTCCCATGTTGGCCAATAGCTCCTGGGATTCTGGGAGCTGAAGTCCCTCGGCCCTTAAAGGGGAAAGGTAATGGAACCACTTACCTAGAGATCTCTTTCTCTGTACGCCTTCAAAAAGAGGCTGAACAACCCAGCTGCTGAGGATGCTCAAGCTGGGTCCTCAGGTAGCAGAGCAACAGTCGGGTGGGATGTGTATGTTATTTTTTCTTTTTTGAAAAATCTGTTTTGTAGGATGGTAGGAAGGGCTGTGTGTATTTAGATGCCTCAACCGGGGGGGGGGGGGGGGGTCCTGGGATGGGTCGGAACTTTCTTCTCTCAAGGCGCGCGTTTCCACCCGACCTTGTTTACTCAACGGCGAAGAAAAGGGGAAGTTTTAGTCTCTTGCACTGGGGCCTAAAAACAAATTATAAGATGAGGAGGAACTGTTTCTGTTTTGTTTGTTCTTTGCTCTCCCCACGAGGTTTTTCTGTCATCATCACGGTGCCCTCGTCCTCACAGAAAAACTAACATTGTGGTTGGCGGAGGAAAGGAGGGAGCGCGAGGATACGTGCCCCCCCTTTCTCTTTTCCTATCTCTAGAGTTTGCTCGCTAAATTCCTATCTCTAGGGTCTCTCCGTGGCGCGTGCGCAGTGTTGGGGGGTCCTCTCACCTGGGCGGGCGGGCGGACTGGAGAGGGGCCTGGGGGCGGGGTTTAGCCGTTGGGCGCGAGCCGTTGCTCTCTCTTCCTGAGGGAAAAGGAGGAGGATGGAGTGAGAAGGAGGGAGCCATGGCGTCTCCTCCGTTCCCGGCCAAGGGAGCCGGCGAAGGGGACCGAGGAGGAGGCCGCAGCGCCGGGGAGGAGGCGGCGGCGGCGGCGGCGGGGGCGGGTGCCGTAGGGGCGCTAGGGGAGTCCCCGGCCCCGGCTTCCGACTCGGGGAGCCGCTCCTCCTCGCCCCCGCCGCCCCCTGCCCGGCCGCTGCTGCTTCTGAGCCTGGCGGAGGAGTTCGAGAGGGCGGCCGAGAGGGTCCCGGCCCTGGCGGCGGACGCCAGCAAGGAGCAGCTCCTCTACCTTTACGCCCGGTACAAACAGGTGAGGCTCAGGAGGAGGAGGAAGGCCACCCCTTCCCTTTCTCCTTCCTCTTTCCCTCCCCCTTTCCCCTTCCCCTCCCCTCCCCTCCCCTTCCTTCCTTTCCCCTTCCTCTTTCCTTTCCCCTTCCTCTTTCCTTTTCCCTTCCTCTCCCCTTTCTCCCTTCCCCATTCCTTCCACTTCCCTCCCTCCCTTCCTTCCTTTCCCCCTTCCTCTTCCCCTTCCTCTTTCTTTCCTCTTCCCCTTCCCTTTCTCTTTCCCTCCCCTTCTCCTTCTCTTTCCCCTCCCCCTTCCTCCATCCCTTCCCCTCCCTCCTGCCCTTTCCTCTTTCCCTCCCCTCTTTTCTCCTTTCCCCTTCCTCTTCCCTTTCTCTTTCCCTTTCCCCTCTCCTTCCCCTTTCCCCTTTCCTTCCACTTCACCTTCTTCCTTTCCCCTTCCTCTTCCCTTCCTCTTCCCCTTCCCCCTCTCCTTCCCCTTTCCCCTTCCCCTTTCCTTCCACTTCCCCTTCTTCCTTTCCCCTTCCTCTTTCCCTTTTCTTCCCCTTTCCCCCTTCCCCTTTCCTTCCACTTCCCCTTTCCTTCCCCTTTTCCCTCCCTTCCCCCCTCTTCTTTCTCTTCCTCTTTCCTTCCACTTCCCCTTTCCCCCTTCTTCTTTCTCTTCCTCTTTCCTTCCACTTCCCCCCTCCTTCCTTTTCCCCTTCCCTTTCTCTTTCCCTTTTCCCCTTTTCCTTCCCTTTCCCCTTCCCTTCCCATGTTTGCCCAGCTCCAGGATGGGAACTGGGATGAGTTCCCAGGTGGACTAGCTCCAAACATGGAGGCTCCACTCAGCTGTCCCCTTCCTGTGTGGGTGCCCTGGCCTTCTTCCACCGCTGCTGCTGCCAAACTGTCAAGCAAGGATCTCTGAGAACCTTTGAGACTGGCTGAAAGTCAAAGAAGTTGGTCGCATAGGCTTTGGTTGAGTTGAGCCTCCTTCCTCAGATGCATTTGGTGGAGTGCAGAGTCCAGGGACAGAAGATTCTCTGAAGATGCCAACCACAGATGCAGGCAAAACGCCAGGAATAAATTCTTCTAGAACACGGCCTCACAGTCTGAAAAACACACAAAAACCTCCAGAGACAGAGCTTTGGTAGACTTGAGCCTCCTTCCTCAGATGCATGATGTGGAGTGGAGAGTCCAGAGACAGAGCTTCGGTAGACTTGCGCCTCCTTCCCCAGATGTGGGAAGTGAAGAGGAGAGTCAGATGCATGAGGTGCTCAGGGATTACTAACTCGATGAAAATAATCCAGGATGGATTTGGGATGAATCTTTGTTGTTCACACGCATCCCGAATATAGTCAATTAAGTTTGTGGGGGTGGGACCTGCCAAAAAGCATACAGTGAGCCCGCCCCATACACAAGTTTGCCATTTGCGGACTCAAGCTCACGCGGACGCACTGTGCACATAACACCACACATGGGAGCATGCACCCATAGCAAACAATGGGACTTGAGGTCCCGCATTCTTCCCCATACGCTGGGTGGTGGTGGTCCGGAACAGATCCCTTGTGTATACAAAGGGTCCACTATCCTAGGATAATTGATATTCTGAGTTCTTATTGTTGGCTGTAACAATGTGAATAGACCCAAATAAACTCATGATAAAAGGTACTTAGGGATTATTCACACAATGAAAATAATCCAGGATGAATTTCTCAGATGCATAGATGCCTCAGGTGCATTCTTCCTCAGATACTCCAGTTGGAATAAGTGAGTGACTGAAAAAAGGAAGAAGTCGGGAGCATGGTTTTCTTAGACTTGAGCCTCCTTCCTCAGATGCAGGAGGTGGAGTGGAGGGTCCAGAGACAGACTGTAGCTGGGCCCTTCTTGAATTGTTCAAGAACCAGGCTCTGCCTCTGGACTCTCCACTCCACCTCCTGCATCTGAAGCCTCCTTCACACCTTATTTTTTATTTTTATTCTTTTGCAAATAACATTGATAGGAGAAGAGTGCACCAGGTTCAGAACAAGGTCAAGCATCCAAGCAAATCCTACAACTTGAGCCCTAAGTACATCTCGGAATTGTTGGCTTCATCCATCCACAGCTTGACATCTTATAACAGATAATGCAAACATGCTTTTCCTCACCAGAAGTCAATGTTTGTAGGCTGGTGTAGCACAGTCAGACCTCAGGCCTCATTTACACATCACTTTTTTTAACCTGAACGATGCAAATAGCCTCACTCACGCATTCGGGGGTCGTTATTCACATCATGGAACTGCATCTTTCCAGGAACCACATCGTTCTGCACCTCTGCAAGTTCGGTTGCTCACACCCTTCCCTTGTCCCCGCACCCACTGGCACCCCTCAGCTAGACAGAAGGGGGTTGGCATCCATTTTTCTCTCCCCTCTTTTCCTCTCTCTTTCCTCTTTTCTCCCCAGAGGCAGCTGTTACACTGGGGAAAGGCTGGCACTTTCTCAACTGCGAGGGATGTCAATGGCATGAATGCATTTGAAGTCCATTAAAGGCATGGAGAGTTTTATCCTGAGTCACATCATAACACCTGTGATGCAAATCTTTTGTAAAAACTCAGAAAAAGCCCAATATCAATTATCCCGGGGCAAGTGGGTTTTTTTTTGGCAGCTCCCCATTTAATTAAGTGCATTTGGGATGCGTATGAACAACAAAGATTCATCCCAAATTCATCCTGGATTATTTTCATCATGTGAATAATCCCTGAGCATCTCATGGATCAGACTCTCCTCTCCACTTCCTCCATCTGAGGAAGGAGGCTCAAATCTACCAAAGCTCTGTCTCTGAACTGCCCAGTCCACTTCATGCATCTGAGGAAGGAGGCTCAGGTCAACCAAAGCCCATGCAACCAACTCAAAGGTGCTACAAGATCCCTTTACATACTGATTTCCCAGACTAACACAGCTAGGTCTCTGAGTTTTACCAAATTAGAATCTGTTTTACAGCCGGTTCCATCATTCAGAAGTGCCACACAGAGGAGGTGAGGATGGGTAAACTCCAAACTTAAGGTGGAATACAGATCCAGGAAGATGTGTAGGCTGAGAGATACCTGTTGTGCTAGTGGGTATCTGGATGTAGCTCTTGGTCTGTTTTTGCACCTCTCCTGTATTTTTTTTGAGAAGCCTAACATACCATTGCTGTATGCTTGATACTGTATGGAGGTAGTAATGGGAATATATGGAATTTACAATCTTACATCTAACAAAGGGAGGCAGAAATTGGATGCAACATCCAACAGAGGGGGGGGGGGGAATGGAAAAGAGAATATAAAGAACTTGTGCTCTGTTCTGATACATATTCTAGAGTTTAGTTTCAGTAGGTGATGAAAAGTAAGACTTAACCAAAGACCACGGAGGAACACAACACGTTTTGTCTGATTATTTCCTCTTTTCTCCTCTAGCAGTGACCCTCACTGCCTAATTTCTGACTCACATTAAAGCTAATCAAGTTTTGCAGGTAGTTTTTTTAACATACATGTTCAGAAGACAGTTTGCACAAAAAGTAAAAAAAAATACAAACTAAAGATTTAAAGTCACAGTCTTATGCACATGGAATTGGAACTAAGCCCAATTAAATCTTGTGTGAATTGCTTCTGTGTGTGTATTCATACACATATATGTAAAAGACTCTGCTGTAAAAATCAAAGCTACAACCAAGAACCACTGTCTTAAGTAACTGACAGCCACTAAACCAGAAGAAGCCAGACTAAACCTGTATGCCTGTGCCTTCAAGTAGCCTTGTGTGAGCCCATTAATTTCACAGGGTTTTCTTAGCGAATAAATACTCAGAGGTGATTTTATCAGTTCCTCCCTCTAAAATATAGCCTACAGCATCTGGTATTCATTGGTGGTCTCCCATCCAAGTACTAACCAGGCAGACCCTGCTTATCCTCCAAAATCGGATTAGATCTGGTGGGTTCTCACCCCAAAATCTGCTATCCAAAAGTTCTGCAGTACAGTTAGGTTTTGCCTTTGAAAAGTAGCATGAACAACTGCCATTCTGGTTTCACATGAATTCACTTATTTTTTTCTCTTCTATTCTTAGTAACTACAAAAAGGAAGCTGCTTTAAGTTAACATAATTAAACAAATGATTCAAATGATTGAACAGACCAGAGGGGGACTAGCTGAGTGGATGAAGGGAGTAGTCAGTGCCTCCCTACAACATGGCAGCATTCCAATTTGCCTAAAGGAGGCAGTTGTGAGGCCTTTGTTGAAAAAGCCATCCCTGAATCCCACCATAATGAATAATTATTGGCCAGTGTCCATCCTATCATTTTTGGGCAAGGTATTGGAACATGTGGTGGCTTCCCAATTCCAGGGGGTTCTGGATGAAATGGATTATCTAGATCCATTTCAATCTGGTTTCAGGCCTGGCCATAGAACAAAGACAGCCTTGGTCACCTTGGTGGATGACCTTCACAGGGAGCTGGATAGGGGGAATATATCCTTGTTAGTTCTGCAGGATCTCTCATCAGCTTTCGATACCATCGACCATGGGCCGCCTCTCTGGGATGGGACTTGGAGGTACTGTTTTACAGTGGCTCTGTTCCTGGAGGAGTGAACTCAGAAGGTGGTACTGGGGGATTCCTGTTCGATCCCCTGGCCATTGACCTGTGGGGCCCCTTGGAGTTTTGTGTCCCCCCCTCCTATTTAACATCTACATGAAACCACTGGTGGAGGTTATCTTGAGTTTTGGGTTGTGGTACCATCAATATGCTGATGACACTCAACTCGGCTACTCCTTTCCACCTCAATCCAAAGAGGCCGTCCTAGTCCTAAACCAGTGCCTGTCATCAGTAATGGACTAGATGACGGCAAACAAATTGAAACTTAATCAAGGCAAGACAGAGGTGCTCCTGGTCAGTTGGAGGGTAGATCAGGATATAGGGATTCAGCCTGTGTTACATGGGGTTGCATTCCCCCTGAAGACGCAGGTTCGCATTTTGGGGGTATTCCTGGACTTAGCTTTGAACCTGGAGGCCCAGATCTCTGCAGTGATCAGGAGTGCTTTTGCACATTTAAGACTTGTGCACAAATTGCACCCATTCCTTGAGATGACAGATGGCCTTGGTGATACATGCTTTGGTTACATCCCATTTGGACTACTGTAATGTGCTGTACTTGGGGCTGCCTTTGAATAGTGTTCAGAAACTTAGCTGGTCCAAAGAGCAGCAGCCAGGCTGTTAACTGGGGCAAGTTACAGAGACCACACAATGCCCTTGTTGAAACAGCTTCACTGACTGCAGATTGTTTCCAGGAACAATTCAAAGTGCTGATTATGACCTATAAAGTCCTATATGGCTCAGGTCCAGGCTATTTGGCAGATCGTATATCCCTGAGGCCCAGGCTCTGAGATCATCACGAGAGGCCACTCTCTCTCTCTCTTAAATTATATGAGTTTATTAATATAACGTATTGCCTTACGTACCAACAAATTACAGGATGCTCCACCCTTATCTATTGGGAAAAGGAAAATTGTTCTTACCTGCGATGGGTCTGGTTCCTCTAGATAATGGTTGAGCATGCTCCCACTCGTAGGGATAGGTGTGCTTGTATATATACCCTCAGGGGAGGCAGTTTCTGCATGTATCATTACTACTGTTCTTGTGTCTATTTTTTCTGGAGGCTTTTTTTTTGGGGGGGGGGTCTCTGGCTGTTCTAGTGATTGACATTCTAGGGGTTGCTCCCCCCATGTGGGAGCACTTGAAGGTTTTTTTCTTCTGCTTATTGGAGTGAGTGGGAGGAGCTATCCAAGTTACAGGATACTTGACCCTTATCTACTAGAAATGGATCTGTCACAAATAAGAACCAATGTTCCTTTCTTAATGTGTAAATATCAATTCTGAGTCTCTTGTCTTTGTACAAGATCTGTGTAGCTCCATAACTTCAGGGACATCATTATAAATAAATTCTTTTTCTGGAAACATGGAGTTGTAACCTGTGGAAATTAATCTCTTCTGTTAAAGCCAGGATAGCTAGTAATCTTTAAAATCAAGAACTCCTGATATCCATCACACGTGAGTAACTTGTTCATCAGGTAGGCACTCCCTTCCCAGTAAACTGTGAGTCCATCACAGACTTGTAGGATATCTTGGCATTCTGCATCACAATTTAGGTGTGACCGAATGCCAGGAGGACTAGAATTGTGCCAGGAATAATATTGTATTCCAACTTGGAGGGAGGCACCTTTCTTCACTGTAGGGAGAGAGAAAACCCTTCAAAATTACTTTTTGTAATACTTGATGAAAGAGTAAGAAACAATGCTAGTAGTGTGGCTAAAGGCACCTTGATTTCCAAGACCTGTCCTCATGTTTCCTCTTCTTTGCCCTGTGTCTAATTAGGCCATGACTAATGGTCCTGGATTACATACTCTAAATATGAAATAAGATAATTTCATATTTGCTTTTAGCTTTTTTAAAAAGCTTTTGCAGAGCTAAAACTCGTGTGCCAACTGTGCTCATTCCTGGAGAAGTTAGATCTGGTCATGGTTGGATTACTGTAATGCACTCTATGTGGGTCTGCCTTTGAAAAATGCTCAGAAACTTCAACTGGTCCAAAGAGCTGTAACCAGGCTGTTAACCGGAGCTGGCTACAGGGAGCATACAACTCCCTTCTTGCAGTAGCTCCACTGGCTGCCAGTCTGTTTCTGGGCACAATTCAAAGTGCTGGTTTTGACCTATAAAGCCCTATACAGCTTGGGTCCAGGCTATTTGAAGAACTTATCTCCCTGTACAAGCCTCCTAGAGTACTGAGATCATTGGGAGAGGCCCTTCTCTCTGTTCCACCACCCTCTCAGGTGTGTTTGGTGGGAACAAGAGAGAGGACCTTCTCTCTGGCTGCTCCCAAGCTCTGAAACTCCCTCCCTAGAGAGGCCAGGATAGCTCCATCTTTGCTTTCTTTTTGATGGCAGATAAAAATGTTTTTATGCCGCCAGGCCTTCACATATTGATGTGGGTGCTGTTTTGTTTTTATTTTAAAGAGTTGAAATTTTTTAAATTTAATAATGTAATATTTGTAATTGTTTGGATTGTTTACTTGCTTTTTAAACTTTGTATTTTTAATGTTTTATACTGTTTTATCTTAGCCTTTTTAAAATTTGTTAGCCGCCTTGAGTCCCCGTACTGAGAGGAAGGCAGGATAATAATCAGTATAATCCTGTATCCTCACCATTTAAGGTAGCTGCAATCCAAAGCTGCACATACTGTCCATTGAATTGAGTGGGAGTTACTTCTGATTAGGACCGTATAGAATCATACTGTAAATTTTATTTTCTTACAGTGGTATTTCTTAAAGTGGTGTGGTAAAGCAAATTGTACAGTTGTGTATAGGGATGTACATCTTTGTTTAGCTTGTTCTTGCTAGTAAAAAATAATTTTAATAATTTTCTCCCCACTGTGAGAGAAAACAGCACATTTTTGAAGACAATATTTGGTTTGGGAACTTTTGTAGTGAGCATTTTGTGTCAAAGAAACCACAGGCTTTTTTGCATGGAAAATGCCATTTTCTGTGTGAGAAATTTGTTCTTTTGCACAAAAACCATGATTTTTTTTAATGCAGAAAACTTGCCTCCTGTCTAGAAAATGTTTTCTGCAAAGCAAACTCATTTTTGTGCAGAACTTGACAGTACTACTTTGAGACTGAGATTAAATCATACAAATCCTTTCTGTTCATCACTGTTATTAAAACTGAATGGATTTTTTCTACTGAACAGATCCTTTTCTTGGTGAATGCTACAAGAGGAAAACTTGACAAGTAGTAAACTTACTGACTTATGACAAGACCTTACAAATCAACATTACCTCCTTGCTATTTAACCATGCAAGTAATATAATCTACATCAAATGTTGATAAAATATTGCTTCAGTGTGCAATAGTACCTCTACTGAATAAAAGGGGCTGACTCAGATCAATCCAGTGTCCCTAATTCAGCATTCATGTTTTTCATCACCACTGTTCCTTGTCTCTGCAAGCTGTGATTTAAGAGAGAACAGCTCATGTAAAAAGATGACAACAACAACTGAGCATTCTGTGAAAACTCAGAGCTGTTTATCTTGTACTACTTAACTAGAGAAGCACTTGCTTACATAATTTTTAGTGCTATTTCATTTTTTAAAAAATGAGTCCTCTGTGATTGCTTGAACAGGTTTGAAAAGAAGGTTGCTAAACTGTTTTGTAAATTCAGAGATATAGCTGTGTTAATCTGGAAAACCAGTATGCAAAGGGATCTTGCAGTACCTTTGAGAGTAACTGAAAGATGGAAGCTGATCCAAATGCATCTGAGGAAATAGACTCAAGTCTATGAAAATTCATTCTCCCAACTTCTGTCTTTCTATTAGTCTCAGAGGTGCTGTAAGATCTGTTTGCATACTGTTTTTTTAAAATGTTTGTGTTATGTTTGATATAAAATTGAGGGGCAAAAACTGTTACATTCCAGGTTGTTTACAGTTGCTTTAAAAAGAGAGACATTACTGTTCTGAGGTGACAGAAGTATCACTATGGGGGCTACATAGTTAATTGTGATGTTGTGTTTGTAAATCTGTACGGAAATAATCATAATTTATAACAAAATTTCATTAGTCCAGATCTTTGTAAGCTTTCATACAGCACTGGTGACAGTTGATGAGAGGTACATGCTTGCCCATGTATATAAAATAAATGTAAAGCTTTATCACTTCTATTTTCAATGTTTCTTCTCTTAGAATAGTACACATTTTTGACAATGCTATGGGACCTTTTGAATTTGAAATAGCTCTTCCATAGCATTGCAAGAATAGGTAGTTCCAGTTGACATAGTCATATGAATGAATTGTAAGATTGTTACTGTACTTAGCAAATAATAAACAAAAGCTAGAGCTCATTCAACTATATTGTGAGTTTATGCAGCAAGAGCTATATGTACTCTGTGATTAAAACAGTATCTTAAAAATGCCCTAAATATTTAATTCTGTGACACCTACCGTATTTTTTGCCATATAAGGCGCTCCGGCATATTGGGCGCACCCAATTTTAAAGGAGGAAAATCCAAGAAAAAAGGATTCCTCCCTTTAGCCGGAGGCCGGTTGTTCAATGGGCTGGTGCTGGGATCGGAGAACTTCTCCGATCCCAGCACCAGCCCATTGAACTGAGGTCGCGGGGGGAGGGAGGGCTGCTCCTTCCCCCCGCGACCTCAGTCTTTGAATGGGCTGGTGCTGGGATCGCTTCGATCCCAGCGCCAGCCGATTCAAAGACTGAGGCCGCGGGGAGAAGGATCCCTCCTTCCCCCCCCCCCCCCCCCCCCGGCCTCAGTCTTGGAATGGGCTGGTGCCGGGATCGCTTCGATCCCAGCGCCAGCCGATTCAAAGACTGAGGCCGCGGGGAGAAGGATCCCTCCTTCTCCCGGCGGCCTCAGTCTTTCAATGGGCTGGCGCTGGGATCGCTTCGATCCCAGCACCAGCCCATTCAAAGACTGAGGTCGCGGGGGGAAGGAGCAGCCCTCCCTCCCCCCGCGACCTCAGTTCAATGGGCTGGTTGAAAGACTGAGGCCGCCGGGACCTCAGTTCAATGGGCCCATTGAAAGACTGAGGCCGCCGGGAGAAGGAGCCCTCCTTCCCCCCCCCCCCCCCCGGCCTCAGTCTTGGAATGGGCTGGTGCCGGGATTGAAGCGATCCTGGCACCAGCCCATTGAAAGACTGAGGCCGCCGGGAGAAGGAGCCCTCCTTCCCCCCCCCCCCCCGGCCTCAGTCTTGGAATGGGCTGGTGCCGGGATTGAAGCGATCCTGGCACCAGCCCATTGAAAGACTGAGGCCGCCGGGAGAAGGAGCCCTCCTTCCCCCCCGGCCTCAGTCTTGGAATGGGCTGGTGCCGGGATCGCTTCGATCCCAGCGCCAGCCGATTCAAAGACTGAGGCCGCGGGGAGAAGGATCCTTCTCCCCGGGGCCTCAGTCTTTCAATGGGCTGGTGCCGGGATCGCTTCGATCCCGGCACCAGCCCATTCAAAGACTGAGGTCGCAGGGGGAAGGAGGGCTCCTTCTCCCCGCGGCCTCGGCCCTTCGCCCTATAAGGCGCACTCACTTCCCCACGCACGTTTTGGGGAAGAAAAAGTGCATGTTATAGGGCGAAAAATACGGTATACATTATGCAAGCTTGCTAAATTTGCATTATTTCACTTATTAGAAAAAGCATACGTTTTTAGTATTAAATTTGGGGATTGCTTGGCCAGGAGCTTTGTAGAACACTGAAGTCCTGTCACCAAATCTTGAACATTTTTCTAAGGTTTCACAAGTATAGCCCTCATAGTTTGAAACTTGTTTTTTTAGCAAAAAGGGCCTACGATCTTGCATAAAACACATTTTTAATAGTCTCTAGAAGCAGAACTTTTGTGTCTAACATCACATTGGAACCTTGGATGTTCACAGAATTGCTTACTTGCAGCTGTACCTTTTTCTTTAGGTCAAATGTGGTAGCTGTAACACTCCCAAACCTGGATTTTTTGATTTTGAAGGAAAGCAGAAATGGTAAGTGAAGAACCCTTCCTTTTGATATGGAATTGTGTTTTTTTGCAAATCCATTCGATTTTCTTTTCATGGTGGTGTACAATTAATTTAATTTGTGTTAATTATTGAAGGATTCCTAGGGTCAATATGTTCAATTATATTTTGGGGTCCCCACTCATTTTTTTTAAAAACATAAATGTTCCGAATCTCCATTAAGATAATAGTTAATGTTTAACTAGTTCTTCATTTCATAAAGTGAAGAATGCCTTGGGAAAATGAAAACTTTCCCCTTTAACTGCCTGATAATGATGTCTGTTATATATGAAGGAACTCTGCATAAACTTTGTTCATTTAGGTCAGGGGTAGGCAACCTTTCCCCTTTAAGGGCCGAGGGACTTCAGCTCCCAGAAGCCTCAGCCATGTTGGCCAATAGTCCCATGTTGGCCAATAGCTCCTGGGATCCTGGGAGCTGAAGTCCCTCGGCCCTTAAAGGGGAAAGGTTGCCTACCCCTGATTTAGGTCATGTAATGTTTCCAGCCCTGTTTAGGCAGATTCAGGGATTGTTCCTCTCCATTCCTCAAAATGTTTTGGAAGCTTCCCTGTGCTATGTCCTGCAGGTTCACACTATGGAGCATTTATAGATTAAGGGAGTATCCAAAAACTCATTGACCATGCATGTGTGGATATCTGTTTTACATTCTGAACTGGAGAAGAACCTCTTGTGAAAATGGTGCTTTGGTCAAGACATCAAATTGCTTCTTAAGCTCTCCTACTTTAAAGAGTAGTTTAGGAGGTTTTCATAAGACTTTCATCTGTGAAACTGTCTTGGATGTCTGCTTGATCACATTGGTAGTTTTTTCCACGACATCTTAGAATTGAAATTTCACTAGCTAGATGGCAGTAGGAATTAAATAAAAAGAATTGTTTGCTCCGTGCTTCTTATCTTTCCCCTTTGTTGTAAGAGAAATAAATTTAGGCTGAAATCATACACCAGTTCAAACCTAAACAGAAGCATGATGGTGCACAATTTGCATGTAATTAACTCATTAAGGATGCAACATTAATTTTTAAAAAAACACCCCAAAACCTCGGAGCCCAAGAGAAGTTTGGTACTACATGTTAGTTTCTACTGAGTAGTGATTGTTCTTCCTTCCCATTCAGGGAAGCTTGGAAAGCACTGGGCGATACAAGTACTGAGCAGGCAATGAGAGACTATGTTGCTACTGTGAAGAAACTGGACCCCACTTGGAATCCACAGGTACATTAAAAAAGTTATTTTATTGTATTAAATTCAGTATTTTGCTATAAGGTGCTTCTTATAGTGATGGGAATCCCCTTCCTTCCCCAAAGCCCTCCGTGCTGCCCTGCATCCTGCTGTGGACGGTACAGGTGGTATAGGGTGGAAAAGGAATTGATGGAAGCATTCTATCAACTGAATGATGGTGTTGCATACCCATGGCATAGCCTGAGATGCTAAATCTATGACTCATCAGATGTTTTGTATTCCCATCACCCCTAATCATTGGCAGTGCTGGCTGTGGGAGCTGGGATATAGTAACATGTAGATGGCCATAGATTCTCCTCCCCTAATATACATAAGAAAGTTATCTCAGAATGTGTGAACACTTTAATTTGAAACCTAATTTTAATCCTAAAAATGAAGAAATGTATTTTTTTAAAGGTGTCCAAATACTTCTGATATTTGCAATTAATACAATTCTTGCCTATAAACCTTGCTCATTATTAATGTTCCACAGTGCTGTCCCCCACCCCCCAAATATAGAAGAGCATGAACAATTTGGGATTAGGCAAACTGAACATAGCTCAGCAGCCATATGCTATATCTTACCAGGAATTCAGCAACCATCTTGTATTTACCTTCTGTCAGGAAGGCTTGTCCTATACCTGGAGGGTTACTGCATATGACTTGTTCACTGTATTCTGTTTGGTGAATCACAGATTGTGAAGTCTTGGCCTGATAATAATTAAATTTGAAACTAGTAGAGGGCTGTCATTTTAGGAGTTAGGTAGCTAGGAAGTATGATACTGATTGGTTGTGGGGAATTAATTAGAGGAGGGAAGAGAGGGGAAAAAATCTTTCTTTAGCAATAGGATCAAACATTTTCCTTCCTCACTCTTCCAGATTCCTTTTGGAGAACTTCACCCGTTAGTAATTTCATGCCTCAAACTATCTTTAATGCCATCGTATGTTAATGTATATATGTATTTTACACACACACACACACACACACACAGAATTAGCCCTCGGTATCTGCATGGGGATCTGTTCCAGATTCCCATGCAGATACCAAAATCTGTGGATGCTCAAGTCACATTGTCCTCAATGGTGGCATGGCCACGTGGCTGCACCACCGTTGAGTACAATGGGACTTTGCCATCACAGCCTGCCTCATTGCTCGCACCATAGTGGGCAGCAAGGGGCTGCCTCCACTTCCTCTTCTTCTTCTCCCCTGCCACCTATGCCTCCTTCCTTCTCCATCCTCTTCCACCTCCTCTTTGCCTCACTGCCACTTCCTCCTCTTTCCTCTCCTCCTCCTCTACACCGTACAACATCTGCCTCCTCCAGCTTCCTCTTCCTCCTCTTCACTCTGCAGCCGCTTCCTCCTTCCTTTTCTTCACCTTGCTGCTGCTGCCTCCTCCTTCCTCTTCCTCTGCTGCCCCTCCCCATGGGCTTGCCATCTGCAGATGCTTGGATCTGCAGATGGCAAATCCACGGATATGGAGGGCCTACTGTAATATGATCATAAGCAGTGTTGGGACTACATAGAGTTTAATTTTCTAGGTTCTTCTAACTTCCATTGTGTTTTGGAAGTTATTAGCATATATATTGGACTATAGGTCGACCTGATGTATAAGTCAAGGGCAGGTTTGGGGGCCAAAATTATGGATTTTGATATGACTCGTGGATAAGCCAAGAGTAAAACTTAGGGGCATGTAACAAAGGATGTAAAGCAGTGGTCCCCAAACTATTTTGGGCTACCACCTCCTTTCCTTTTAGGCAGCAACTCTAGCACCCCCACCCAGTACATATTTTTTGATATTAGGTCTACTGTTCTCTGTGTAATCATGCTGGCCACATGAACATGGAATCATCTCTTATAATACTGGCTCCCTCGGCTTAGTAACAGAGATGAGCACCACCCCCTGTGGTTGGACATGACTAGACAATATTTATTGTCAAGGGAAAACCTTTATCTTTTCTACTGCAAAAGAACCAATCTTGGTTGTTGCTCCCTTTGCACCCAGTCACCTTGGGAGCAGCAAGCCAACAGCTGGCTGAGCAGTGACCAAGAAGTGTCTTGTTTGTGCCAGCCTTGTAGCTAAGGCTGGTACAGGTGGGAGGCTTCTTAGTTGCTATTTGACTGGTTGCTCCGTCAAAGTTCCCTAGGAGCAGCAATTGAGCAGCTGGCTGAGCAGCAACCAAGAAGCCTCTCACCCATGCCAGCCTTGCAGCAAAGGCCAGTGCGGACAAGAGATCTCTTGGTTGCTGCCCAGGCCAGCTGCTCAGTTGCTGCTCCCAGGGTGCCCAGGTACAAGGGAGCAGCTACTCCCAAGAATCCTTCATCAGGGCAGAGAAAAGCACTCCTGGTGTGTGTGTAGGGGTTTACAGAGGTCACAATGTTCTGGACTGGAGACTGGTATGGACTGGAAAGGGAAAGATTTTAACTGCAGGAGCTGCTCCAAGACAAAGGACTCTTTCTAATAATTGAGCACAGATACTTCTTCCCCAGAGACATTATTATTTATTGTATTTATACCCTGCTCTTTAGAAATAGTCTCAGAGTGGAATACATGTCTTCCCCACACAGCTTCAAGTGCCCACTCTCCACCAGAAAATTTGTTTCTTCTGCTACCTCTTTTCTCAGCCTGTCTGATAAAAGAAAGCTGGAACAGCAATGCAAGTCCAACCTGCTAGCCAAATCCCAGTGAAGCTCACAAAGCTTAAGCAGGGTCCCAAATTTGAAAGCTCCTTTTTGCTGCCAGTTCTCCCCTGCAATCCTGTGCTCTAATGCTTTGTTCCTGGGAGAGCAACAGTCTGTCCCAAAATGGTGCCATTCTGAGCCACAGAAGCAATGCCCTGTTCCCAAGCCTCGCAAGAGTTTCCTAACTGCCACTACAAGCAAAAGAGGACGGTAAGGAAATGAACTCACATGGGCAGGCAAAGGACGGGAGGCACCACCACACAAAATGATCAGTGAGGCTGCGTTGTGGTTTTAAGGGGGCCTAAAAAGAAGTTTCATACAACCCTCATCCCTACCATGGCCCACAAATTATGCAGTCGAGTTTCCCTCATTGTCTTTCCTGCACACCAATGTTTTGATTTAAGGCCCCCCTGCTGCCCCCTTCTTCCCTCACTGCCCCCCTCACCAGGGGGTGTACCCCCACTTTGGAAATCACTGATGTAAAGGGTAAGAATAGAAAACAATGCCAAATAACTTATAAAATTCTGGCAGACATGAATGTTTGTGCTTACTCTAAAGGCTAGATGGATAAGGAAGAGTTAAAGCACAGTATTTACATTGATCCATGGATACTTGATCCAGGTTTTTTGTGTCAATTTATTGACTAACATTTTTAGATTTATACATCAGTATATACAGTATGTTGAATAATACTGGTTAAAGGTCCTTGAGGACCCTCCACATAGAGTTGCCCTAGTTTCTTTCTGGTAGGAAATGCTGTGGAGGGAAGGCTTACCAAGGTGGGTAGGAGAGACTGGATTGTTGAATATAATTTTTGACCTAGGAATATTGTATACTATCTTATACCAAGGTAGGCCATTTTTTTCATTGAGCTCATATTTCGTTGACATTAACTAGAAGCAACTCTTGAATTTCAGGCAGGCTTCTTTCCTAGCTCTACCACAAGGTGCTTTAGATTTAACCTCAAGTCTTTTGAACACAGAATAGGTGCTCCACCACTCAGCTGTGACCAGCTGAAAATTGTAGATGCCTGGTGTTATGTCTTGCTGTGCAGTCTTAGAAGATGTAGGGTTGCTGTGTTGACTTTTCTCAATCAAGCAGTATTCTCTCAGTCCCTGTCTGCACTATGAGAATAATGCTGAAGTGCTTGTAGGCTTTTTGTAATGATCATAGATAAGTATATAAAGTTACTGTTGTAAAAACATCATTGGGAAGGCCTGATGTGCAATTGCTCTCTTCATTATTTCTTGTGGGATAGTGTGCTTTGTTGTTCAGTTTCATCATCTCTGGATGGAAGAAGATACTCAGGACATTACAGTATTTCCTGCCAGAAGAGAAGCCACACAAATGTACTTGTTTGATCATTGAAGTTTTTACACGCTCAGCTCCCCAATCCCTTTCCCCAGTATGACTCCTCAAACTTTTGGGAGATAATTACGGTAGAGTAGAGCAGAGTGGATGTGAGTAGAATTGAGGCCAATGGCCTGCTTGAAGTGATCTGTTACTAATGGTTGGATATGAACAGTTGACACATTTTAGAACGGTTGAGACATTTTAGAGTAAGTAGAAACATTAAAATAACAAGACATACAAGAGTTTCTTGCAATGTTGAGAAAAATCTTCAAACAAACCCACGTGGAAAGAGCTTCAAGAATGTTTTACATGTTTTGTTTTTCATGTTTATTTTATGTTTCTCACCTCCTGGAATATCAACTCTGGAATGTGTCAGCCAGTTATATACAACTGTTAAAGTCTTCTTATCTGTCTTAAGTGCCAGGCCTTTGATTGTGCTTGCTGTAATTCTAGCAGGGAGTTTCAAAGCACTTCACATAGGGCAGACATTTTAAACAGTGGTGCTTTATTATGGGATATAGTTGGTCCATCTGCAGATTGAACTATCTATGGCTTGAAAATATTCAAAGGGAAATTCCAAAAAGCAAACCTTGATTTTTCCATTTTATATAAGGGAAACCGCTTTACTATGCACTTGTTATATAATGAGACTTGAGCACTGACAGGTTTTGGTATTCTTGGGGGGAGGGGTCCTAGAACCAAACCGCAGTGAATACCAAGGCTCCACTATATATTTCCAAATGTTATGAAGATATGCAATTTAACTACATTGAAGTTTATATGTAAGAACTCAAGAGACATTGCCATGTTAGGCTGGAATAGCAGTATTCAAAGGGATGTTTTTTTCACTCAGTTACTTATAAGCTTTCATACACTTGGTGTATTTCCTTAGATGCATGGAGGAAATAGACCAAGTCTATGAAAACTTATGTTACAATTTTTTTCACTCAGTTTCAAAGGTGCTACAAAAGATCCTTTTGCATACTGATATTGTAAGAGCATCAGTACTTGTTTTGTTTGCCCATTTTCTTCATAGTTAACTGTCTTCCTTCCTTCCTTCCTTCCTTCCTTCCTTCCTTCCTTCCTTCTGTAATTCCAAATAAAATCATTGAAAATGTTGTTATGTCTCAGGTTGTTGTCAAAATTGAATAGGAAATACTAGTAAACTGTAAGCCAGGGATAGGAAGGTTTTCTGCTCATGGACATAGCCATCTGTGGCAGTGATTCTGTGATTGTCTCCAACATCAGTGCAGCCAGAATTACTCTGTTTTTTCTCCATCCCACATCTGCCATAATCCATTTCTAGTTAGTCAGGAATGGGGCATTGACCATACTATTTGATGCCGTGGCCCAATAGTAAAGATGTTCTTGTGTACCTCTGACTAATCTGAGTGAAAGTAAGTCAGGTCTTTGAAGAAACACTAACCAGTGGAAATGCTGGTGCTTGCTTATAGCTGAACTATCTCCTCTTCGTAGTTAGAGCAAAGCAGAATTGGAGTTCCTCTTTTGAACTCCACTGGGAAATAAGATCAACTTCCAGGATAGGTGAGGATAATGAAGCAGAAAGGCATTTGGCTTGGTAAATCAGAGACTTAGGGCCTTTGCAGACTGGCAGAAATAATGCACATTAAATTGAGGCACTGCCCTGGCTCAGTGCTAGGGAATCATGGGAACTGTATTTTATTGTGGCACCAGAGCTCTCTGACAGAGAAGGCTCAATGTCCCAGAAAAAAATACAATTCCCATGACTCCCTAGCACTGAGCCAGGGCAGTGCCTCAATTTAATGTGCACTATTTCTGGCAGTCTGCAAAGGCCACAAAAACCCATATGCTGAAATGAAATGAGAGATGCCCTGTCTTTGTAATAGTTTTCCTTCCCTTTTCAAAGATCTGTAATGACTCGCAATTTTGGAGGAGAAAAATGCAACTGCATTGGATTGGGAAGGCACCTTTAAGAACCTGTGTACATACAAATTAGTAAGAAGTTGCCAGGCAAACCTGCCCTGTTCAACTTTTGTAATCAATGTTTTTACTTCTGTCTTTTCAGATTATTGTAACCCTCATTGAATCCCTTTGTCGGAAAAAGGCAGGATATAAATCTTTGAAATAAATTAAATAAATAATTAGTACATAGATAAGTGTTGCAGGTCCTGTTTTTTGGCAAGGTGTATATGGCAACCCTACTTGGGAATTTGTCCAGAGAAAATGACAACAAAAGCAAGAGATGTTTTATATTGCTCTGCTTTACTATTATGAAGTGTTAGTGTATTTAAGTTTTGATTCTCAGTTTGCTGGTTTATTGTGCTTTGCTTCTGATTAAAGAAAAAAGCATTGTGCAATATGACCTGACAATGCTTGGACAGCATCTTAAGAGATAAGGTTTAAGTGTGCCTTTTGCTTTTAATCTTCTGATATGGTTGCTGAGCCATCTGGCAGACTTGAAGCCAAAGAATTAAAAAAATGGAAGATAGAAATGACAAAAGGGCATTTAATCCTCCATGGAAGAAGGGTTGTTTTGTTTTTCTAAGAAGTAGTGGTGGTGCGGAAATGAAATGTATGCAATATAGAGACCCACTTTTAACTTTGCCTCTGCTTACAATTGGCTTCCCCTCCACCATGGCCAAGATGCATCTTAGCTTAAAATGTCCACTATTACTTTGCTTTGTGCCTACCTGTCACAGGTTTCATTTTCCTTGCAGTTTACAATTGTAAACTAACTAAGTCCTTGGGCCACAAGAGGGAGCTCTCACTCCACTAGTGAAGAAAACATTCATTTGTCATAGTCCTTTGATAGCAATCATCACTTTAAAATTTTGATTCAGAAATTTGGCTGGATCCTAGTAATACAGGGTGTTAAAACAGTCTTTTCACCAAATAAAAAGTTTTGATGGAAATCAGCTTGTTTTCTCTTAGTCTTCTGAGAATGCTGAGAATGTAACCACTGCTTTGGTTGATCTGGCTAAAGGTCTGTCTAGTCCAGGGGTAGGCAACCTTTTTGAGCCGGGGGCCGGGTTGCTGTCCCTCAGACAATTGGGGGGGGGGGCAAAGCACCAAAAATAAATAAATACATAAATACATAAAAATAAAAATATTTTAAAAATAAAAATAAAAAAAATGCATGCACACTCTCTCAGCCCCAGAAAAGCCATGGCAAAACCCCTGTGGAGATTTTGCCAAGAAAACCCCAAGAACAAGTAGTAACAACAATAATCAATATCATCATGGCGGGCGGCGGCGGCAGCAGGACAGACCTGGGGCCGGTCCAAAGGCCTCAGGGGGCCGCATCCGGCCCCCCGAGGCCTTAGATTGCCTGCCCCTGGTCTAGTCCAACATCTGTTTTCCAAAGCAGCCAGTTGGCTGGCCTCAAAAACCTCACAAGCAATATGTGATGTTCATGGCTTCAGTATATTGCCTCTGCATATTCAAGTGCTATTCATCACTTATGGCCTACTTGTGAGTTTCTAGAGGCACTTTTCTGGCCACTGTGTTGGCTTAGAACAGGGGTGGAATTTATGGTGTTTTTTTGGTTTCAAAGTCCCAGCAGCCTTAACCTATATAGCAAATGATGAAGAATGTTTAGTGTTACAATTCAACAACATCTGGAGGTTGCATGGTTCTTACTGGCTTATATGGAACTTTTCTGCCTGCCCCTCCAAAATTTACACAATTGATAGTTTAGTTTTACTGTTTTCACAGCTTCTTGTTTTGTGTGGGGCTGCTTTTCTACTTTTTCTAGATTGTAAAAATATATTACTGGATTAGCTTTGTACAGGTAGGATATATCTTTAGTTAATTGCTGCTGTGCATTTGATAGTTCTGTTAGTACATTTCTGTTTTAATGGGAGATTTTTAAAAAGTGCTATCAGTTTCAAGTAAAACACACATGGCTGTGAATTAGTAGTTCATGGTGCTAAGGAGGGGAACATTGAGAGCATCCAGTGTATTCCTAAAAACTAGACAGACCTGGAAGAAAGTAAAGTGGAGATGAAAATTCATTTAATTCAACAGAAAGTAGGCCTGGAATATAAATTTTCTGTTGTGAAAGATTTCCTTTCCCTGTAGATTAGCCTCTAGAGGGCAGTGCTTAATCAAATGGTCAACTAGCAATTTCACACAATTTAAGACCAAAAGTATGTTGCTGTTGAAATGTTCAAAATTTGAGAGATAAATAATTTCATAATTTTCTTCAACTTAATCTGTGAAATGGAAAAATTAATATTGAAGAAATCAGGTTCTTACCATTAACTATGGCTTTCCTTGCTGATAACACTTGTCCGTCATGTTGCATTTATAGTATCTGAATAGCAAGAAATGTTCATGGGTAAATATTATTATCTTATTTATTTCATTTTTATTTATGTTATACCTTTCTTGCCAACAAATGGCACTCAGGGTAGGTGTACATTGAGTTAATTCAATTCACAATGCCTCCCAAACAAATCCCCCTATCCAAGTATTGTAATAGTCTTAGGCTGTTACATCTTGGCTGCCTTGAAAAGCCTTAAATACAAGATCAGTCTTAAATGCAAGATCAGCTTCACAGACTGCCATCATGGTGTCAGCTGATCTTTTCATTTAGAAACATTTTCAGTTTGCTCCTATTTCTTAAAATAATTTTAAACCTAATATAACATGTATAGTTAAATCTATGGTCATATCCTAATTTAAACAAATTAAAATGCATACTATACTGTACTTCAGTTCTCAAATACTCAGATATTTATGTCTTTACAATTATATGTTGAGTTAAGAACTGCATGTTAAGATTTGGAGATATCAAAGTTTTTATAGAAAGGTCAACCTTAACTTTCAGTATTAAATGTATAAAAGGTAAATGCAATTTCTCTGAAATGAAACATCAGCATTAGAGGGGACTCTGCTACTGGAAGACATTAAGTAGATACAGTATATTAAGAAAACTGTGGTTTACAAGCAAAACCATAGACCACATGTTTTTTTAGTTTGGTCATGCAAACAGATGCCACCTTGTTAATCTGTCCAGTGAGCCATCAACCACAGTCAAGAGAAGAAATAGAGAGGTTTGGTCAGGATTATCTGAGGTTGGGAGCAGAACAAAGGAAAAATATGTTAGGTCATGGCCTAATTTAATCTATGGCTTCTTTTATATCCTGCCCTGTATCTTTATTTTGTAACAACATGAATGACTTCAGTAATGATAATCATTTGTAAAACAAAGTAACTCTTCCCAATTTGTACTCTTTTTTAACCTAAAAGGTTGTTTATATTCTTTAAAAGCAAACAACAATTACCTTCACAGTGTAAATTGTCGCCTTGGCATGTTAGATGACATATTCTCTTAATTTGAAGCAGGAATATGATACACTCTTAAAAATTTGATAGGATAAATCTTAATGCACATTTTAACTTTTTGATGTTTTTGTGATCTGTCTGGCCAATTGTATAAATTACTCTGAAATGAGGCTTTTGTTTATTTATTTTATTTAAACTGCTTAATTTTTTAAAATCTCCATGTGATTACACTATTGTGTACAAGCTACAATATTCAGAGAAGTTTGTTTTTTTGTGTGCCTTCAAGTCATTTCTGACTTATGGTAACCCTAAGGCAAACCTACTATGGGGCTTTCTTGAATTATGTTTAAATGACTAATGATAGATTTTAATAAAATCTGTGCCAAGAATTTGTCCTTGTCTTTCATTAATAGATTGATATGTGTATGGTTTTCTCACTATTCGTTCACATTGTATGGTGCTGCAACCCTAGGACTTAATGCAGCTTGATTTAAAAGAGGAGAGGAGCTTACACAGAAACGAACCTTTCCCTCAAAAGTTCCTGAATGCACTTTCGAGAATTTTGCCCTGTGATTCAGAACTCAAAAATGCATGAAAATAATTTTACTAAGAGAAAGAGTGCAAAAAAATTCTTTATCTCAGGGCAATGATACTCAGTATTTGGTCTTTCAGATGTTCTGGACTTCCAGAAGCCCACGTCAATATAGTTACTGGGCAGGGGAGCTGGGATGCTCAGTCCATAACGTCTAAAGGACCAGAGACTGTGTTAGAGGAAACAATGCACATATAATTGGAAAAGAATAGGCGCATGAAGATAAGTGCAAACAAACAAAAACCCAGCAGTTTTAAAATGACTGCTGTTTTATTCTTCTGTGCCACTAAATTTGAGAGGCAAAATCAGTGACATGATTACAGATATGAAGGACAGAAAAATCTGGAAAAAATCCAGGAAAAAATCCAGAAGCTTTCAAAGCCTCTTTCCCCCAGAAAAGAACTGGAAAATTGGGAAAAAATGAATTATGGAATATTTTATTTTAGAATGATAAATAAAATGTTCAAGACAATGTGTTCAATATTTGCCCCTCCAAAATTATTTATAAAAATGATGTAACCAGCAGATTTTTGTATATGGTATGTACAGTATCAGATCATTGCTGTCCCTGGTCTTGGTTTCCTATTCTCACTTCTTTTTGTGAATCTGATTTTTTTTAAATATCAGCTTGACAGAATGTGAACTGGAGGAGACAAAACAATTTTCTTTGTTTTGCTAATGTTGATAGTTTCCTCTGTTTTTATTGTTTTTTGTCTGATAACTGGCAAAACCTAACTACCTCTGATTCTGCAGGTTATTTCCTTTCTGTATAAACTGTGTCCAAGGTATGTCCTTAATGCTGATTCATTATAATTATCAATGGCAGTTCACTTATCAATTAAAGTTGATAATTGAATAAAATTTTAAATTGTAGGTATTACCAGAATGTTTGTTTCAATTTTGTATGAATAAGCATCTAGCAATTCCCCTTTATAAAGAATATGCTGTATTAGTTTCCTTGTAGGCACTTCTCATTCTGGAAAGTAAAATTGGAACATATATCGTGTGCCACAGTGTATTGTAACTGCAGTATTTTCTTCTTTCTTTTACCCTCAGTAGGCTGAATAATTTTGACAAGTGGTAGGCATTTTTCCTCTGCCACAATTACAAATTGCCATAAAACCAAGAAAGTCCAAAAGCACTGTTCAGCTGTTTCTAGATCTTTTTGAATCCCAAATATATTGAGAAAAGAATGAAGTGAGTTTATATAATATGTTTTGTATATGCATTGCATGCATTTATAGGCTGTTTGTTTTTTCCCTTTGATTTTATGTCTTTTAAAATTTATGGACTCTTACCTTTTATTTACGACATGGCAGTTGTCTTCAGTGAAGCAGTTGATTGAAATAAAATATTGTCAAAAAAGCTCATGAAGTTTCAACTGACATGCTTGTGGGTGTGGGTGGGTGTTTGTTTTTCTAAGGGACACAATGTAGAACCTTTCCTAAATTATCATTCTTTACTCTTGTTACTAGTTTACATTGATTTGATTTTAAACTTCTTCTGCATTCAGAGCATTTTTTGTTATAGTTATCGTATTATTGTCATCTTCATTCCACCTTTTCCCCTGTTTGGGGCTCAAGGCAAGTTCCAATATTTATACATTTATGAAAAACTTTAGCTTTAAAAATAACCAAAATCAAACGACTTTCAACTCCTTAAAATGCTGTTGTTCAGAAAAAATCTTCCTTATTTTCATGTACCACTTTCGTGTTCATATTTTGGAGGTAAGGCTCCCTTGGGCCTCAAACAGATGGGTTAAAAGTGCTGCTGTTAGGCCTCGTTGGGCGCGTGGTGTTTACACGATGCGCTCCCTGAACACAAGTGGAAGCTGTGCCGAGCCTGCCCCAACTCAGAAGAGCTGGACCAAAATGGAGCAGAAAAAATCAGATCCTTTTTGGTGGCCTGGTTCAGGACTGTGGCAGCAGCCCAGATCAGGATTGGGCACATGCGGTTGCTGCGGTCCCGGCTTGAATGGTGGCAGCACGATCTTAGTGCATATCTTTTGGGCCGTCTGTTTGAGGCCTCTAAGGCATGAATGCATGTTATGTTTTCTCTGATAATTAAACTGTATTCTTAAAGCAGAAAAAAGATACTGCAGCATTGGAGGGAAAACTCCAATAAAAGCTCTCATTGTAGCCCCTCCAGGAAATAAAACCAGTTGCAGAAAGCTCCCCCTAAGACAGTGGTTCTCAAATAGTGGGGCGGGCCCCCCAGGGGGGGCGCGAGGCTCCATAAAGGGGGGCCCGTTACGGCTGGAGAGAGGGAGATTGTCCCAGCACAGCCCCAGTAGCTCTATCCTGATTGGCCAAACCCGCCCATGTGATCACGTGGGGGGGCGCGAAATGTTTTCTTCTTTCCTAGGGGGGGCGTGACAGAAAATAATGGAGAAACACTGCCCTAAGACCTGCTGTGAGGTTTTAAGGATTTGCATATTTTGGGTGGAGAAGTGTTGCCATCAACTAAATCCTGCTGCTTTTATGATGAGGTTTTTATTTTGAAGAGTTTTTTGAGGTTTTTATATTGAGCCTTTCATTTACTATCAGGAACCAGGAAAAGAGGAAGATCTCATTGCATATGGATTGAAGAAGCCATGCCCCTAAGATTGCAAGACCTGAGCCAGACTTATTATAAGTGAACACTGACTTGACAGCAAATAACAACAGCAGTGTAAAAGTTTGGGAGTGGTTGATAGAAAAAGCTGAGTTTTTTAACCCTCTTTAGTAGTAGTATTTCCTAATAACAGAACAGGATTTGTGTTGAGTTACTGACCCCATCCTTGCCCTATGAGAATGAATACCGCTGTTCAGTTATGTGTTAACTTTCAAGAAAAGTCTCTTTAAATTCATGATTTAGTGACATTTAATCATCTAAAAATTTAAAAGTTATAAATAAACAATCCATTTTTAAAATCATAGCTTTAGATTTGATGTTGTAAACTGTGGGGAAAAGGCACCACAAGAGAACTAGTTACAGTTATTGGAAGCTGTTTGGACATCCAGATTAACATGAATAAAAGGAGGAGGGTAGCACACGTTTGTACGTGGATTCATTCTGTTCACCTCTCACAAAGCTGAATAAAAACAAATAGGAAATCTCTTCTTTATAATTCTTCTATTTTTATCAAGATGCACATTTGATCCATCAAATTGAGTGCAGTGCCCTATGTGTCTACTTTGATCTACTAGGTATTTTTTAAAGTACCATGAAGGCAAAAGCAAAAGAAGTTTGCAAAGCTCCTTGACATTCATCTTGTAGTTCAAGCTAAACTGTATTAGGTGTGGTAGGTCACTATTCAGTAATGAAATTCATTTCTCCAGTAGGGGTAACTGTCTTATAGGATTTTTGTGAGGATAAACCTGCCTGTCTGTGTGTCTGTCTGTCTTCTGGCCTACCTGTGTGTGTGGGAGAAGGAGTAGAAGCAGCAGCAGCATGAATGCTTCCTCAAATTCCTTGGAGGAAGAACTGGATAAAAAAGGGTTGTTGTTTTTTTATCATGCTCTAGGATGACAAGAAACCAAATGTAGAGTAGGAATAGCCATGATTCTTGAGGTTCAGTATACTATTTTCTGTCTTCTGTATGTAGAACAACTGCTATATTTTATGTTGCTAGTAAACTACTGTGAATCCTTACGTAGCCAGAGTGTCATCCATGGAAAAGAGGGAAATACTAGTGGATCAAATTTACAGGACAAAGAAAAAAGGTGGAGGAGCTCAATAAAACTGTGCTCAATAAGACTTGCTCAATAAGACAGTGTTTTCTTGCAGTATGGGGAGGGCATCTTTGCAATGGGTGCACTTCAAAAGGCAGGATTTGTTGGGTCTGAATTTGCAAAAACAAAAATCTCTGGACCACTTCAGATGCCAACTTACAGTGCAGTCTGAGGACAACACACTCAGATGCAGTTCAGTATAGCAGAGTACAGAAGCAACAGCCCAGATAAAGGTATTGGCAGTACACTGAACACATTCCACACTTAACAAATAAACTCACAGACATACGTAGTTGCTATCTTCCAAGTCCTTGGAGTTTCTTTATCTTGAGTTGCAATATGTAACAATATTTACAAACTCTCCTCACTGACGTACATCAACTTTACCATCTGTTGTAACTCAGTGTACAGCTTTAAACTCCACAATCTAAAAGCCACCAACCCACAATCTCCAACCACTCCAACCCACATTTGACCTGTCTCCCAGTACATTTATATACTGTGATGGCCGTGTGTCATCATCCTGTGCCTGACAACATGTTGCAACCTTTTTCAGTAAGTTGCATCTTGCCATGTGCTCTGACTCAACAATTTTAGGGCAGTCTCACAGAATATGATGCATCCTGTCAGTCAAAATATTTTCTTCACAGTTTAAGGCAGGGGCCGGCAACCTACGGCCCCCGGGCCGGTTCCGGCCCAGGTCGCCGGACTTACCGGCCCAGGCGGACCCCTGCCGCTGCCGCGGCCACGTGTTTGAGCCTCTGTGCGGCCGCGCGCACCACAGCTGCCATTTTGATTTCCAAAATGGCGGCCGCGACTCATTTGCGCATGTGCAGTACTCCTGCGCATGCGCAAATGCGTCACGGCTGCCATTTTGGAAATCAAAATGGCGGCCGCGCCGCGGTGGTGGCAGCGCGTGGGGGGCGCTGCGGGGTGTGTGCGCATGCGCATGAGCGCACACGCCGCCATTTCCCCCCCCCTCGGCCTGGCGGAGAGGAGGACTTCGGGGGACCGGCCCAGGACTCAAAAAGGTTGCCTACCCATGGTTTAAGGGAATATTATTCCAGCAAGGTTGTCCATTAGTCAGTCATCTTCCTCCACCCGACATGGGAGAGCTAGTATTTTTGTCCAGTTCCATCCTGCTTTGCACTGAGCAGGATAGGGCTGAAGCTCCATTTCAGTGTCAGGATGAAATGTAGAAGATCTATAGGTTTGAAATTAGAGTTTATTTATTTATTTATTTATTTATTTTGCCCCAGCACTTCTCCACAATACCTGCTTTGGTTTAGCATTGGAGAGAGATAGACTGAGACCTCAGTCCCCTTGGACAAGGACTCCAGGAAGATGTGGGTGATTTCAGAATGGCCCTCATGGAGTGTTCCCCCTCAACAAGCTGATTTTTCCTGGATAGGGGATTTGACACTGCTTTTGTACAGGCAGTTGCTAGTATAAGTGGCAGAGGCTTGCAACACTTCGCTTAGTGGAGCTGAGGATGTGAACACAGTGGTGAGTTCTTTTGCTTTCCTATTGCCCTTCATTACTGAAGGAAAATCCTTTGAGCTCTGCCACTGGGTTTTGTTAATTGCTCACAGGCTGTGGAAGCTGAGAAGCTGGGAGACAGGCAGTTGAACAGTGACAGCTTTGGCAGTGGCACAGCATGAAGATAGGTCAGATGTGCTCAAGGAGTGCAGTAGATGCAAAAACACTGGCATGTGCCCAGTGGAGATGATTCTGCCCAAAAGCATTTTGTATCATAGACACTCATGGAGGAGCCATTCTTCTGAGTATTTAGTATCATTTGGGGCATGTGTAGAAAGAGGACCTTTTAGAAAGGGATCCATCCTCTGATCTCTCACAAGGCCAAAAGGAAATGCAAACATGCCTCCACTGCCCTCTGGGCATTAGGATTACTTGTGTCTGCCTCCCCACTTCACTTGGACAGAGAAGTGAGAAGGCTTTTTAGAACAAACTACATTGTGCTTGGTTTGCTGCAGAGGAATTTCCTGTCCTTTTAAAGAAAGTTGAAAATGCTTTGAATTTGGCTTCTGTGGAACAAAATGCTGATGAAGGTGCAGAGAACGTACCAGAAATCAGCTTTATGGTTAAACAGGATTGTTCTGCTTTCTTTCCTGAGATTATTGCTGAAGCAATGGAAGGAGAGTGGGCACAAACAAGTGGTGCCAAATCTGCCCTCATTTAAAGAGTACCAAATGGCTAATCCCAACAGTCTTTATAACTGTTTAGTGATCTTGCATTCTAGGCCCATTTCTGGGTGTTGGGGTGTGTGTGTGTATGATCTGGACATATGACTCCCTCTTTAGAAACACTGCTTTTTCATTTCATTTCAATTCTTTCTTTTTTCTGGTAGATCCTGTTTTCCTTGATCTCAGTGTGTCTTGTAAAATATTGCTATAGTAATAGTCCCACACATGCTTGGCTACTATGAAAGCGTGTGTGGTATGGTGGTGGCATCACTCAGACTCTGATCTCAGTGGATGACTTTGAACTAGACATTATCTCAGTCTAAGCTGCTTTGAAACATTGGGAGGATAAAGTGTGTATTTTGGTAAGAACCATATATGTTGACCTCAGCTTCTTGGAGGAGAACCGAATAAAAATTGCGTAAAATAATGTTAGGAAAATAAGCTCCAAAAATAGGTTGCTTGGGCCTAAAGGAAAGGAAAATATATTTTGTGGGGTGTAATACATAAGGAAGGAAAGCAGGCTTTCACAAAACACATAATATTGATATGGAGGAAAGGTGTATGTAAGTTGTTGAGTTTTTTTTTTAAAATGGGGCTGTTTTTCAAAGTAATAGCTGATGTAGTGATCTGGAATTTCAGCATTTTGGATAGCTTCTTCTCAAATGAACACTTTGTAGGAAATGTATGATTCCACATTGCTTTTGAAAACATTCCAGGTAATGGTTCTTGCCTAGTCCCTTGGTATGGCTGTTCATTGGAGCCAGGTCGGATTGCTGAGAACAGACTATTAAAGAAGATGTTTCTGACAGACACTAATAGAGTCTATGCCTGAGCTACAGTTTCTTTCATAAGAAGTGAATTCACAGAAGGGAATCTAATAGGGAAGCGGCCCTCTGAACATATTTATTTATTTCTTGTTTAGATGTATACTGACCTCTCATTCTGTAAAAAGTACCAAGGACATGGAGATGTATGCACATTTTAATGAAGGGGGAGGATTTTATGAAGAAAGCTTAACAATGTCTGGATATTATAGTGGGCAATGCTGCTTTTATGTGTTCAGACTGTGATAGTATGAGGCTCAGTGCTGTTATTTACAGATTAAAAATGTTTGGAATGGTACTTAATTTGCTCTTCTTACACACCTCATTAGCTGTCTTGTCGAAGGGACACCCTTTATTGTTGTGTCCACTGCCTTTTAACAAAGGAAATATGTACCCTTGTATTCCAGCATTTTTGAAGACTGTGGTGCTGGATCACCTGACTTCAAAGGTAGAACTTCCTCTCTCACTTTCCTTTCCAGTGGCTTCAGCTACTGTAAAGAGAGGTAGCAGTAATTATGGTACACACAATTATCCAACTTCAGACCTCCATTCAGGTGTATAATTTTGACTGTCCAGCACAATTAGCAGCTGACCATGTTTGTTCCTCAAGAAGAAGTAGAACATGACCTTTACAAATAGCAGTCTACTTCTTCAGATATTTTTAGGAATGATTAAATTAATAAATTAAATAACAGATTTTTAAAAATTCTTGAAACAGTATTTCATTTATGTTTTTCCTGAATTTTTATTTGCACTCTCTATATGTGTCTGCAGCAAATTTCTTTGAATACTTTAGGGAACATTGGGATCTCGTATCTAAGTCATACTTTAGAAGGGATCCAAAGGATCTGTTTTCCCAACCCGCCGCCAGTGCATTAATCCATAGGTAAAATATCCTTGCTAAATCCAACCTCTGCTTAGAAATCTCCAGCAAAGGACAGTCCACCACTCTTCAAGGTAGCCCTCCAGGCCCACTTTTATACATAACATAGCCAGAAGAGGACTGCATTGTACAGTGTTATGCAATAGCTTTTAGTTTATTTAATGTGTGTGTGTGTGTGTGTGTTCTATGCTTGATCAGTCAGCACAGAGGTAGTTTTCACCGAACAGCATCAGTAAGAACCAAAGGAATTCCAAGAAGAAGAAAAAGATATATAGAGGCTTTTTTAATAAACAGGGAACCCAAACATAAAGGTGCCTCCCCCTGCATTAACAGGTTTTCTTCTGTTTTAAGATATGTGGGGACCTCTGCCAGAAGGGAGAATAAAGTTTTTTGCTGCTCTCTGCCTAGACCAGGAAGAAGTCTTCATTCTCATGAAGAGTGTGGTTCAACATAAACCAAATTTTTCAGTGTTTTTGCTTTTTCGATTTAGTAAGACTCTTTTTAGAATTCCAGAAAAAAAAATCTTTTTTCTCAGCCTTTTAGTTGATTTAAGAACATTAGAGCCATGCTGTATAATTTATTTATTTATTTATTTGATTTCTATCCCGCCTTTCTCTCTGAAGGGACCTGAGGCGGCTCACAAATAAAATCTAAAAGCATATTACAATAAAACAATTTAAGATATCATCTAAGAACAGTATAAAATACCGACATTAAAACCACACTAAAACAATGGTATCCACCATATATAACAAACACCCAAGCCACCCCATGATTATACATCAAACGCCTGCATGAATAAAGCCATTTTTGCTTGCCGACAAAAGGCATGTCATAGTGAATTTGCACCCAGAGCAGAAAATGTCACAGATGCTGCATTGGAGAACAAAGGTGAAAGGTAACCTGAATTCAAAAGATGCCATGATGAGTGTGCAAAATTGAGAGATGCTGAATCATAGGAAGATGATGACACCTTAGCAGGAAGCAGTGTCATGAAGCTTCAATACTGCAAAGTCATGATACACATGTGACAGGAAACTATGTGACATGCTGGCTGGGGGTTGGACCAAAATCGCAAGCAGAGAGTGTGTATATAAGGGAGGATCTGCCACTGTACAAAAAACTTGGTGAATATCGGATGGTGGCTGAGCATTATGTCAGTTTGTGTAATCTATTGCTGTAAAGTACTTGTAAATATTGCAACCAAGATTGAAGCCTCTTCAAAAGAACTCAGCTGTTGTGAGTGAAACTCTCTGGGAGAAGGAGGATTACTACACCCTGCACCACTTCCAGAGGTTCCTGTGGCGTTTGGTTCTTGGCAGCCAGTCTTCTGTTTGCATGGACTTTGGGTCTCACACGCGCCAACAAGGCAAGCAAAGAGGGGGCCAGCATTGCTTCTCATGGAAGGGCATTCCAGAGGGCGGCAGCAGCCACTGAGAAGGCTCTCTCTCGTGTCTTCATCAGATGAGCCTGTGATGGTGGCGGGACCGAGAGAAAACCTTCCCTGGAACTAACTATTCAGGAACTAACTAGTCCAACCTTGTTTTCACACCACAGACAACCAGTTGCCTGTGGGAATCCCTCTAAGGACCAAAACAGACCGGCAGTAAGCGCCAGCTTCCCAGCAGCATGGGGGCATGGCATTCAGATGGCGCACAGCCCCATGTTGCCAGGAAGCCACATGGCTGACTGCACTGCGTCGGTGCGGCGCTTATGCACACCGTGCCGCAGGAGTGCCAAAAAACTGTTGTGGCAGTGGAAAGGGCATTGTTTTTCATGCACAAAAGGAGCAGCATTTTGCTGCTTCTTTTTGCACCAGAAAAACGTTGGATTGGGGCTGCGACATGCGGTTGCCATGGCCTCAATCCAGCGATCAAGGGGCCAGCATCAAGCCGCCCCTATACAACCGTCTGTTTTGGCCCTATGTGCAACTGTAACTTTCATCTTGTGCTTTCTAGTGACTGATACATACTGGCATTTTACTTCTGATAGTAGGATTGACTTATAGGCATCCTGACTAATAGCCATTGATGGAGGCCCATCTATGAATTTATTCAGTCTTTTAAAGCCATCCAAATGGAGAACTGCTGCATCTTGTGGCAGTGAATTCCATACTTTAACTGTGCACTGTGTAGTTAGTTTGGTCTGTGCTTGCTTACTTTTATCTTTTGGTGGATGACTTTGGGTTCTTGGACAGTTTAATACATCTCTGTCATGTCTTCCCCTGCTTGCCATTCTCCCTAAACTAAATTATCCCAAACGTTGCAATCTGCTCTAATACATGAGTTGCTCTAGCCCTTTGATCATTTTTGTTGTCCTTTTCTGCACCTTTCCCCCTCTACAATATCCTTTTTAGGTGTGAGGACCAAAACTGGACACAGTATTCCAGATGTGGTTATACCATGGATTACTGTGAAGCACTCCATGTGGGACTCCCTTTGAAAAGTGCTCTGAAAATTCAGTTTGCCCAAAGATCTGCAGCCAGGTTGTTAAATGAAGCTAGCTACAGGGAGCACACAACTCCCTTGTTTCAATAGCTCCATTGGCTGTTCTATTTCCGGCCACAATTTGTAGTGCTGGTTTTGACCTATATGGCTTGGATCCAGGTTATTTGAAGGGCCATATCTCCTTTATGTTCCCATTTGAGCATGAACATTGTCTGGAGAGATCGTCCACACCACCTTCTCAGGCTCATTTGGTAAGAATAAGGGCAAGGGGTTTCTTAGTGGCTGCTCCCAGTCTCTGGATTTTCTCCCTGCAGACTCCAGGATGGCCCCATCCCTGCTGTCCTTTCGATGGCAGGAAAAAACATTTTTATGCCATCAGGCTTTTTCCAAACTGATGAGGGTTGGGCTTTTAAATGCTGTGCAATTCAGATGTCAAGATTTATATACAGTTTTTAATACATTTTAATATTTTTAATGTGTAATGTTTTTAAGTTTTAAAATTGTTTGTTTTTAAAACTATGTATTTAATCTTTTTAATGCTTTTGTATTATTTATTTGTACTGGCTTAAACTTTTGGTAGCTGCCTTTAGTCCCTATATCAAGAAAAAGGTGGGATACAAATAAATTAATAAAATAATAATAATCATTTGTGTCAAGACAGTCAAGTCAGTCAAGCCTTTATTACATTTAACAAACCATAAGGTAAAATAATAATAGTATAGTAATTTAAAGAACCCAACCAAAACATTCCAACAATTATATATAGCTTACTCTGGTTTCTTTTCAGATAGTGTAATTTGTATAAAGACAGTATGGTATTGGCAGTGTTATTTCTCATTCCTTTACTAATTATGCTCAACTCACAATGCCCAACTTAAAGCAGCTACATACATGTTGGATTTATCTTGGTAGAGATATCAATCATAGATCCCAGATCCTTTTGTCACTTGAATTCAGGTTATGTCCCCTCAGTGTGTATGTGAAGTTGCCCCAGTATAATCACTTTAACTTGTTTTCATTCAATTTTCATATACCATTTTAAAGGACATTCTGCCAATTTAAAGATATGTTTTTGGACCTCTTTACAATCTCTTTTTGTTCTCACTCCCCTAAATAATTTAGTATCATCAGAAAAAATGATGACTTCACTTTATATCCCTAATTCTAGATTTTGCATCACAAGATTCTCTTTGCCTCAGGTTTGTAGATACATAGATTTTTCATTTTCTTTTGAGCATCTTTTGTCTTCAGTCCTGTACCTTTCTCCACATCTTTTGTTGTTAAAATGTGGAGTGGCATGATAAAAATATTAAGAGACATTAATAGGCACTTTTGCATTCATTTATTAGGGTCTTACATATTTCCCTCCTTTCCTTGATGTATTAATATTACTTATTAATTCTTATTTTTACTAACTCGGTTTGGTAATATTTCATTTATTATTTCATCATTGCTTTAATAATAGTCAGATTGTTACCTGCTTTAGTTAACATTGGTAGTGGTTGTTAATGTTGTTAAATAGATTAATACAATGTTGTTTAAGCGTGTGTAATATTTTTGGAATTTACTACATGATTGCATGCTTAGAAAGCAATGTATATAATATGCAAATCATGCTGCTGTGATTTTGAGGAATGTAGTGTCAAAGCTCTAGTTTTTTAAACTTGTTTTAAAAGAAAATATTAAGCTAAAATTGTGTGTGCGTGTGCACGCACACCTTCAAAATGTCTACCAATTTAAGACAACCCCATGAATTTCATAGGGTTTTCTTGTTGTGAGCCTTCAAGTCATTTCCAACTTATATCAAGCCTAAGGCGATTCTATCACATGGTTTTCTTGGCAAGATTTGTTCTGAAGGGGTTTGCCATTGTCTTCCTCTGAGATGAGAGAATATGACTTGTGCAGGGTCACCCAGTGGGTTTCCATGATTGAGCAGGGATTTGAACCCTGGAGGAAAATCAATTTATTCAAAATCTGGTGCTGAGTGCCGTATTTTTCGCCTTATAAGATGCACTTTTTCTTCCCCAAAACGCGGGCGGGGAAGTTGGTGCGCCTTATAAGGCGAAGGAGGCCGCAGCCGGGAGGAGGCCTCCTCCCGGCCGCGATCTCAGTTGTTCAATCGGCGGCTGCTGGGATCGATCCCAGCAGCAGCCCATTGAATTGAAGCCGCGGCCGGGAGGAAGCTTCGTTCCAGCCGTGGCCTCAGTTTTCAAATGGGCTGGTGCTGGGATCGGAGCGATCCCAGCACCGGCCCATTTAAAAACTGAGGCCGCGGCCAGGAGGAGGCATCCTCCCGGCCGCGGCCTCAGTTGTTCAATTGGCTGTGTCATGAACCGAGGTTCTCTGTTGTTCTTTTGATCCAGAGAGAAATCTAGCCACCCTAGACTATAGGACTTTCAACAAAGACACATAGGAAACCAGATCTGGGTTTAGACACTTTGCATGTAACATTTATTGAAACACAGAAACAGATACACCTGAAACAATTATTTCTAATATCAGATACTCAATATAACAACCACCTTAAGTATCAAGAGCTCTTTTTAATTCACTCACACATTCACACACATTCATACTCACGATCCTTCACTGGAAGTTGATCAAGCCTCCAAGAAGGGTGGATGGCCCTGTTGCCGCGGATCAAGGAACCATAAGGTGAAGTGGGAGAAGTACTGCCTTTTATACCCTTTTTTCTCTTCTTTCTTGGAATAAACATGTTCTGCTCACCATGGGTTCAGAACAGTCCAGTTCTTTGCACAAGTTTCAGTACATTCTGTGTGTGCCGGATCTCACTCGGCCATATCAACATCATTCATATTCGACAGATTGTATTGTCCTGGTTATGCTTGGTCAGCATCTCCGCTTCCGAGGCCAAGTTTCTCCCATTCCTCGCTTCCACCATCCAAGTTCCTCCTTCAATAGTGCTTTGCACAGCATCCATTTTATTTGGTTCTTTCAGGGCCTTGTCACTCCAGGAACCCATTCACCTTCCACATACTCAGCCATTCTCTCACATATTCCCCCTCTTGATACTTAATTAGTTCATAATTGAGTATCACCAATAATTATAAACAATCATGTCCCTTTTAATTATATTCATTTAATTAATTATATAATCAACTGAAATCATCAATGATCTCTGAAAATCATATATTACACACACTATAATGGATTAAAATTCAAAAGCATCTACTTTCTTTTGGGGTATTATTGACATAATACTATGTTGGCACAAGCGGATAAAAAGTGGGAAACAACAACCTATTATACCAATCATAACCACTATCATAACTATTATGTAAATAATTTCCTTTATCCAAACAGCTGAAGGCCACAAATCACTCAACCATCCAAAGAAAGACCAACCTCTTTTTGTTTCATAAACATCATGCTGAATCATTTGTCTTAATTTTTCCATTTCATCCTCTATTGATCTGTTCAAATTGTGAAATTTTACCACACATTGGTTTCCTATCATGTTACAAAATCCTCCTTTCGCAGCCAACAAATAATCCAAAGCTAAACTTTTTTGCATTACCATTTGGCTCAGTTCTGCAACATGCGTACAATCTCCCTGGTAGCATTTATTGATTTTTCCAGTCTGCATGTAAGTCCCAATATGCTCCTATGATTTTCCTGAGCGACAATCCCTGGATATGCTTCTAGAGTTAATGCTCCAAATATAGCCCCTGCTGCTACTATGCTCCCCAAAGTGTCTGAGTATTGGACTTCATCTGAACACGCTGGTCCCAAAAGCCTGTCATAAATTTCCCGCTTATGACTAGTCTATGGAGACTCGGACTTATATACTTGGACTGGAAAAGTCAAATATCCCACTCCCACACATTGATAGTTGCCTGGATGGATATTAGAAAAACATAGGTTTGGATCTCGTAATTGCCACCCAGAGCATATACTACCCATACTTTGTCCTAATCCCAAGATAACACTTCCATTTATATGCAACATTGGATATTCTGGATACATCTCATTCCATTCAGTTTGCTGTAAATCCTTGGGTACATAACTCTGATTGTGGGTTCCATACAAATAAAATTTATCCCTACAATAAGTATAACTTCTCAGATTCATAAAAAAAGTCTTCATGTTTTCTGTAATCCCTCAATTTGTTATTCCAAGTCCCTTTGTTGTTACAACAAAACACATTCCTGCTGTGGTAGTTCTGTAACTCATTCTTCGGAATCGGGTAGCATTTAGCTTCTCTGGTGAAGAAAATATTGTGGGAAGACCCACAGCTGATTTCAATAAACCCAATAAGATGACTTCGGGGTCTTCAATTAAAGCAGGCAAAAAGGACATATGCCCTACTGATTGTGGATGTGTATAAACTAAAATTACATCTTTTCCATGGTATTCAAACATATGCTCGGCATGTAATCTAATCCAATATCCCTGCACCTCCTCCCACATCAGAATACCCAAAATGATGACCTTTATCCTCCACCCCCTTATTTTCTGGGATGGCTCCATTTTACATATAGCTTTCCTTTATTTCCTGGGGGATCTTTAATCCATCGCAACTGGAACTACTTTGAGTGCTGGTGATCCCAATTAATATACCACCTTAAATTTTCCCCTTCAATTATATATATATAAAAACTGGGTATCTTCTTGTTAGTGCAACAGCCTGCAAAATATAAATATATGTGTTAGTTCCTAGAAGGACTAGGTCCGATTTTCCTTGTGGAGACCCTCTCATCCATTCGTCTGGTGTAATTTGTTTCTGCATATATATAAAAAAACATATAATGAGACATATTTGTTATTAATCAACTTTATACAATTGTATCTGATTATGGTGGACCCATTAAGATTTTCCTTCTTTTTCAGTCAAGTAACTGGTGGGCCATATCCCCTTCCATTTGGGTCTCAAGGCACGTTCTTTAAGACCCAAATGAAGATATAACACTTGAGTTCCAATTGGTATCATTTTTACCTTATTTAAACAATTGATCTATATATACATTGCCTTGCTGTTGCTATTCTAATTTGTTCTCTTTTTTCTTATCTTGATGGGCCTTAAGCCAAGCAAATTTTACTTTTGGTAACCTTTGCATAAGAGTCCAAATCCGCTTCCATTGACTAAGATATTTCAAGCCCTTGCTACCTACATTTTTAAACCCATCTTTTCTCCAAAATTGAAGAAATCTTGTACATTCAATATATACATATTCACTGTCCATGACAATTATAGACTCTTCATCCTCCCCCTCTTGTTCTTTTAATAGTAAAAGAACATCTATAACTGCCTGGATTTCCGGCTTTTATAATATCTATTTTATCACATTCATGTGAATCTCCCTCCCTTAAAATTGTTATCATCAAGTCTGGCTGGTTTAATTCGGCTGGTTTATGATCTCAAAATCAATCCCTTTTGGATTCAATTTAACTATCTATTTTTGGCAGTACTAAGAGAGGGGGCTTTTTCTTATAAATTATATTTCAAAACTTTATAACTGGACTGTATTTTAGTATAACTCTGCTGACATTGTTTCCTGAGTCCATCCTTTTTCTAAGTTTACTTTGAATCCTATATCTCTTATAAAGCTCTAAAACCCTAAAACCTAAAAGTAAAGGCAAACTGGGGTTCACTTTTCTCAGCTAAGGGAAGGGCAAAGAAACAATTATCCAAATATATCACAAAATAATATTGTGCTTCTGTTAATACCCTCCCCATCATTTCCATAATATTACCAAGTGTAGGTGCCATGAGGGGTGTACCTTGGTTTATTTCCTTAAAATGTGCAACTAGTCTCCAGGATTTCTTATCACTCTTTTTAATTGGTCATAAAGGTGACTTATATAGACTTACAGTCTTTTTTATTATCCCCAGCTATTCTAATGCTTTTGTAGTTTCTGATATTTCCTTCCTCTTTAATCAGTTGCCACCACAAATTTTCTACTATTGCCAGTTTTTTTTTTTAATTTTTTTCTCCAATGCTGCCATACTCCTGGCTTTATTTATGTCTTTGTCTTTTTGTCTGGTTCTGTATTCTCTTGTCTTCCTGTGGTGGGGCACTAGGGTTTTCACTAATTTTTCTCTTTTTCCCCCTTCTCTGCTAGTTGTCTCAGACACTCAGTACTTATTCTATCTAGTTTATCCATATCCCACCCAAGTTCTCTCAATTTTCTCCACAAAAGTACTCTCTCTGTGGGGTTGGGTTTTCCTTTTTCTTTGGTTTTTATTCCCTTAGGCACCCATTTTGAGGTGACTTGTTTTACTCCTGCTTTCATGGAGACCTGTGCTTTCTTCATGGTCCCAACACCTTGTTTTCTTAAGCTAGCAAATAATTCTTGTAACTTTTTCCAACTTGGTCTTATATCATCCTGTTCAAGCATGGCCATGATTAAAGCCATATTTGATTTCCATTCTGGATTTAATCCTTCAAAGGGAGCCATGAAAACACTAGGCTCAACCTCCATTAGTTCAGATATTGATTTGGACTTTCCTAATATTTCTGTTACCTTTTTGTTTCTCCTAATTTAAAAAGTCCTGCTAAATACATTCCCATATGTACTCTATTCCAAAATACTACTGGGTCTTCAGTTGGACCCTGTTCCATGTTTATTACTTCCCTTTTTGCAACACCACTTCCCTGGTTTAAAACAATCTTGTAAAGCTGGTCCTATGTCACTCTCCTTGACTCTGGTTATATAGGGCTGCATACCCGGCATCTGTCTAAACAATCGACATGTCTCGTCCCAGGTCATATCATTGTCTTCAACAGCCTTCCAAAATTTTAATAGCCCATTCTATCTTTCTATTCCCTGGCTGTCCTAGAGACTCTGTTAGTTCCCTCATTTCTCCTGCTGACATGGGCTCATCTGTGATAGAGTGTTTTATCTTTTCTCTTTCTCTTGTATATTTGTTAACTGTAACCATACTAGTATCTGCTCTATCTCCTCCCTCCTCTTCTTCCACGATTTCATACGTGGAGGTTCTTTTCTTTGTTGCTTTTATTCTGGGGTTGTTGTGGCAGTTAATACCGTGGGGTCGTTTCTGTTGTCTAGCTCCTGATTCCCCTAAAGGACTACAATCAGGGTTGTCAGGGCAAGTTCCTTCCTCACAACAATCATAGTCATCCCCTAAACTGTAGTAAACTTTTGCAGATCTCTTTCCTTGTTTACTCTTCCCCACTAGAACTTCTTTTAAATCTTAAATGTTTCTTTGGCAGAACAGAGCTACAGCTTTAAATAGTTTCTCCTCACTTTTTCTCATATCCTTATTTAACTGTTCCTTAAAATACTGCACCGATTTTTTTCATGCTTTCTCAGTTTTCTTATTAGTTACTATATTTCTATGCAAATGTATCCTCCAATCTCCTACCTTTTCTCCACAATCATCTGTTAAAGGAGCTTCCAATACACTCCCCTCTACAGAACAGAAAGGGTTTCCATAAACGAGTCCATTTCCTCCCCGTTTCCCTTTTTGTTCTTTCCTTTCCCAAATAGAGCCATATTTCCTTCTGACTCTAAATTCAGTTTAAGCAGAGGCGTCCCTCTGTTTTCCACTCTCCTACCTTAACCCCATCAAAATGCTCCAGAAACCTTCACACATTTCCCCTGACTATGTCCTTCATCAGGAAGTGTCAAGGATCTTGGAACAAGTGACAAGCAAAAAGGTAAAGAGAGACCAAATTTGGCTTTTCAATCACAAATCAATTCCCAGTGTCTCTTATTTACTCATCCTTCACCAAGGCAAAACTAAATCTCTCTTGGATCCTGCCGACTACGCCATTTATGTCATGAACCGAGGTTCTCTGTTGTTCTTTTGATCCAGAGAGAAATCTAGCCACCCTAGACTATAGGACTTTCAACAAAGACACATAGGAAACCAGATCTGGGTTTAGACACTTTGCATGTAACATTTATTGAAACACAGAAACAGATACACCTGAAACAATTATTTCTAATATCAGATACTCAATATAACAACCACCTTAAGTATCAAGAGCTCTTTTTAATTCACTCACACATTCACACACATTCATACTCACGATCCTTCACTGGAAGTTGATCAAGCCTCCAAGAAGGGTGGATGGCCCTGTTGCCGCGGATCAAGGAACCATAAGGTGAAGTGGGAGAAGTACTGCCTTTTATACCCTTTTTTCTCTTCTTTCTTGGAATAAACATGTTCTGCTCACCATGGGTTCAGAACAGTCCAGTTCTTTGCACAAGTTTCAGTACATTCTGTGTGTGCCGGATCTCACTCGGCCATATCAACATCATTCATATTCGACAGATTGTATTGTCCTGGTTATGCTTGGTCAGCATCTCCGCTTCCGAGGCCAAGTTTCTCCCATTCCTCGCTTCCACCATCCAAGTTCCTCCTTCAATAGTGCTTTGCACAGCATCCATTTTATTTGGTTCTTTCAGGGCCTTGTCACTCCAGGAACCCATTCACCTTCCACATACTCAGCCATTCTCTCACAGCTGCTGCTGGGATCGATCCCAGCAGCAGCCCATCGAATTGAAGCCGCGGCCGGAATGAGGCCTCGTTCCAGCCATGGCCTCAGTTTTCAAATGGGCCGGTGCTGGGATCGGAGCGATCCCAGCACCGGCCCATTTAAAAACTGAGGCCGCGGCCGGGAGGAGGCCTCGTTCCAGCCGTGGCCTCAGTTTTTAAATGGGCTGGTGCTGGGATCGGAGCGATCCCTGCACCGGCCCATTGAACTGAAGCCGCGGCACGAACGAGGCCTCGTTCCAGCCGTGGCCTCAGTTTTTAAATGGGCTGGTGCTGGGATCGGAGCGATACCAGCACCGGCCCATTTAAAAACTGAGGCCACGGCCAGGAGGAGTCCTCCTCCTGGCCGCGGCCTCAGTTGTTCAATGGGCTGCTGCTGGGATCGATCCCAGCAGCAGCCCATTGAACTGAAGCCGCGACCGGAATGAGGCCGCGGCCGGGAGGAGGCCTCCTCCCGGCCGCGGCCTCAGTTTTTAAATGGGCTGGTGCTGGGATCGGAGCGATCCCAGCACCGGCCCATTAAACAACTGAGGCCGTGGCTGGGAGGAGGCCTCCTCCCGGCTGCGGCCTCAGTTGTTCAATGGGCTGGTGCTGGGATCGGAGAAGTCCTCCGATCCCAGTAGCAGCCCATTGAACAACCAGCTGCGGCTAAAGGGAGGAATCTTTTTTCCTTGATTTTCCTCCTTTAAAATTGGTTGCGTCTTATATGTCGGAGCGTCTTATATGGTGAAAAATACTGTATATTGTGGACAGCCACAAAGACAAACAAATGAGACCTAGAATAGATCAAGCTGGAAATCTCCCTGGAAACCAAGGTGATAAAGTTGAAATTGTCGTACTTTGGTACTTTGGTCATGTCATGAGAAGGAATGACTCATTGGAAAAGACAATAATGGTAGGAAAGGTGAAGGGGTGTAGAAAGAGAGGAAGACCACATTCTAGATCGATGGACTCTATTAAGGAGCTCACAGGTATTAATTTACAGCAGAGGTCGGCGAGTTCCCCTTACCTGGGGCCAGCCCGGGGATCCCCGGGTCTTCCGTGGGCTAATGGTGTGTGTGTGTGGGAAATGGCGGCGCGCGTGCGGCCCCTGCCGCTGCGTGTTGTGACCGCCATTTTTTTTCCAAAATGGTGGGTGCGACTTGTTTGCACATGCACAGTACTCCTGCGCATGTGCAAATGTGCTGCGGCCGCCATTTTGGAAAACAAAATGGTGGCCGCGGTGCGCGCGGTGGGAGGCGGTCCAAAGACCTCGGGGGGTTGGACCCGGCCCGCGGGCCGTAGGTTGACGACCCCTGATTTACAGGATCTAAGCAGAGCAGTGGAAGATAGGGATGTCTCATCCACAGGGTCTCCATGAGTCGGGATTGACTTGAGGGCAGTTAACAACAAGAACAACTTGCAGTGTCCAACATTTGAGCCACTACACTACGTTGGGTCTCAGGGTTTTGTTACATAAAGAATATTCAGAGGTGGGTTTGCCAGTTCTTTCCTCTGAAATATAACTGACAGCACCTGGTATTTATTGGCTCTCTCCTATCCAAGTACTAACCAGGGCTGACCCTGCTTAGTTTCCAAGATTAGATGGGCTCTGTTGCTTTTATGTTATTTAGGCCCAGCAATTTATTAAACTCTCTTTTCCGCTCCTAGTATGGGGTGGAGAATGAGAAAGCTAAATGCTCTCAGCTTAAATTTCCAAAAACCTCTGGAAGTATCTGCTGAGGGCAGAAAAAACAAAGATGTGCTACCTTGGATCACTGATGGGAGATAGTAAGGCTTCCCTTTCCTGGCTTGTAAGGGCTAGGGCTTCAGAGGTTTGAACTGAGGAACAGGACCCGCAGCCACAAGTGCAGAGGCTCCACTGTCTTGATGCAAAGAATTTGCTGCATATCTAATAAAATTTGGTCTTTTGGCATGTAATTAGAAAAAAAAATCCTCTGTATTTAAAACATCAGCAAATGCAGACATTAGGTAGAAAGTACCTAGACTCTGTAAAAATATGCTTCACTTTCATCACTAAATTTGTCTTCCTTTTTGTAATGCTTTGCATGATACAGCCATCCTTTTCAGATACTCTATTGTTCAATTATGATTTGATTGTAATTCTTTTGCAGCTTATAATTGTGTTTGAGTTGCTGCCTTTTTAAAAGAAAAGATTGAACTAAATTTGCCAGGGAGGCATTGGACAGTGTATTTAATGTGTCTGTCATTATATGTTAACCTCTCATCTGGGAAACAAGGCACCTCTTTTGTGCTCAACAACAATTTAAAAATATATTTCTTGACATCATGTATAAAGGAATAAGGGGGGTAAAGGCAGAAGTGAATTAATGATGTTAACAAATACCACTCCCTGTATTTTTATTCCATTTCGAATACAGCTTTCAAAATTGTAGCCCTCTAGAGCACCATTGCCAGTGACAGATACTCACAATCTTATTGTACCCTGATTCAAGCTACACTGTGAAGGAAATACTTTAGTGAGGCAGAAATGAGAATGTTTGGTTATCCTTGTTTTTGAACAAATATGTCCCTAGTTCCTGATCAGGTTTTTTCCCCTTTTCTTCTTATTTACTTCTTTCAATAGTGAAGGAATCAAGGAAGATTTCTCAGGTCTGTGGAGTTCGAGTGAATTCTGACATTCACAGTGGAGGCACAAACGCATATTTATGATAGTGAATATGGTAATAGAGATTGTCCATATGGTAATATTGGATTTGGATGACTACATTAATGCTCACTCAAGACCAGACAGAGGTTGTCTTCATGGTGTCTGTGACACACAATTGGGTAATCCCACATAGTACATCTTCAGAACCTTTTAGCCTAGCTAGGCAGGAATTCCATTTGAAAGCCTTGTATGAACAACCCTTAAAACCTTCTCAGCCACCAATGGCAACAGTCTCTGCCCTGCCTTGGGTGGCATTCCTCTTGAAAATGGCTGATTGAAACTGAGATATCAATGAAACCAAAACAAAAACATAAATCTGTTGCTTTGGGTTTCAAGTGTTGGTATCCTGTCTACAGTTTTGAGAGTTACTCTGGAATGTGCATCTTCCCATTAAGAAGTTCCAGCAAAGGTGACTTCGGGACATAGATATTTTCAATGAGACATTCCTCAGACTCCTGGTTGTTTTTTACTACTTGAATTTTGAAACACTTGAGAGAAAGGAAGAAGCATAAAAAGAGGAAGCATTCTAAGCATTCTGATGCACCAAAGGAGCAAAGACCTTTTGAGCTGCAAGGTCTAGATCCATGGCACAGGCTGCATCAACAATTGTACACAACTCTTCCCTACAGAATCTCTGCACATTGTGCAGGTACAGGTTGATTCAGCATTTGAAGGCAAAATTGCAGAGTCACCACAACAAGTATGTTAACTTCCTCCTGTGCATTGTGCTGCTAGATCCCAAACGTTGACGCAGTCACCTGGAAGTCCAGTGAAGATTTCTCCTTCATTGTGTCAAGACATTGTTCACTATTCCATGACCTACTCTCAGTCACCTGCTCTTGACTATCATTGATTTTATCACATTGATCCAGGCATGAATTCAGGGATGATGCTCAATACCATGAGTCTAGATACCATCACAGTTGCCAGCACTGATCTGTGTAAGACAGGCATTATTTGCCATACTATCTTCCATCTTGAGGTGACTTTTATGACAGACATCAGAGTCCTTACTTTGTAAATTCCAGTTACCTCTATGATATTCCTTCTAATCATAATTCCTTATTATCATATTGTCTATGAACATGTTGAACAATGTCTTCCATCACCTCTTTGTTCTTTTATTCTCCAGTCCGCCTCTGTTTCACATGTGTATCATGTGACTACCATACCTTCTACTGTCAGATCCAGCTCCCAACAACAATGGGTTCAAGACTTAGCAGTGCACTGGCTTTAGGTATCCATGCAGGAGACATCACTAGAAGGTCCTCCACCTGCCCCTCTGTGATGTCAATTGCTTATCTAGAAACCTCTTCCTATGACAATATAGTGTTCACACTCACCACCTCAATTCGATGCTGTCTCCGACACCACCTCTTTGGATAGCCCTACCTCTCAATCATATTTGTGATGCCTGGTTGAGCATGCGTCATCCTCTCCTATTGATGACGTAAGAGCATTTTCTGCACAAATATTGAGGATGGGAAATGATCTTAAATTGTAGGTTAAACAGCAAGAGGTCGAAACCAGCAATCCAGTCTACCGAAGAATCCAGATGAAATTTCCTGCACTGGCTTTGATCCCCTTCTTACCCTCTCTGCTGAAGATATTGAGATTGAGCTGTTCTTGTTCAGCTTCATCCACAATTCCTGCCAAATCTTTGAAAATAGAAGTTTGTACCAAATTACGGTTTAAGACACTGCTTAGGTCATGGAACATCCGAAATCAAACTTGATAGTTCAGTTGAGGCATCACAGACTAGATCCCTGCAAAAATCCATATCCATGCCAACTGAGAGGGAAGTATGCAAGTTAGATGGCTAAAAAGTTGTACTCATCCTTTTCTTTAGGACTTCGTATCACAGACTGTGGCCTACATGGAAGCTTATCAGCAGAACCTATGGTAAAGCATCCTCCCCCTGCTCAATTAGCTTCCAGACAAAGAGGAGCACCTAGCCAAGGTGAGGCTTCCTTCCTGCTTGCCATATTGCTGATTGTTCAGCTAAAGTCTTGGGAGGAGCTGTGGTATTGACATGTCAAGCCTGGCTGTGATTTTCTGGCCTTTTCTCCCAAGCCAAGGCCATGATCAAGGACATGCCATTTGACGAATTTGGTGTTTACAACAAGGACACAGGTGAAAAGCTCGAACTCACCACAAAAATCCATGGAAGCATGGCATGCCTTTTTCACTCTCAATCTTATTCCTGGCCTCATTTTGGGTGCAGTGGTTATCCTCTGGTCAGAGATGCTCCTTCAGCCCAACCTATACACGAACCTGTTCCTCTAATGTCAATCCATCAAGTATTCTCCCAGTGTTTCATTGTCAACAAGAAGGATGGGGGTCTTCATCCCATTCTGGACCTCAGAGATGTCAGTGCCTACATTCCACTCAGGTGCTACAGGATTACCCTCTTGTCCATCCTTCACAACATGATAATGCATTACCTGAACAAGCAGGGAGAAAGGAAGAAAAATCTTATTATCTGCTGCCTTCCTTGCAGAATTCTGCTCTTTTTCACTCTAGAATGTAAATAGAATACCTGAAAATATTGTTGAGGAGAGATTCAAGAAATTGCCATAATGGCAAGAGAACCAAAATGCTTACAAAACAGAATGATTTAGAACTTCATTTACATGCCCAGCATTGAATGGTGTGTAGACGCTGGATGGGAGATAATAAAAACAAGCAAAACCTTTTCCTGGATTACAAGAGACCACAGCCTTATTGGTTACAGCCATATAGCATTGTCATGGCATAGGGAGTAAATCCAGCCATAAGACGATTTGCTTGCTATCTGAAGAGATCTCACCCTGACCCTGCCTTCTGGGAAAGGGACCATTGGAATGAGAGAGTATGGGATACCCAATGGGCACAAGTTCATTCTTGTGCAACTAATGGTGACGTAGGTACAACTGCCTTCAAGTGGGACATGTCCCTAGCCCCCTTCATCCCCAGTTCCCTTAAGTCAGTAGTTGCCAACATTTGGTCCTCCATTTATTTTGGACTTCAGTTCCCAGAAGCCCCAGCCAACTTGGCCAACAGTCAGGAATTATGGAAGCTGAAATCCAAATCATGTGGAGGACCAAAAGTTGGAAACCACTGCCTTAAGTGGTTCTCTATGATATGGAAGATGCACACAAGTACTGTCTGCAATGGAGAAGATGTACACAGTACAAAAATGACACAAGAGACAGGTAAAAAACTGCCCATCTCATTCCCAAACTATTGCAGCTGCAACCAGTACTGAAACTCATACAAGACCGAACTTGTTGAAGGAGGTTAACACAAAAAGAAGAGTTTGGCAAGGATAACTTCATTGACAGATGACTCCTTGCAATAAGATAGATGATGTATCAGCTGGTATTCATGTGTTTATGGGGGAAGGGGCGGGAATCATCCTTGGTGGACACTTGAAGACTTGGAATGGGGGGGCATGTTGAAGGGACCACCCCTTGACTTCCTTACGCATTCCTTGGCAATTTTTGCTGGGCATGTTCAAGTCGAGCCTGGCAGTTTGGAGGAAATACAGAAACTTTGGCTAAAAGGTTTGCTGCAGGCTAGCCTCAGTGGCCTTTCTAGGTATTGAGCTAAAAGTGGGGTGGAGGGTGGACTGAAATGAATGCAAATCGCAACTGTGTGGGGCAAGGTTTCATGAATCTGTTTTTTGGGGGTGGGAGTAGAAATGCCAGCAGCACTGTGCCCTCCCTCCTTTTTTATCACCAAAATTGGGATGAGGTTGGTTGTCCTGAAAGCGTTGCTGGCCATTATAGTTATGGTAGCAAGATAAACGGTGCCGAGTGTCAAAACAGCTGTTACTGTTGTGCATGAATTTACACTGAGCATGTTTGCCCTTGTGTTGCTTGAACATTCAGCAGAACTTCCTCCTTGCCACTCCATTTGGGTGCTTTCCTCTTTTCCCACATGACAGGATCAACTATGACAAGATAAAGCATGTTCAGGTGCTGTCTGGCCTTACTATGGAGACAGCTGTTTATGGAATTCCTCATTGTAATTAATGGTTGCTGTCTCTCTGGCCAAAATGTGAGCCCTTAACATATTCCTCAAGTGATCAATGAAGTGCCAGTCTTAGTTGGAGTAAGCAGGTTGAATTAGTCCTATAAAGATGATCCAAAAACATCCAAACAATGATATCCTTATTGGGCCAACCAAAATGCACAACTACATGTTGCAAGCTTTCGAAGTCAGACTGGCTTCTTCACCAGGCAAACAGAAGAAAAAATTGAAGATATTAGTCTTTGACCTGCATTTTCTGTTTCTGATCTCAGTTCAGATATTAGGGGATGACTGTCTGTAGGCTGGCTCCTCCCCTTTTGGCCATTCGGTCTCTGGAAAATTTTGCAAGCCAAGGAAATTTAATGTCTATCTGCAATCCAAAGAAGATATTTCCTTGGAATATAACACACTGGCCAAATGTTAAAGGGGACCTTCTCCTATTTCCCCTTTCATCCCACTTGCTAATCCAGTCTTTACACAGTACTCCTCCACCTCAGACTTTAGCAGACTAAAACATCAATTTTCTATCCATCCAGGATCCTTTCCTACATCTTGTGAGGAAGGTGACTATCTAGTGCAAGGGTAGGCAACCTTTCCCCTTTAAGGGCCAAGGGACTTCAGCTCCCAGAAGCCTCAGCCATGTTGGCCAATAGTCCCATGTTGGCCAATAGCTCCTGGGATTCTGGGAGCTGAAGTCCCTTGGCCCTTAAAGGGGAAAGGGTGCCTACTCCTGATCTAGTGTCCTTAATATCATTGATAGTGAAAGTGATGAGGGAAGCTCAGAGATTAGACTAGCTTCCCAAACCACCTTTGAACCTGATGTGGACCAGTTCCCCTTGCTGTTCTCCTCAGTGCCTATGTGTGCCTGGCTATCCTTCCATAATCTCCTGTCTCACTGCAAGGTTTCGCATCTGAGTAGGGCTTTCATGTATTCCCCAGCTATCTGAATCCTCACCAGAAGGATACTTTCCATTACTTCCAGTGCTTCATGCACTGTTTTTTCCTGGCCAGTTCACATTTTTTAAGGCGGACTATCTTACATCGGGGGGGGGGGGGGGAATCTTTTCCTATATCTTTCCTCGGTTGCCTACTTCTAGGCTCCCAAAACAGAAGGAACTGGAAACATCCTATGAATTAGATACAAATGAGAGACCAAAGGGGGTTGCAGACTGCCAGAAATAGTGCAAATTGAGTCCACTTTTAGGGTTAGGGTTAGTGTTAGGGAGTCATGGGAATTGTTTTTTTTTCCTGAGACATTGAGCCTTCTCTGTCAGAGAGCTCTGGTGCCACAATAAAATACAGTTCCCATGATTCCCTAACTCTAACCCTAACCCTAAAAGTGGACTCAATTTGCACTATTTCTGGCAGTCTGCAACCCCCCCAAGTCTCAGGACTTATAAAATAAAATTTTATGAGATTGGGGGATTATACATACTGAAACCCAGCCTAGAAATTGTTGTCTCAGAGTTTCCTTGGGGAACACTTAGTGTGCTAAGTATTTGATTTGGAAAATAATAATAAAGTACAATATGAGAAACTGTAGCTCAGTAGGAAGGCATCTGATGCTTCATGTACAGAAAGTTTCAGGTTTAGTCTTTGATATTTCCAATTAAAAGGATAAACTGACATTCGAGAAAGATGTTTTGGAGTAGAGCCACTATTCAGGGCAGACAGTGGCATGATTTTGTTTAATAGCCTGATGTCTTTGTTATAAGTTAGTCTTTCTCCTTTGTGAATGCGGAAGCATTTATATCTGTGAATGGATGATGAATGATTAATTGTTATTTAGTAACAAATGTGTATCTTGCTAATTATTCAGTTCCTTAATACAGCTAGGAACTTAATCAGATTGAATGAGAGGGAAGAAATGCTTCTGGAACTCTCAACTCTATTTTACTTCTTACTATAGATGAGTAATCAAGCAGACAATAGTGCAGTTCTTAATGTAGATATGGGAAGACATTACAACAAATTGCAAGTGTATAAGGTCTTGATTTTCTTGAAATGGCAAATAGGAGAATGTAGTTAAATATTTGCTTCTTTGCCTTTCAGCAAAAGTAGTTGACTTAAGTTAAGTGGCTAAGAGATGAGGTGACTGTAAGCAAGTAGTAATTCATTGTTTATAGTTTTAAGGCAGATACATATGTTCACTGTTCAAATAATTTCTACTAAAAACAGTTGGCTCTCTGTGTCCACAGATTCTTCATCCACAGATTCAATGTCCCACAGCTTGAAAATATTCAAAAAATATAAATTCCAAAAAGTAAACTTGCTTTTATACATAAGGTGTGTGTGTGTGTGTGTGTGGGTGGGTGGGTGGGTGCGTGCGCGCGCGCGCGCGCACACACTATGGATTTTAATATCCACAGGAGCATCCATGGATTTTAATATCCACAGGAGGTCCTGGAACCAAACCTCAATGGATACCAGGGGCTCACTGTATATGTAGAATTTCACTGATTCTACCTCTCTGCCTGTTTCCCATAACAAAGCAATAACCATGCTGAACTCTTTGAGGAGAAGTACTGGAGGAAGAGATTGCTAGAACAGATTCCCTGTGTCAGAACCATTCTTCTACTATTACTTTAAAATGCTACGGAAGGACTGTAGGCTTCATTTCATCCTGCATCTTGGGAGAGCTGTGATAGATTTAAAACATAAATAGTTCTGCTTAGAGAGTCTCTAGACTCACTGCAATTTTCTTCCCATTGTACAGGTTTATTGTCTTGAGTTCTGCTTTATGGGTTTTCTGTATTCACAAGTGGAAGATTGTTTGAGGGTCTCCTTTTTTGAGCCTTTCAACATGTTTTATAGAGGAAGGAGTGGTTTTAGTTGAATTTTGGGTGGTACAGGAGGCTGTGGGTAGAGATCAGTGGGGGTCTCAGCAGCCTCACTGGACCCCAAAAGGTCTCATGATTTCTCCTCCTGATCATAACAGAACTGGTCCATTTCATTCAGTGTAGAAATTATTCATGTCTTAAATCCACCCAGTTTATTTTCAACATTCCTCTAGCAGATTATTTTAGCAACAAATGCAGCATGTGGTTTAGCTTGCTTACTGGTCCCATTACAGTTCCAAGTTCAACCCACAAGGGTGGTGGCTGCATCTACAGTTGTGAATTGTGGTGTATTAATGATTGACTTATATAAAGCTACTACCTGGTCTCAACTGTCCATCTTTATAATACATTACTAATTGAATGGCAGGACCACAAAATATTCCTCATTCAGTCTTGCTATGGTGCTATTGACTCATTTAATTACCCATTTATATGAGTCACAGAGACGATGAAGAAGAAGAGGCTGTTTGCATGTTAGTGTGGTTCTTCAAGTGGTCACCCATGAACTCACACAACATACCCTCCTTCTTCACATTTGGCCTTTCTTGTGGTGGATTATGGAACTAAGGTGAGTAGCTTTGGTGCCTGTGGTCATGCACACCAACTGGGTTATTATTCAATGTTACCTATCTCTAGAGGGATCCATGTGAAGCTCTCTGTAGGTGCTGGACTCATCTGTGTGAGTTTACAAGTGACCACTTGACTACTGGGTACAAGTAAGTTATCTCTCTGATTCCTAATTGATTAACAGTAACAGTTACAAAAAGACTGCCCTCTTCTTACCCACCCTTAAAAATTATATTGGTGAAATGAAAATAACTTAATGTGAACAGAAGTGGATTTGTGTGTGAAAGGATTGTGAGTGCCATTCAAAAGAACCCCCTGGGCTCAGAATCCTTTCATTCTAAATATGCTTTTGCAGTAGGCACTGGTTTGTGGATCTCAAAAGTTTTGTTGTTGTTGTTGTTGTTGTTGTTGTTGTGGCAGGAGTTTATCTTGAATACTGCACTAAAGTCTGTATCAAAAATGGAAAAAATGTTATTCTTATGTTTGTTCTTTCAGATAACAGAAAAAAAGGGAAAGGAAGGAAAGGCTGGGTTTGGAGGCCCAGTTGTCAGCTCATTGTATCAAGAAGAAACCATCAGGTGAATCTGAGTGATATTTTTATGGCTTAATTTTCATTTAGCTTTTATTTAGAACATCAACACGTATGGTGGTGCCTTTCCAACCAGATAATAAATGACAGGAAAGAACTTTCTAGGCCTGTAATTGTTTAAATCAATAGCTGTCTGTATTGCTGCCAGGTACTAATTTTTCCCTAGTGTGGAAAATTTGGGTTGGGTCTTGGCCTATTGAACATGGTGGGCATTACCTCTGAGTAAACATATAGGATGAACTGTGATTTTTTTTTCTTTTTCTTAAAAGAAGTAGTGCTTAACAGCGGCATCTTTATCCATAATCTTTAAACATTGCTGGTCAAAGGAAATAAAGTTAGCATGTTTTTAAAATTACAGTGTAGAAGTAAGGTTACTAATTGAGGTCAGCTTTTGAAATAAAAAGATAAAAGGAAATTAACCTGGAAAATGTATGATGATACTGCATGAAACTTGTGGTTAAATAAAGGAAGACAGGAAATGGAAGACTTAAAGTGTCAGTGTTGAAAACACACATGGGTTCTTCACCCAGGGGATAACTAGTATTATTTTGAGGTAACAGAGGCAAAGCAAAGAGGTTGTAAATTACTTGGGAGCAGTACTAGTCTCTTTAGAAGAGGAGTTAATTAGCTCTACCCCTGTACCATTTTAAACCTCATCCTAAATTTGTGAGGAATAATAGAACATTTGCTAGCATGTTGTTCCTAGGCAAGGCATTGAGTATGTGGTTTCTGGGCTGCATCAGCCATTCTTGGAGGAAACTGATTTCGCAGATCCATTTCATGGCTGGTTGTGAACTCTGAACTGCCTTAGTTGCCCAGTGGGACAGTAGTGGATCTTAAATGCTGGGGGCCTGAGAGCATGAAGCAGAAGAGTCCCTCTAATGCTTCTCATCCAGGGCTGCTTCCATGGCAGGAGGGGCTACTCTTCAGTGCTGGCAGTTCCCCAGTGAAAATACACCCACACTCCTTTGCCTGTCATGGAAGAATGAGTAGGGGAGAATGAAGAACCTGGTGTCACCTCTTGCAGATTGCTGAGAGTAATGGAAAGGACTTTTGCTTTGAGTATCTGCTGGAGTCAAACAACTGGGAGAATGGAGACTGGAAAAAACACTCAGTTCCCTGTCACCCCTGCCACAGTTCCTTGATTCCAGCAGGCATTCAAAGCAATAACTGGCCGCCTCATTTCCTCCTCACTTTCTTTCTTGGCAGGGTGCAAGAACCACTGGTTTCTTGTTCTTTTCTCTTCCTCCTTCCATGACAGGAACTGGGGGTGGGGGGTGGCTTTGTAGTCATCCCATAGTGGCCCTGTTTGGAGACTGGTCCAGGAACCTCACCCTTACTAGACCATATGAGCTCCTCTCTACTGTGGAATCACCTCTGTCAAGAGAAGGATGCCAGACTTGGACCCTGTTGATGGTCTCCCTTTTCAGTAGCTTTTGAAAACCCCAAACTGTTTAACATCTAGAGCAGGGGTCCCCACACTTTTTGATCTGGGGGCCGGTTCGCTGTCCCCCCAGATCTTCAGGGGGCTGGAGGTGCACGCGCATGTGCACGACTCGGGCGCCATTTTGGAAGACAAAACGGTTCCGGAGTAGTGCGCATGCGCACGCGATGCCAGACGCCATTTTGTATTCCAAAATGGTGCGCGGCGTGCATGGCGGTGGCAGCAGGACCGGCCGCAGGCCAGTAAGAAGGCCTCGACGGGCCAGGGCCGGCTCGCGGGCCATAGTTTGGGGACCCCTGATCTAGAGTATAGGTGAGAGAGATCATTCAGAGAGACAGATTCAGGTGTTGCCAATGTGGAAGTGATACCCAGTTCTGTCTGCGCAGCGTTCTCTCAGTAATATTGAATGAGATACCTTCTTTATTTAGAATTTCCCTAAGGAATTCCCCATTATGTTAAAATGGTTTAAAATGCATAGGAACTTTTTGTTGTTGTTGTTTTGTATTTTGATATTTTGAAACATTGCCTGGGTGTGGTCATGAAATGATTGAAGTCCAATAAATTGAGACTTAGGGCCTTTGCAGACTGCTAGAAATAGTGCAAATTGAGTCCACTTTAACTGCCCTGACTCATTGCTAGGGAATCATGGGAATTGTATTTTTTCTGAGACATTGAGCCTTCTCTATCAGAGAGCTCTGGTGCCACAATAAACTACAGTTCCCATGATTCCATAGCACTGAGTCGGGGCAGTTAAAGCGTTCTCAATTTGCACTATTTCTGGCAGTCTGCAAAGGCCCTTAGTCCAAAGAAGATGGGGTGCAGGTCATGATCAACCTGTTGAGTTTGCATGGGAGGGTCAGTCCCCTGGAACCTTGTATGTTTTGTATGTTATCGCCTCTTCATCTGCACCAGCTACTTTATCCTGGTTACTTCTGGTGCTTGCTGTATTTCACTAAAGGGCAATACTTTTAACTTTTTTTAAAAAGGATAATGCCAGTTCTGAAGAGATGTAATGTACAGGATGTGTGTTGCTGTTGTTGGTTTTATAGATTTTAGTTTAATATTATATATATATATATATATATATATATATATATATATATTATTCTGTTTGATTTTAAAGCTTGGTTTTATTTAACTGTTTATGGTTTTGATTTCTTTTTTGTTAACGTCCCAGAAAAACATACATTGCTGGGTAGTATTCAAATACTTTAGACTAAATTACAAATATAGGTATTGAGATAAGTATTGAAATTAATCTTGGATTCAATTTAAGATTTGACCAATCATCAGCATTTAAATAATTTGTTCACTGATCAGTTTCAAAATGTGTACAGTTATCTCTTGTTATCTGTGGGGGATCTGTTCTCCCCTCCCCCCCGTGGATAGCAAAAAACATGGGACCTTAAGCCCCATTCTTTTCAATGGATGCACACGCCCGCTTCCATCTCCACATGTGCACATGCCCGTTGAAAAAGCCATGTTTGCCGTCTGTGGAAGCTCAAACTGCTAATGGCAAGCCCATGTTGGTACGCGTGCACGGTACTCCCAAGAGCTCAATATAGATAGGTGTGTTTTGAAGAAATCAGAGGAACTTGCAGTATTTAAACAAAAGCTATTTGTTTCTGCTTTTAACAATTGACTATTGCTATATTTCTCCTTTCAAATGTGAATGATTTTCAAAACTCGTCATGAAAACCTGATTTATTGTTCATTATTCATTTGTATCCTGCGTTTCACAGTACAAATCCTTGTAAGGCAGCAATGAAGTAACAACAAAATATATTAACAATCTGAATGTATCTTAAAAGTCAGAAGAATTGTTTTCAGGATAGTTGATGGGAAGTGTTCTCATGGTAGAGTCTGGCTGGAATAGGCTCCAAGGTTTTCTTTACCTCTTTCCTGATAGTATGATAACAAGAACAACTTCTTGTTGGCAGCAAAGGGTGCAATAGTGCAACAATGGAGAAAACATCAAACATCAACAATGCTCTTTTTAAAAATATGAAAAAATTATTCATCACCTTAAAGTTTTGAATAGCCTTGTAAATGTCTCAGACATTTTATTTACTTGGACACCATATATGTGTTCTGCAGACTAGAGGAGGATCGATAGATATCCCCTTAAATACAGATCAATATGCTTTTAATGACTTGAACACATAGAGATATTGTGAGCAAGAATAACTATTGAAGAAGGTAATATGAATAATGAAGGATCATACCCTGTGTGTGATCAGCAGTTCTGAAATATTTTAATATTGGTATGAGTGAAATTGTTTTAAAATCTTTATTACAATGTTTCATTTACTTGCCCAGCTTTCATTTCCCTAGAATTCTAACATAAATGTTAAAAATGGTAAGGGGAAACTACAGATAATGTTAGGAAGAAATGTGTATATCGCATGGGTGATCTGCTAAAGCTGTCTCCATCCCATGCTTTGACTGGCAGCCAGTTTCAGAGGTTTGGATGAATAACATTTCATTTAGGCATGCCTGAATTATGTTGAAGCCACATGTTTGGAGATCTTTCCTCAGGCTGGAAGCCTTCTCATTTAGGCAGCAACAGGAGAGGTCATCACGGCCAGAGAAGGAGTGTATGACTATGGTATCTGATATTTAATAAAATCTATTATTACTAGATGAATAATCTTTCACAGCAAACTAGTCATAACTCTAGTGGTTTTAATGAAGGTGGTTGTACCCACTTAAAGCTGTCCATGTCCAATTGGTGAAACACCTGCAGTAGTGAACTGTGCTGTGCTCTTTCATCCTTGTACCTTAGAGCTGGCACATTTTGGGGTCTTGGCCTTATGAGAGAGAGAGTCATAGTTTCATATGACTGAGGCAAGTAGGACTGAGAATAAGCGAAAGTATGAGGAGAAATACTTGCCATGAAGGACAAGAAGATCAATAGAAAAGAGTCAGGAAGACTGTGGAGCAGCCGGTTAAGACCTTGCCAGGGGGAAATGCAGGAGGAAATTAGAGATGTGGAAGCACAGAATAAAACCAGAAAAATATTGGGAGAAAAATGCTTTTCCATCCTCCAAATTTTCCAGAAAAAGGAAATTGGAAAAATTGATATTGGGGAAAAATAGATTTTAGAAAATTTCCTTTAGAATGATGAATAAAATATTTAAGTCAGGGTGTTCATATATTTACTCCCCACAAATTATTACTAAAAAACGATATAACAAGAAGACTTTAGTGAAAGACTTTGTGTGTAGTATTGAATCATTGCAGTTTCTGGTCTTGGTAACCTTTTCTCAGTTTTTTTAGTGGAAAAGAATGCGTCGAAGACTAGTGGAGACAATTATTTTCCTTGTTGCACTAATGTTGATGGGCTCTTCTATTTTTATTGTTTTTCTTGGGATGGGGGTTGCCTGCTAAGTGACAGTACAGTTAAGGACCTTGTGGTTCCATTTTTAATAAACAAATTTAGAAGAGAATTCCATTTGTATCTAATATCAGACTCAAACTATGGATAATTACATAATATTATATACAATATATTATATGTTCCTAACAAAGTGATTTTCAGTCTAAAGGATGTCAATATAAGATTCCCCTGCCCCCAAGTTCTCTTTTTTCATCCTGAAAAAAGACAAGGAAAATATCCCCCCCCCCATTCCTTCAAAATTTTGGAAATTTTACATATCAGGAGCCCTGGTGGTGCAGTAGTTAAATGCCTGTACTGCAGCCACTCACTCATAAACCACAAGGTTGTGAGTTCAATGCTAGCCAGGGCTCAGGCTTGACTCTTAAGGACTGGATCTTCATGTATGAACTGGCTTGACTTTAAGATCTTTGGGGAGGGCCCTTTTCTCAGTCCCATCTCCTTGATGCCTGATGGGAACACCTTCTTCTCAGATTGTTACTTCCTGGCTTTGGAACTCCCTCTCTAGGGAGGTTAGGATGGCTCCCTCCCTGCTGGACATCCATTCTCACATGAAAACATTTCTATTTGCTTAGCTTTTAGGAGCTAACTGCTGGAGGATTTTAATGGTGTTATGTTTTGCTAACTTATATTTTTGTCTTTTTAATGAATTTGTTTTGAAGGGTTTTGATTCTATGGATAGTTGAATTGCATTTTAACAATAACTTTCTGTATGTTTTTACCTATGTCTTTGTATGTGCTTTCATCTGTATTGATTTCAATTTTTGCAAGATTCTTTGCACCACAGTTTGGGGGCGGCGGAGGGGGGGAACAGGTGAGCTATAAATGAATAACAATAACAACATGGGGGGAGGATCATTTTAGCTACAGATATCCCTTTATTCATTTTGTTGTTTGTTGTTAATTGCCTTTGCTTCAGTCTCGAGCCATGGCGACTCTGTGGATGAGACATCTCCAGGCCCCCCGTCCTCTACTGCTCTGCCCAGTCCTGCAAACTCATATTCATGGTCTCTTTAATCAAGTCCATCCAACCAGCAAGTGGCCTTCCTCTCTTTCTACTTCCTTTCACCTTTCCTAACACTATTGTCTTTTCCAATGATTCATGCCTTCTCATGATGTGTCCAAAGTATGACAGTCTAAGCCTTGTCATCTTGGCTTCTAGGGATATCTCTGGTTTGATCTGCTCTAGGACCCATTTGTTGGTCCTTTTGGCTGTCCATGGGATCCTCAGCCCTCTTCTCCAGCACCACATTATCTCAAATGCGTTGATTTTCCTCCTATCTTCTTTCTTGACTGTCCAGCTTTCACATCCATCCATGATAATAAGGAATACAATGGCTTGTATGATTCTGACTTTTGTGCTGAGTTATATGTCTCTGCATTTTAGGATCTTTTTTAGTTCTCTCATAGCTGCCCTCCCCATTATTAATCTCCTTATTTCCTGGCTGCAGTCCCTGTTCTGATCAGTGTTTGATCCCAGATATCAGAACTCTTTTACTATTTCTGTTTCCCCATTGTCTAGTTTTAATGTACGTAAGTTCTCTGTGGTCATTATTTTTGTTTATTCACTAAATTAGTCCATTTTAAAGGCATAGTAAGTAAGGGCCTTTGCAGACTGCCAGAAATAGTGCACATTAAATTGAGGCACTGTCCTGGCTCAGTGCTAAGGAGTCATGGGAATTGTATTTTTTTCTGGGACATTGAGCCTTCTCTGTCAGAGAGCTCTGGTGCCACAATAAATTACAGTTCCCATGATTCCCTAGCACTGAGCCAGGGCAGTGCCTCAATTTAATGTGCACTATTTCTGGCAGTCTGCAAAGGCCCTAAGAGAGAAAGGTTAGTGTGGGTGTGGATAGGTTTGCTGTTTAGTTCCAGGCTACTGACTCCCTTTTAAGGAAATATTTTAAGGGCAGGGTTGGATGTTACTTTGGTTCAGCCCTGTCATTTCAGACATCCCTTTTACTTGGGGCTTACATTTTCTTCTTGAAGTAGCCAGATCAGCAGTTGTTATTTCAAGATTATGATAAAAATATGCTGATTTATATTTCACCTTTGGCAGGTATATCCAAGGGTAGGAGAAACCTGGAACAGTTCTTCAAAACCTTGTGTTTTCCTTAGGAAAAAAAAATCTTCAAAACTACTTACTTAATTATTAATAAGTATTAATTCTTCTTTTTTTTAAAAAAAAAAATTGAAATACTGAGACTGGGATGCTTTTCTTTCTCCTGTCTTTGGGTGCTCTGTCATTATAAGACCAGTAGCCAAGTAAAATAGTCAAAGTCCAGTTTCAATAAAACCTAATTCTTTGCCCGGGGGGGGGGGGGGTACAGGTGTTCTCCACAAAGTCTTCTTCCAATCACACTGCATGATATTCAGCAGCCTGAGGTCCAGTTTATTCATGCAAGAGGGTTAAACACATCCTGGACTCACACCATTTCAGATTGCTGTTTGAGATGACACATTGTAATGCTTCATCACAAAACAAAACATCATTGCATGCAGAAATTCAGGAGAATCTGGGAATGCTTAAGTAAAACCCCATCTAGAGGAGACCTGTTGAATCAAACGGACATATATTATTAGTGTTAACTTATAAAGTCCCATTCATTTCAGTGGATCTGTTCTATTTGGCATTAATAATTAGATTTAGCCCTAATTCTTTATTAATCCTCTCTAATCCAGACAAACTATCCAAATTGTTTGAAGGGTGAGAGTAGCATGTGTGTTGCTTGGAATAGTAGGTGTGAAAGCAAAAAAGAAGGGAGATGCAGATCTGGGGTGTGTGTGTGTGAGTAACTGACAGCTAATTAGATACTTGCCTGTTCCAACTTGACAGTTTCCAGATGAGTTGAATAACAAATTAAACAGTGGTGTTTGTAATCCAAGGCTTCTGAAAACTGCCAAGTAAGAGTAGATGACTTAAAAGTACAAAAAGAGCAATGCAAAAAAGCAAACAAATTGTTCCAATGAGAGCCAGTAGTCTTAACCAAAGGAACATTTTCCATTTTTTCCTAAGCTTTGTTTTAAAACTAACTGATAGCTTAACTGAATTGTTTAACAATTTAATGCATTAAAATTAATAATAATAATAATAATAATAATAATAATAATAGAATTACATTTGGACTAACTAATATTTAACAAATTAGGGTTCTTGTGCATATGTTTCAAAGTCTGTAATGTATCTGGTTGTTGTTCTTTAAGGAGGTAATCTTAAAACCCATCAGACTACCAGAGGAAAGTGTGTCTTGTAGTACTTTAAAAAGTGACAATTTATTGTGCTAAGCGTTATGAACTAAGAGCCTACAGATACATGAGGTGTTGGCCAAGATCATGCATCATTAAATGTAGCTATGATGATGGAGATATAACAATAATGATTAAACTCTATCATCTTAGCTATGTATGATGATACCACCCACCCACCCCAAACATAATTTTTCAGCCAGTCAGCACCGAGTGGCTGTTTGTGTAGGGCAGGGGTAGGCAACTTTTCCTCTTTAAGGGCCGAGGGACTTCAGCTCCCAGAAGCCTCCGCCATGTTGGCCAATAGTCCCATGTTGGCCAATAGCCCCTGGGATTCTGGGAGCTGAAGTCCCTCGGCCCTTAAAGGGGAAAGGTTGCCTACCCCTGGTGTAGGGAGTAGAATGGGCTGGCAGCTGGGCAGGATGAGGGTGGTGATTGGTGGCATAAAAATGTGTGTTTGGGGCAGGAAAAAAATGGAAAAAATAATGGAGCAGTGTAGCTGGTACCTGCAGATGCCCTATTTTGGCTGGTTCATCCATGCAGAAGAAGGGGTTGGGTTGTCTGTTGGTGTTCGGCCCGTTGTGAGAGCCAGTGGTCAGAAGGTTCTCCTGCAAATTGGGAAACTTGGGCTTTCCCCCTCTGTCTGTTCAGCACCTCAGAGGTGACTATTTTTTGTCTCACTTTGAACAAAATATTTGAATGGATACAGTAAATATTAGAAAATTTCTAAACTGGCCTAACTACTTTAATTTTTTTTTTAAAAAAATGCAAAACTGTGTAAAAGGACCCATTTGAAACAGAATGCAAGGGGCAATAGCATTTTCTCCACGGGGCTGAGTACAGTGGTACCTCTACTTACGAAAGGCTCTAGTTACGATATTTTCGAGTTACGAAACACTTCTTCTAAAAAATATTGTCTCTACATACGAATATCTCTACATACGAATGGCAGTAGAGACATATGTGTATGTAGAGACAATATTTTTTAGAAACATTTTGTAACTAGAAAATTTCCAGCTGCAGCCTCGGCTATTCCTTGGGCTGACTCTGGAAGCGGAAGATTCCTCCACTTCCAGGATCAGCCCAAGGAATAGCCGAGGCTCCGACTTGAAGGAGGCCTCCTTCAAGTCGGAGCCACAGCCGTTCCTTGGGCTGATCCTGGAAGTGGGGGAATCCTCCGCTTCCAGAGTCAGCCCAAGGAATAGCCGAGGCTGCGGCTGGAAGGAGGCGGCCTTCCAGCTGCAGCCTCGGCTATTCTATGGGCTTGGAACGGATTAGGGCATTTCTATGCAAAATGTTCCTCTAATGAAATTTTGTACCTACGAAATGGGTTGTGGAACAAATTAATTTCGTAAGTAGAGGTACCACTGTATATAGTTCTTTTTCATTTGACCAGGAAACTTTCTTACAAGCTGTTTCCTTCTTTTAAAAAAAAACACAAAACAGCTTTATTTCATAATAAGACAGATGTTACAAATTTGATCAAATAATTTGATTAAATAATATGATTAATAATATGATTGTATTATATGGAAAGTTGAAAACAGTGCAGTGATTAAGGTACAATTTTAACAAAGTGGCCCTCCACAAACTTTCTGAAGAACCAGACTTAAAGGATAAATTTTGCAACTGTGTAGACAGAGGAGAAAAATGCCAAGCAATTACGACTGTTGTTTCTCTTCTCTTCCCAGTCTTTTTCAGGGTGCTTGATAGTTCTTATCATATTTTGTAGTCTGATGCCATGTAATCTATCAGAATTTTATTAATCCCATTAACAGAGGCAGCCATCTGGCTAGCTCTCTGAGCTAGGCCACACTAGTACTGAACTGAGATGATTGATGGCTCTGAAATTGATTAGTTGATCTGAGAGACAAATGAACTGTTTTGGCAGAAAATACCAGGGGTCACTGTGTTTGGTCAGGCGCAAAGGCCTGCAGAATTTTAAAGAGCAGCTTCTCCCATACAGTTGTAAACTTCCCCTAAAAATAACTGATTCAGAAAGCATCATAGGTATTAAAGTATCATAGTCTGGCTGCTGGGAATGCTCTACCTTGAAATGATAATTAAATTTGGAAAACCATAAAAATGAGACAACACATGGGTAACATTATTTAAAAATATATGGCTTTCTTGGAAATGACTTAATTCACATGTAAAGGCTACACCTTTTATTTGAAGCATTGGTCTGCCCATGGTGACATTTACCACAGTTACATGTTAATTGGATTACTGTAACACAAGTAATCTCAGGCTGCTTTTCAAAAGTGTTCTGAAAATATATCAGGTTTTGAATGTTGTCGCCAAAACTGTAGACTGGGGTGAGTTACTGGGATCATGTGCTTCCAGTGTTACAAAAGTTCACTAGTTTTTCTGATTTGTTTCTGGGGTCAATTCAAATTGCTGTTTATCAACATTGGTGTCCTTCAGACTAGTTTAACAGAGTAACTTAGATATAAACCTGCTGAGGCACTGAAATCTTTGGGAAGTTTTTTCCAGTTTCAAAGGTATGTTTAGGGAGAGGAAGACCTACTCTGAGACTGTGTCCAGGCTCTCAAATTCCTTTCCTAGGAAGACCTGTGCAGCCTACACTTTGATGATCTACTACAGAGAGCTAAATAATTTTTTGTTTTGTTTCTGAAAGATTATTGGCCTGTTGAGTTGGATATGTTTTGATGTTGATACTTCTGTTTTTTATTTACTTGGTTGCTCTGTTTCCTATTCTTTTATCTGCATACTCCATACTGTTTTAATTATTCAGTCATAAAAAGGAAACCATGGTTGCTTTGAACTTCAACACTCTTCTCTCCCATTCTCTCATTTTCTTGTTTGCTCAGACCTTTGCATCTGAAAGGATTTAGCTAATTGGATCACTGAAGCACTGTGTGCAAACATGTGAAGTATGAATGCAGAATGTATTACAGCAAGAGTTTCTGAAAGTTGGTTCTCCAAGCTGTAGTGACATCGTGTTGTAAAGAACTGAGCTACTTCTGTCTGTCAAACATAAAGAGAAAACATTAGGAAATAATACTGTGGTCCACTATAGAGTCTTTAACTTTTAAAATAGTTGACCTTAATCTTTTCCACCATGGCGATAAAGATAAAAAATAAATTCTGTGGTGTGATGATTGATTGTCTAGTAAGATTAGTACTGCACAGTAATTTCTTTCAGTAAAGAAGAAAAAGAGCAGCATTCCTCATGATCTTGTCTGGTTGTAGCCCTGATCCTGTAATAATAGCATGATAGTTTTGTTCTATTCAATAACAGAATTTTACTGTGAAGAAGAATCTGGTATGTTTCTTAAAATATATGCCATTCAAACTGTACAAAAGCTGCATGTCTTTAGCTTTTTTAAAAGTGTGCATTGTCTATGCACTTACATAGAAAAGCATTAAAGTCACTCTTAAGAAACAAAAAATGAATAAGTCTTCATTCTACACCCTACGCAAACAGCCACTTGATCACACAAGATTGGTCACACTGAAGATGGAGTAAGCTTGTTTTCTGCTGCTCCAGAAACTAGAACATGGAACAATGGATGCAAGCTCCAGGAAAAGAGATTCCACCTCAACATTAGAAGGAATTTCCTGACAGTAAGAGCTGTTCGACAGTGGAACAGTCTTCCTTGGAGCGTGGTGGAGTCTCTTACTTTGGAGATCTTTAAACAGAGGCTGGATGGCCATCTGTCAGGAGTGGCTTGATTGAGAGTTTCTGCATGGCAGGGGGTTGGACTGGATTTGTGGTCCCTTCCAACTCTCTGATACTATGATTCTAAGCAATCGACTGCCCGTACAGCACATCAGTGCACGCAGTGACAGACATTGGCACTGTTCAGTAGGTATAAACTGTCATTTGCACAATCATACATTATCCTCCACAGATCTAGTTCATAGTAGTAAGTGGAAAATTCAATTTTCCAGAGATTAAAGTATTGGTAAAAGTCATTCTTCTGGCAACAGAAACATAGTATTTTAAAAAATCAAAACCTTTTGATTAGGCTAGGCTTGAGTATTTACCAAGGTGAGATTCCCTTGCACTGAAAGGGGGAAATTGCACTGAGGAGGCTGTAAGGGCTGTTGATATTCAGATGCTTCTACCTTGCTGATACTGAATTTTGTGCATACTTTTTCCATGCATGGGCAGTTGGCTGACACATGTGTTGTTACGTCCTGGTTATTCTCTGAGGACAGCACAGAAGAGTGCAGGCAAGTGGGCAGCACATACCCTCTGGGGAACCAGACTGTTCAGAATAAACTTGAGTTATGGATTTATTCAGCCTGTAAAACCTCAGCTGGCATAAATAATTGAGAAAGCAAAGGTTTGTCTGCAGTGCATACCTCAGGGACACGTGCCTGCTTTCCCCCCTCCCACCACTCTTTCTTATGAAAATGATCCCAGTTGCACTGATAGATAATAACAACACCAAGCAATTAAAAGCTATGGGTGGCTGGAGAGAGTAGAAAAGGTTCAGTTAATGAGCTTTTCCTCTTTCTGTGCCCAGGAGAGCCTCAGAATGACGGGGCGATTAAACGAAGAGATAATTATAGATTATGTGAAGATGGGTCCCTTGAGGGGGTAAGAAGGCCTTGACATAAACAGTAACTGTTGCATCTATGTCTCGGCTCCCATTTCTCTCTTGCTTCATTGAGTTTTAGTGAGCTCAGTGGCACGGTTCTCAGCAGATAGGCAAGGCCACCTGTTTGTGTTGCATGGATCCTCCTGGGCAGAGTAGCAGCCTTCTACCAAATCTCTATCATAACAGTTACATGGGTTTAGAAAAAATGGGAAGGGACAGTGATAGAGCATAACCACTGATCAGCTGGCTATTCCGTTGTCGTTTTTTAAAAGGACATTCAGAAAGTCCAGACAAGGAAGATTTTGTGCAGGGTTCCCAGTGATTCTGAATAGTCCATAATATGTCTTCTTAAAATTGCTATTTATTTATTTTTATTTATTTTTTGTATACTGGCAGACTGTACTATTTCCAGCCTTGTTGCATCGCTCATCCAAACAAGTGCTTGTTCTTTTTTTTTAAATCTTCCATGAGTAAAACAAAGCTAGTCAAGATATACAGTTGCCCCTCCGTTCTTGCGGACTTGAAGTCTGCACTTTTGCATATTCACACAAGGCAAACAGTACAGGGACCCAACAGTGGGAGGCAAAAAACCGTGCACAGGCAGCAAGTAAGGGGGACATATGGTCTTAGATGTCTCTACACTAATGCACAGAGCATGGGAAAGAAGCAAGATGAACTTGAACTCCTAGCACAACAAAGCAAATATGATATAATAGGCATCACTGAAACCTGGTGGGATGAGTCTCATGACTGGAATGTAGAAATACAGGGGCATAACCTTTTCAAGAGAAACAGGCCAAACAGGAAAGGAGGAGGAATAGCATTATATATCAGGGATATTTTCACCAGTGAAGAAATCCAGGACATCAATCCTGGAAGCCAGGTGGAGAGCATCTGGATAAAAATTAAAGGGGAGGGAAACAACAGGGATGTTAATGTGGGAGTCTACTACAGACCCCCAACTCAAGCAGAAGAATTGGATGATGCCTTTCTAGAACAGATGACCACACACTCAGAAAGGAGAAATATAGTAGTGATGGGTGACTTCAACTATCCTGATATTTGCTGGAAGTCAGACTCAGCAAAATCCTCAAGGTCTAGCAAATTCCTCACTTGCCTTGAAGACAATTTCATTGTCCAAAAGGTGGAAGAGGCAACAAGGGAGTCAGCTATTTTGAATCTGATCCTAACTAACAGGGAAGACCTAGTTAATGGTGTGGAAGTGGTTGCATCCTTAGGCGGGAGTGATCATGTCCTACTGGAGTTTATTATATAGTGGAAAGGAGTAGCCAGGCAAGTCAGACACGTATTCTAGACTTTAGGAAAGCTGAATTTACTAAACTTAGAGAAATACTGGGGGTGATCCCATGGACAGGAATACTAAAAGAGAAGGGAGTTCAAGACGGATGGAAGTTTCTCAAAAGGGAGATACTGAAGGCACAATTTCAAACCGTGCCAACGAGGAGGAAAAACGGGAGGTGTCTCAAGAAACCAGGATGGATGACTAAGGAACTTGCAACTGAACTAAGTTTTAAATGGAACATGTATAAGAAATGGAAAAATGGGGAAATTACCAAAGAAGAATTCAAACAAATAGCTAGCACGTGTAGGGGTAAAGTCAGAAAAGCTAAAGCGCAGAATGAACTCAGGCTTGCTAGAGAGGTTAAGAACAATAAAAGGGCTTTTTTGGGTATGTCAGCAGCAAAAGGAAGAGGAAGGAAATGGTAGGGCCACTGTGTGGAGAAGATGGCAAAAAGTTAATGGGACAGAGAAAAGGCAGAATTACTCAACACCTTTGCTTCAGTCTTCTCAGAAAAGGCAAAGGGTGCTCAACCTGAGGATAATGGAGCAGAGGACAGAATAGGAGAATTTCAGCACAGAATAAGTAAAGAGATAGTACTGGAATACCTGGTTAATTTAAATGAATATAAGTCTCCAGGACCAGATGAATTACATCCAAGGGTATTAAAAGAACTGGCAAACGTAATATCGGAACCATTGGCAATAATCTTTGAGAATTCCTGGAAAACAGGAGAAGTCCCAGCGGACTGGAGAAGGGAAAAAAGAGGATCCCAGCAATTATCATCCAGTTATTCTGACATCAATACAAGGAAAGATTCTGGAGCAGAGCATTAAACAGAAAGTCTGTGAACATCTGGAAGGTAATTTCATAATCACAAAAAGTCAACATGGGTTTCAGAGAAACAGGTCATGCCAGACTAATCTGATCTCTCTCTCTTTTTTTAATAAAATTACCAGCTTAGTAGATGAAGGGAATGCTGTGGATATAGTATATCTTGATTTCAGTAAGGCCTTTGACAAGGTTCCACATGACATTCTTGCAAACAAGCTGGTAAAATGTGGGCTAGACAAAGTAACTGTTACATGGATTTGTAATTGGTTGACTGGCCAAACCCAAAGGGTGCTCAACAATGGCTCCTTTTCAACCTGGAAAGAAGTGACCAGTGGGGTGCCACAGGGCTCTGTCCTGGGCCCAGTGCTATTCAGTATCTTTATTAATGACTTGGATGACGGTATTGGGGGCATAGTTATCAAATTTGCAGATGACACCAAATTAGGAGGAGTAGCTAATACCTCAGAGGACAGGATCAAAATTCAAAATGACTTGAACAGACTAGAAAGCTGGGTCAAAGTTAACAAAAAGAAATTCAACATGGAGAAATGTAAGGTACTGCACTTAGGGCAGAAAAACGAAAAGCACAGATATACGATGGGGGACACCTGGCTGAATGAGACTACGTGTGAAAGGGATCTAGGAATCCAGGTGGACCACAAGTTGAACATGAGTCAACAGTGCGATGCAGCAGCTAAAAAGGCCAATGCAATTTTAGGCTGCATCAGTAGAAGTATAGTGTCTAGATCAAGAGAAGTAATACTGCCACTGTATTCTGCTTTGGTCAGGTCTCACCTGGAATACTGTGTCCAGTTCTGGGCACCACAATTCAAAAAGGATGTGGAGAAACTGGAGCGTGTCCAAAGGATGGCAACTAAAATGGTGAAGGGTCTGGAAACCAAGCCCTATGAGGAACGACTTAGGGAGCTGGGGATGTTTAGCTTGGAGAAGAGAAGGCTGAGAGGTGATATGATAGCCATGTTTAAATATTTGAAGGAATGTCATATTGAGGGTGGAACAAGTTTGTTTTCTGCTGCTCCAGAGACTAGGACCCGAAACAGTGGATGTAAGCTCCAGGAAAAGAGATTCCACCTCAACATTAGGGGGAACTTCCTGACAGTAAGGGGGGTTCGACAGTGGAACACACTCCCTCAGAGAGTAGTGGAGTCTCCTTCCTTGGAGGTCTTTAAGCAGAGGCTGGATAGCCATCTGCCGGGGATGCTTTGATTGGGAGTTCCTGCATGGCAGGGGGTTGGACTGGATGGCCCTTGTGATCTCTTCCAACTCTTATGATTCTATGATTCTATCATTCTATGACTTCTGCACCTAAAAAGGGTTAAATATTTCTTAAGATAAGTACAATTAGTATGGCCACACACTATGCCAACATTGCAATGGCTCAATTAAATCAACTCTTTTTTATTATTATTATAATCTTTATTAATTTTATGACATAACTCCGTCAAATCCATTATATAAACATATCCAACTTAGAGCAACTCTTTCTTAGCTGCTTTCCCTAAAGTGTTTTTCATTATCTGAGATACAGTGATGACCTCTTTAATGTTTGGAATCAGTCAGGGAGATGCTTGTGAATTTCTGCCAGGACTTTAGTAACTTCTCACCACCAACCAGGCCACATAGTCACTTCACTTTCCAGTCACTACTTTGAAACTACATAATAAATATAAAAGCACCACCTTATATTGCTCTGTTCTGGAGCCAAGAAACATTGGAAGAAAAGGTATGAACACAATTTATGTATCAGGGTTTTAATCTTCTCTTTGTTGTGGCTATTTTCCTATACGCATCGAGGTTCTTTTGTTGTTTTTTTAAGGCCGAGAAGAATTCAAATATGCAACTCCTATGCTTGTGGTACGAAACAGCATCATTCCTGTAGCTAATTCTGTACTCATTTATCTGGGAGTAAAAACTGAAAATATGACTTCTTATGACTTATTCCTGAGTAGACATGCATTGTACTGTAAATTAAATTAACACAAAGTGTATACAATATACTCAGGAGAGAATCAGATTCTATGCAGAGGCTGTACCTTAAGGAGAACTCTGTCTTGGCTCCCCCCCCCCCCCCCCCGCTTTCTTCAAGAGCCCAGTATCAGCACTTTCATTTTAAAATTGCTTCCCTAGCAGAAGGGAAAGAGAAGAAACATCTGAGTTCTGAAGAGTGAATCATAATTCATTAAGCACATAAACCTTAGCTGAAAGAGTGAAGAAACTGCATAAGTGAAACCCCAGTTGCTCTGCATTTTTCATTCCTATTTCAGTACCCAGATGCTTGGGTGGTAGTTGTTTGTGGAGAGCCAGTATTCTCAAAGGGATAACATTAACATTATAGCTTAAATTTTTCATTTCATATGGAAGATGCGGTAACCTCAATTTTTGAGTCCTTTTGTGTTGAAACTGAAAAGTGGCTTTTCCAAAACTTGGGTCAAAATCCTGCATGATCAGGATCCTGCATCATCAGGATCTTGGTTCAGGTTTTTCAAAAGCCACTTTTCAGTTTCCTCACAAACTAGCTACAACAACAGAGCCCATCATCAGTTACTGGCTATATAGCCAGTTAGGAACATCTGTTCCCCTTAGGAAGGGGATATAAGCTGGGTGCCTTGGTCCACTGCCAACAGGGTTGCCACTGAAGGGGGTGACACTAAAGGGTTTTTTATCCCTTTGGGGGGGAGCCTCTTCGGGGGGAGTGAGCGGGGGCAGTCCCTTTGGTTGGGAGGGAAGGGGTGTATTGTGGAAGCTTTAAAACAGGGGTAGGCAACCTTTCCCCTTTAAGGGCCGAGGGACTTCAGCTCCCAGAAGCCTCAGCCATGTTGGCCAATAGTTCCATGTTGGCCAATAGCTCCTGGGATTCTGGGAGCTGAAGTCCCTCGGCCCTTAAAGGGGAAAGGTTGCCTACCTCTGCTTTAAAATAACTTACCTATCAATGGAAAACGTACAAGGAGGTCATGGGAGGGGAAGTAGCCATCACAACAGTAATAGGCAGGGGGAGATATGGTATGAGGAGTAAGCCTTATTATTTTGGTAGAAGCGAGAGCCACAGGGTGCTAGTTACTCCTGAGCTATCCCTCATTTTAAATAGTCTGGGTGGTCTTGGTAACAGGCCACCTGGTCTGAAAATGCTGCTGCTCAATGCAGGTCGGTGAATGGAAAGACATTGTTGATCCAGGACTTGATCCTGGATGAGCATGCTGGTGTGGCTTTTATCACGGAGCCCTGACTGGATGAAGCTGGGGTGGTGGTGGTGTTAAACTCTCCCAGCTTTGTCTACCTGGGTTCTCCGTACAGCATTAGGCAAGGCTCGGAGGCGGAGTGGCAGTGGTTTATAGGGATTCCATCTCTCTGACCAGGTGCCCTGTCCCACAGTCTACTGGGTATGAGTGTGTTTATTTAAAGATGGGTAGCTGGGACAAAATAGAGATTTTGTTGGTGTATCACCCACCCTGCTGCACAACTGTCTCCCTTCCTGAGCTGGTTGAGTTGGTCTCTGCAGTGGTGTTGGGGTTTCCTCAGCTTGTTGTACAGGAGACTTCAATATCGATGTGGAGACTGCTCTGTCGGGAGCACTCAGGATCTCATGTCGCCATGACAACTATGGGGCTGTCCCAAGTAACATCTGTTGCCACCCATGTTGCAGGACACACTCTGGATCTGGTTTTCTGTTCTGGACAGGATAATGGTGATCTGGGAGTCAAACCCTCGGTAATTCCGTTGTCATGGGCTGATAATTACCAAGTAGGGTTTAGACTCACGGAAACTCAGAATCTCAGGTGGGGGGGGGGCAGTTAAGATGGTCCTCCCCAGGAAACTTATGGATCTGGATAGATTCCTGGATGGATTCCTGATGGCTCTTGGGGAGTTTCCTGTTGCCTTTGCAGATGATACTATTGAAGCCCTTACTTTGCTAGTTTTTTTCTTCTCCCTGCATCCCACCTAACGTACCATTGCTGCTGCCAATTTCCCACATTCTTTTTTCTCTCCACTCCTTTCCTAATCTAACATGTACAGTCTGCCCTCAACTTTTGCAAGGGCACAGAATCCCTGGAAAAACTGTGATGATCTTAAGACGTGCCCCCACAACATGCATTCTACTCCTTTTCTACCAGTAGCACCAGCTCCTACCTCCCTTTCCCACCTTGGCACCATGACACCACCTCCCTATTTCACGGCTTCCTCTGCTGGACCTCAAACCCTCCTTCTCTTCCAAGACATGAGGGGTATAAAATTACAGAATCTTAGAGCTGGTTCTGTGGAGCAGAGTTTCAGTAATTTAATTTTATCACCTTGGGATGCAAGGGATCACAAAGTACTGTCCAAAAAAGTGTCTTGTGCACATGGAAATTAATAACTGTGCTTCCCTTGCAGCCCCTTTCAGCTCTTAAGATTCTGTGATTCAATCACACCCCTCAGAATGTTTTGATGGGATCTGAAATAAACAAAGAAGTAGAAAAGAGGCGAAGGGGGAAGGTTTGAGGTCCAGTGGAGGCTTCTCCAGCTACCTGTCCACTGATACACACCTCCCTCCCATTTGCTGCTGCATGCTTTCCAAGTCAAGTCCTTTCTCTGTTATTAGCAATAGCAAGTACATTTCTGTACTGCTTCTCAGTGCACTTAAGCACCCCTTAGTGGTTTACAATGTGTAAGCTAATTACCCTCAACAAACTGGGTACCCATTTTAGCAACCTCGGAAGGATGCAAGCCTGAGTCGAGTCTGAGCCCCTGGCTGGTATTGTACTTACAACCTTATGATTTGTGAGTGAGTGGCTGCAGTACAGGCATTTAACCACTGCACCACCAGGGCCCTTTAATAGATACACTTGATCTTAGCCGAAAAATTATTGAGCTGGGTTTCCCTCTCATGGCAGGAGAGAAGGAACCCAGCCATTACCTGTCCCCGTCCTCCCCCTTACTGCCACTTCAACTTCACCTCCTCTGCCTCACCCCTCCTGCTTTTTCTCAAGCAGTCCACAGTGGCCTTGCCATTTCATTGCCAGGCCAAGGTAGTGCCTCTTCCATGCGGGTCCCATTAAGCGCCCAACTCTCCTCTCCAGCCGCCTTTCTTCTCCCACTAGTACCACTGCCACCTCAGACTGTCACCATCACCATCGCCATTACTCCTGTTCTCCAGCACTGTCCAAGTTTGGACTGGGCTTTCCTCCACATCCAACTCCCCTTCTCTCTCTTCAAGCCCCAGGCGCAGGTCTCCCCCAACACCATTCCTGGCTAACCTTCAACAATCTCTCCCTCAAATGCACACTATATTTTAACTGGCTTCGTGCTGCCTCCTGTTCTTCATACCATCAAGCGCACACACACACACACACACACCTCTTGTCTCCTACCCTCAGCATCTCCTTAGCAAGACAGACAGACAGCCTATACAGGTCCCTCCATAATCCTCCTCCCTTCTTTTCTAAAATTCTCCCCAAATCCCTTTATTGTACTAACTGACCTACCTTAGTCTCCCCCTTCCCGCATTTTAAATCTTTCCTGGCCAATTTCCACACCAAAGAACAGTTTCAATCTTTATTCAATTACTCCAGCAATGAGGAATTGGGCTTTGATGATTTTAAATAAGACATTTGTCTGGGTTTGTCAATTTTTCAAGGATCTGCTAAAATAAGGCAGAATTAACAAATTAAATGTAAAAGTTGGAATTTGCTTTGTCCTTTATACCCTTTGTTATGTGCCCCTAAGTTTTACCCTCAACTTACCCACAGTTCATATAGCATGTTCCGTAATTTTGGGCTCTAAACTTGCCCTTGACTTACATGAGGTCAACTGATATGCAAGTGTATATGATAGTATGTTTCTAGCTTATCAAAGCACACAACTTAATAAACACAGTTAACTGATTGTGACAATAATGTTTCATCATCATCATCATCATTCTTTTTATTAGTTTGTATTAGTTTTAAAACAAACAAAAATACAAAACCACATTCAATTACAAACATAACATTAAAGCCATTTCTCCACTCTAATCTAAAAGCTTAGCCTCAAACTAAACTAAAATTGCCACCAATCCCCAACTCTCCCTAAATAAAAAATTTAAAAAATTGCTTCAAGCTGCCAAATCTTCAACAATAATTTTTCCTACTTTCTTCTTCAAATAATGTACAGATAGTTCCCAATTTTTTAAAAAAACCCAATGGTTTTTCTTTGATCATCAGCATTGCTAATTTATCCATCTTAGCCAGCTCATATACTTTTGTAGTTCAATTTTCTTATTTAGGAACATAATCAGTTTTCCAACTCTGAGCATACAATAATCTTGCAGCACTGCTCATGTAATGCATCATTTTATAATTTATATCTTTAAATTTCACCTTTGATATATTCAAAAACAATTCTGGTTTAAGTCAATTTTACATTTAAATGTATTTTGCATTAACCTTTGAATTTGACCAAACTGAGGCTGTTGTACTTTGGACACATCATGAGAAGGGAGGACTCTTTGGAAAAAAACAATAATGCTAGGGAAGGTAGAGGGAAATAGGAAGAGAGGAAGGCCACATGCCAGATGGATGGACTCTATTAAGGAGGCTACAGGTATTAAGGGTTGCAGGAATTAAGCAGAGCAGTGGAGGACAGAGGGCGTTGGAGATGTCTCATCCATAGGGCTGCCATGAATCGGGATCAACTCGAGGAAAGTTAACAACAAAAGTATACATTTTCCCAATTAAATGTTCATCATTACTACACAGGTTTAATTCAAACTCTGTTTTATCTTTATAGAACTCTAAATGTCTCTTATCATCCTTAAATCTTTCCAATAGTTACAAATACCAATATCAATGAAAATCCCATCCCTCTCTGAGTAACTCCTCCTGAGATTTAAATTTAGTCTAATTTTTCTCCTATTTAATTAAGTCTTTGTATGTAATCCAATTTTCATAACTTCTCTTATCCCTTCTAAAAACCACTTCTTGTGTAGAAACAAAGTGGGATTTTGGGAGAAAGTCTTGTTTTGCATTTAATCAAAATTCTTAAAATGATACATCTTATAAAATGATTTTCAAAATCTTTATTTGCCTTTAACATTATCATACCATAAGAAAGTGTGTCAACCAAATATTAACTCATGCCCCTCAAAGTTTAACAATCTTTCATCTTTTAAATTTAGCCAGTCTTAACAAGGAACCAAGGAACAAGTGGCATAATATAACTTCAGATCTGGTAATCCAAAACTGCTTCTTTGTTTAGCATTTTGAAGCAATTTCAATCTTATCTTTGGTTTCTTTCCCTGCCAAACAAGTTTAGATATGTCCTTCTGCCACTTCACAATAAGCAGATCATTGATTAATACAGGAACCATTTGAAGCAAATATAGCATCTTTGGTAAAACATTCATTTTAATTGTTGAGATTTGTCCCACCAGTGATAACTTCAAACAATTCCACCTCAGTAAAGTCCTGTTTAATTTCCTGCCAAACTTTTTCATAATTATTTTGAAATAAATTCAAATTTTTGTTTGTCAAGGTAATGCCTAAGTATTTCACTTTAGACTCACCTTTAAATCCAGATGAGATCTCTAATTCCTCCTTCTTTTACTTTAGTCATGTTCTTAATCAACATCTTAGTCTTTTCTATATTTACTTTAAATCCCATCATGAATCCAAATTGTTTCAAAATTTCCAACAAAGGCCCAATCAATTCTGATGAGTTTTCCAGTATTATCATGACATCATTAGCAAATGTTCTCCATTTTATTGTGCCCTGCTTCATTTTCAATCCTTCTTTCTTATCGTTCTTAATAAAGTCTAATGTTAAGATAAACAACAATGGAGAAAGCAGTCATACTTTTCTCAGGCCTGTTTGTATCTCACAGCTCTCTGTCAATTGTTCATTAATCAAAATCCTTGCCAATTGATGTTTATAAATTGTCTTAATCCAAGAATTAAAATTATATTCAAAGTCCATCTTTTCTAATACTGCAAATAAAAATCCCAGTTTAAGTTATCCAAAGCCTTTTCAGCATCTAAAAAAATCAAGGCAGTCTATTTTTTGTTGTGTTTGTTTAGCATTTCAGTAATATCTAAAACATACTTTAAATTATATCTCAGTTGTTTTTTAGGCAACGATCCACATTAATCTTCATAAATATAATCCTGTAATATCACTTTTATCCTGGTAGCTAGGACTGAAGCAAATAAATTGTAGACATTATTGAGTAACGAAATTGGTCAATAATTACCAACTTCAGTTTCATCTCTTCCTTCTATCAATATTAAAGATATTGTCACCTCCAGGAATCAGGAATTTCTTTTTTCATCAAAATTAAATTAAATATTCTTTTTAGATGAGGAGCTAATTCATATTTAAATTTCTTATAAAATACAGTTCTAAAGCCATCTGGTCCGGGAGCTTTCCCTGACTTTACCAAATCAATTGCAGAATATACTTCTGCCAAAGTAATCAGACCATTTAACGGTTCCTTTTGTGATTCTGTCAAATGATACAAATCTTGCTGTTATAAATATTTCTCTCTCTCTTGTGTTGCCACAAAGTTCCCATTGAAGCAACTGGCATAGCTCTCTGGCACCCCAGAAGTCCATATATTGTTTCCAAATGCTCAGCATTTGTAGTCTTTTCAGTACTCAGTGTCACAAACTTAACTCTTGTTGCTTTCAAGCAACAACCGCTGAAGTTCAAGAGATTACTATAATTCGATTTATCAGTTTACATATCCTATTAAGATGATTTCTAATACCCCACCAAATAGCATTTAATTTCCCCTTTACTGTGGTTTCTGGTGATATCTGAAATTGAGTTATACTATCTCCTTTGCAGACATCTCCTCCAGAAAGTCTAGCTTGCTGCTCAGTACGTAGTGGCAAGGAGTCTTTGTTCTTTGGAGTCTTTACAGTGCCTTTTTCCACCTTAATATCAGCTAGTGTTCCTGAGATTTCAAAAGTTTCTCTGCAGCTGGAGAAAAGAGAGACAAGTATCCAAGTGAGCAGCTCGCCTAGCTGCAAATGTCCTAGGGAACACCATGCACTTTCTCTTGTTGCCCACCTCTGCAGCCAGTTTCTCTTCTGTGCTGTAAAATTTCTGTCTTGATCGTTGTAATTGTGGGAGGAGATACTCTAACTTTGCCAAGATCACTGGCTAGCAATAGGAAGTGGAAAGAGGATTTGTTTTAGATATTTGGCAGCCTCATATTTTGAAACATAGTAAATAAATAAATAAATCTTAAAGAAAGTACTTAATTAAGATAACATTCCTATTTTAGATTAACTGTAGTATCATAAACTACTATAGCTTTTACTTCCTGGCTTAACCTGGTTTGTGTTGTTTCATTTCATTCCTTGTGGGAGGTTGGTTTCCAGGATATTGTATAAATCTGTGATGCAGGATATATACCAAACAGAACTGTGCCATTTGTATTCTAAACAGTGAAAATTTGTTGCTAACAGTAATGCTGAAATGATTGAGTTGGTGAAAAAGCTGGTGTGTCATATTTATGTAACTTGTATACATTGCTCAGTAACTGTACACATTCTCTCCCCCCCCCCTTTCTTTTTAGGGAGGAAGATAAGAATATATTTGACTACTGCAGAGAAAACAACATTGACCATGTAACCAAAGCCATCCGATCAAAAAAAGTGGATGTGAATATGAAAGATGAGAAGGTATTGGGCCAGGGGAGGGATTAATCAGTCTTAAAGGCTGGTATGTCAAATTAATGTCCCCTCATTTCTCTAATCCTTGCAGCTGCTATATCTCTGTTTCAGTGGGTTTGACCAGACATCTGTTACTGAAAGAAGAATAGCCCAGCTCTGCAACTCCTATGCAATAAGTGTTTGTTGCATGGTTGGACTTTGACTTTAGAATATGGTAATAAAGCTGACCTGAGATATTCTGGTTCTTAATGTTGAAAAACCAAATGGCATCTTTTTTCCACTAATTAATTAACATGGGACACAATGCATTGAGAAGTTCTCTTACATACCCTAATTAAAATGAATGCTAATTACCCAATTCATTTTAAAGCGTCAAGTACAGGAGAACATTCTGGTCCAATGTCCTTTTAAATTTTCAGTGGTTCATCTGCCTGCCTTCAACTAAGCCTATTTTATTGGCACCCAGAATCTGTCCAAGGTGATCATTTCACTGTGCTGCATTATAAAGTACTCTTAGGTGTAGATGGTGCTGTTTGGAATCTCTGTGGATACAGTGTTCTCCAAAGCAGGAAATTACTGATAAAGTAGTAAGGTAAAGGAATAGCACTGCCTTGTACAGGTTAAGTCTCTCTTACCCAGAATTCCGCAATCTGAAATACTCGACAAACCAAAACTTTTTTTCGTGAGTGGCTGAGAAAGTGATACCTTTGCTTTCAGTGTACACAAACTTTGTTTCATGCACAAAATTATTTTAAAATACTATATAAAATTACTTTCAGACTATGTGTATAAGGTGTGTATGAAACATAAGTGAATTTTGTGTTTAGACTTGGGTTCTGTCTCCAAGGTATCTGATTATGTTTGTATATGCAAATACAGATATTCAATAATAATAATAATTCATAAATTCAAACCACTTCTTGTCCCAAGCATTTTGGATAAGAGAGACTCAACCTGTATTGTTTTTTATTGGATAATAGCTTCTCAGACTGAATTTTCACTCTCATTAAATGCACCATATATGAGGTCCTTTTGCTTATATGTGCATCAACTCACCATGGACTAGGGAAAAAAGTTATGAACATGGTTTCGCTAATGTGGGTAAAATCAGTCTGGCCTATCTAGAATGTATTTCATACAAATGATATGCTTTATAAGAGATATTCTATTGCTTCTTGGCTTCAGTAGAAGTTATATTGACAGTATGACATTTGAGGCTTTAGAAATGATTGAATGGCAGCTAATGGCCAAAAGGATGTTCATACTTCTTCCAGAAGTGGAGGAATTCCTTTGTGTTTCATCTGAGGAGGTTTGTCTAGTACTAAAACATCAGCTTTACTCCAGTAAAATTTGCTATATAGAACTCTAGAACTCTATATTATATCACCTGCTGATCTGAAATACTGCAGACTGCTGTATGTCTTACCTCCTTCCATCTGTCTCTGCTTGGTCAAAGAGGTACAGCAGTTTATGGTTCCAAGAGTGTATCATGGTGTGAGAAAGCTGCTTTTTTGTGTCATGTTTTTGTAGTTTCTGATTTTTGAGAAGTGAAAACTTAACAGTGTGATTTATGCACCCTAGTGTCTTTATTCTGCTTGCTGTAGAATGATGCTCAGCTGAACATGGAGAGATGTTCATTGGATATAAAACTAGATCAGATATTTTAAAGTTCTATTTTTCTTCTGTAAAGTGATTTAATAATGCTATTGTAGTGTTAAGAAATATTCAGCATATTTACAGAGTGTTCTTTTTAAAAACATGAAAAAGTTTCTTTCTGAAAAAGTAAATGTATATATGGCCTGGCAAAATAAAACTTGCTTGCTATGCTGACTTCTGCCTTTGTATGCTGCTTGCTTGTCCTGCTTTTGGTCTGTTACCATGTAGGCTCCTAGTACATTGTGTGGTAGTGAACAGATGAAGTGCTTACACATTCATAGACTGAGACGCCACAAATTCAGTTGGGTTCTCTTGTAGCTCTAAGCAGATTTCTGCCCTTTGAGCCATGACAGTCCCGGCTGGGGTTCTGAATGCTGATGGCATGGCCTTTTATTTTTAATCAGGAATTCATATGAATTAATTTTCTGAAGCAGGGGAAGGAGTTTTAAAATTCAGAGCTAGAAACCTTCATTCTCGATGAAGTGAACTGAAACATCTGTGTGTTGTTTAAGAGCTTCTGCAGTGATTTTGTTTGGTTCTTACTTCTCAGTACTCTTAGAGGCCACAGGTTGTTTAGCCACCAAATATAAAATTTGTGTAAGTTGTCATTTGAAGTTTGGTTTGTGATCAGTTTTAACTTTCTAACTCCTGTAGTAATGAACTAAGAAAATGTCACTTTAGTGACTGCTGGGATCACAGTACCTTCCAATGTATTAGCTTCTAGAACGATAGTACATTCTTTAGTTGATGGATTCATTGCAAGACTCATGCTTCTCTAAGATACAATAATCAGGCCCTGTTCTTTGACGCTTCTGCTTTTATAATTGTTCAAGTCTTTGGTTCTTCTGCTCTGCTCTCCATTCTGGATTGTTCCATGATTTTAGTGCTCTCTAATTCAGTCAATTTCCATTCTCAAACTGGCTGTATCATTGTAGTGTATCTCCTCATCTCTTCTCTGCATTCATTCATTCTAGTATTATTTTGGTCAGTTGACAGAGCATAGAAACAAGATAGCTACAAATAGTGCTAACATTGTACATAATTTGATCATACTAGATATAGGGGGAAAGGTTCACCTTCTCCCTGAATAGGGGAAGATTCTTGGGGAGACCGGGAAGCAAAGATGTGAAATGACTGGAATAAAACCAGTGGGAATCAGGTTATCCCCCACTTCTTCTGGAAAACATTGAAAATTTAGAAAAAACTGAGATATGCAGTATAAACCTAAATAATCATACTGATTTAAGAAATCTATGCTACAGTCTTACGCACATTTACTTTGAAGCAAGCCTTATTGAACTCAGTGATATATGTTAACATAAAACTGAAGTATTATAAAATTTAAAAGTCTCAATTTTGTTTAAGCACAAATTCTAAATAAACTCAGTACTAGAAGTGAAGCTGCTTGCACACTAGTGTACCTAGCTAAAAATTAATTTTTGCTAGATGTAAAAATTAGTTTAAAATAAAGGCTATGACCATTGTAGGAAACAAAAAGCCCTCAAAAAGTTTTATATCTGAATTTTGAAACCGTAGATGCAGCTCAGCTTTCTCATGCAAGTGGAAGGCAAATGAGATACCATGACCATGAAAAATGTAATCGAATATAACATTGGATTCAGTATTGGTTTTTCAGATGTTCATCAGTGTTTTTCAGTGTGAGTCACAAGATGGAACAATCCAGGGAAGTTAGAGGCAAGAGGAATTGGTGGGTCAGTTTTGGGCTGCCTTAGGCAGTCCTGGCACAGCCCTGTGGTGGCTTCTGAGCACTCCAGGGCATATATCATGTAAATGCTATGCCCTTGGAGCAACCGGAAGCCACCCCCATCTGCCTGTCTTTTTGGAACTATAAGGGCATCCGTACTGTAGAAATAACCATTTTAACTATCATAGCTCAGTGCTGTGAAATTCTGGGAATTGTAGTTTGTCTTGACACTAGAACTCTCTGACAGAGAAGGCTAAATGTCTTCAAAATTCTAATTCTCGGAATTCCATAGCATTGAGCTATTGCAGTTAAAGTGGTCTCAGATTATATTATTTCTGAATGCAGATGCAGTCTATGTTATATAAAAGCCCCATGCTATCATGTTTGGGGCATAATAAAAGGTGGGCCACATATATAAAGACATTATGCATTCTACATTTGTAACTTTCCAGTTTCGCACTATAAGAGTATGGCTTGTCTTCTGGTCTTATTAGAGGCAGCAGACATGCTGTCATCAACATTTTCATATACTATTTTTGAGAAACATTTTAAAGTGTGGGTATGTTCCTAACTCCCCTTTCTGAACATTCACATTTCTACTGGCACACATTTGAAAGGAGCTTAAGAGATTTTCTTGGTTGATCACATCAACAAAAGTTGCATCTACCAGAAAGATTCTGCTGTTGGATGCATCATGGTAAATGGATTCAAAATGACAGCAGTAAATATTATTCTACTGAATGGGACTTTCATTAATCTTAGCTGTGTCTTTGGTTTTAATTAACATCAGTGCCTATATATTTCCTCTTCATGCATAGACATGTTTGAGGACTGCAAGTGCTTAAAACATTAATTTTAAAGTATTTGTTACTTTTAAAGAGCTAAGGGTTTATTGTTATTGGTTACTGCAAAAGTGAAATGACTTGTTGCATTACTTTATACTAATTCATCCATTTGTTTTCATTCTTCCCCCCCATTTTTCTTAACCATTGTGCATCGGGGGTGGTGGTGGAATGGAGTGTGTGAATTGTGAGGTGTTTGCTGACTCCACTGAGAATTCCAATACATTGACGATTAGTATGAGGGTTAGTATTGTGATTAGCACTGCTAATGAGAATTCCTGTGTCTTCCAAACACCACCAAATCTTATTCCAGTTTTTTTTCCAACTGGGCCAATGAACTTACAACCCACAGCACATGATGCCTGTTTTGTTTTGTTCACCAAAAACAGTATGGCACATTTGGGGGCTGAATAGATTGCATTGAATGAAACAAAAATGTATTGCAATGGTCAAAAGCCTTGATCTTTTGGATTTTTTTGTTTTTGAGGGGGCAACTGTTTCTGTTGAGGGAGACAAAGAAAGAGCAAAAGAAACCAGTGCATGGTAAGTGGCTGAAATTTAGGCCAATTAGTTTACAACTGTTCAGGTGAAAAGACTACAGAATGTCAGCATTATAACTGGTTTTGTCTCAATTGTGCATCAAAATATAACTCTGGGGGAGTAAATTGTTCCATCATGGTACATGAGGGTTAAAATACATTATAAAATGAAAGGAATGTTAAAAAAATTAAAAAAGGCCCCTCAAAAATAACCTTTAAAGCAGGGGTAGGCAACCTTTTTGAGACCTGGGCCGGTCCCCCGAAGTCCTGGTCTCCGCCGGGCCCGCCACCGCCACGCACGACCCCCCGCGCACACTGCCGCCGCCGCGCATGTCACGGCCGCCATTTTGATTTCCAAAATGGCGGCCACGACACGCTTGAGCATGCGCAGGAGTACTGCGCATGTGCAAATGAGTCGCAGCCGCCATTTTGGAAATCAAAATGGCGGCCGCGACATGCGCGGCAGCATGGAGCCCAAAACGCGCGGCGGCAGGGGTCCGCCTGGGCTGGTAAGTCCGGCAACCTGGGCCGGAACCGGCCCGGGGGGCGTCGGTTGCCAGCCCCTGCTTTAAAGAGTAAACATTACTGGTTACACTTAAGAATTAACAACTTTGCCATATTACTTTTGGGAAGTAACAGTGCTGTTAACAAGGGCTCTTGATGGCAGACCTTTACTTTCCTACAGACAGCCTCCAAACCTCAAACAGATACTCACCTACAGGACGACACACAACACAGATGTGGACACAGATACTAAGCCTTGCCACAAATCAAGATGCCAACACATTTATCCAGGAAATGGCATCACGAGACTGAATGGCATCACCCACAATATTAGTGGGGCCTTCAGATGCTCATCTTCCAATGTGATTTATGTCAGCGATGCCCTTCAGCATTCTACATTGGGCAAACAGGCCAGTCCGTGTGTCAGAATAAATTGACATAAATCAGACATTAGGAATGGGAATGCACAAAAATCAGTGGCAGAACATTTCAATCTCCCTGGGTATTCCATCCCTGACCTCAGAACAGCGGTCCTTGAACAAAAGAACAGCAAAGGTAGATCGGTAAGAGAAACAGCAGAATTGGAGTTCATCTACAAACTACAGGCCCTTAGCAATGGATTGAACAGAGACAATGGGCCTAAGCAGACGGCTTAAAAGGTCGTCTTGGGCGCAGGGAAGGGGAGGGGCAGCTGCACGCTCGGCGCCTTATTCCCCTCCCGAGGTCGTCTTCGGAGCAGCCGGCCCTCCGCATGGCTGGTGCTCCGAGGAGGACCTCCCGCCGCAGCATTCGCAAACGCTGCAGCAGAAAAGTCACCGAAAGTGCGCCGCAGCCTTTTGCGGTGCACTTTCGCTGACTTGTGAAAGGAGCGCTAATTTAGCGCTCCTTTCAGGGGTGGTGAAGGTGCGCCGCAGAATCGAGGCATGGGGATGCCTTGGTCCCATGGTGCAGCTTCCCTGGGCGGCCAACGGCCGCCCGTCTGCTTAGCCCCAATGGCTTCCTGAATCACTACACACATTTCAACACTATCTGATTCCCTCCTCATAGGGGTGCCCTATATTCATCTATTTCTCTCACCACAGGCTAGTCGCTTTACAAAACTGGATCTGCCAGTTCAGCCCCATGCACAAAGACCAGTTTTCTATGTCTTTGTGCACTAACGTTAAGAATGGACCTACCACTTCATTTCCATACACAAAGGATTTGTAATTTGGGTTGACATCCTCACATATATATGTCTGTGCCTGACCTCCACTCCAACAAATGCATCTGAGGAAGTAGGCTGAAGTCTACCGAAGCTCATGCAGCCAATTTCTTTCTTCCAGTTACTCTCAAAGGTGCTACAAGATCTCTACGTACTGATTCTACAGACTAACATGGCTATATTTTTGAATTCTGCTGTTAACATTGTTACTTTACAAAGTTACAGGTATTATTATGCTACTGTAAAGCATTGCTTCTGTGCTCTGAAAGAGAAGCAGTCCTTTTCTCAGCCTCTCATTTGCTTTGTTTGTGACTAGAGCTATGACATGCTGCAAAGCAAAATTTATGTGCTGTTCCACTTGAAAAACAGCCATAGAAGCTGGCCAAGCTGGCAGCAGCTAACAAAAGTGAGGCATGGAAGATTTAATAGGCAGGGTCACAATACTGGGATTAGATTTATGCTTTTTTATTCTAGATCTTTGGGAGCTTAAGAAACATTCTCTCATGCAATTCAAACATGCTTTCCATGGGCATAAGAACAAAATAGTAACAGGCATCCTGCATATATTATGAGCAAGGCCATGTGTGTTATAGTTCCATGAAAGAGAAGCAAATTAGCACAGTGTTGTACTAAGACCAAACGTCAGATTCCTGCAAATGACAGCATTTGCCGTTTTTTCAGAACAAGTTTTTATGGCTGGGAAAATATGCTACAAAGTATGCCAATAATAGCTTCTGAAATCTTCTGAAATCAGAGAGTTTGCAAACCTGAGTTGTAGTGAATAAGAGTATGACTGTTTCAGTGGTTTACATTTGGTCTTATCACTTGACTAGCAAGATTGAACAGTCCTGGAAATAACTTGCAAAATATATAGAAATCTGACAGATTAGCTTTTGTTAGCACAAAGTTTAGCTAACAAAAGCTAAACTTTCAGATTGTGCAGATTTTGATGTGTCCAGTGCAGAATATAGTGCCCTTTGTTATGGAATTTGCTGATCAGGAGGCGAAGTTTGGGAATCAAGGATTTTTATTAAAATAAATGCATTTCTGTCTTACAGTCTGATAGCCAGGTTGCTGTACAAAACATAAACACTGAACCAGTGGCTTATATACCCTAATACAGTTTTCGGAAAGTCTGTGAAGCCTCTCATACATTGTGTATTTACTGAGGTAATTTTCCACCAAGCTATGCATTTCAAACTGTTTTGGTTATCTATCAGGCCAGATATCAGGCTGGTGATCTATAGTAACATATGTTAAGGACATATACAGCTAAATAGAAGCTTAACAATCAATTGCATGACAATAACATATTGAAGACATGTATGGCTTGGCTGGTCCAAAAACTCTGTTTCAAAATGCAATCTTCTTCAAATATTAACTAGTAGTCTTTAGAGTAATTCCTTAAGTGGTCTGTGTGACAAACAATGCAAATAACTCTGACATATCTAGCCATAGTAAATACCATAGATTTTTTTTTCATAAATTACCTACATACCCCACTTACTACTAAATCAATTCGGAGCAATACCAAAAGCGTAAGTTCTGTAGTATTCCCTAGAAACAGTGAAATTCCCCCAACAATACTAGGGTAGTATCTGTAAAATAACAAACGTTAGAATGTTAACAAACTTACATAATTAAACAACAAAGAAAAGGAAATTGTTAAAAATGTTACTCACTGGTAATTTGTTTCCTCTTATACATTAAACAACAATCCATGTCAGAAAAGGAGTGTAAAGCTGTTTGATGGACTCAGTAAATTTATACTGTTAACCCACTACCAACATCACTAAACAAGGAACTTGGTACACTTGCTATTCCTAATTACAATAGAAGCTCCAACAATTACTAAGCAAGCAGAGAGATCTACATTAAAGAGCATTAAGCTGTTAAAACTCTATGTAGAAAATAGAAAAGGGGAAAAGTCTAAGGCAGCATTTAACCCTTGTGGATGTAAGGACTTGAATTTGTAGATCCGTTCTGCTTCTTTTCTAAGGAAGAGGGTATCTAAATTGGTCCAATTATATCTGTGAGGGATTATGTTCTCCATAATGATGAATTTGAATGATTCTCCTTGGGAACGGGAAACAAAGTGTTCCAATAGGAGAGTATCCATAACCTGGTGCCTAATTTTAGAGTGATGTTCCAAAATGTGGGTGCGCACCTTACAAGTAGTTATGCCTACATAAAATGGAATACATGGGCATGTAATGCAGTATATAACTATCTTAGTATTACAATTCGTAAAGTGTTGTAATTTGAAATGACAATGGTAAATAGGATGTATGAAAATATTAGTGTGAATGATGTATCCTCCACATTTAAATTGTTCCTTCAGTGGTATAGAAGAATGATTCAAGCTTTCAAAATCTGAATGAACCAATGAATCATGTAAATTTCTTGACCTCTTCAAATCAACTTGAGGTGTCTGTTGACATCATGGAATGTCTTCTACAATATGCCAGTGTTTCTTGATGATCTTAATGGTTGCAGAAGATAGAGGTGAAAATGGCATAGAGAATGCAAGTCTCTCTATCAGTGAGTTTGCTATATGGTTTTGTTCCTAAATGTCCATATGTCTGATATACTGTAGTGTCCAAAAATGCTACATGAGAATTGCTAGATTACATGGAGAATTTTATCAACTCATGAATGAATTCATCCATTGAACAACATATTTGTAGAAGATTGGTCCTTGTAAATAAGAAAAAATAATGTATTTTTGTAAAAGATAATACCGCTATAGCATGGGTTCTCAGATGTGTAAATTAATTAATGGAGCAACAGGTCCACCTCTGCTACCTGTTTAACCTGAAAATAAAGTTAGAGAATCTGAAATAGTCCCCTCCGCCCCAATATTATTTCTAGTAGACTCAAAAGAAAAAATGTAGGTGGGGAAAGGTCATCCCTATGATTTAAGTAAAGTTCAGCAACTTACCTTGCCTCCTTGCATAGAATTTTAGTATAGGTGATTCAGCATCCATTGTGGCCAATACAGCCAAGGATGGAACATTTATTGCTGAAATTGTATTAATGAAGATACCTCTAAGGTATGAAGGAATGGGCTGTAAAGACGGACTTAAAAAATTGTCCACATATTTTGGAAGATGTTCCAAGACCGAATTCATACCCAATATTATGGGTCTTCCAGTGGTGATCAAGTAGGTTTATGGATCTTCGGTAACATGTGAGAAAACAGGAACACATGGGAAGTCATTCTGAAGAGATTTTGCAGTTGGTTCATCAATCATGCCCAAAATCATGGCTTCTCTTATGCAAACTAATGCTAGATAAAATATGTTTAGTGTGGTCATGTGGAATGGGAGCATAACAGTTGGTGTAATTTAGTTGTCTCTGAATCTCATGTACATATGTATCTTTGTCCATTAGGACTATTGCACCCCTTTTGTCTGCTGGAGTAATGACAGTGGATTGGTCATTGCACAAAGAGTCAAAAATTCTTCAATCCTGTAGAGAAAGATTATACCACGTCCTAATTGGAGTCTCATCCAATTTCTCAATGACCTTTTCAACCAATCTTTGGAATACTTTCATGGAGGGATTACATATTATAGGTACGAAAGAGGAATGAGGACGAAAGATACAGGAAGGAGATGGATGGTGCCCAAAAGTATCCTTTAAATTGAGAAGTCTAATTAGATAAAAAAGATCAATATGTGTGTCAAACGAATTATATCTGGGTGTTGGAACAAAGCTAAGTCCCAGATTCAAAAGTCTGATTTGTGAGTCCATAAGCCTCCAGTTTGATAAATTAACCACTATGTCCTGTTGTGGCATAGTCAGGAGGATCACAACACTGCCTAAGGGGATGGGGTTATGCTGCTCTCAAGATCTTCGGTTCATAGCATGGATATACCTCGGCTGGAACATCTAGGTTTCAGCAGTGGCCAGGACTGTGTTTGCACAGTTGAAGCTAGTGTGGCAATGCTATCCATTTCTGGAAATGCCTTGTCTGGCCTCAGTGACACATGCCTTGGTTATCTCTAATTTAGATTACTAACATACTCTTAAGTCAGGTTGGCTTTGGGAAATGTTCAGAGACTTCAGTGGGTCCAAAAGGTTGCAGCTGAATGGCTTTCTAGGAATGATTAAAGACAGCATTTATCTCCTATGTTGCAAAAACTTCACTGGCAACCAGTATATATCTCTGCACAATTTATAATGCATATCTCCTTATATGAATCTTTGGAGGAGAGTTTTGTCTTGGTCCCACTAGTGTCACAAGTATGTTTAGTAAGGATGTGGGAGAGGGTCTTCTCAGAAGAAACCATCAATATTAGTAAAACAGACAAAATTATTTTGTTTCCTCTAGTTCTCCTTAGTATTAATCAGACAAAAGCACTAATAAAATCCTATACATTCTATGCATCCAGCAAGATCTTATTATTTTCTGTCCTACAAATGTATGAATATAATTTATGCCTGAGGCCTTAGTACCACTTGATATTGCATCCAAAGAAGTGTGTTTATATCCATAAAAGCTCGTGTGAAAATAAAACCCAGTTTGTCTTAAAAGTGCTGCCACATTTCCTCCCCCCCCCCTCCCTTCCCTTCTCTTCTTCCTTTTTATGCTGCAAGAGACTAATTGCACTCAGAATTACTGGCTAATATATTATGTTATACTGGGAAAAGAGTATTGTGCAAATGGAAGGTATTTCTCTGTGTCTGCTGAAACTTCCAGCTTTTCCCTCTTTCCAAGTGCAGTTCCTTGTGTAATTGAGCACCATTGTAGATGCTTTGTGGTCTTTCAGTGGCTTTGTGAAGAACAGTGGTTTGAAATATTTATTTTCAGACTCCTCCCTGTTCAGATCTATTCCCCAAATTCTTTATTCATTGTCTTTTTCTGTCTTGCACAAGGCACAAGAAAGTAAAAGACAGATAGTTCAACATGTACTCCATCTACAGAATAAGACTCCTCAGGTTAACTTACATTTCCATAAACTAGTGTTAACATATTTACGGTATCTTAGTTAATTAGAAGTTGTATAATTAGTATTCATAATATATTTTAGGTTTCAGCTCTTTTTTACTAATTATTTTATGAAAATTTTGAAATCTGATTTAAATTTTAAAATGTGGGTATAAATAAAAATTCTAATCTTTTTATTTAAACAATCATTTATTTTTATCAGTTCTGATATAGCGGTTCATTCTATATTAAGCAGGATAAATTAACACAATTCTGCACTACACTGTTATAGTGGGGTTATTCTACCCTAATTACTATGGCTGCCTCCTGTGGAATCCTGGGATTTTCAGTGTAGGGAGGGGCATTTAGAATTCTCAGCCAGAGAGCTCTTAGGCCCCACTAAACAACAAAACCCAGAATGCCACAGTGGGCAGCCATAGCAGTAAAAGTGGAATAATAGCACTATAACAGTGCGGTATTCTCTAATACAGGGACCGGCAACCTACGGCCTGGGGGCCGGTTAAGGCCCCGGGCCCCGGACTTACCGGCCCCGTCCGAAGGCTGCCGCCGTCGCTGCCGCCACGCGCCACCCCCACCGCCGCGCGCCGCTGCCGGGGAGTGTTTTCGGGTGCGCTTGTCGCGGCCGCCATTTTGGAAGCCAAAATGGCGGTCGCGACGCGTTTGCGCATGCGCAATACTTCCAAAATGGCGGCCGCGCATGCGCCATGGCAGCTGCAGCGGTGCGCGCTACGGCGGCGGCGGCGGTAGTGGACGCGCCGGCAGCGTGCGCGGGGGTCGCGCACGCAGGAGGAGGGTGCGCACGCGCATGTGCGCGCGCGCTCCGGCATCCCCCCCCCCCCCCCTTTGGCCCAGCCGAGCGGCAACCTTTTTGAGACCGGCCCAGGTGCCTGTCCCTGCTCTAATATGTAACTAATTGGTGGAATTCAATCTATAACATTAACCTGACTGAGAATGGAAAAATGGTATCACTAGCTGGTAACCATGATAATTATATGGAGCTAGATGCTGAAACTATGCATGATGATCTTGCTGTCTATGCTTTTCTTTTGTTTTTTCAGAAGATAAAGGCTGCCTGCTTTTTGAAATAAATGCTGCATTATGTGGACATACTGGCCTGATTGAGAAAAGCAGTTGTGTTAGAGTGCAAGCCCTATTGATAAGAATATATCTAGTGAGTAGTGTCAAATGTGCTACAGAATTCTGTCTAACATTGTTCTTTGCTTGATATTTTAGGGCAGAGCTCTGCTGCACTGGGCATGTGACAGAGGACACAAGGAACTAGCCTCAGTACTGCTACAACACACAGCCGATGTTAACAGCCAGGTAGGAACATGGCCATTTCAAAGGAAAGCAGATACAGTAATGCATTCTCAGTTGCACCAGCTGAGGTATTTTTACAGTTCTTTTCAGGATTCTGTTACAATGACAATTTTATGCTTTCATTTGTATATTTTGACTCATTGCTATACTATTTAACATTTTATTTTATGATATGGTAGTGAGTCCACTATGTAATGCTGGATGAAGGAGCAGAATGGGCCCTTAAAGGGGAAAGGTTGCCTACCCCTGATATAGAGTCTAAATCCATTGTGATAAAGGGAAGGGAGGAGTATGAAGATTTTATCTAGTCTTGAATTTCTTTTCTCATATACAAAATAATTGACTGTTTTGGGAATAGTCACATTAGTTTTATGTGGAAGGAAACTTACTTAGGCTGGATCCTAGTCTGCTACTTTATCTTCAAAGTTCATTTTTATGGTTACTTTCATTATATAATGTGCAGCACTTTGCTGCTCTGTATACTCATATAGTTGATATGAGTGTTTAATGAATTAATCGTTGTTGTTGCCGTCATTGTCATTATCATGCTGTATTTGATATCTGTATTTGATGCTGAGAATAGATGTACAATAGTTGGAGCATATTTCTGCCTCTGCACCATATCAGTTGATTCTTAGATATATTTTCAACATGGTGTACCATAACTACAGTCCTTGGAATTTCATATTTTTGCACTTGTTTCAGTTTTTAGAAAACAACAACAAATTTCCAGTTGTAACTTTTACACAATCCTTTAAAAAGCCTTCTCTTTTGCATCCCTACCTTTTTAATGTATTGCAGTTTTCTAACCACCCGTCACAAAAGGTTAATAATGGTTATAAAATGGAAATCAGCCTCTAATATTCCCCCCTCACCCCCTAGTAATAAAGAGGCATTTTAAAAGGTCTTGGGTGAAATAAAATTTTTTACAGACAAGCCTAACAACATGTAGGAATACACATCTTAAACAGTAGTAGTTCCTGTGTGTATGACCTTATCTTCATAGAATGGAAAGCAGAGACCTTTCTGCGAGTAATACAAGGGCCAAAATGAGCAATGCTGAAACCCTTTTTTGGTATAGGGGAAAAATTCCATATACAATATAAACTTTGTGGGATCTGCTTCTCTGTCTTACCTGATGTATAAGTGAGAGGCTCTGGAACATGGATAGGTGGTGTGCGTACTATGTGTGGTCCCCCAAGCTTTCCCTGCAACATGCCACATTTCAAGTTGAATTATTACCAAAATTACCAACTATTATCAGGCCTAGGCTACATCTTCTAAGCCTCCATCTCCTTGTAATGCACTGTGGAGACTATCACACTACACTCTTAAAGCATTGCTCTGTCTCCTGTTGCATTTTGGGGTTTGTAGTTCAGTGAGGCCTAAGAGCTCTTTAGCTGAATATTCTAAATGCCCCTTCCTAAACTGCAAATCCCAGAATGCAGCCAGATCAGTTAAAGTGGAATAGCAATGCTTTAAGAGTGGAGTGCAATAATCTCATACATCAGTTCAATTCTGCAGCTTTTAGGGCTCCCCACTACTTAGTAATTGAAAACAATACAGAATCATATTTAAATGGAAAGTAACTGAATAGGATAACTATAGAAAATTATAATTGACATTAATAGTAAATAAATGATATAATGTTAATTTTAAAGGGGGTGGAGATCTCCTGCACCCCACCCCATGATGCTGCTTCAGATATGCCTGCCAAATCCAGTCCTGGACACACTGGTAATGGCCCTTGGCTCAGGTTGCTCACGCTGACCTGGAGAGTTGATATGTCCCATGGATGCTAACACCAGTGGCTAGCTCTGGTTTGTACCTTTTCAAATGACCACAAATCAGTGCTAAAACAGATACTTTGCATAGGCTGGGCCTTGGTTATTCCCTTGTATCTCCAGGTAACATAGTTGGAATAGGCACATTGAAAGACACTGTTGTCTATGACTGCTGATAATCAGGGAAGACAGTCGTGATCCAGGCTGATCATACAACTTGGTTTAAGGCATTTCCTTGTATTCCGTGTACCACTTTGGGGAGTGGGGTTGAATCACAAACTCAGTTCAGATGTAAAAACCCCCGATATTGTCATATTACCAGAATGAGCTGCATTGAGACTCTGTCTCCTCTACACCCCAAGGCTTGAAGCTTCATCCCCACAGACATAAATACAGGATTCACTGCCATTTACTCAAACCTATATAAGACTGAACTTCCAACAAAATCTAACATACAATAATTTCTGAATTATTTATACTTTATTTGCAAATTAACCATGTTAATGATGAATATAATGAATACCTGAATAAATCTTTAATGTAAAGCAAGATTAGTTAAGAACCCTTAATACTATTATTTGATTAGTTTTTTCTTTAGGAGGGTCACACATGTCATCTGCAAAAAAAAAAAAAAAGAAAAAAAAAGAAATCAGGGTAAGGTGTTTAGTCAACTGTTGTGTAGCTTACAGTTGTATTTTCCCCTTGGAAGCAGTACATTTAAAATTCGGAGAAATATATTCAGTATCTCACACTGATTTCCTTATGTCTTACTTAGAAGCTGGTATGATTCCTGTAAATCTATGTGCCTGGTTCCATATAATTTGCTACTAGCTCACTAATTTTCTTCTTTGTGGTCTCTGTGACTCACACAATTGGGTAAACCTGTGCTTGCGCAGTGCATCTTTGAACCTTCTAGAATAGCTATAGGTAAAAGGTAAAGGTTTCCCCTTTGACATGATTGTCTAGTCATGCTTGACTGTAGGGAGGGATGCTTATCTTCCTTACTAAGCCAAGGAACCCACCATTGTCAAAGATGACTTTGTGGTCATGTGGCCAGCATGACTAAATGCCAAGGCATGCAGAACGCTGTTAACCTTCCCACTGAGGTGGTCCCTATTTATCTACAGTTGTCCCTCCATTTTCGCGGGGGATCCATTCCGGAACCCACCCCCCTGCGAAAATTGAAATTTGCATATATTCAAAGCCCATTGATTATGATGGGTGCACGCTTCTGTGCGTGGCTGCACGCGTGAGCACTTTAATCCATCCCCACCTTGCTGCCTTGAAAAGTAAGATGGCAGATGCCAAGTCTGCAAATTAAAAAGGACAACTGTCCTTTACTTTTACATGCTTTCAAACTGCTTCTAGAATAGCTAGGCAAGATTTTTCGTGATAGCTCTGGCCATTCTTAGCTCAGTCCTGGCTGTTCTCACTCATTTACCTCAGTTCCTTTTTTGTCTGTCATGAGATCAGCATCTAGGAACCAATCTTTCCCCAGAACTCTTAAGTTTCTCCTTGGTCTTTTAGTGCAATTCTGATTATTTAATGATGACTCAGCTTGTATTGTACTATTCTCTGCTCTTCCCTCAGCTTGGTTTGGTGTCTCTTGGTAACTGACTTGGCTTGTTAACGGACTGTGTACTCTCTGCTCCTTTTCGGTAATGGTGCCCTCCTCCTCTTTAAGAGATGTGAGATTGCGGGGCTACATTACTGAGCCATGATGGGCATTTGTCCTGCTTGTTATGTATCAGTGAGGCTCATTGCAAAGCATTCACCCCTCAAGCATGAAAGAACAGAGAATTCCGTTTGAAGGCCTTGTTGTATGAACAAGCCCTAAAAGTGTCCCAGCCAGATAGTATGATTACCAGGGCAAGAAATGTGCGACATAATATTTCTTTGAAACAATGGGAAGATACTTGGATTAAAGGTTTGAAATTTATATGTCCATATACACTCGTCCCTCCACATTCACTGGGGTTAGGGGCACAAGACTCCCATGAATGTGGAAAAACCACAAATAACAGAAACACTATGTTTTTGCCTAAGAGAACACCTCTCTAGGAATCTCTAGGTCCTCCAATGCAATGCAACATGTGCCAGAAATTGACCATAAAATTGCACTGGAGGAGCTACAAATGCCTAGTGGAGTGTTCCCTCTAGGAATCTCTAGGTCCTTTAGTGCGACTTTTGGTTAAAGCTGACCATAGATTTGTGCTGGAGGAACTAGAGATTCCTAGAGAGAATATACTAATAAAATCCGTGAATAAGCAAATCCGCAAAAGTCAAAGCTGCAAATGTGGAGGGACGAATGTAATTTTGAAAGAAAATTCCTACAAAATGATGTAGAAACCCAAAATACTTGGCCAAAATTTACAAAGATTTAACCAATGTTTGTTGGTAGTGTTGGTACCTTTTATCACATATGGTGGAATTATAGAAAAGGCAAAAGATTTTGGTTTAGGATTAATAAATGGGTACAGAAGATCTTGAGGTTTAATATAGCTAGAAGGCTGTAAGTGTATTTATTAATTTTGGTTAATTTAGATAGCAGAAGGGGAAAAGAGCATAGAACTTTAATAAGTTACATGGTGAGTGCTGTGAGAGGGTTTTTGTAACATACTGGTAGACTAATAATACTCCAACTTATTAGTTGGAATGGCTAGTGAAGATGATGAAATTAGATGATTTATTAACAAAATTTAATAAAAAGGAATCCAAAGGAAGGTTTTTTTAAAAACTTGGAGAACTTTTATGGAGTATTTAAAACAAACAAGGGGGGTTAACAGTACTATGGGATTTGAGTACTGTTAAATAGGTCTCACTCATTCAAAATTTAATTTATGTATACAGAAATATTATTTATTTATTTATTTATTTATTTATCTAGATCCATTTCTATCTGGTTTCTGACCTGGCTATGGGACAGAGACAGCTTTGGTCGCCTTGGGTGAATGACCTATGCAGGGAACTGAACAGAGCGACTGTGTCCCTGTTAGTTCTGCTTGACCTCTCTGCAGCTTTCGATATCATCAGCCATGGTATCCTTCTGGGCTGATTCTCTGGGATGGGACTTATGGGCACTGTTTTTATGCAGTGGTCCCAGTCTTTCTTGGGGGGGTGAACTCAGAAGATAGTGTTGGGAGGACTCCTGTTCGACTCCCTGGCTGTTGGCCAGTGGAGTTCTGTTTTGTCTCTCATGTTATTTAACTTCTTCATTAAACTGCTGGGAGAGGTCATCCGAAGCTTTGGGGTGTAGTGTCATCAGTATTTGGATAACACCCAACTCTATCTCTCCTTTCCATCTGATCCCAAGGAAGCTATCTCTGTACTAGGCCAATGTCTGCTGTCACTAATGGACTGGATGGGGGCAAACAAATTGAAGCTTAATCTAGACAAGACCGAGGTGTTCCTGGTCAGTGGCCAAGAGTACATTTGCACAGTTAAAACTAGTCCGCCAGCTGTGCCCTTTCCTTCAGATGTCAGATCTGGCTACGGTGGCACATGCCTTGATTACATCCAGTTTGGACTGCTGTAACGCACTTTACATGGGGCTGCCTTTGAAAACTGTTTGGAAACTTCAGCAGGTGCAAAACACTGCAGTTAGAATGCTGACTGGGGTCAGTTATAGGGAGCATATAACTCCCTTGTTGAAACAGCTTCACTGGCTGCCAGTTTGTTTCTGGGCACAATTCAAAGTCCTGATCATTACCTATAAAGCCCTATATTGCTTAGATCCAGACTGTTTGAGAGACTGTTGTTGATTTGTGTGATGTAAATGTAGCAGAGATCAGAAGACTGCTTCCTTTCACCAGCCATCCTGGAAATGGTGTTTCCTGCATTCTCCTAGCAGCTTTAGTTTTCTATGAAGACACAATTGTAAATCCAAAGTAAAGCTTTATTGGTGCATAATAAAAACAGAAAATAACTATATACAATCCATCTTGCAGATGATAAAGACCATAGGATCACAACTTGTTGTTAAGTTGAAAGCAAGGCAAGTTCTTAACAAAGAGAATAAAGAAACCCTTGGCCCAACCCAGAACTCCACCTCCTGGGTGGCAACCTACATCATGATAGGATGATCAGCTTTATCCCAGCCTCTAGACCAGCCCCTAGCAGTGTGTCACTCCCCATGTAACCTGGTTCTCATGCAAACCAGATGAGCTCATATGTTTACCTTCCAGTATCCTGTTTCCCAGGCTTAACGTCCTTGCCTTTGTTGTTCAGTGTGAGATTGTTTTGGCTTTACACTACCTGCAGGCTGAATCCTCTTTGTTTACTTAGACGCTTTTCTCAGAAGAGATTTTCACACACACATCTCTACATTTCCACTTTGACTGCATATCCCATCCATATTCCAACAACTGTATCACCCCATATGAACCCGCTAGAGCCCTAAGATCTTCAGGGGAGGGCTTTCTTTCAGCCTTGCCACCATCACAGTGTTGCCTGATGAGGACACGAGAGAGAGCCTCCTCTGTGGAATGCCCTTCAATGGGAAGCTAGAGCTGCAGGAGTGCCAGGTAGAAATATTAATGGTTTCTTGAAAAATGTATTCTGAAGGGTCTCCAATGTAGCCATCTGATAGTCGTCCCAAAGCCAAACAGTGGCCCCATACAGAATCTGGGTAAATACTTTGCTCTGAAATATTTTCAGGGTTGGAACAACAGGTGACGTCTTCTAGTGCTGTAAAATCTAAGGATTACTCCATTAGATTTAGGGGCCACTGTTGTAGTAGCTTTTATATGGGGCTTCCATATAGCCTTCTGTATGTTGCTTCTAGGAGAGGCTTTCTGTGAAATGAATGCCAGGGTACTTAAATTCCCGGCATTGTTCAATCTGGTGATGATTGAAAGACCATTGAAAATGAAAATGTCTTTTTCCAAACCCCATCATCTTTGATTTGTATAGTTAGTGTTCAGTGTAGTAAGTATAGTTAATGTTCAGTTTTTCTTTAGAACAAAATGCGCTGAGCTTAGAGGACAGCCTTCTCAGATCTACACCAGTAAGTGAAATTAAAACCATATATCAACATATAAAAGAACTCTGCTTTCACCTAACTGAGGGCAGAAAACATTTTGGGGCAGACAATGGTGATTTTATGCCATTAAGGTATAAATTAAAGAGTAATGCCAAGAGACATCTTTGTTTTACTCCGTTGTTTGTGGGAATAGGATTAGTTAATGGGCCAGAAATGCCAAGTCTTATTCTAGCAGTTATACTGGCATAACATTCCTTGATTAAAGGAGCCCTGGTGGTGCAGTGGTTAAATGTCAGCATTGCAGCCACAAGATTGTAAGTTTGATCCCAGGCAGGGCTCCAAAGTCCACTCAGCGTTCCATCCTTTCATAGGTCGGTAAAATGAGTACCCAGCTTGTTGGGGGTAATTGACTTACACATTGTAAACCGCTTAGGGCAGGGGTAGGCAACCTTTCCCCTTTAAGGGCCGAGGGACTTCAACTCCCAGAATCCCAGGAGCTATTGGCAAACATGGGACTATTGGCCAACATGGCTGAGGCTTCTGGGAGCTGAAGTCCCTCGGCCCTTAAAGGGGAAAGGTTGCCTACCCCTGGCTTAGGGAGTACTAGTTCACTGATAAGCAGTACAGAAATGTACTTGCTATTCCTATTGATTAGAAATAATTGGTAAGTATTGGTGTTGGCGAGTTTCTACCATAGCAGGTTTCAATCAATTGAGTGAGAAGCTGCTGCTAAATCAATAAAGACAACAAATTAATGTTTGGTAGGACCAGCATTTCCTTCAATTTGTTTTAAGAAATATTTACTGTATAACTTGGAGTCAAAATCCGAAAGACTAATAGGCTGATAAATATTGGGATCTTGCTTGTCACCCTTTTTGTGAATGAGAACAATTACACTCCGCTTCCAGCCCACTGGAATTATACCTGAAAGAGATCTAGGAGTTCTAGTGGACCACAAGATGAACATGAGTCAACAGTGTGATGCGGCAGCAAACAAGTCCAATGCAATTCTAGGTTGCATCAGTAGAAGTATAGTGTCTAGCTCAAGGGAAGTAATAGTGCAAGAGGATGAATGGTTTGCCATGCTGAACTTGAAGGACACATATGCTCACATTTTGATTTGTCTTTCATCCAGGTGTTCCCTCTGCTTTGCCGTAGAAAAGTGACGTACTGGTTTTGAGTCCTGCCCTTTGGCTTGTGCACTGCCCTACGGGTATTCACCAATGCATAGCGTTGGTGGCTGCCTCGCTTGGCCAGCAAGGTGTTGTCCTATTTCCTGGCTGGTCATCCCACATACAAATAAACAACTCATTTCAGGCATCCATTTCACCATGTGGTTTCTGGATGCACTATGTCTCATATTGAATCAAGAGAAATCTCCCTTAGAGCCCTCTTGAAGGATATGATTCATTGGAGCCATCATAGCTCATGCTTACAGGCCAGTTTTCTTTTATATGAATGAAGCCCTTTAGAAGTTCACCCTTTGAGATACATGCTATAATACAAGAGATATTGGGAATAAGCTTTAAAAAAAGACCAGAGATATATATATTAAATATGACTTACTTTTTAAAAGTAGAGGACGAGAAGAAGTATGGGACGGTTTTGTTATATATGATAACCTTGGCCAGATTGATTATAGCAAAGCATTGGAAGGAAGATAAAAAATTACAATTAGAAGACTGGTTAATGAAATTAAATGAAATTAGAAAACTGGATATTCTCTCTTATAAGCTGAAGGATAAGAAGGTGGAGAAATTGGAAAATGAATGGAAGCAGATAAGGACGTTTCTTAAGAAAAGGTGGTGTCTGGATAAAAACCTGGCTGAGATGATTTTTGAAGGTTAGGATAATGAAAATAATCCAGGACACTTTGCTCTCTCTTGGCTTAAAACAAGATTAGATATATTATAATTTTGGAGAATATGTCGAGTTTACATAATCTGGAAGAAAGTTTGTTTTAAGGACTACTATTATTATTAGGATTATTATTTTATTCCTTATTTTTTATTATAAGAAAATTGAGAGACTATGTTTGTTTTGTTAGCAAGAAGCAATAAGAAGACAAAAAAGCAATGTAAATAAGACTATTCTATATTAAGACAGGAAGTGAATATTGTAGAATAATGAAATATTATGTTGGATATGTTTGTGTTATGGATTGGACGGAGTTGTGTTATAAAATTCAATAAAAATTATTTTAAAAAAAAGAAGTTCACCCTTTGATGCTCAAAGGATCGAAAAATCAGATCCAGAGACATGCAAGCCCTGTTAGATTACATGACATCTGCCATGTCAGTGACCCTATACATAAATTTAAGGATGAGACTTTTGCAGGCTTGGCTTCTCCCATTTCAGTCCTTTGCTAGACTCTCTCAGTATGTGGCTAATGATACCATGCACTATTCAACACTCTTCTGCTCACATATAGAGCGGCATGCCCTTCCTTCTTCCACAACCAAAGACAGTGATCACAGTGGAAGCTTGGGAAGCTCATGTGGATGGCCTCTCTATCAGGGAACAATGGATGTTAAAGGAAAAGACCTTCTACATCAACATGGTAGATATGTTAGTGGTAGAGAAGGCATTGAGAAACATCAGATGTTTCTAGGACTGTTCTAAGGTGCACACTCTGTTCACATGTTCTTGGTTAGGTCTGAATATGCTGGGCCTTCCATTTGGCATGTATGAACCAAGAGTGCACCTCCAGTGTTCCTCTTCAGTTGACCACAGGAAGCTCAGGAAAGATGAACAAGAAGTCTTTCAGGAATCCCTGTACTTGCCTGTCGTTCTTAAATCTGTGAGGAACCACTGATTAATACTGTACCAAAAGAATTGCCAGAACACACAGCTTGAAAAACACTGGTCTAAACTATATGGATCCTATTCACTTTTGCAGATGCTGCTTTCCTTGAGTTTAATCATGTTTCTCACTTTAATCATGATTTATCACTTGATTTTGATAAATCAATATGCTAGCAATGAAGAGATGGTTGTCTTGAAATAAACCATAGAAAGTTTTTTTTCCCCAATTGTGTGTTTTGCTTTGCTTTGCTTTGCTTTGCTTTGCTTTGCTTTGCTTTGCTTTAAAAGATGAAAAACAAAAGTCCTTGATGATTTAAAGGTGGTATGTAAGTGTAAATGAGTGTCTTTTTCAATGAGCAGGAGAGAGGACACTTTTCTTGGGCATATTTAATAAGAATCCCAGCTTAAGGTTTTGAAGTTACCACATAGTATTGAATTCCAGCCACAGAATGGCAGGACTTCCCCCTCTAAATAATAGGACAGGCAGAGTCCAGCTCTTTTGAGTGCTGATAATTACCTTTAATAGTACACTTTAGATTGCTTTGGGGGCCAGTGCAGAATGAGCTATTTTGCAGAGCTTTGCTTTGTGTTGAAAAAAAGGGTTATTTGTGTAATCTAATTACCTAAATCTTTGCCCACAAGCCATTTCCCAATGGGTGGCTAAGTATTCAGAAATAATGTTGAGAACTTAGATGCCTTGGACTTTTTCACCCAGAGCTTAATAGCAGTGTGGAAGCAAGTGGGGAGGGAAGTAGTAAATCTCCCCTTTCCCCATAATCCCTGTCCTTTAGGTGAACAGTGCTGGAATCGAACATGGTTTGCTTCCTCCCTATCTAGGCAGGAACATCCTTAGAAAATGCAGATGCTCCTCAGGCAAGAAATACTTTCAAAGTATGGGTCTGCCCTACTCTGCGCTTTCACAGCTTCCTTCTCATTCAGTCCCCTGTTCTTTCTTCAACAACACAAAACTGAAAGACATTTAATTAATTGTGGCACAAGAGTATTTTAATAGGGATGTGCTGAAATTTTATCTTTGCTTTTGACATGTTTTAAAATACTTTACAATTAATTTTAATATGATCACTTGGTGGTTTTTACGACATACTATTTTGGTTCTCTTTTCATTTTAACCTACATTGTAAGCTGCCTTGGGGTCCCATACTGGGAGAAAGGTGGGATATACTGTAAATTAAGTATCTTCAGACTGCCCTGGAAAACTGTTTTAATGTATATTCATTATTCATTGCAAATGCTTTATTGTTGTTTCACTCATTTTGTAATTATGATTTAATGGCTTTATTGCTTTTAATGATTGGCATTAGTTGCTTTGGATGCTCTGTTTTAATGCTATATTATTAATCAACCAGTTGAAATTGTAGTATTAGTAATAGTAGCAGTTGGTACCACAGCAACACTAATCATAGGTTGCTGCAGCACTGTTATTCTGTTTCTATTGAATTCAACCTACTGGAGTACTTGTTCTATGTTGGCTTTTTAAAAATAGTTATTCACAATGTTGGTAGTTTGTAAAAGCTTCAGTTCTTAGCTTGTATACTCTGTAGATGTTTCAGTCTAAGAGGCAGTAAGTACAAAAGGTTCTGTTTCAAGCAAGCTAAATGTAAGTTAATGTCTTCAGTTTCTTAATGAATTCATTGTTGGTCAACAGGAATTTTCTTGCGTATGGGGTGTGTGATTGAATACAGTTACAGTTATAAATCTTATATCCTTGCTGATTGCTATGTGAAAAATGAATTGTGTTGCACTACATTAATTTGATTGGGATAAACAGTCAAACAGTCTTAGATATTTTTGGTTTTGCAACTGGTAGGTTACAAGATGTTAATAATGCAATTTTTAGGTATCTTCCAGAAATCTATACTCTAGAGGTGATAGGTGACTGAGCTTAACTTCCACTGAAAGCAATTGGCCTTGTATTTAGATTGTCAAACTATAAGAGCAGTCTGTATTCTTTTAATCTATATAAAAATGATAGTTTGGTTCCAGGACACACACACACACCTGTGGATAACAAAATCTGTGGATGCAAGTCCCATTAAATACGGTGGCCTAGAAAAATGCTGACCCTTATATAAAATGGAAAATCAAAGTTCACTAGTTGGAATTTATACTTTCTAAAAATATTTAATGCTGTGGATGCTTGATTCTGTAGATAAAAAATTCCATGGATAAGGATGGCCAACTCTATTTGTATTGCATGTATGCTAATAAAGGTTGAGTCTCCCTTATCTAGAATTCCAAAATCCGAAATATTTCAAAATCTAAAATTGTCCACATGGGTGACTGAGATAGTGAAACATTTACTTTCTTATGGTTCAGGTTACACAAACTTTGTTTCATGTACAATAATATTAAAACTATTGAGTATAAAATTATTTTCAGGCTATGCATATAAAGTGTATATGAAACATAAATGAATTTCAGGATTAGACAGGTCCCATCCCCAAGATATCTCATTATGTATATGCAGAAATTCCAACACACTCCCACCAAAAAAATCTGAAATCCCAAATATTTCTGTTCCCAAGCATTTTGGATCAGGGAGACTCAACCTGTATACACAAAGAAATTTGGGCAGTAATGACTGCTTTGAATTGATTCTCACTTTGCTTTATTTAACTGAAGTGTTTTAATCCTGGCTTTAGGTTCTGCTGTAGAATCCTCACAGTAATAACAACAACAACAACAACTTTATTCTTGTATCCTGCCTTTTGCTGGAGCAATCAGTAGCCCATAGTCTAAATGAAACAATGATAATTAAGTTCATAAATAAGGTAACTCCAGAGCAAACCTATAGAAGGACATATGACTTTTAGTATTTTGGTGAACCATTAATGGATTTGTGCACTGTGTATAAGAAAACTTCATATCTTAGTGAGTGTCATTCTTCTTCCAGACTGTTCTGCTGATGTAAGTGGGAGATGCTCTGCCTGAAATCTGAGGCTGGGGTGGTTTTGGAGAACTTACAGCATTGCATGTAGGAGAGATCCCTCCTAATACTGTGTGTGTATATGCCTTCAAGTCACCTGTCAATTTATGACAACCCCATGAATTTCATAAGGTTTTCTTAGGCAAAGAATACTTAGAGGTGATTTTGCTAATTCCTTTCTCTGAAATATAGCCTACAGCACCTAGCATTTTTTGGCAGTCTCTCTTCCAGGTATTAAGCAGCGCTTTGCTTCCAAAATCAGACAGGATCTGGTACCTTTGGGGTATTTAGGTCTCCCCTCCCAATACTAAACACATCTTTTCTCTAGTTACAGAATGTAAAATTGCCATTCCCTAAAATAATTGCTGCTACCTCCTTCCATTTGGTCCTTCTCAGATGTACCCTGTCTCTACTGTTGCATTTAGAGGAAAATACCACTTTGATCTTAGCACCCGCTAGAATAACTCACTTATTTGAAATTCATGTTTGCACACCTGACAAAATGTGAAGTCTGAGAGGCATTCCTGAATCAGGTGGAGTCTGTTCTTTTTCTACAATGGATTGACATTTTATCTGGAAATTGAAAGCTTTCCAAAGGTACTCCATGGAGGTAAAAGCTTGATTATGACTGTTCATTATGTTGGGCCATAAACAAGTGTTGTTGTTTTGCTTTGGGGAGGTTTTTTTTGGGGGGGGGTGGCTCTAGACTGACATGATCAACAGTAAGAACTTTGTCTTGAGAATTTTATATGAAATTTGTATCTTCAGCATTTCTTTCTTCTTGCATTGCCAGATAGGGAGCTGTATAAATGACACAGCTATACATTTTATTCCTTTCCAGGAAAGATCAAAATGTGCTGTTTCTGCATTGTTCTGTCTTACTACCTTTTGTAACAACTAGCAGAATCTTCCTTCGTAGTTTTGTATAGTACCAACAGGACTGTGTAATTTGATTATTGCTTCCTTTTCTTCTTTTCCTGGCTTGCAGAGGCTGTAAAATATCTAGTTCTCTTAGAATGTTGGCATTCATAAGCTTATGAACACATTTTGAAATGGTCTGTTCGTAAGACAAAACTATATTTTACAAGAAACAAGACTGGCATCAAAACAGCAACCAGGAGGGCACTGGCTGACAATGAGAGGATTGAGGGGGGAGAATGGCCATCTCTGCCCCCTACAGCAACCATGGGGGTGCCACTGCCACAAGGCCACAGAGCAAGCCAGGTGGGTGGATGGGGAGGGGGGGCTCGGAAAGAAAGGAAAGAAAGAGAGCCTTATGGGGCTGAGAGGGGAAACAAATTAGCCAAGAACAATTAGATGCATAGTAGAATGGCAAACAGCTAGTGGGTAGCTGCAGTGGTGATGGGTGATGCTGATGTTAACTGTCACAGAAAGAACATCCATAACACCATAGCTAACATATGTTAGCACTGCACACAAGGAGGCAAAGGTGAACCTCCTTATGTATCTTATCACCAAGAAAATGCTTAGATGAGACAGGTAAAGCAAAACAAAAAGTAGGACTAGTTAGGGTGGTCACAGGCCTAAATCTATAAGACTTAAGCAGAGCAGTGGGCTTGGAGATGTCTCATCCACAACGTTGGCATGAGTCAGGGCTGACTCGAGGGCAGTTAACAAGTGAGCATTATAAGTTACTGTCTCTCTATCAATTTGTTAAGTTTCCCTATTTCTCCTAAGAGGCAGTTCAGCCTTAACAATGGTAGTATTGTTTCTGCCTCATGTTTATTTGATCCATGTTGGGACAATCATTTATGTAAAGATGATCGATCTTGAAGTGTCAGTTTTGATGGGGGGGGGGGGAATTCTTAATGCCATAATGTAACCTTTCATTTTGTATACTGAGTGTTCCCTGAGTTGATGTTAAGATACTGTGTGAGTCAGAATGCTTCTGGAGACTAAGATGCAGGACAGCTATTTCTTTAGAGTACACTCATGCACGTATTTGCGGGGTGGAGGAGGGACTCCTTTCAAAGAGAGACAATACACATAATAAATGGAAGGGAAGGTTCATCTCCCTCGTGACTCAATCCTTCTCAAACGACATTATTATTGACTGGACCATTGGTTGCCAAAAAGAAAAATCAATTTTAGGAGTACTTGCTTGGCCACAGATCACAGTACTAACCCAGCACAGACAGGCTGATTTTATCAACTATCTCAAGACTAATTTCCACCATTAGCCAGAAATGAAGTAGAAATTATGGTTATGTCAAAGATGTCTTTCCATTCTCTTACTTCTTTTCATTTTACGTTTCTAAAATGCTTTTATGTCTCCTTTCATTCTGTCATTTTCTGATGTGATGCAGTTATACATTCCATGTACCTAAAAATCTGCATTTAGTGTTGGCTAGTGTTCCTCAAAGCTCTGTGTATATACTTCAGTTTTATACATTTGCCTAAAGCATTCATACATGCTTTCCATAGCTACATCAGACATTTTCTTTGTATAGATAGTTATCAGTAAACTAGTATGAATAATTTAAATCAGTATAAACCAATAATTTACAATCTTCTTGATGGAAAGGTATAGGAAAACAGAATTTGAGTAGCAGAGAGCCTCCATTGTAATGATTGTGACTTATTTTCCAATTTTAAGAAAGAATTCTCTGATCTTGATGTGGAGAATTCTGGCTTGATGCAGATTGGTTATTTATGCAAAATCCAACATGTAGTGGGAGAAGGGAGCAACAGAGGAGTGTCTGGTCTTGACATTCATTCCCAGTTTTGTGGTTAATGGCACTTCAAGCAATAATTCAAATGGTTTGTACCTCTTCCTACAAGAACATGCAAGAAAACACTATGTACTAGCATATTTCTGAATCTGCTTCATGGCTTTTTTTATTATTAATTAAAAAAACAAATTAACATGACAAATGTAGATCAACAGCACAAAAAACATTGACAGTGCTTACATAGAACATAGGGCATAAGTTATGTTATCCTGATCTTAAAATACAAAGTAAATTTCCCTGCAGTTATCTGTTCTATTGGATTAATCCTTTCCAAATGGAACCATAGGTCAATGGAATATGATTTCTTTCCTCGTTAATATGATTTACATAGGAAATAAATGGGAGCCATGTTACCTCTAAGGTATTATTATCTTTCTGTTCTTTTGCTCGTCTTACTTGCCATGTTAGTCTTTTTGATCGTGCTAAATTCCAAACCTTTTTCTACCATACGCCTAAGCTGGGTGCTATAGGGTTCTTCACTTGCTGGCAATATCCTGTCTGGCTGCTAATAACAAAAAGGAAAGGAAGTCTTTAAGTATTATTTCCTTATTCATACCTCTAAATAAATTTGGTAGTGTAAGTCTTGGATTGAGGGTGATATGGCATTCCATCATCTGATTAATTTCTGCCTGTATATCCTGTCAGAATCCTTGTATCACTGGGAAATCCCACCAAGTATGAAGATAGGATCCTACCAAACCACAGTTTCTCCAGCATATATATGCCATTTTTACTGGAGTAAGATACCATCGATATAACATTTTAAGTTTCTCTATTGTATCAATATAACATACTTTCTCTATTGTGGACTAATATCGATTTCATTGGGCATAATTACCAGACTGAATCTGCTTCATGATCTTTGTACTGAATAAAGATGTTATTATTATTTTTTATAGTAGAATTGTCTTTTCTGGTTTTAAAACTACAGTAGGACAGTTAGTAGGATCTTGCTATATGTTTATTCTGAGGCTGTAACTAGCTGATTTCTCCATTTTACTGTAACAACCTGTGTAGTTGTAACACCTTAGCAGCATGCTAATAAAGCTAAATGTTGCCTGTCTTCCTATCTTGCAGTGATCCTGTGCTATCTTTTGGAGCACATATATTTTTATTCAAGTAAGATTTGAAACCATTTTTGCCAGTCTCCTAAGACTTTGTCTGGTATCAGAACTACATTGTTATGCAACAGAAAATTCACATTTCAAATGGTGGTGGTGATAGTGATGGTGATGATGACCTTTATTTATAATCCATCTTTTATTTAGTTATTCTGTTTATTTATATCCCGCCTTCCTCCCAACACAGGGACTCAAGGCGGCTAACAACTCTAAAACAGTCCAAGTTTCCCCCAAAACTGGGACAAGCTGGCTTACAAACTAAATTCAGTGTAATATTTAATGATCCACCTGAAATATTTGAGCAAACATGTATAATAACCCTCTGGATTTTTAACAAATACAAATATTTTTTGTACAGGGTATATGTTTTTGTCATCTTGTATTAGATATTTCTCCATTTCTAACTTGTTACTGAGTTAAGTTGCATTTATCTAAGCAGTCCTGTAATTTGGCATTTTTCCCCCATGTTGACTCTGTATCCTGCTATTGAACTTTAAAGTTCAATTAAATAACTCATTCCAGCTCATGATTGTTTAGTATGAGAGAATATATGTTTGGGGAGTATGCAGATAAATCCTCAGGAGCTATCCCACCCTGGGAAACTACTATAAGACTTCTGAGGTCAGGAATATGGTAAGTGTGTAGGTTCCTGTACAGTTAATGCTGAATTACTGGAACTCGAGAGCTATAGTGTTATCTTATTGACAGCTGAGGTTTGGATCCAAGTAAGCAGGAAGTTGCTCATCTATCCCCGAACTTGAACAATATAGTATGTGGTGGGGTGGTTGTCTCCCCTTACCTGTCCTCTGTGGATAGAGTTTCAGGGTTGGAGTTGTGGGGGACGGAGTCTCCCCTTTGTACATCTTTCAGCTCTGTTTTCACCACCACCGCCCCTTATACTTGAAAATGTTATGAGCTCTGCCCCTTTTGCTGTAGAAATTTTTTCTGGCTTTATTTATTTATTTTGAATTTTAATATCCTGCCCTTGAGCCAAAAAGGCTTCCAGTTTTAAATATAATTTAAACATTTAAAAATAATTAATTTGACAGTTCCCTGCCTCCAGGCTTATACTCTAAATAACATATGGACACCCAAGGATAAAGAAATGGCAGTAGAGAAGCTGATTAAGTTCTGCAGATCTTGGTTGTGCTTCCCCCCCCCCCCCCCCCCCGGGGCCAGAGCTTCTCACCAGCCCCTGGGGCCAAGGCATGATGAATCTATTCTCTCCCTCAGAGGCCAAAGCAATGGCAACACCTGTCTACCAGAATAAGTGTGTTTTTTCTTTCAGCATAGCTATTATTGGAAATTATCAGATGGCGGAAATTGGAAGAAAAAGGCATACTCCCGGCAAAGTTGCGCAATTGCGCTGAAGATGCTCCAGCAACAAACCATTCCTGGGACTTCCCCATGAATGGTTTGTTGCTGGAGCATTCCTGGATCTTCATGGGTTAAGTCCTGGATAAGCGTCTTGTGTCTGAAAATCTTCAGCACAATTGCATGACTTTGCCAGCAGTATACCTTTTACTCCTGACTTCCCCACCCCCATCCCCCATTTCATCATCTCCATTGATTGCATCCATACATTACCCATAACTGTTGTTTAGCTTTCACTGCCATTTTACATTAATTACAGTTTAATATATGTGGACCCTAAACTATAGTTTGTAGAAACAAACCACCTTGTAAAACATGGTTTAATTTTAGTTTGTTTTGTCTGACCATGTTAAGATTATCCAGCTTGTTGGGTTTGGATAAACTGTGGTTAACGTAAAATGAAAAGAAAATGAGTGCTTGAGTTCAGCTGCTATATAGATTAGAGTGATATCTAAACATGGTCATTGTAAGCATAAAAGTACCTAACATTTAAAAAAAAAATTGGACTTCTTTTCTTCCAAACTGAATTCATTGTCATTTCCCAGAATAATTGCATCCTCTGTATTAATGTATTAGAGAGACAGCTTGGTGTAGTGCAGGGACCGACAACCTACGGACCCCGGGCCGGTTCCGGCCCAGGTCGCCGGACTTACTGGCCCAGGCAGACTCCTGCCACCGCCGCCACTACCATGCATTTTGCCATCCGTGCGGCCGCGGCCGCCATTTTGTTCTCCAAAATGGTGGCCGCGACGCATTTGTGCATGCGCAGGAGTACTGTGCATGTGCAAACGAGTCGCGGCCACCATTTTGGAGAACAAAATGGGGGGTGCGACATGCACCGCGGCGGCGGCGCGTGCGAGGGAGGTCGTGCGCGGCGGGGGGGTGCACGTGAGCGCACACACCGCCATTCCCCCCCCCCTCGGTCCAGCAGAGACCTGGACTTCGGGGGACTGGCCCAGGTCTCCAAAAGGTTGCCTACCCCTGGTGTAGTGGCTTGGTTTAAACATTGGTTACAAGTCTGGAGATCAGGATTTGAATCCTCACTTGGCCATGGAAACCCATAAGATGACTTTGGGCAAGCCACAGTCTCTCAGCCTCAAAGAAAAGCAAAGGCAGGCCACCTCTGAACAAATTTTGCCAAGAAAACTCTGTGATAGGTTTACCCTAGGGTCACCATAAGTCAGAAAAACTCAAAGGCACATAGCAACAATTAATGTATTTAAGTTCCTAAGTAGTACTGTTGCTCTGTATTTGGAACACAAGTAGACCCAACTGCACTTTTCTTTCATGGGTAAATAAGAACCTAAACACAACATAGGAATTGTATGCTATTAAACTTGAGTTCCCTCTGGTATTGCATGTTGTAAATTTGAATAAATTGGTGCTGCTTTAATTTTAGAATTCGCAGAACTTACCTATTACTTCTCTAATGTTTTGTTCTTTAACATATCATTGTTGGTTTTTCTGTCTCTCTTTAGCAATATCACAATATTTGTGTTTTCTTTCTTGAAGTCTTGAAATGATTCCTTCCCTGCCAACAAAAATAATTTGCTTTGCCAGAGTTATTTATATTCCAAGGGAAGCACTGGCATCATTGGAGACTTCCTTTGAAATGTAAATAGCAACTATAAAAGGGTTAAACATCCACTTTCCACCACCACCCCTCATGTCAGAAGGCTGCTCAGGCTTCTTCACATAGATGCCAGTTGCGTCCACCACAGTTAATATCAATTTAGTTCGGGACTAAGGGTGTTTTTAAAAGAGTTTCTTTTTATTTGCATGGATTTAACATTCATCTTCCCCATGTGGCTGCTTGAAATGTCTCTCCCCTCAATTTCTAACAATAGGCCTGCTTGAAAAGAACAGAGGAAGCAGCAGATACCCAGAAGTTCAAGGATACCTTGTGTCAGCATCATGTACTGCCAAATACTTTTTTTAAAAAATTGCTTTCATTGCTAGGCTTTTCAAGGAGTACTCTATAGACTGTAACCATATATGCCCAAACTCTTTGCATTGCTGCCAGTGGTAGTGAAATCCATTAACCAAAAGAAAGGAAAAGATCTGCTTAGTGACAGAGGGTAGCTCTCTGCATTAAAGCATTGACTTGGTGCCAGTCACAGTTATTAGAAGTGGCACAGCTCCACATTTCTCTTTCAGGTCTCTCTGAAGAATGCAGGTTGGCAGCAGGTTGAATGTTAAGTGGTCAGTACTCAGCAGATGCTGTTTATGTCTTCAGGGGAGGGGGGGACCTTTTCAGCAGAAACATTTTTCAAAGTGTTCACAAGTTCCTGCTGGAACTTTCAAATGTGTTTTGGGTTTTTTTGGATATGACAGGGATTAATTTTGGTTTGTACTCTAACTTTTGGATGTGAACAACAACCAGCTCTGAGGTTGCTGATTCTTTTTAGTAGAGAATGGTATCCTGCTTTCCAAAGCACATTGAAATGAGTGCTGCAGTTATTTTGTTCTGGCATTCTTTAGTCCCATGAAATACAGAATAAGCGAATTTGCTGTTGACTCTTAGCACATATGTAACACACAGGTTATTAAAAACAAAACCTCTTTTTTGTATAGAAAGAATCTGGATTTTTGAAATGGAGTGTCTTATTTCCCTTCAAACTTCTGTCAGTGTTTTTCTATAGTTAGTATGTGGAACATGAAAGAATGTGCAAGGCCTGAGAATTTAATTATATTATTATTATTATTATTATTATTATTATTATTATTATTAAATTTTGATGTTTTCAAAGCTTAGGATCATATAGCTGAATCAAAAAAGATGGTGCTCTTAGAAATATAAGAAAGTAGTATATGGAATGGTCATCCTCTTAATGTTACAAAAACATTTGGATGTGAATATTTATTTATTTATTTATTTTCTGGCCTTTCGGTTGTGCTTAAGGTGTGTCAAGCAGGGAATATTAATTTGTAACTCAGATATAAAAAGTATATATTCAGTATGTATACCTTGCTTTGTCTGACCATGATAGGTTTGACCAGTTTGTTGTTGTCACTGTTGCTGTGTGTCTTCAAGTCATTTCTGACTTACAACAATCTTATCCAGGGGTAGGCAACCTTTCCCCTTTAAGGGCCGAGGGACTTCAGCTCCCAGAATCCCAGGAGCTATTGGCCAACATGAGACTATTGGCCAACATTGCTGAGGCTTCTGGGAGCTGAAGTCCCTCGGTCCTTAAAGGGGAAAGGTTGCCTACCCCTGATCTTATCATAGGGTTTTCTGGTACTCAGAGTGTGAGACTTGTCCAGTGGGTTTCCATGGCTGAGCAGGGAGTTGAACCCTGGTCTCCAGAGTCATAGGCCAATGCTCAAACCACTATACCAGGGGTAGGCAACCTTTCCCCTTTAAGAGCCGAGGGACTTCAGCTTCCAGAAGCCTCAGCCATGTTGGCCAATAGTCCCATGTTGGCCAATAGCTCCTGGGATTCTGGGAGCTGAAGTCCCTCAGCCCTTAAAGGGGAAAGGTTGCCTACCCCTGCACTATACCATGCTGGTTTGAGCTTTGGATAAACTATGGTAAATGTAAAATGGAAAGAAAAGTTCACCCTTCTGTTCATGCTGAAGGGTGAATGCATAAGCTTGAGTGCACTTGCTGTATGGATTTGTGTGTTATCCAAACATGGTCATTATAAACATAAAAGTACATCAGGAGTATTTTTTTATTTTTATTTTTGCATGGAATCATAAAATCTCAGAATTGTAGACCAGACAACCAGGCAAAGGTCAACCAATTCAACCAGGGGTAGGCAAATTTCCCCTTTAAGGGCCGAGGGACTTCAGCTCCCAGAAGCCTCAGACATGTTGGCCAATAGTCCCATGTTGGCCAATAGCTCCTGGGATTCTGGGAGCTGAAGTCCCTTGGCCCTTAAAGGGGAAAGGTTTCCTATCCCTGAATTCAACCCTCTGCTGATGTAAGTAATACACAGCTAAATCTCTTTCAACTTTCCAATGAAGAAGAATCCACCACTTTCTGAGGCTGTCAGTTCCATTGTTGAATAACTTTCCACTAGGAAGTTCTTTCTAATGTTTAATTGGAAACTTTTTTTCTTGTAAGTTGATTTGTATTGCAGATTTGTATCCTATCTCCTGGAGCAGAAGAAAACATAGTTGCTCCATTTTCCACATCACAGCTCCTCAGATATTTGAAGATTGTTATTATATCACATATCACTTTCTTCTCCATGCTAAACATATCCAACTCTAAAGCCATTTTTCATAAGCTTAGACTACAAACTCTTTGACATCTTAGCCAGCATCTTCTCGATATTTTCCACCTTGTTAATATTCTTAAGCAGTAGTGTCCAGAACTGGACACAGTAGTCTTAAAAATGATCTTACCAAAACAGGAAAGAGTATTACTATTTATTCATTTCTCTTAATGCTATCAGGAACTGCATTAGCTTCTTATGCTACATCACACTGTTGAATCATGTTTAACTGATGGTCTAGTAAACCCCCAAATCCTTGTCTTGCATACTCATGAGATTCACTCACCCAAGCATACATTTTAATGAGCCTGTTTTAATGTGGTGTATGGTAGAACATTCTTTAGTGGTTTTATTTCCTTTTTTTTAAAAAAAATAGTGTCATCTTTGTAGTGTTTACTTAGATTTGGTGGGTTAGTCATCTGAAAAGCATGACTAATGTGTTAAATCACCTGTATAATTTTAGAAGCCATTATCCTAGAAGCCCAAGTGCTCTTTGGGCTATCTGCTCTTTCTTTAAAAAAGAAGAAGAAGAAAGGGTGTGTGTGAAAATGCAGGCTGTTGTTGGAGAATAAAACAGGATTCCTTGGGCAGCTGAATCAGTTTTCCAGGTGAGTGCATCGCAATAGAGAGGCTCTAGCTTCAAATTGTTTCCTTTAATCCTGGGCTTCATTTTGAAGCCTAGAAGAACATGCCTGCATGCTGTCTTTACTCAGTAGTGACAAATCCCTGCTTTTCAACCAAGCATCAGTCATATTCTCACCCTGTCATTCCACAGAGCTGTCTCTGACAAAAGAATTTATTTGGAGTTAAAAGGAAATTCTTCATGTTGCTGTTTATAGATTTCTGCTGCTGACTGCATTTAATGAACCTGTGGCAGTTGCCCAACATTGTAGGTAAACTGGCTTGTAACATTAACCTGAGAAAAGACTGAATGAATAAGACTGGATTCCTGTGGCCAGGTACAGCACCTTTATCAGTCCAGTTTACTCCTGGATTAGGTTAAGTTACCATAGTCTTTTTGCTGTTACGATGTTAGTATGTTCTGTAGGGATGAACGCGGGGCAGGAAGAAGGAATCAAGGAAAAGGTGAAGCTTTGACACTGTTAATTCTAGTTCTCACTGGTAAAGAGTTATAAAGTATTTCTGGACTCAGAAACAGTGGATAGAATCATGTTAGTGATGTACGTGCAGGTAAGCTGCTTTTTGAACAGGGCAGAGAGAGCTATTCTCTAGCCAAAACCTCCACACATGCATCCAGGCAGCTGCCCAGCCTTGGGACAGACTGCTTCTGCTGCTTACTTCTGCTGACTGCTTGGCAGAGGGGCTGGATATAATTTATTATTATTATTATTATTATTATTATTATTATTATTTGGCGGGTAATTCAGACAGTGAAGACACAGCTGTTCTGAGGGGAAGGAGGCTGCACTCCACCTGAGAGCAAACTTTGACCACTTCCAGGAAGGAGGGGGAGGACATGCAAGAGGAGCATTATGCTCCACCTGCTTAAGGATTTTGGCAAGTGCGTTGAAAAGAAGTGGCCTTGCAGTCTCTGTTCAATACTACACTACACTTATTCCTCTAGAAAATTCAATATATTTTGTTATTAAGTCCTGCTGAATGTACTTCTATACAGTACTTATGCTAAATGTATTTATGTACATACAGTTCTTATGACAGAACTGTTCATCGTCCTGAGCCTTATGTTTTCTCTGTTAATGAATGTGAATACAGCTAATGCTTAGAAAGTTTTAAGAGCTGAAGTTTTGGTATTCGTTTTTTCTTAGTCTGTATTCATAGGTCACAAGGCTTTCCCATAATTAAGCATTGTGAGGTTGAAACTTGGAGGTGATTCTGTGGCAGGGACAGGGAGGATTTTTTTTTCCTGTCAAGAGCATTGTTCTTTTGGAGATAATCTGTTGTCATGACATGGCAGCAGTGGGCAGGGAATTATGTTTTTAAGCCTTAAGACCTCTTAGGTCTGAAAGGCAGTTGCCCCTCCATGGGACTATATGAAAGGAAAGTATGTGTAATCTTTCTGGAAGGTGTGGTGCATTATGACTCTCCTTAGTAACTTCTTCCTCTGTCAATTGTATTCTGAACTAATTTATCTTCTATGTTATTTTATAATATTGTTATGTACCTTCAGGTTGTTTCCAGCTTATGGTGACCCTAAATTGGGACTGGATTGGGTTGGACTGGATGACCCTTGTTCTCTCTTCCAGCTCGATTCTGTGTTTCTAAAGCAAGCCTTTTTTGGTAAGATTTGTTCAGAGAGGGTTTGCCTTTGTCTTCTTCTGATGCTAAGAGAGTGTGACTTGCTCAGGATCATTCAGTGGCTTTTCATGGCCAAGCAGGGATTCAAACCCTGGTCTCCAGAGCTGTAGACTAATGCTCAAAGTCAAAACCATAACACTATGCTGGCTCCTAATTATGATATTATAATATATAATTGTTATAAAATACTATTTGGAATTAATTGCAGTGAACTCATTTGCAATTCTTTAGTGTGTTACTCATACAGTGCTAGACTCTTGGATGATTAAGTGAAAAGCTTTCCTCAACCTATCCTGCATTTCTTTGTCTCCTGCTTTCTCCCTTTCTCTCTCCTTGCCATTTTCATTCTGCTATTTCCCCCCCAGATATTTCACCTCATTTCACTAGGTAACATGGGCGCAGGCTTGTTAGATACCTGATCATGAAATTTGCAGCAACCACAGATTGTGTCTGTTATCTATTGTGCCTCCATGCAAAAACTGTGCTCTGCCACTGATCTTCGCAGACTACACTTCTTGATCGGGAGTGGGAAGCTAGAAAGGATACAATTATTCAATTGTGCAGGAAAATTTCTGTGGATTTATTTGCATGAAATCCTGCTTTTCTCCCAACATGGGACCCAAGGCAGCATAGAATATAAAGCAGGGACCGGCAACCTACGGCCCGGGGGCCAGTTAAGGCCCAGGTCCCTGGACTTACCGGCCCAGGCAGAAGGTTGCTGCCGCTGTGCGTTTTTGCCGCCGTGTGGCTGCACGCACTGTGACCGCCATTTTGGAAATCAAAATGGCGGTCGTGATGCATTTGCGCATGCGCAGTACTCCTGCGCATGCGCAAACGAGTCGCGGACGCCATTTTGAAAATTGAAATGGCAATCACGAGTGGCGGCCACCATTTTGGAAATCAAAATGGTGGCCGTGACTTGCTTGCGCATGCGCAGGAGTACTGCACATGCGCAAATGCACCGTGACCGCCATTTTGATTTCCAAAATGGAGGCGGCGGTGCGCGTACGCCGCCATTCCCCCCGCCCCTCGGCCCAGCAGCAGGGGGGACTTCGCAGGACCAGCCCCAAGGTAAAAAAGGTTGCCTACCCCTGATATAAAGTAAGACAAAATACAGCTAAAGCAATATATTTTAAAAGTTATTAAAATTAAACAATCCATTTAAAATAGTTAAAAACACATTGAAACCATAGTTTAAAAAAAACTAACATCCCATTTTAAGATCTTTTTGTCTGAACTAGTTAGAAACTGAAGCCTTCATTAGATTAAAAAAAATCTTTCCTTGCTGTAGAAAAGAGAACAGGAAGGAGGCCAGCTAACTCTCCTTTGGGAAGGAGTCCTACAGCTCAGGAGCAGCCATCAGCAAGGCTCTCTCCTGTGTCATCACCAGATGAACCTGTGACAGTGGTGAAGCTGAGGGAAAGCCCATCTTCAAAGATCATAAGGTGCATAGATGCTCAAAAATGTCATATTAGAAGTGATCCATTTACTATTGTATTTGCAGTGCCTCACTGGTTCCCAAACTGCATCCAGGCACCCTAGGGTGTCCCAACAAGCTCACAGGGATGCCACTAAGACCTTTTAAATGTTAAGGTCCTGGAGACTGCCACGGCTCCCACTCCTGGGCCCATATATTGGCAACACCAGGACTTCTGCAGTTCAGCTAAAGGGAAGCATGCCTGGGCCTGCACTCTTAGGGAGTGGGAGCAGTGGTGTAATGATGGTAAAGCTCATTTTTCTAGACATTGTCCTCCTCCTCCTTTTCTTTCTTCTTCACACCAGTCCATCTATTTAGAAGTATGAAGGAGGGTGTATGGTAAAATTCCATTCCATACACTTCTGCATGTTAGAATTATGGTTTGGTTATTTGTGGCCCATCTTACCTGGTGAAATGAAGTGACATGAGGTTAAATCAGTTTAGCAGCAGCAGCAACAGCAACAAGCATGCACTCCATGGGTATTTGGTAAAAACAACTAGATCTGAGCTTCTTGTAAATGAACAAGATACATAAGTAGGTAAAAATAAATTTCCTTTATTGTTACATCTAGGTTCTATAAAGATAACTAATCAGTAGAGAAAACTATACTTTGGTACAGAGGTCCCTAGATAGCTGATCTCCATGTGTGCAAGTAAAAAGAAAAACATCTTTAGGAGCACAGCATGGTTTCTGCACCCATGCTTGCAAGCAGGCAGGCAGGCTCACTCTTGGGAGAACAAAGAATCATAAAACTTTATAACCCTCAGGAAGAATCTCCCAGGAAGAGGAAGAGTATGGGAAGTGAATGCTTCACAGTAACACTGGCCAAATAACCATAGTGATAATTCAGTGTTTGGGAACCAGTGAGGCACTGCAAATACAATAGTAAATGGAAACACTGCTCCTTTTCAAAGAAAAATAAAGAGCTACACACAAGCAATTATGCTAATACCCCAACACGCCTTCTCATCAATGCTTGTCTTCATGTCACAAGATTCATCCTATTTCTCAGGAACTGAAATTGATCTCTAGGTAGTGGCTTGGTGAGAATATCTGCAGTCATTTCCTTTGATGTACAGTACTTAATTTCAATAAACTTTTCTTTCTGTAGAGCTCTCAGCACATGGTATCTTACATCAAAATGCTTGCTACATGAACTAATCCCTTCACTCTTCGAAAGTTTAATGCAGCTTTGATTATCTTCATAAACATCTATAGGCAATGATTCATTTATTCCAAATTCTTCTTGTAATTGACATAACCATAGGATTTCTTGACTTGTTTGAGCTGCTGAAATGTATTCTGCTTCTATTGATGAGAATGTTATAACATCTTGCTTCTTGCTGGTCCAACTCACCAACCCATCTCCATAAAGGAACAAGTTTCCACTGGTAGATTATCTATCCGAAGGATCTCCAGCCCAGTCTGCATCTGTATAGGCTATTAGTTTGGGACTATTGGTGGCTTGCAACTTTAACTTTAAATGCTTTGTACCTTTCAAATATCTGACCACTCTTTTTATAGCATTCCAGTCCATATTTCTAGGTGAATATGAACTAGTCTTTTCAGAAAGGATTCTAACTGCTGATGCAATGTCTGGTCGTGTAGTTGCAGCTAGGTACAAAAGTTTTCTTATGCCACTTTTGAATTTGTTATTGTTTGTTAAACATTCACGTGTCCATCTACCTTGTAGTAGTTTGTTTCCATAGGTGTAACCACTGGGTAGGCCTATTTAAGTCTTAAGAATTCTATAAGTTCATGAATCTTTTGTTCTTGGCGGAGAAGGTAACTTCTATCTTTTTCTCTTTCTATTTGTATTCCTTGATAACAAGTGATTTGATATCAGTCTCTTTGCTGAAATGAGTTATGATTTCTTCACAGTCAGCTTTGTCTTGGTAGGCTAAGATCAAATCATCAATAGAAGTTAGAATGTAAGTCCATTTGTCATTTTTATATCTTGTGTAGAGACAGAAGATTAGCTTTGCTTTGTTTAAAACCTTTAACACCTCATGTAGTTTCTCATTTGAAGTTCTTGTAGCTTGCAAGTGCTCATCATTCATTTTCCTTGAAGTTGCCATACTTAGAAGTGTCCTTATTGTGACATGATCCTCGCAAAGGTTGTCTATATCCTCTTGTGTAAAACATTTATTCGGTACTTCTGTCCTTGCAATGTAGGAAAAACGTAGATGTGGTATTCCTCTATTTGTTTGAGATGAGCATCTGAGCTGTGGTTCTGGAACCCTGCTTCCTTAGCGACATCCAGTTCTAAACCTAGTTCTGCTTGCTCATTCTTCCCTTTTGTTTGTGTACAAACTATTGTTGCGCATGTCATGCCTGGTTTCCCACTTTCATCAAATGTGGACCTTCTCTCTTGTGTACAGTCTAGTACATAAACACAATTTCCCTTAAATATTTCTCCATTACCACTTATTGTGCATAGATTGGCACCGAAATGTACATCAAACCCTTTTTCTGTTATGACTGACACACTTAACAGAGTTTTACTTAACCCTGGTACAAATAAAATATTCTTAGCTTTGATTAAATTTGTGCGATTGTCTATATTGCATGTTAACAAACAATCTCCATCAGACATAGCTTGTAAAAATGAACCACTTGCAGTTTTCACAACCTCATTATGATCAATTAGACTCATGTTACTCAACACGTTGAATTTCCAGCCATGTGTTTACTGGCTCCATAGTCTACAAGAACAACATCATTTGGTTTATTCACGGTTGCTAGCAAACTCATATGATTCTCAACAGCCTTGAAATCATTTGCTCTCTGTTCTTGCTTTTGCTGGCTTGTAAATTGGTGAGATCTACCATTGGCTGATATCAGTGATGTCATCTATGACTTTTGATTGGCTTTGAAAATGCCCTCTCCGACCACACGAAAATCAGTGAAAGTCTGTCTTTTTTGCTAATGAACCTTTTGGTACTTCATATGCAAATGTCTGCATAGCGCAGTATGAAACAGTATATAAATGAAGCTGCTTTGCTTCTGAGCTCTGGCAGTGAAATTCAATCCAGAGCACATTGGACCTGGCTGAGAGAAACTGCTATTGTCTCCCTTTCTCTGTAAACTTTGAATCTGCTCCGCTTCTGACTTAAATCTACACATCATCAAACATCAGATTTTCTTGCATGGATTGTTGCAAAGTTCCAATTCTAGATATAAATGCAGAGTATTCTTGTGGCAAAGATCCCAATAACACTGCAGTTTTCTATTGATTATCTAGATGGCCACCAGTTAAACAAAGCTTATCTAAGAGCGTTTTCATGGTCTGAATATACTTCAAATAATTCCCACCACTGGGAAACTGCAATGCAAACAGATATTTGTAGTGATCTGTTTGATGTTTAATGTCTGCTTTTCCATAGTATTTCTTTAAGATTTTAATCTTATTCTTAGCATCAGTTTTATCTTTTACATGAATATATTGATCATCTCCCAAAGTCTGGGCAATAACACACTTCACCTTCGCACTTCACCAGGTCTTTCTCTCTCTTTCTCCTTCTGGACTTTCCATTTTCAAGGTATATAGGATTCCTTCTTCATCCATTTAAAGTTTCATTCATTGAAGCCAAATATTAAAATTATCCTCAGTTAGTTTAGGTATCAAGAATCGGCCATAAACTAATGCTTGAGCCATCCCTGCCCATACACAAAAAAAACCTCCTGTTTATAAAGCTCAGAAAAACAAAATGTAGTGACAACCTCACTTGTGCCAAAAATCTCTGGCTTCCAAAGCACAACTCAAAAAAAACTTTGTGGAGACAATCTGGGGCCATAACCTGTTTGAATTTTGGTTTGGTTATTTGTGGTTAAATCGGTTTAGCAGCAGCAGCAATAAGCATGTACTCCACAGGTACTTGGTAAAAACAACTAGGTCTGAGCTTCTGGTAAATAAACAGGATACATAAGTAGGTAAAAAGAAACTTACTTTATTGTTACATCTAGGTTCTACAAAAATAACTAATCAGTAGAGAAAACTATACACTCATCCCTCCACATTCGTGGTTTTGATTTTTGCGGATTTGATTATTCACAGATTTTATTAATATGTTCTCTCTAAGAATATTTAGGTCCTCCAGTGCAATCTATGGTCACCTTTAACCAGAAGTCGCACTGAAGGACCTAGAGATTCCTAGAGAGAAGACTCCACTAGGCATTTGTAGTTCTTTCAGCATAATTCTGTGGTCAATGTCTGGATACCCCTAGAAGCCAAGATGACAAGACTTAGACTGTTGTACTTTGGACACATCATGAGAAGGAATGAATTGTTGGGAAAGACAATAATGTTAAGAAAGGTGGAGGGAAGTAGAAAGAGAGGAAGGCCACATGCTAGATCAGAGGTAGGCAACCTTTATGAGCCGGGGCCGGGTTGCTGTCCCTCAGACAATTGGGGGGCCGAAGCACCAAAAATAAATAAATAAATAAATAAATAAATAAATATTTTAAAAAAAAACATTTAAATTTTTTTTAAAAAAATTCATGTACACTCTCTCAGCCCCAGAAAAGCCATGGCAAAATCCCTGTGGAGATTTTGCCAAGAAAACCACAAGAACAAGTAATAACAACTATAATCAATATCATCATGGCGGGCGGCGGCGGCGGCGACAGGACCAGCCTGGGGCCGGTCCAAAGGCCTCGGGGGGGCGCATCCGGGCCTTAGGTTGCCTACCCCTGTGCTAGATGGATGGACTTTATTAAAGAGACCACTAATAAGAATTTGCAGGAGCTGGGCAGAGCAGTAGAGGACAGGGGGGCCGGGAGATGTCTCATCCATAGGGTCGCCATGGGTCGAGATTGATGCGAAGGCAGTTAACAACAACAACAAAACAACAAACCTACAAACCTGAGAAGTGGGGGATCGGTTCTTAAGGCCTTTCAACGTCAACAGATTTCCCCGCTCCATTCCAACTGCCATCGTCTTAGCCTCGGATGGAGAAGAAGCAGGCACAGCTCCACCATGCCAAGCTCCAGAAGCAGATGAAAGGCCCCCCTTCCATTCCAGCTGCCATTGCCCTGGCCTTGGAGGGAGAGAAGAAGAGATAGTTTCTGCTGGATTTGATACCTTTCCCCACATTCCTTTCTCCTTTTGTGTCTGTCTTTTTAGATAGTAAGCCTGAAAGCAGATAATGGTCAAATTAAAAATGTGTAAGTCAAAGTGAGAGCATTTCTGAAGAACGGGGTATAAATACATTAAAATAAATAAAAATAAAATAAATAAAATCAATTTCTAAATACTTAGGAAGTTGTTTAGAGCTAACTACTTAGCAAATGGAACAATTAGGTATGTAATTGGCTTAGGCAGGGGTAGGCAACCTTTTTGAGCCAGGGGCCGGTCCCCTGAAGTCCTCCCCTCCGCCGGGCCGAGGGGGGGGAATGGTGGCGCGCTCGCTCGCGTGCAGTGCGCCCCCCCCCACCGCAGCCGCCTCTGCGCATTTTGTGGCCGCCATTTTGTTTTTCAACATGGCGGCCGCGACTTGTTTGCGCGTGCGCAGTACTCCTGAGCATGCTCAAACGCGTTGCGGCCGCCATTTTGGAAATCAAAATGGCGGTCGCAGTGCGTGCGGGCGCTCGGCGGCCAAAACGCGTGGCGGCGGCAGGGGTCCGCCTGGGCCGGTAAGTGCCGGGACCTGGGCCAGAACCGGCCCGCGGGCCATAGGTTGCCAGCCCCTGGCTTAGGGGGACTGTGAAAAAAATACTGAAAAAGTACAGGAGTCATGAACCAAGAAAGTTTTGAAACTCAGCTCTGTCTTGAAAAGTTTTTTACTCCTTATTAATCTTTAACAAACAAGGCATTTGAAGAGTAAATGAAGTGTATGTATTAACAAGACTACATGTGAAAAGGATCTAGGAGTCCTAATAGACCACAAGTTGAACATGACTCAACAGTGTGACTTTTAGTGATAGCTAAAAAGGCCAATGCAATTCTAGGCTGCATCAATAGAAGTATAGTGTCTAGATCAAGGGAAGTAATAGTGCCGCTCTATTCTGCTTTGATCAGGCCTCACTGGAAGACTGTGTCCAGTTCTGGGCACCACAGTTCAAAAAGGATGATGGGAAGCTGGAGCATGTCCAAAGGAGGGCAACTAAAATGGTGAAAGGTCTGGAAACCATGTCCTATGAGGAGAGCCTTAGGGAGCTGGGTACATTTAGCCTGGAGAAGAGATGGTTAAGAGGTGATACGATAGTCCTGTTTAAATATTTGAAGGAATGTTATATTGAGGATGGAGCAAGCTTGTTTTCTACTGCTCCAGACAATAGGACACGGAGCAATGGATTCAAACTACAGGAAAAGAGATTCCACCTCAACATTAGGACGAACCTCCTGACAGTAAAAGCTGTTCGACAGTGGAACACACTCCCTCAGAGAGTGGTGGAGTCTCCTTCTTTGTAAGTCTTTAAACAGAGGCTGGATGGCCATCTGTCGGGGATGCCTTGATTGTGAGTTCCTGGATGGCAAGAGTTGGACTGGATGGCCCTTGTGGTCTCTTCCAACGCTATTATTCTGTTGGTGACCCTAAAAAAAAAAGAGAGACATAGATTGATGACAAACTGAACTGAAGAGGTTGTAAGATGAGATCCCTTGCTTTAAGACCATTTTCTCTAACTTGACAGGTCTGAAATGTTCTGGGCTCCCATCATTCCCAGGCAATAATCCTGCTATGGGCTTTGTAGTCCACATGAGGAAAAATTCCAGGCTAGAAGCAGGCAATTTTATAAGGACAAAAAGAGCCCTCTTGAAAGAGTCAGTGACAAAATGTGTTCCCTTTAACATCAACAGTAACAATCTTCATCCCATTGTCTGTAAAACTCATGGCCCACCCCACACTAACATCATAATTGATGAGTTAATTAATAATAATGTAACCAAATAAATTGTTTTAATTATTAGTGTTTATGCTAGTGAATTAATTTTCCTGTTTCTAACATTTAATATTAACTAATTTTCAAACAGATTAGTCCAAGTCCTGTAAATATATAACTAAGCAGTCATTGTATGATCCAAGTTCCAGTTCTAATAGTCCAGAATTGTTCAATTTTAACATTTTGGTAGATAGTTGACATAAATTATAAATGTATTTGATTGTTTACATCGTTTCTGTTTCAATATTATCTGACAATCTGAATAGTGTAAACCTTCATGTAAGAACTGTAACAAATTAGAATACTGTATCTAACAGGGATTTGAATTCAGCTACTTCCATTAGCCAATTGTGCATGTTGGGTTTTAAGGCCATTTTATAACAGTTCCACAGGCATTAGTGTAGATGTCAGAAAAGGCACCGGAAGATCTATATTCTGCCACCAAGATTGGAGTTTACCTTCACAAAGGTAGTCATTTTTGTCTACCAGCCAATTAACTCACTATATGAAAGGCCTATATCAAATGCTTTATAATAACCATTTAGGGCTATGTGCAAGGTCTTTTTTTCCATTACTTTTCTCTGTGGTAATGGAAAATGCTATTGTCTAAGAACTCCTTTTAGATTACTAAGTGCTTAATGACTAGTCTGCTGGTGCCTCTGTAGTTCTGATGGACTGCAGTAATAGCATTTTGAACCTGCAACTGGAGTGTGTTACATGAAAGCAAGTGCCAACCTGATTGTCTTTATGTTGAGGGGAGAACTTCAGAGCTGGGATAATGTCAAAAAGGGCTCTGTTCTAATAGAAATAAAAAAGCAGCAAATGAGGTAATCAAATTCAGATAAATTAGTATTGGCAGATTCTGAATGATGTACTTGCATGAGCAATCTTTCAAAATTCTTTCTTGTATACTGCTGCCATCTCTATATTTATTATTATAATAATATGATCCATGAGACATTTGAGGGTGGCCTAGCTAATTCTAATTAACCCAGTCAGAGAGAGCAGCAGGGTAAGTGGAACAGTCTATCGAATTGAAATTCATAACTTAATTGAGGTCAAAGTCCTGGGCTAGAAGAACAAAAGTCTTTCCCTAGGATCAGGTCGATCAATAGCAATAAATATCTGGCTTGGATACAAGTACTTTATAGTGACAGATTATTTGACACTGGCCAGAGGGCTTGGTCTTGTTAAGGGCACTGTCCTGTTCAGTATTGCATAAGTTATGTTTGTAGTCTTTCCAAGACATAGGAACCTAGAAGGGGAAGTATGTGATCTATTACAGCTCTTGTGAGGCATGAAGGATGCAGTTTAAAGATCCTGCATGGAAATTGTGAAGAGTTGGTTACAATTTATTGATGTTTCTACAGTAGTGCAGGGGTTTCAGACACATTAGCAGTGGGTGAGGTCAAAAGGTTTTTTGTAGGGGGGAGCGTTGTTTGTTTTTTACAGCTCACAGAAATGCCAAGGGCAAACTGGGAAGTAGTGTACTTCTTTCTGTTCTAATTAAAATCCATTCCCCACTTTCATGAATGAAGAATTGGTAATATAGTGTCTGAAAATAAAGTAGAATATGAGGTGCAATATATCTTTCTAAAATGCTGTGTATTCGTTTCTTGTTTCTGTAAAATATTTTACTTTTGAAACTGTGTAGAGAAGCTTGCACAACAATAGGGCAGCCAGAGAAAATACTTATGAGTTCTCTCAATTAATGGATGAACAATAAAATATTTCCTGTTTTTAGGAGGATAGGTGGTAGATTATGATAGCTGTGCTTGGATGGTATAACAAGATGTGAGTGAGGGTACAGCCTTTACAGACCCGCCTAAAGGGGTGGCATAGAGCCGTTCCTGGGAGCGGCGGATCGGGGCTGCAGCAACTGCACAGTGCGGCCCCGATCCTCCCCTTTTGCCACCCCCAAAAGAGCGGCAAAATGTTGCTCCTTTTACGGCCGGCAAAAGGCCGCCCTAAGAGCCGGCATCAAGGCTCTTCTGTGCCCTTTTGGCACAGCATGTGTACACACTGCGCCAGGAGGGCGTCCTGACGCCGTATGCCATGCAGATGGGCGTGCGGCATCAGGACAGCGTCAGGGTTGAGTTGGGGCGTGCGGCTGATTATGGCAAATAACACTTAAAAATATAGGTTTCCTTATGTATAGTTTTGTATTTCGTACAGTTTCCCCAAATGCACATAGAGTGAAAAACAGCATAAGGTTTTTATTCAAAAACTCTGATGTTTTCAATCCACAGTCAGTCAAGTGCATATTTTCTTACTGGAAAGCTGTGCAGGTTCTCAAACTGTGCAGTTCTTGTTGTACCAAGAACAAGAAGTTGCTACATATTTGCAGGAACTTACCTGTTCCTATTTTTCTTCTTGCAAATACTCTTGAGGGGTTGGAAATTCAAAGTTTGAAACACAATTGGGAAATTGCTGAATTCCAATTCCACCCCTAGTGTAAACCCAGGTCTTCCATGTCCAGTACTGATCATTAGATCATACTAAGGATCACTATTTTATCATTTATTGCAGGGGTAGGCAACCTTTCCCCTTTAAGGGCCGAGGGACTTCAGCTCCCAGAAGCCTCAGCCATGTTGGCCAATAGTCCCATATTGGCCAATAGCTCCTGGGATTCTGGGAGCTGAAGTCCCTCGGCCCTTAAAGGGGAAAGGTTGCCTACCCCTGATTTATTGCATTGAAGAGTTTACTAAGTAACAATTTTGGTATCCAGGAAACTATCAATAAAATATTTATTTTACAATTGATGAATACTCTATGCTACTTCCATGGTCCCTTCAACAACTAGCAAGGCATAGCAAAACTAAAGGTAAGAAATTCTTTGTCCATTTAGATTTGGTACAAAATATAAGCTAGGATTTTACTGTGACAAAACTCTAGTGCAGCCATTTGTAACATGAGTGAGTTGATATTTCCAGTATCATGCATGCAATTCTTCATTGTGCAGGTGGATTTTGTATTTTTGCTTTGGTGATATCCCTATGTGCAACACCATATGTGAGCTGTTCAGCAGAATGAAACCAGCAGGCATCTTGGTGATAAGCTGCATTCCTCCATACATTTATCTGGGTGTATGTCCCACTTAATTCTGACTCCATGTGTGTAGGATTTTGCTGTTAAATTCATATTTCAATAGCTTGGATTTATAAGTATAAAACTTGTTTATATTTTGCATTTTGTACAGATGTGTACTTTGTGGCAAACAACAATTTTAGAAGTGGAAACATTTCAGCACCCAGTTGGCTGACAGCTTCTGCATAGCCAACTGTTCATTAATTATAAACTCAATGCATTCCCAGGATACCAGTAGTGTCTCAGCAGTTGTTTTAGCTGAGATTTGCCAATCTACCAAAATCTGATCATGAACATGCTCAATAATTTCCAGAGTTGACACTGTTGAAGGCCTCTCAGAACTTGCTGCATCTTTGATCTCAAAATCTCCATAGTGAAGGTGGCACACCAGTTCTCCACAGTTGAGTATGACAGGCTCTTGTCACTCATTGTTTGCATCATACACTCATGGATTTCCTTTCAAGTTTTCTTCTGCAGGAACAAGAATTTCATGATGGCTCAGAGTTTAGCACTTGAAAATTCCATACTTTTCGTTGACGTGGTTCTATCAGTGATCTGAAATTAGAGTGACGATCCTGCAAATAGACAGTTTACAATACAAAAGAACAATCTTTCAAGGTACAAGGACAAAATTATGCTCAGATTTTGGGAAGTTGGTTGGGCCAAGAACTTTTCTGCTCCTCCTTGCAAAAATGATGAAAGGATGGATGATAAATAGTAAGAAGAAAAACACAAAGATGAACCCCAAATTTTGGAATGTGAAGTGAAAGGCTCATATAAAGCAACTGGGAATAATATCTCAACAAGAACAGATGACATACCAATAAAACTGCTACAACGCACAGAATCACCTTTTGTTTTAACTAAAACTTGCTAACAAATGTGGAAAACAAAACATTGTTCCAGATTGGAAACAATCTATATGCATTCCCATCCACAAAAAAGGAGACACAAAAGAATGTAGTAACTATAAGTCCATCACACTCATTTCCCACACAAGCAAAGTCATGCTCAAAATTCTGCAGTAAAGGCCCCTACAATATATGGAGTGAGAAATTCCAGAGGTGCAAGCTGAGTTCAGGAAAGGAAGTGGAACTACAGATCACATTTCAAACATACAGATGATAATGGAGTCCACGGGAATTTCAGAAGAAAATCAATATGTGCTTTATAGATTATAGCAAAACCTTTGACTGCATAGATAAAAAACCAATGGCTTGCTCTTAAAGGAATGGGAGTGCCACTACATCTGATTGTCCTGATGTGTAACCTGTACCCAGAAATAGAGGCTACCATTAGAACAGAATACAGAGAAACAGAATGTTTCCCAGTTGGCAAAGGGTGAGGCTGTATGTTCAACTTGTATGAAGAAAATATAATATGCAGAACAGGTTTTAATTCAGAGGAGGAAGGAGTGATGTTTGGAGGAATCAGAAGAAGAAATATCAACAATTTAAGATATGCTGACAAAACCATACAAACTAACAGAAAACAACAAAGACTTGGAACAATTACTAAAGAAAGTCAAAGAAGAAAGTGCTAATGGTGGATAAAATTGAAGTAAATGGTGGATAAAATTGATTGGTATCTCTGAATAACTTTCCCATTCAGGGCTCTCTAATCACCCAACTGTGAATGCTGAGTATGAAATCAAGTAACTTCGACAGTATCTCTAGGACAGCAGTTCCCAACCTGTGCTGCAAGGAGCCCTTAGCTCCGCGGTTGCACCAGGAAAATAAAAGAAATAAAAATGGAATGAAATTAAAGAATAATAAACAAAAAAAGTAACACTACTCCTAAACATCATTAACTTGTATGACAAAGGGTAGGCCTCTTAGGGGCTCTGCCATAGATATTGATTCTAAAAAGGGCTCTGCAAGTCAAAAAGGTTCAGAACCCCTGCTCTAGGAAATGCATTTTCTTTGTTTTCACAATAAAATACAAACATAAATAGAATTGTATTTAAAAAGAAATACGCAGTAAGGTAAAAAAAACAAAATGCACTAATAATATGGATGCATGTGCCTTGTTTAAGCATCCCTTTGAGATGGTTTTCTCCCTAAAATTTGTTCTAATGTCACAGTGTAACATTTGCAACTGAATCAGATAACCAGGATTAAAGCCAGATGTAAATGTGCTGTTTTACAATCCTTCTATGCATAGCTACCTAATAACAATGAAAGCTTTATAAGCCAGAAAGTTATGTGGTTAGGAGCAATGGGAAACGTTTTGATTGTGAATTGTAATGTCCATGTCAGAAAATTCTGGACTAAATCCAAATATTGATGGTAGTAGTGGTAGAGGTGGTGGTGGAGGAAATGGATTCTGTTTACAAGTGGAACTGTCAAATGATACCTTGGTGCTTAAAGACTGGTTGGAATCAGTGTTCTTTGCTATAAACCAACAGGCTATGCTTTACAAGACGTAGTAAATTTCCAGTTTCCATTTTTCAGTTTCACTAAATTTTGTCCTGGGAATATCGCTTCTACCATCAGACTGATACATATAGGTAGCCTTTACTACGTATGTTCTTTACAATAACTAATAGGAGCTTCTGATGTATAGGTAACCAAACTCTCCACATGAATCGTAGTGCTGGAAGAGCCTCAATATCAGCTCATCAAAGTACAACCTTGGGCAAAGGCAGATGGATGACATGTGTCATATGGGAAACAGTTGAACCTTTTTGAAACATTAAATTAATAAGTGAAAAGTGGCTTGGGTCCAAATTATCTCAGAGACCGCCTCCTCCCATATAATCCTTCCCGCGCCCTCCGGTCCTCTGGGAGGAATCTGCTGCAGCCCCAAAAAGCTAGGCTTGCGGCGACCTCCCAGAGGGCTTTTTCTATCGTCGCTCCCAGACTCTGGAACGGCCTGCCGGATGAGATCCGCCAATTAACATCGCTGCACAGCTTTAAAAAGGCGGTCAAGACGGATCTCTTCCGGCAGGCCTTTCCAGACTAGATAGCTGACCTCGGGACCCTTCCAATCCTGGTACTCTTCATCAGGATTTCATTATAATTCCCTTCATAATTGATCAGCAGGGGATTGTTGTTTTGCTCTTTTATAATTGAATTTTATGTTTTTATCGTTTTAATTACTGCTTAATTGCAGTTGTTTTAACCCGTACTTGATTTAATAATTTTTAAGGGGGGGAGGAGGGATCGATATTGTTTTAACTTGTTGTATTTTTATTATTGTTGTTCACCGCCTAGATTGGCTTGCCACTGGGGCGGTATATAAATAAACTATATTATTATTATTATATTATTATTAAAAGAATCTAATTCTCAAAAAGCTGAAAACAGCTTTTCCTACTTATAGAGTCTCTGGCAGAGTTTTCCAGAAATATTAGTTACAATAGCACAAATGTAGAAATAAGCTACCTTCAAATTACACTTTTTTCAGGTTAGAGCCAGTATTTACACATTTAAATCTAAGTGAATTATAATACACTGTTAAGTGTTGGAGACAAGTTATACTGAATCATTACTTCGCAAAAGTCAAATATCTTCCTTCCTGTGTACTCAATGTAGGTTATGCAGATTTGCTATATACACTGTGGAAGCAATGACTGAAAATAAAAGGGCAGAGTTTACTCAGTGTATGAGCTTTTACCCTTCTGTAAAATGATTTTGAGTGTTTCGGCTGCACTAACCATGCCATAATCTTTGTTGCCATTAAGCTGATTATGCCTGCCCCAGGCTTCCTCCAACTAATCCTGAAATATTGCAACTAGTAGCTTTTTATTTTAACACAATTAAAAAAAATCCATGCAGTTTGATATCATTGGTCTTTAAAAACTGATTGCACTATATTATAGGGATCACTGTGTTAAATATTCCTTTCGATTAATGTTGGAAGCCAGAATATAATAATGGACGTGTTTTAGAGGAGAAATCTTTTGATCCATTAGTTGCATGCACTGTGTTGAATTTAGATACCATGATCCTCCCACTTTTTAAAGACAGTCACATTCCATTGTTCTGATACTGATATTACTCCATAATCACCATATGTTGCAGGCAATAGCTTTCTTTCTATTTGAATGTCAGCAAACATCCAAGTGACCAAATACTTTATGAATATGATGTAAAAACTATGAAAAGAGCCACACTTTCATCTTACTGTATATATGTTGTGTCTTGCTTAGCTAAAATTCCGAAATACTCCAAAAACCAAAACTTTTTTTCATGAATGGCTGAGATTAATACTTTTGCTCTCTGACAGTTCAGTGTACACAAAATTTAAAATATTGTATAAATTACCTTCAGGCTATGTTTATAAAGTGTATAAGAAACATAAATGAATTTTCTGTTTAAACTTGGGTCCGTATGCAAGTTATTTCATCATGTACTTATATGCAAAAATAAAAGTATTCCAAAATAATTTTTTTTAGATCCCAAACACTTCTGGTCTCAAGCATTTCTGATAAGGGATATTCAACCTGTGCAGACTAAAATGTGGGTCCTTACTGAAATGAATGGAAGGCCGATTTTATTACAACAAGAATATGAGAGCTGTATCTTTGTGTTCCTTCCCCAGCAACTCTGGTTGCATGCTGTAAACTTGTTGCATTGCCATTTGCATTTTGCTTAGAGTTTAGAGTTTTAGTACAACTCTTTTTTGTGACCAGGAAGGAGCTCTCAGATGTGTCCTCCTAGCTTGCCACAGTTAGTATAAAGCCTACACAATCAACAAACTTGTATTACAGCTTCAACATTATAATTTCAGCATGATTTTAGCATTTGTCATCATAGCCAGATTCAGAACTGTGACTGTACATATGTACGGTTTTGTTTCCATCAGCGTCTTGGTATTTGAGTACATATGATTTCTTAGATGAAAGCAGTAATTGCAGCAGTGATGGTGACCACCAGGAAAAGTGTGAGAGTCACTTGAGGTCAGAAAAGTGAAAGCCTTTCTGTAGACTCCACTTTGCCTAATATGTGGCACTGTGAAGGCCTCCAGATAATCCCTTTAGATTACCCGTGGCAGTGCTTAGTGAATGCTTATTTTGAAATGACTGCCTTGTCTCTAACCATTACAACAGGTTTGTCATGCATCTACCAGAGTTATAGCACCTGCATTGGTTGTGCTGATTTTTTCTAGGCCTTTAAAAAATTCACATTACTGAAGCTTTAATCCCATGAGCTCACCCTTTAATAATAAGAACGTCTTTGCCATGCTCATTGCTGCTTGAAGATAACGTTTTCCTAAGGAAGACTCCTAATGGAATTCAAAGGCTCTTTCTTTCCCTTCCACAGGGGTGCTCCTTGCACAATTTTTGCAGGTTGCTGTGAAGCGTGCAGTATGGGTTCAAGGACATGCTCCTAGTTTAATGTGCACAGGCATGCTCTTGCTTCCACTCTGATTGGCAAGGTTAACTCTGAGAGGCGCGGAAAGGCTGCAGCTTTTTAAACTGATTTGATTAGAACCACTACTTTATCCCCTTCACTCCCCCTCCTCTAACCACTGCCTCCTGATCCTTTTAACATTGGTCCAATAACCATTCACTCTGTCCCTTCCCCCTGCCCCACCACTCCCTATCCTATTTTCATACTGAATTTTGACATTTTATAAAATAGATTAAGAAGCTCTGGAGGAAGGATTAGGCACTAATATCTGTCTCTTGGGTACATTGTTTTCTGAGATGAGTTGAAAGTGTGATTCTTTTTGCCTCACTTTTCTTAGCAGGTTTTTTGTGCCCTGTCAGCATGCAGATTTTAGGCTGCTAGGCAGGCGGGCGGCTTTGTCTTCAAATGAGATTTTTAAAGATGTATTTTTGACTTGGTTTCTTGCAAAAAAAAAAAGTCATGGATGGTTCATGTCGTGGATGCATTTAGTACTTCATTCAAGTAAGTGGGTTTGTATCCATGAAAGCTCATACAAAAATAAAAACCAGTTAGTCTTAAAGGTGCTGTCACATTCCCCCACCCCACCCCCTTTCCTTCCTCCTTTTTAGGCTACTGTTCTGCTTTGTCTGCTCTCTTTAATAGTTGAGGAGTGGGTGTCTCTTCACAGAAGCTACATTTGGACAAACGGTTGACTCCACTTACATGACAGATTCCTCAGTGACTGCTTACTGTTACAGAGATGGTTGCTTCCAGTTACAGTTCCACATGTAAATGTGTGCTAAACCCTGCTGTGAACAACTGAGATACTCAGTTATACATAACGTAGCTTTCTCAGTAATTGATTACAGGTTGTGGAGCCACCATACACATTGTCCTTCCTGCAGTCAGCAAAGATTTTTATTCAGATTGGACTTTGGCAATTAATAGCTTGCTGAGAAAACAGCTTTTTGTACCATACTTTCCTTATTGCTCTGTTTTTAATTCTTTTTCATTCAATTGTATTTCATATTATACCGTATATTCAACTTCATGTACAAATCAAGGGCAGCTTTGGGGGCCAAAATTATGGATTTTGGCATGACCTGTGGATAGGTCGAGGGTAAAATTTAGGGGCATGTAACAAAGGATCTAAAGGATGAAGCAAAGGAAAACAATGCCCCCCCAAAAAACCTTACAAAATTCCAACAAGCATGTTTGCCCATACTAAAGGCTGTATGGATGAGTGAATAAAGTGGGGTCAGTTCTTCCAAGACAGATTACACTCTTGCCCAGGGGTAGGCAACCTTTTTGAGCCGGGGGCCGATCTCCCGAAGTCGTCCCTTCCAGCAGGCCCGGGGGGGGGGGGGGAAATGGCGGCGTGCGCGTGCATGCAACCCCCGCTGCCGCGCGCTACCGCCACCATTTTGTTCTCCAAAATGGCGGTTGCGGCGCGCATGGCCGCGCGGTAACCAAAACGCGCGGCGGTGGCAGGGGTCCGCCTGGGCCGGTAAGCGCGGGGGCCTGGGCCGGAACCGGCCCGGGGGGCGTAGGTTGCCAGCCCCTGCTCTTGCCTATCACCAGGGGATGGTTCCTTTGTAAAATAAGAGTTAAAATACAGTACATACATTGGCTTGGTCAACTCAGGTTTTTTGGGTCAATTTTTTTTACTAAATTTCTAAATATATACATGAGTATATACAGTACTAGTGGGGAGGTTATGTCTCCCTTTTTTTTTTTTTTTTTTTGTTAATCTTGTTACCTCTCTTGAATTCTGGTTTTAGGAGGAACATGGGCTATAAATCAAAAAAATAAAAATAAATGGACTAAACTTCTATGACTTTCATTTAATAGAAATTATGCAGTGAAGGTTTCTGCCATTTCTCAATTTCTGCTATGGCATTTAAGACAAGTTGTTAACATGCAATTCCATTCTTGCAGATAAGTGCAGAAAATATTATGGACTTGGGTTTGTATGACTAGTTGGATTGAGCAATGTGTTTGGCATATTGCTGCCTTCAGAAGGAACTATACTCATACCAAGGTAACTTGCTAGATTGTGCTGTTTTTCTTGTACTTTGCTCCTCACACATCCAGGTACCTCTGATATGTGCAAAATAAGCTCAGATCTTAGTGGCCAGCTTCATTTTGTGTATGCAAAACAAAATTTAGCAGTTACTTTTCAGGAGAATTAGAAGTGAAAAAATAGCAATTTCAGAAGTTGTAGATGCCGAAATGTCATTCCTCATTCCTACATCTTGGATCACCGTACTTTACACAGATGAAGCTGTTGTTACTGACTCTGTAGTCTGTTGTCGAGGGAACCTATTGTTAAGTGTAGAAAACAGCTAAGTTTGCAAAACTACATTTGGCTGAACTACCACAAATAGTGGAATATATACACAATCCCATCCCCAATTTATTAAATCCTGACAGACTGCACTACTAAGAGTTCTCGAGCAGAATTAAAGCCTTTCTGACTTACAGGGAAATTTTTAGTGACATTTAAAAGGTTTCTCTTGTGTTCCTTTTTAATAGGATATATCAAAAAGGTTTGTTTTAGGCCAGCAAATGGGACGACAATCCAATTTCCCCTGATTCCATCAAGACACTGAAAGCATTAGCTTGTGCCGTTAAAAGAAAAACAACCCCTCACCCACCCACATGCTTGACCCTCTGCACCCAATAGCTCAAAAGAGTGTCTTGATGTGTAGGTATTTACTCACTACTGTATACATAGTGCATTCTGACAGATCAGAATTATACTGCCAGCCAGCATGCATATCTGTCAAGTGAAACATGCTAACTGGAGTGTTTGTGGTTTTAACCAAAGTAAAATGGCAACATAGTAGACAGTTTTATATAGTACACCACTGACAGATTCCCGTTGCCTCAAAATAAGGGTGTTTGTGGCCAGAAACTGAAAACCCTCCTAGGAATTATTAGAGTGAAATTGGAGAATCTTTTCTTTCTCAAAAGCTGGTGGGGGGGCTAATCTCTCCCAGCTTTGTCCACCTGGATTCTCTGTGTGGCAGCAGGTGAGGTCCCAGGGGCAGGGAGGTGCCGTGTCAGTGGTTTATCGGGATCCCATCTCCCTTACCAGGTGCCCTGACCAATTGGAAGCCCTGTGCCGTGGTGAGGGAGGCAGTGAAGAAATTATACGTCTCTGTTACCATTGCATCTGCACAGTGTTGACCAACAGAGCTTTTCCGAGTGGTCACAGGCCTTTTACATTCAGGCCCTCAAGAAGAAAACAAAGACCACTCAACAGATCGCTGTGAAGAATTTGCAAGTCGCTCTGACTTGGATGCTGTAGTTGAAACAGGTCTAGTGGATGTAATCTTAGCACCTGCTTGTCCTGTATAATTGGATAAGTTTCAGTTTGTGCAGCCAGAGGATGTGGACAGGATCTTTGGAGAAGTGAGGGTCACCGTGTGCATATTGGATCCTTGCCCTTCCTGGCTTTTGAAAGCTGCTAGAGGGGGATTGGCCAAGTGGGTAAAGGGAGTGGTGAATGCTTCACTGCAGCAAGAGAGGTTTCTATCCTGCCTAAAGAAGGCTGTGGTGAAGCCACTGCTGAAAAAGACCTCCCTGGATAACTATAGGCCAGTTTCTAATGCTCCATTCTTGGGCAAGATTCTGGAGTGAGTGGTGCCCTCCCAACTCCAGGGGTTTCTGGATGAAACAGATTATCTCGATCCATTTCAATCTGGCTTCAGATCTAGCTGTGGGATGGAGACAGCTTTGGTCACCTTAGTGGATGACCTACAAAGGGAACTGGACAGGGGAAGTGTGTCCCTGTTGGTCCTGTTGATTGTAGCTAATGTGTTGCCATAATGGAGGGGTGCCATTTGAATTTTGTTCTTCAGGCACCAAAGTGAAATAGGCTCTGAATTTTCTTAGTGGAAACTGAGCTATCCATCTTTGCTTCTCTGATTTTCATGACCTGAAAGTTTAATTTTCCCCCTTTACACATAGAAGAGAACATAACAACTCTCAATGTGCACCCTCTCTTAAAGTATACATATGATTAAGGTTACCCATAATCCACTGACCTGGGAAGAGGGAGTACAAGCAAGTAGGTAAGTAGGTATTTAATTTATATCCCACCTGTCTCTCAGTACAGGATCCAATGTGGCATATGACACCTTAAAATACAATACGGTTTTAAAAAAATCTTAATACAAAAGTTAAAATACAAGAGTTAACATACAATTAAATGTGATTTTAAAAAAATAAATTAAAGCAGCATTTAAAAGACATTCAAAACAAAAACACTACACGCCCTCCCCATTAAAAACTCTGTCATTACTAAATGCATCATTAAATAAAAAATAAAGCTGGCAGAAAGGCAGCAGGGAGGAAGCCGATCAAGGCTCCCAGAGAAGGAAGTTTCATAACCTAAAAGTGGTGGTAAGTAGTGGTACTTAACAAAATAGTCTTCTGTCTACATTTTTTTTTAAAAAAAAAACCTCTGGTGATATTTTATAGTTTTTGTTAGTGCCTTCAAGTCTTTTCCGATTTATGGCGATCCCAAGGCAAACCTATCACTTAGAGTTTTCTTGGAAAGTTTATTCAGATGGGTTAGGTTCATAGTACGTTTACAGTTTTAAATACTCAGTTGTAGAAAATGTTGTAGAAACTTCTCGGCTGTAAATCAGTCCCATTAATGTGAAAATATAAGATGCTGAGATCCTCTAGGAAATAATGCTGGGAGATATGGATTTTGTCATCTCTGGATTTAGAGCATGGCAGTGGTGTCACTAGGGTTGGCATCACCCAGTTCAGTAACTCGTGGTGTCACCTCACCCCATCGATCTCATACCATACCATACCATACCATACCATACCATTTTTGTTGTTAACTGTCTTCGCATCGATTTTGAATCATGGCGACCCCATAGATAAGACGTCTCCAGGCCCCCCTGTCCTCTACTGCTCTGCCCGGCTCCTGCAAACTCATATTCATGGTCTCTTCAATAAAGTCCATCTATCTAGCATGTGGTCTTCCTCTCTCTGCTTCCCTCCACCTTTCCCAGCATTATTGCCTTTTCCAACAATTCATGCCTTCTCATGATGTGTCTAAAGTACGACAGTCTTACGGGCCTTTGCAGGCTGCTAGGAATAGTGCACATTGAGTCCACTTTATTTTTTTTTAATATTCTTTATTAATTTCCAAATATATGTTAAAACAAAACAACCAAAATAAACAACAACACAACATATACAATCCATCCATTTACATATTTCTCAGATACAACCATCTTTCTTTCATTCATATACATTCTCTTTCTTTCATACTTCTATGCATTCTAGCCTACTTTTCATTCATTCATTAAAAAGACTTCCTAGCATATATACGGCAATCCATTCCAGGTAATTTTGCTTTGTGTTCCGCATCGTCTCAATTTGTTATTGTTGTTATTACTCAATAATTTTTTTCCTTTTAATTATTATTATTATTATTATTATTATTATTGGTATTTTTCTTTTGACCCTTTGTGTATTGTTTCAATCTTAATCTCTTTTATATATGTATATTTTTCCCTTCTTTATTTTCTTGTTTATTATTATATGTGATTCATGAGTCCTGCAATTGTTAAACCTTTACTTGAATTTGAGTTTTGCTTGTCAATATGCAAATACAAATCGTATTGTTTTAATTTACTTATTTACTTATTTTTTATAATTTTGAATATTTGTCTTAATTTTTTTCTATAATTGGTGTCCAATCCTTGTGTAGTTTGAGTCCACTTTAACTGCCCTGGCTCAGTGCTAGGGAATCATGGGAATTGTATTTTTTTCTGAGACATTGAGCCTTCTCTTGTCAGAGAGCTCTGGTGCCACAATAAAATACAGGTCCCATGATTTCCTAGCACTGAGCCAGAACAGTTAAAGTGGACTCAATTTGCACTATTTCTGGCAGTCTGCAAAGGCCCTAAGACTAAGTCTTGTCATCTTGGCTTCTAGGGATATCTCTGGCTTGATCTGCTCTGGGACCCATTTGTTTGTTCTTTTGGCTGTTCGTGGGCTCCTCAGCACTTTTCTCCAGAACCACATCTCAAATGCATTGATTTTCCTCCTATCTTCTTTCTTAACTGTCCAGCTCTCATATCCATACATGGTAATAGGGAATACAATGGCTTGTATGATTCTGACTTTTGTGCTGGGTTGTATATCTTTGCATTTTAGGATCTTTTCTAGTTCTTTCATAGCCGCCCTCCCCGTTCTTAATCTTCTCCTGATTTCCTGGCTGCAGTCCCCATTCTGATTAATGTTTGATCCCAGATATGAGAACTCTTTTGCTATTTCTATTTCTTCATTGTCTAGTTTGAATGTGTGTACGTTCTCTGTGGTCATTATTTTTGTTTTCTTTATGTTCAACAGTAAACCTGCTTTTGCACTTTCTTCTTTGATCTTCCTTAGTAGTTGTTCCAGGTCTGTGAGATTCTCTGCTAGTATTATGCTGTCATCAGCATATCTCAGATTGTTGATATTTTTTCCTCCTGTTTTCACTTCTCCCTCTTCCATGTCCAAGCCTGCTTTCCTTACAATATGTTCTTCATATAAGTTGAATAGGTAGGGTGATAGGATGCAGCCTTGTCTAACCCCTTTGTCAGTTGGCAACCATTCTGTTTCTCCATATTCTGTTCTGACAGTAGCCTTTTGTCCTGAGTTCAGATTCTGCATTAGGACTATCAGTCGTGTTGGCACTCCCATGTCTTTAAGAGCGTTCCATAGCCATCACATATTTGCAGTATGATCTCTGGTGCCTCTTCCTATCCTGAACCCTGCTTGAACCTCTGGGATTTCTCTCTCCATATGTGGTTGGAGCCTATGTTGCAGAATTTTTATGTGTTGCAGAATACCTTACCACACAGAATCCTTAATAATTTTTTTGTGCTAGTGTTATTAATCAGTTGTAATTCCTCTGTATCACTGAATGTAATGACAATAGTTGTAACATAAACAACTAGCAAAATTGAAATTACACCTTTAAATTACAATATCATAAGAACAACCTAAATGTATATTCATAGTTTTCTGTAATTAAAATGAAAATTTGGTAAGATGTGATGTTTTAAAATAAAAATTTAAAAGAGTAAAAAAAAATGTTACAGACCTCTCCTTTTTCCATCAATTGAGCCTCACCCCACTTACACCTTCTCTTCTACAAGCTCAGGGTTTTAAAGGGATGCAGCCAAATGCCACAGCCCATTTCTTCCAAATAGCATATATGTTGGTATCAACTCACTTAGGGTGTCACCTGGTGCAGTCCACACCTCCCGCACTCCTGTAGTGATGCCCCTGGAGCATGGAAGTCATGAGTCACAAGAAGCATAATTGTTTATTGTTCCATATTGAGAGTTGGAAGAAACTGTAGCTGGAAGAGTCACTTGTGAAAATCTTGAATTGTAATGCACACTGAATACTAAAGGTTGGGAACTAAGGGCCTTTGCAGACTGCTAGAAATAGTGCAAATTGAGTCCACATTAAGGGTTAGGGTTAGGGTTAGGGAATCATGGGAACTGTATTTTATTGTGGCACCAGAGCTCTCTGACAGAGAAGGCTCAATGTCTCAGGGGAAAAAACACAATTCCCATGATTCCCTAGCACTAACCCAAACCCTTAAAGTGGACTCAATTTGCACTATTTCTGGCAGTCTGCAAAGGCCCTAAGTGGTTCAAAACAACCCTAGAATGTGGTCCAGAATTATTAGATCCCTGTTTGGAGAATAGAGGTGTGGGGTGCAGTTGTGAAATTGAGAGATTACCTTACAACACTTTGTGATGAGCAAAGAGCATGCCGACTCTGCAGTGTAATTTACTATTATACCATTAGTACAAGAGGCTACAGACTCACTTCTAACAATTGTGTAGCCCACATTTAGCTGTGTTGGCCAAAGGTGGGACTGAAGCTGGGATTCCCATTCAGAAATCCCTTATACCTCACAGGTTGTAGCAAAGATCAGTCTGCTTAACTAGCGTTGCCAAGCTTCCCTCCATCTCTCAGTTACCCATAGAAAGCTTATATTCCATTTAATTGCTTGCAAATTGGTTGCACTATTAAATGTTAAAAATTTAAAATTTTCCACAGGAAGTAAAGCTTAGGTCAGGCCAGGGAATCCTTTCTTTGATGCTCACATTTGGAGAGCTTTTCTTTTCTTTTTTTCAGCCTCCACAGCCAGAGGCTCAGGTCATGCATGCATGCTGGGGATAATCTGCAACATTTGACATGTACTTCATGATTTTATAATAACCTATATTGTAACAGAAGGCAAAAACAAGAGTGTATAACATATAAGGTATCAGAATAAAAGACAGTTATATTTTGCTGGGTCTTTTCTGGGGTATAGTCACGATTTTAATGTTAGGAATAAATAAAACCAGAACAAGCCAGACCTTATACTATAGGCTCACTGCCTCTGGGCCTTTTTGAAATCAGGTTAAGAATGGGTGGTTGGACAGTTGTGCCCTGATACTAGCAGACTGTAGGTTTTATAAATACATACAGAAATAATTAAAATCTAAGGGGTTTAGAAGGGGTAATCTCCTTTGAATAATCTCTGCCACAAAGCCTGCAAAGTCACTGCTGGCAGAGAGCCCAAATCGGACCGGCTGTTGGATATCAGGACAGCACGTGTGGCTTGGAGTTCAGAGATTAAGTGAAATTGTTGCCCTGCTGGCCTTTCATGCAGATACAGTGCTCTGTTACATAGTCTCTCCTCACTGGGCATCATTCTAGTCCCAAAGAGCAGGTAGTATTCAGGTGACATTGAGAGATAAGAAAGCAGAAATGGGAAGGGTTGCTATTTCATTTTATTATACTTATTCAATTTATACTCCCATCTTTCTCTCACCAAGGGACCCAGGGGCTAACAATAATTTAAAATAGAACATGGCTAAAATGTTACAAAGATTTTTAAAAATTACAAAAGTTTTTAAAAATTAAACAGCAGTACTATTAAAAGCAGATAGTAAAACAGTTCAAATACATTTAAAACATAATTTAAAAATTACAGAATAAAAACACAGCACACCAATATCAACACTATTCCACCATATGATTAAAAAAAAATCAAAGGCCTGACAAAATAAAAAGGTCTTCTACCTGTTGGTAGAAAGAGCGGGGAGGGGGCTAATTGGACCTCCTGTGGAAGGAAACTCCTCAGATGGAGTGCAGCCGATTATCTCCTTTGTCCTCTCCAAATATGAGGGGGTATCGTAAAGTTTTAATTAGGTAAAGGTATTCCCCATTGACAAAGTTGTCAAGTCATGTCTGACCATAGGGGGCGATGCTCATCTCCGTTACTAAGCCAAAGAGCCAGCATTGTCAGAGACTATTCTGTGATCCTGTGGCCAGCATGATTGCACAGAAGGTTGTTTACCTTCCCACCGAAGTGGTACCTATTTATCTACTTGCATTTGTATGCTTTTGAATTGCTAGGCTGGCATCTTCATCTTGTTCCAAAAGCATCAACATCTGTCTTGAAAGATGTTTATTTCTGAAAAGGGGTTAGGAAACGTGGAACCCAGTGTTCAGACACCTTAGACATGTGCAGTTAGTCATGAATAATTTTCCACACACTACCATAACTAAGACCAGTTTCATTCATGATCATTTGGATCAGGGGTAGGCAACCTTTCCCCTTTAAGGGCCGAGGGACTTCAGCTCCCAGAAGCCTCAGCCATGTTGGCCAATAGTCCCATGTTGGCCAATAGCTCCTGGGATTCTGGGAGCTGAAGTCCCTCGGCCCTTAAAGGGGAAAGGTTGCCTACCCCTGATTTGGATGGTTTCTTGTCTGCCTGCCAGGATTAAGCACTCCACTTTCTTCACTATGGCCACATCGTCCATCAATAATGGTCTTCCAGGTCTTGGCTTGTCTGTGAAGGACATGTGACCAGTTTGGAAATTCCTTTTCCAGCTCACAATAGTGTCATAAGATGGACAATCGTTTCCATAAAATACCATCATCTCATCATGAATTTGCCGGGCACTATTACCCTTCAAATGCAGGAACTTTATCATGCTGTGAGCCTCAGTCTTCTCCATCTTACACTTTAGTCACTTCTGGCACAACCTGTAACAAAAATAAAGCCCACAAAGAGCTGGCTTTCTCAACATCATGCACTTAGGGGTCAATGATGGCACTGACAAAATTTCATCAATATACCATAATAAATTCCGGGTGATAATTACTACTTTACGATACCCCCTCGTACCTTTGGTGGTTGTGGGACCAAGAGAAAGCCCACTCCCCAAGGCTCTTAAAACTCAGGCCATATAGGGAGATACAGTCTTTTATATAGTCTGGACCCAAGCCATGTAGGGCTTTAAAGGCCATGACCAGCACTTTGAATTCTCCTAAAAGCAGACCAGTAGCCAATGATGCTGTTTCAACAGGGGAGTTACATGATCCCTGTAACCAGACAGCAGCCTGGCCACAGCATTTTGTACCCGCTGAAGTGTCTGAACAGTTTCCAAAGGCAACCCCACACGGACTGCATTACAGTAATCCAAACAGGATGTAATCAAGACATGTGTCACTGTAGCCAAATCTGACTTCTCAATGAATGGATACAGCTGGCACATTAGTTTTAATTGTGTAAATATGCTCCTGGTTACTGCCACTACCACTATTAGAATGTGGCTTCCTGTTTTAAAAAAGCCTGGCATGGATGCAGAAAAGCATCTGCTGTATGAAACCAAGGATCTCTAATTCTCAGAATAACTATTGGAAATTTTAGACATAGGGGCATATTACTTGCTCGAAAAGCAAAAAAGTCAGATGAGGAAATAATATTAAAAATTGCATGTTGTTCAATTTGCCATTCTAGTACCAGACAAAACAATAATCATCTTTCAGTACATGTATCTGATAGATGCCTGCCATCTCTTGCTTTGACAGAAATCATCCATTTCACCATACTTGCAATTTATCTGATTGTTCTTATGCTGGTCCATTGAAGATGGTGACTTTTTTAGTCTAACAGCACTATTGCTTTTTTTCCCAATCTCCATGTAGATGATTCAGGGCTGGACATTATGGCCATTAAAGATTTTCCATGTTTTTCTAGCTTAGTAGTTAGCAAATTGGTGACACTTCATCTGTTTATTTCAAAAAGGAATAATATATTAATAGCTCAGCTGATCCTGTTTCTTGTCTTGTAGTATATAACTATTCTGTGTGTGCCTCCTGATTGGAAAGAGGCAAGCCCCAGAGCAAGAGTCAGTGTGGTGTAGTGGACTAGAGCAGTGGCGGCAAACCTGTGGCAACGGTGCCCTCTCTGACATGCAGAGTTCTCTCTGTGAGCACGCGCACCGTCCGTTACTTCAGTAGGAGTACAATAGGAGCGTGTGTCTGTTCCTCCTCTTCCCCTGTCCTCCCGTCCTTTCAACTGCTAACCCGAGGCTGAGAGAATGGGCACTCAGTCTCTAAAAGGTTCACCATCACTGGACTAGAACATTGGACTAAGGTTCTGGGAGACCAAGATTCATAGCCACACTTAGTCATGGAAACCCAATGAGTAACCCTGGGCAAGTCACACACTCTCAGACTCAAAGGAAGGCAGTGTCAAACCTATTGCCAGGAAAACCATAGAACAGGGTTTCTTTAAGTCAGAGTTGACTTGTAGGCAGCTAAGAACAAAAAAGACCCAGAGTAGTGGCTCACACACAAACAGCAAGTAGACACCTCTTGAGGGAGGAACTGTCTCACATGTGGAAACAGATCATACTTATTGAAGCTCAGAGCAGATTTAGTTGGAAAGAGAAAAGGCTTGAGAACTGAATCGTAAAGGTACAGAGAAAGGGGCTTGTATAAAGCTGGGTTATTTGGATCAGTAGGAGCCTTTCTTTAGTTTATTTCTTGTAAGATTCAGTTTAGAATATGGTTAGGAATATATTTAGTACTGCTTATTTGATAGTGTTTCTTCTATATAATATAGTTAAAAGATAAGTGGGGATTGGCAACAAAATGTCATATGTCTCCTATCAGTTTAGAACAGGAGCGTTTTGATCAAGAATGTGATTTCAGCGGAGAGAAAAGGGACCTTGTTTAGCTTCTCTTCTCCAGAACCCATCCTGTGGTGTGCTAAATAATGCTAAAGGACTACCAACCTGACCATAAGCGTTTTTCTTTCCTTTTCCATTTCTTTTTTAAAAATCAAATTGGGCCATTTGGATTTTTTTTAAAAAAATTCTTTTAATTTACATCAGCAATAATTCTGCAGTCCTGGGAAAACCCTGACATATGGAGAAGATACTGCCATTTTTCTTGGTGGCCTTGTTTGTCTTCCAGACAGATAGGCCTAAGTCTACTGGAGTCTGGTATTAGAGAGAGCAAGTGGAGCCTGTCAATAAATCAGTGCCTCTAGGCTCCAATAGGAATCTTCCTGTTCAGGTTCTAGAACAACCTGGAACAGGTGCCCTGTTGCCCTTTTTTGGAGCTCATGAGTTGAAGTGATGACTTCAGAATGAAGAAAATACACATACACACTTTCTCACTCTCTGATACTTTTCCACTGTACTGCAAGCACTAACAGGCTCTGGTTTGAGGTTGAGTGTGAGCGTCTCCTACACTTGAACATTTTGGTATAGGAATACAATATTATATTGGTTCTGCAAAACTATACACCCTATCTAATGGTTCAGTCCTATATTTCCTTACCAAAGAATAAGTTTGTACTTGACATTACTGTATCTACCAGTTTTCTCCTCACTGGGTACTCATAGGGCTTCTGTTTTCCCAACTGAGTGGATTTTCTTGATAACTGACTTAAATAATTTTTTCTGTTAGTGTATAGTGCATCCACATTATTGGACAAGTATATTAAATGTTTGCCATCATTTAAATAATAAATTTTCTGTAGCATATGTGGTGCTGGCTGGTACTATCTAATGAATCTTGGGGAGGAGGGTCTTCTTGAGACCAACATAGGAGAAGAAATGCCTTTTTCCCAACCCACATTTGTGTTTCTCATATTAGTTTTGTCTCTACACTCCTCCACTCAATTTTTAGAAGTTCCAGTCCTTCTCTAAATCTGAGAGCCAATGTAGTGTAATTCCTCTGATGTTGGACTTCACCTGGGGAGATTTGGTTCAGATCAACCCTCCTGCTTGGCCGTGAACCTAACTGGGTGGAATTTGGTCAATCTGTTTTTCAGCATATACTGTCACAAAGGATGATTGGCTAAACAAGAATAATAACAACTGGGATTTTAAAAGCCTTTTAGACTCACTTGAAAGGTTTGTGTAGACAGCTATTGTCCTGTTAGAATATTACTAATATTGCTGAAAAGCTTCACTATGAAGTCAGCAAAAATTCTGTTAAGTGCATAGTTAACTGCTGGTCAAACAGACATCGTGATAAATTTGAAAACATATGACTCCCAAGTCCAGACTCATACTGCATTGGAAAGAGAGTCAAAGGGGTTAAATTTCCAAGCTGTAGAAGCAGATTGTGTTTTCCTTCTATGATCTGGACTGACAAGACATCAGTATTCTATTCATCTGTTGGGAATTAGGCTGTTAATCCAATCAATGACTCTTGAGTGAGCTGCAGCCTGCCTCCCCACTGGGGAACAATCGGATCAGACGGCAGATTGTTTAAGAGCACCACGCTGTCCCAGTGTCAGGTGGAATTCTTGAGCATTCCCTGGTGAATTGGGGCTGGGGGAAACTGTCTCAGGCCATTTATCCTGCTCTTTAAATAACCAGGTACCTGCCTCATCCATACTAAAGTGATAAGAATAGGAGAAGGCAGAAGGGAGCCACTGACTGAAAGGCTGGGGGAAAGGCCTGTAGGAAGAACAAGCTTCTGATTTAAGTCTTGCTGTTCATTAAATATGCTAAAGAAAAAGGAAGAAAGGGGTTGTCATATTGATGTGATGAATTGATATTTTTTTTAAAGTTAGGTTGTTGCTAAGTTGTTGCTTTTAGAATTTTGTGGGTTTCAGCTGCCTTAAAATTAAAAAGTTGAAACAAGGATCTCCCAGTAAATAAATGCTTATTATTGCAGGTTCAGCCCACTGTGATTTTTCTACCTTTTGGCAGGATTGTTCGAGCAGTTTGGGGAATGTAAATGTGTGCAAGATCAAGTGGTAAAATAGTGGCATATGGAACATAAAATGCAGTGTGGAATTTGGGTTTTAAAAGGAGCTAATTCATAATCTTTTGGGTAGGTTAACATAAAGTGAAGCCCCCCCATTACACATGAATAGATTTTCTTAGGGCAGAGATCTTCCTTGTGATGTAGTTCTACTGCTGAATCTAAGCTGGCCAGGCTGGTAAACTTCCTGCATGGTAGACTTCCTGGAAACGATACGTAACTTACCTTTTTCTTCTTTCTTTTTTCTTTTTTTAGATGAAGAGCAGAGTACAATTGTAATGATTTGCAAGCTTGTCGCATTGTTAAATAACTCACCTTACCTGATCCAGCTTAAAATGAAATTCGGGTGGCATCCGGACCCTATCGCAAGGGTTTTGTCACCAAAATCGCTGCCCGAATGCAGCCTAGGGCCATCCCCGTTCCTAGAGTCGCTCAACGTGGCTCTTTTTGAAGCCGGGAGTTTTCTGGCTTGAGAAGATGGGCACTGGAGTGGCTCCAGGAACGAGAATGGATCCGGGATGGTCCCGGGTGGCAAAAAAAAAAATTAATTTTAAGCCGGATTAGGTAAGGCGAGTTATTCAACAATGCGATAAGCTCATAATACAGTAACTGTTTTGTCAGTGCAATACAGGAGACTCTCCCTTCTGGACAGTCCCATCCTCCCCTCACTCTGCCAAGGTCTATGTTTATTATTTATTTATTTATTTATTTGATTTCTATCCCACTTGTCTCCCCGAAGGGACCCAAGGCAGTTTACAATGTTTCATTTTTCAATTACCAGAGGACACCTCAAAGAAGCTGGCTAGTGTAGGAGGTGTAGTTATGCAAAATGAGGCAGACAGAATCTGAAAAGGGATAGGTGGATTTTTCTGGTGGTTACAGCATAGCAATATGTAAGCACGACAATATATACATATTTCTATGAGTTTGTATTAAACCAAAGAATCCTCCCTTCCAATTTATTTTTCATGTTCGACAATTAAGCTGGGTTAAATTGGATGTTAATATTAAGATCAGTAAAGGTTTAGTTACACAGGTTTTAGTGTGAGGATCATATATTTGTTTTGTGAAGAATAAAGTATGTCTGACTTTTTCTTAGAGTGAGAAAAGAGGTGGACTCAATTTCCAACCTTTTGCTTTAAACTGGAGGCATGCAGGCAATGACAATCTATTGGGGATGGGGGAGCATTTTCCTCTGCCATTTTATGTGCATCTCTCCAGCTATGCCTGTAACCAAGTTTCTGTGCTTTCTTTGTAAGAAGGATGTTGCATAAAGTTAACAGGAATAAATTGAGACTGCTATTGCCAGTGTGTCTTGTTCCCTAGCTCCTGGGCTGCATTATACTCCTCACCTTTCTGATAGACTTACTGTTTCTCCCATGAGACACAAACATGCACACTCTTTCTGCCTCCTTTTTCTTCCATTCCCAGAACTTGAAATAGTTACTTTTTTTGGAATCACCAAAAATCATCAGACCAATACCATTCTATACCTTATAACACCCCATGATGCATTCATCCCTTCCCTCGTCTTACTTTCTCACACATACATATATACCAGTGATGGCAAACCTTTTAGGGGCCGAGAGCCCAACCCAAAAGGCCTTCTGGCACTGAGTGTTACCCAGTGCTGGGGGCAGGACTCCCCCCCACCCTCCCAGGCCTTCAGCTGCCTCTGGAGACAGCTGAAGACCGGGGGGGGGGCAAAGGGGGAAGAAGAGGAACAGGCTGAAGGCAGCGGAAGGCTCAGAAGAGAGGCAACTGAAGAGAGAGAGGCACTGCTCACCTGTTCCTCCTCTTCCCTGCTCTCCTATGCCTTTAACTGTCTCTGGAGAGGGACCCTCTTTCCCCACCCTTCTGTCTCTCCATGTGCCCTCCAAAATGGCTTCGTGTGCCAGAGATGGCACATGTGCCATAGGTTCGCCAACACAGATATATACTAATCTATATCCCTCCCTCCCCCCACTCTTACATATGGAACTGTCCATCCATCCTCCAGTTCACAAACATAGAAACCTCTCCCCCATTTCCCCCCTTTTCTTCTCTTTCTCTGTCTGTTACAAATAATAATAATAATAATAATAATAATAATAATAATAATTTTATTTATATTTTATTTATATTATTTATATTATGGATTACATCAATAAAATAAATAAAATAACAGCATTATAACAATCAATAAAATAACCCAATCAACATCAACACCCAAAAGCCATGTAAATAATACTATTTTAACTTAAGGCCCATTAAGGAGATCAAGTGGATAGGCCCACTGGAAGAGCTCCGTCTTAAGTGCCTTCTTGAAGGTTTCTAGAGCAGTGATAAGACAGATCTCCTCCGGCAGCTGTTCCACAACTTGGGAGCTGCAGCCGTAAACATCCTTCTTCTTCGTGGTCTCTGCGAATCACACAAATGGGTTTTATCTGTGCATGCGCAGCTAGCTCGGAACCTTCTGGAATCACTAGGCAGAAGTTGGATTACAACTTTTTAGCGGTAGCTCCGCCCACCTCTATATAGGCTCTCGCGTTCCCGCTCAATCCTCAGTTCCTTTCGTCCGCCATTTTTGCAGCTAGCAAGGGACCTCGCTACTAGTGCAGTTACTTGACTAACGGCTTTGACCACGATTTTCAGCTTGACTATTCTTTGGATTGCGACTCTACTGATTTTTGACTTGGACTGTTCGACTTTGCTTTCGCTTACTCCTTCAATGATGACATACTGATTTGATAGATTTGACTTGGACCGTTCTTCAACTTTGCCTTCACTTCACCCCTCCAACTCGGCATTATGGCTTCTTTTAAACATTGCATTTCGTGCAATTCTAAGCTGCCGACCTCCGACCAGCATGAGGAGTGTGTCTTTTGCCTCGGAGAAACACATAATCCCACAACCTGCAAAATGTGAAGGAAAATGACTCCTCAGGCTCTGAAGAACAGGATGGTGAAATTGAAGGCAGCTCTGTGGGAGAAGGCCTTGCAGGCCGAATCACCTGCTATGGCCTTGGCTACTGTGGCTATATCTAAACCTTCCTCGGATCCCCCTTGACAAAGGGGAAGATCCAGGGAGAGATCGAGGAGGTCATCCAGACGCAAGGAGAGCGTGAGTCCTGAGGGCATGGAAAAGGGCGGGAAGAGGTCTTCCAAGCGCAAACACTTGGAGACTATCGAGGAGTCCTCCCTTTCTTCTAAAATAGCCCGCTCAGCATCTTCACCCCACTCCACCGATGGGGATCAGTCGATGCACTCGAGAAGACACTCTAAATCCGGGGGAAATCCCCAAACCCTTCTGTCGTCACACTCCGCTCCTCCACCAACAACCGCGCCTGTACTGACGTCTACGAGCCCATCGGTTTCGAAGCCTACCACTCCGATGGTCTGTGTCGACACCGAGTTCGAGGCAGAAATCCAACAGCCTCCAACCACGGCACCACGCCCGGCTATTCTGCCTACCGTATCTCCTTCTTCGGCCCGCATTTCCGGATCCGATGGTGGAACATTCCCTCGATCTGATTCAGGACAAAAACAAAAGCAACACCAACCCGTAATCGAGCCGGCTTCCGATCTGTGGATCTCTAGGTACCCCCAACTGGTGTACCATGAGGCCTCCAACAGTTACTTGTTGCCGGTCTAACCCGACCAATTGCTCTATATGGAAGAACAGAGGCGTCAGTTTCAACTCCTTCCTGCTATACAGCAGCCCTTTCCTGCTTCATCGCAAAGGCCTCATTCCTTTCCTGCTACACAGCAGCCCCTCCCTTCTCCGGTGCCATCGTCTCATCTCCTTCCTGCTGCACAGCAGCCCCCCTCCTCTCCGGTCCCGACACACCGTGCCGCCTCTCTCTCGCCATCTCCATCACCTGGACCGTCTCGAAGACATTGTCATTCCAGTGCTTCTCATAAGCAAGGGATCATATCTTCATCCCCTTCACATCCCGTCGTCGTTCCTCTACATCCAGACGTCATCGATCCCTATCTCCTGGCCCGTCGCCTCCAGCTAGATGCCAACGCTCAAGAGGTGAGCATAAAAATCCACGTCACCCCTCGTCTCCCAAATCCACCCCGTCATACCGTTCTATCTCGTTCTATCTCACCGGCTCCGGAGGGTGAATCCGGTGAAGACTTCGATTGGTCTCCTACTCAAACCCGACCTCCTCTGAACATACAGTCTTCGTCTCCTTCAGATGATACACGCGCCTTTGCGGACCAGATCTGTTGCATGGTGCGCGCACTTGACCTGGCGGTTGTCCAGCCCGAGCAAGAAGAGGCTTCTGACCTGCTAGAGAAACAGGTTTAGAGCAGAGTGATAGATAGTCCGGCTATACCCTATATGCCGTCCTTAGCCAAAATCTTAAAGAGATCTTGGGAGGTGCCTACATCTACCTCAAACACATCGAGGTGCATGGACAATCTTTATCGCATTGCCGATCCTAAACCTGCTTGGATGATAGACCATCCTCATCAGAATTCAGACATTGTGGAAGGCGCTCAGTATGTTTCCACCTCCAAATCTTCCACCTCCCCAGCAGACAAAGAGGGAAAGAAGATTGATTTCTGGGCCAAGAAATCTTATTCTATCTCAGTCCTCGGCCTTAAAGTGGCTAACTATGTAGGGTGTTTGGGTGCTTACACCCAACATCTTATGGAAAAACTTGGACCACTACTAGAACACTTGCCGGAAGAGCACAAACCATATGCTTTTGCCCTTCAGCAAGAGACCCATGCGGTTGGAGCACAACACATCGTGACAGCTAGAAACCTAACTGACTGCTCATCAAAAACCCTACTTAATGCCATCTCACTGCGTCGGCATGCGTGGCTGCGTGTGGCTGATTTAACATCTCAGGCCAAGGCAACCATAGAAGACCTGCCATTTGACCAGTCGGGCCTTTTTCATAAAGACACGGATGAGAAGCTAAATATAAAATATAAAATGAAGACTGCCACTCACAAACATGGCATTCAACCGCCTCAGTCCTCCAGGAGAAGATTCAGTTTCTACCAACCGAGACTGTGGTACTCTCAAAATCAGCGTCCTTTCCAGCAGGACACTTCACAATCCCAAAGCCAACCACGTAGGAGACAAACTCCTCACTCTTCATCTTCAGGCCTCCGCCAACAACACCAGAGGCAGGCGTTCCGGAAGAAACCCTTTGATACCAAGAGAGACAATAATGTGTTGCCGCGCACTCCGTCAACACCACCTTTGATGGCATCTTAAGGCCCTTCTTTAACACCTGGGCCACCATCACTTCCAATTCCTGGGTGCTTGACATCGTCAGGAGGGACTATGCCCTGGAATTCGAAGAGCTCCCACCAACTGGAGCTATTGTCATCACTAACCCCTCTGACACCTTACTCGACAAAGTGCACGCCTTGATGGAAAAAGGGGCGATCGAACCCGTTCCCACCTCTCGGACTCGATACTGCTTCTTTTCATGTTACTTGATTGTTCCCAAGAAAGAAGGCCCATTTTGGACTTGCGAACACTGAACTCCTTTATTGAATACCGGCGTTTCCGCATGACAACTCTTTCTTCTATTTTGCCTCTTTTGCAGAAAGACCATTGGTTCGCCACCATCGATCTCAAGGACGCTTATTTTCATATCAGCATCCGAGAAGATCATCGCAGGTTCCTGGCCTTCGCAGTAGGCACCAACTATTATCAATACAAAGTCCTCCCGTTCAGACTTTCCTCGGCACCGAGGGTTTTCACCAAATGCATGGCTCTGGTGGCTGCCTTCCTACATCGCAACGGGATAACAGTCTTCCCATACCTGGACAACTGGCTCGTCACGGCACCATCCCGAGAACAACTCCTGGTCGACATCCGGTTCACTCTCGATCTGCTCCGTTGGTTGGGACTCAGAGTCAACAAAGAAAAAATCCAACCTCACTCCTTCCAAACGGGTCAGGTTCATCGGAGCTATTCTGGATTCAAAACTGGAAAAAGCCTTCCTCCCGGAAGACAGATTCGCAGCCCTCACTGTTTCCATCAGAGCTTGCCTCAAGCACAACAGGGTCCAAGCCCATCTGGTACAGACAGCAATGGGACACTTGGTCTCAACAACCTTTGTGACACCATGGGCAAGACTGCACCTCAGACCCGTACAGTCCTGGTTCCTATCCTCGTTCGACGCTACTTCCAACTCCCCCTCGAAGTTGCTCACTATCCCGCCGCGGGTTGCGACATCTCTGAAATGGTGGCTTCATCCCGACAACGTTTGTATAGGAATGCCATTCCTACCTCCTCAGCCCAACGTTACTCTGACCACAGATGCATCAATGGAAGGTTGGGGAGCCCACTCCCGAGGACTGACTGTAAGGGGAGTGTGGTCCCGAGACGAGAAGGCTCTGCACATCAACGCCTTGGAAATGCTCGCTGTGGAGAAGGCACTCAAGGCATTCCAGATGGACTTGTCAGGCAAGGTAGTTCTACTTATGACGGACAACACCACCATCATGTACTACCTGAACAAACAGGGAGGAACCAAATCTCTGACTCTGCTCAACATCATGCTACGCATCTGGGATTGGTGCATCGACCACAGCATCCTGCTACAGTCCATTCATCTACCCGGACAGGACAACGAACTGGCCGACAGCCTCAGCAGATCGAACAATCCCTGCCACGAATGGCGACTCCATCCCAAGACGGTGGCTCAGCTATTCTCCAGATGGGGAACCAGAGATATCAACCTGTTTGCTACAAAGGACAACGGCCATTGTCCAGAGTTCTGTTCGAGAACACCGACCCAAGCTTCTCGAGGCGATGCCTTCCAGTTCGTGTAGTACGGAAGGAAATTCTACGCCTTTCCTCCATTTCCACTCATAACCAGAGTACTCGCCAAGATGCAAATGGACAAAACAGATGCCATCTTAATCACTCCGTGGTGGCCGAAACAACCTTGGTTTGCTCCACTTCTACATGTGTCACAAGAAACCTACTACCGTCTCAAGTATCTCCCGGATCTCCTGACCATGCACGGGGGCAGGGTGCGTCACCCGGACCTAGACTCTCTACCCATGGTAGCATGGAGAATCCGACCTTGAGCTCACTTCCAGTTCATCTACAGACAATAATTGAAGCAGTCCAGAAACCGTCGACTAGAAGGTCTTACTCCTACAAGTGGAGAAGATTTACGGGCTTTCTATCAACTAGAGGAATTTCCCCATCCCAGATCTCGGTACCGATAGTTCTTGAACTCCTCCTATCCTTCTCTGAGTCGGGACTTTGCCTCGCTTCCATTAAAGGTTACCTCTCTGCTATCTGCTCACACTACCAGCTGGAGTGCCGAACGTCCTTTTTTGCTAACCCCTTAGTCAAGAGATTTCTCAAAGGACTCAATAACCTACACCCACCATCCTCTGTATCGACGCCGGCTTGGAGCCTAGACTTGGTGTTGTCTTACCTATCTACAAAGCCCTTTGAACCAATGGCTACTACTGACATGAGACTGTTGACATGGAAGACGGCGTTCCTCGTAGCTTTGACCTCAGCTCGCCGGGCTGGTGAGCTATGTGCCTTAAGGATGGACCAACCCTATCTTCGGTTTCACAAAGACAAGGTGGTCCTCCGTACCAATATCACCTTTTTACTGAAGGTGGTGTCTGCATTCCATATCAACCAAGACATTGTGCTACCCACCCTGGCCCCAAACCCGACTACTGAGGTCGAGCAAAGATTGCACACACTGGACATTCGTAGAGCTTTGTCTTTCTATTTGGAGCGTACTTCGGGCTTGAGATGCTCGGAGAGACTTTTTGTGTGCTATTCTGAACATAAAAAAGGACTGCCTGTGACTCCTTAAAGACTGTTTAAGTGGGTGATCTCGACCATTCACTTGTGTTATGAACTGGCAGGCAAGACTCCACCAGGCCAGGTGCGTGCGCACTCTACAAGAGTGGTAGCATCATCTTCTGCTTTCCTGCTTGGCGTTCCCTTGGAAGATGTATGTAGGGCAGCTGTCTGGTCCCAACCAATGACTTTTATCAAACACTACAGGTTGGACACATGAGCCAGACAGGAGGCTGCCTTTGGGAGAGCAGTGTTATTATCTGGACTTCATTGAATGTACTTGTACTTATGTTTTGCACTTAACTTCGTTAGGCACTTGCTCATTTTTGACTATAGCAAATATTGGTTTTCAGTACAATACGCATACATTGTTACCTGATTTGAAAGTTATATATATTATTTATTGAATATCAATACGGGTTCTACTTGAATTCAGACTTGAATCTATACAACTGTTTGCAGTTCTATTCCTTTTTGCATACTGCATTTGTTGACTGATGGGTTACATTCATTTCCTGATATACTTGAAACTGATGCATATGTATGTTAAGATACCTACTTTACCTTGGCTGATGTTGTGCCAATAAACGTTTTTGTTTGCACCTGCAAGCCTTGTGTCAGGACACTCCCTCCTCCATTTAGCTTGCTAGTCTGAATAACCCATTTGTGTGATTTGCAGAGACCACAAAGAAGAAGGACAGGTTACTTACCTGTAACGATATTTCTTCGAGTGGTCATCTGCGAATTCACACAAATCCCACCCAACCTCCCCTCAGTCGTGTCCTGCTCTGTTTGATAACCTTGCTGTTGCTTTTGTAAGCGGCGTACTTGGAACTGAGGATTGAGCAGGAACACGAGGGCCTATATAGAGGTGGGCGGAGCTACTGCCAAAAAGGTGCAATCCAACTTCTGCCTAGTGATTCCAGAAGGTTCCGAGCTAGCTGCGCATGCGCAGATAAAACCCATTTGTGTGAATTCGCAGACGACCACTCAAAGAAATATCATTACAGGTAAGTAACCTGTCCTTCTTCCAGTCCCTCTTTCACACACAAAGATCCATTCATCATCTGTTGTTTTGCACCTCCAAAGTCATTTTTGAGAGAGTGTGACTTGCCCAACACCTATTCACACATAAGTAATCATCCACTCATTCTCTCTTCTCCCTTCCCTCACAAATACACACTGCCATCCACCATCATCCACTATTTACACGTGTTTTCATCAACCTGTATTGGGATCATGAAGAAGGGAAATTTTCCCCTTTCTTCCCCTGTTCCACATCTGGAATCCTGATATTGGTTGTGTATAGAGGTGGGTCAGTGGGTGTTTGTTTTTCATTTTCTTGTTGAAGAGTCAAGCCTTCCGTCAACCCAAATCTCTCCCACTTTATCAGGAGAGAATAGCTGAGCAGTGGGATGGACAAGGCAACTGCAGAATCCCAGTACTCAGCTGAAACTATTTCTTTATGCATCTCATAAATGGAATCCATTGGCACCAGATGGAGTGATAACTGCTAGTATAGTTCTCTTTAAAGACTTGCTAAAGAATTTTTTGTAGAATAAATTTGTTATTTACTGCCTTCAAGCAGACCTCGACTCATGGCAACCCTGTGGATAAGACATCTCCTAGTCCCCCATCCTCAATCTGCTCTGCTCAGATCCTGCAGGTTCAGGCCTGTAACCTCTCTGATTTAGCCTAATCATCTGGCATGTAGTCTTCCTCTCTTTTACTGTCTTCTACCTTTCTTTTTGTCTTTTGCATTATTGTCTTTTCTAAAGAGTCGTGCCTCCTCCATTTAGTCATCTTGGCTTCCAGGGAGAGTTCAGGCTTGATCTGTTCTAAGGCCCATTTGTTTGTCTTTTTGACCATACATGATATTCTCAACACTCTTCTCCAGCACCATATCTTAAATGCGTTAATTTTCTTTCTTCAGTGTCCAGCTCTCATATTCTTGCATGGTGATTGGAATTATTATGGCTTTGGCAATCCTAACTTTGATGTTCAATGTCATATCTTTTGCACTTTTGAATCTTGTCTAGTTTTTTCATAGTAGCCCTTCCCATTCCTAGTCTTCTTCTGATTTCTTGGCTGTAGTCTCCATTCTGATCAATATTTGATCCAAGTATGGGAAATCTTTGACTATTTTGATTTCCTCGTCATCTAGGATGTATTCATGCAGCTCTTCTGTGGTCATTATTTTTGTTTTCTTAATGTTCAACATTAAGCGTACTTTAGCACTACCTTCTTTAGTTTCCTGTAGTAATTATTCCAAATCTTTGCTAATTTCTGCTAATAGTTTGGTGTCATCTGTATATCTTAAATTTCTGATGGTCCTTCCTCCTATTTTCATGCCTCCTTTTTTAAATCTGCTTTACATAATATATTTTCTGAATAGAGGTTAAACACATAGGGTGATAAAATGCAGCACTGCCTATTGGGAACCATTCTGTTTCTCCGTATTCAGTGCTAACGGTAACCACTTGTCCCAAATACAGGTTCCACATCAGGACAATCAGATGTAGTGGCATTCCCATTCCTTTAAGAGTATTCCATAACTTTTCATGATTTATACAGTCAAAGGCTTTGCTATAATCAGTGAAGCACATGCTGAATATCTTCTGGAATTCTCTAGTGTGGTCTATTATCCATCATATGTAGAAAAAAGGAAATTGTCTTATGCCATATCAGATCATATCCGCTCCAAGATTTCAGGTGCATCTTTCCCAATCCTGCCTATAGAGTATCAAGAAGTGAACCAGTGAGGGATGGTTCTTCCTTTATCTGGGGTTATTGGATATTATTGTGTGGAATTTTCAGGTTCAAAGAGGGTAATGCAAGTAAATACCTTTTCTTTGGAGGCAAAAGAATGCTTTGATGCTTTAAATGTTTTTAATTTTACAAATAGTTTAATACTTATTTAGTCTTGATTTTTAAAAAAATTATTGCTACATGTGGTTCTATTTGTATTCCTTTTAATCTGTAAACAACCTTGAATCCCAGTCTTAAATAAAAGGATTGACTGAAAAGGAGACGAACTGTTATATTGCCTTCAGATCCTGTTTGAAGTGTTTGGTTGGCTGCTGTGTGTTTATCTTTTCCAGTCTTTCACCCTTCACAAGTTTTCTTGTAAATAAGTCATTGTGCATCCAACTTTTAATTTATTTGTTGTACAGAGAAGACAGTAAGGTTCTGTCAAGATTCCTAATGATTCTTTAGCTTTTGCATTATAATAGTGTTCTGTAAAAATAAATGTTGTTGTTGAGTGCCTTCAAGTTGTTTCCAAGTTAAGTCATGGGGGGACACATCCTTTCAGGTCTCCATTAATGCATCCATTGTGCATATGAAAAATGCATAGAAAAATGAATACTGGGGGGAAGGTATTAAGAAAATATCTATAAACAACACAGCTGTGACTGGGAAAATAACAAAGTTGTGAAAGTGGCCTTGTCATAACTGGCCATCCCTAATGAACATTTGTTACTGAACTTCCATTTGTTATTGTTCCTCAGACCTTCATCTTGGCACCAGATACTTACATGGTAATTAATAGGAAAGCTATGTTTGTTTTGAAGTTGGCCCTAAATTCAGTGTGATGTAGCACAACAGAAGCTTCATATTGCTAGCCATTTTAAAATGGATGACAGTTTGAGAACTGATATGAACAACACGGATGAGCTTCCAAGATCAGGGTAATGAAAGAGCTCAGTGATGGAATGAACATAATGACTCCTAGCCTGAAGAAATGTGAAATATAAAATCGTGATCAATTAACCATTTTCACCATATTTCAATACTCTTTCGTTCTTGTTGATGGGTACAGCTCCAAATGAGCTACATTTAGGCAGTAATTCACCTTACAACAGAACAGAGTATAAATAACTATGGCAAATATTTCCCCTTCTTGCTTAGTTACTCAGAGTAAAACTTAATTATCCTGCTCAATTTCAAAGAAAAAAAAAGATCAACTGTTATCACTCAGCTCCATTTGCTTATTTATGGTTGCATTTTACAGGAGGACTGGAATTTTCCCTAGTACTTGCCCAAAGACAATTTATCAAACTTGTACAACAAAAACAATGTTACTCTGCTATTCCACACTGTTTAAGTATAAAAGAAACATGATCTGAAACAGAGCTTGGAAGAAATCCTTTACAAGTAATAACATTACCTGTAAGGTTATTTAAGTTTTAGAATAATTTTATTTTAAAAAAAAACACCAAAATGACTGATACCATTGCTCTGCTTAGGTCATGCAGATTCAGGCCCATTAATTTAGTCTATCCATCTGATGTGTGGCCTTCCTCTCTTTCTACCTCCCTTCACCTTTCCAAGCATTATTTTTTTCTAATTAGCCATGCCTTCTCATGAGGTGGCCAACGTAAGACAGCCTCAATTTGATCATCTTGGCTTCCAGGGAGATTTCAGGTTTGAGCTGTTCAAGGATCCATTTGTTTGTCTTTTTACTATCCACTGCATTCTCATCACTATTCTCCAGCACCACATTTTGAATGACTTCATTTTCTTCTTATCCATTTTTTCATTGTCCAGCTCTCACACCACACATGGTGATGGGGAATGCAGTGGCTTGGATGATTCTAACTTTAGGGCTCAATTTTACAGTGGGCCCTTTCCATACACAGGGGATCCATTCTGAACTCACCCACCCATTATGGGGAAAAACACGTAAACTCAAAGTCCATTGATTTATATGGAGGTGCGCTCCTGTGCACACCTGTGGCACACATGCCATCTTGTCCTCCTGGGCTTGCCGTACACGTAATCTCAAAACCGCATAAGGAATGCTGTATAGCTTTATTCTTTAGCATCTTGTCTAGCTCTTTCACAGCTGTCCATCCCATTCCTAGTCTTCTTCTTATTGACTGCAGTAAATAACTAATAACTGTAACAAATTATTTCTTTTCAAGGCTAATAATCAGCACACTGCTCTGAAAGGTAAAAATCTAAGACAGGTTTTGAAATTCATACAGTCCCATCCATTTTGTGTGTTCATAAAAAATATGGTTTGTTAATTGTGCTCAGATTTTGTGCAGATTACTTCATTGTGAGACTTCCATGAAGGTCAGTTGAATTCATGACAAGTTTATTAGTTTTCTTCAACTTCAACATTTATGCTTAGTGCCTACTTCCCCAAATGAGTTTTCATGGTGAAATTTCTCAGGATTAAGAATTCTGTTTCCCTCCTCTTGAGTCAAGCACAGTCTCTGTCCAGTACACAGTAGCTGGATACCCATTAGACATAGCACTCCAGGCAGTACAATCCAAGCACTTGAAAACTTTAATGGTTGTCTAGATGTCAGCCTCTTCAAGGTCATGGGATTAAGATTTTGTTAGGTGCAAAATAAAAAATTAAAATCTCAAAAGCACTAACATTCAGCTATACAAAAACTTTGAACTGTAATCTTTTTCCCCCTCTTGATATTGTTCATTCTCTTTAAAGTTTCAGTGAAATAAGATTTTAATTTGACCATGCCATAAAACAATCAAACGTTGCAAAGAAAAGCACTGAGAGTAAGATGGACTAATAAAATATTAGCTTGAAAGCTGAAGGAAACTTCCAAGGAGTCACAGTATTTTAAATATGTGATAATGTGGACCACCATTATCACATGGAACATCTCTGTGCCACTGTTGCTAGTTACTCTTCACTCTGTTGGACTTTAAGTCCTACTCCAGAGACACCTTCATGTAATACTTAAAACATGTAGGCATTGGGCAAAACAGTATAAATTGTAACCCATTTTGATGTTACTCCACTTAAGATTTTCTTACACATTGCTACTTTTTAATGAGTACTCAACTTTTAAAAACTTAAATACTCTTAAAGCACCAGAACCCATCTTATCTTAGAAGCTAAGCAGTCAGGCCTGGTTAGTGCTTGGATGGGAGACTGCGAAGGAATATTATGTGCTGTAGGCTATATTTCAGAAGAAGACCGCTCCCTTACCTAAGAAAACCTAGTAAAATTCATGGTGTCACTAGAAATCGGCAGGTGACTTGAAAGCACATAGATAGAGAGAGAGGCAATATTTTGACAGAGCAGACATGTATGTCTTCTCATCCAGAAAGAAGAGAACCAGTTAGATCTTAAAGTTAGCTAAAAACAAACCCTGCTATGTAGTCTTTGTAAATTTGTTTTTATTTGTTTCTTAAATGAAGTACCGTATTTTTCGGCATATAAGACGCACTTTTTCTTCCCCAAAACGAGGGTGGGGAAGTTGCTGCGCCTAATGAAGTGAATATAAAAGCTGAGGGCAAACTGCCGAGGCCTAGGCTAAAAGTAGGCCTCATTTCAGCCTGAGCCTCGGTGCTCCAGTGGGCTCCTCCCATCCCAGGAAGAGCCCATTGGAGCAGCCAGGACGGGGGTGGAAAGAGTCCTCTTTTCCTGGCTAGTTGAATGTGCTCCTCCTCTTTCCACCCCCATCCTGGGTGCTTCAATGGAGTCTTCCTGGGGTCAGAGGACATCCTCCCATCCCAGGAAGAGTCCATTGGAGCACCCAGGATGGGGGTGGAAAGAAATTACTCCAAGGCACTGGATTAGTACCCTGGCCAAGTTACACTGTCTCAGCCTCAGAGGGTGCAAATTACAAACTCCCTCCTCTGAGGAAATCTGCCAGGAAAACGCTCATGGTAGGATCCAAATAATCCAGAAATTACTCCAAGGCACTGGATTAGTACCCTGGCCAAGTTACACTGTCTCAGCCTCAGAGGGTGCAAATTGCAAACTCCCTCCTCTGAAGAAATCTGCCAGGAAAACGCTCATGGTAGGATCCAAATGATCCAGAAATTACTCCAAGGCACTGGATTAGTACCCTGGCCAAGTTACACTGTCTCAGCCTCAGAGGGTGGAAATGGCAAACTCCCTCCTCTGAAGAAATCTGCCAGGAAGACGCTCATGGTAGGATCCAAATGATCCAGAAATTACTCCAAGGCACTGGATTAGTACCCTGGCCAAGTTACACTGTCTCAGCCTCAGAGGGTGCAAATTGCAAACTCCCTCCTCTGAGGAAATCTGCCAGGAAAACGCTCATGGTAGGATCCAAATGATTGAGAAATTACTCCAAGGCACTGGATTAGTACCCTGGCCAAGTTACACTGTCTCAGCCTCAGAGGGTGCAAATTGCAAACTCCCTCCTCTGAGGAAATCTGCCAGGAAAACGCTCATGGTAGGATCCAAATGATCCAGAAATTACTCCAAGGCACTGGATTAGTACCCTGGCCAAGTTACACTGTCTCAGCCTCAGAGGGTGCAAATTGCAAACTCCCTCCTCTGAGGAAATCTGCCAGGAAAACGCTCATGGTAGGATCCAAATGATCCAGAAATTACTCCAAGGCACTGGATTAGTACCCTGGCCAAGTTACACTGTCTCAGCCTCAGAGGGTGGAAATGGCAAACTCCCTCCTCTGAAGAAATCTGCCAGGAAAACGCTCATGGTAGGATCCAAATGATCCAGAAATTACTCCAAGGCACTGGATTAGTACCCTGGCCAAGTTACACTGTCTCAGCCTCAGAGGGTGGAAATGGCAAACTCCCTCCTCTGAGGAAATCTGCCAGGAAAACCCTCATGGTAGGATCCAAATGATCCAGAAATTACTCCAAGGCACTGGATTAGTACCCTGGCCAAGTTACACTGTCTCAGCCTCAGAGGGTGCAAATTGCAAACTCCCTCCTCTGAGGAAATCTGCCAGGAAAACGCTCATGGTAGGATCCAAATGATTGAGAAATTACTCCAAGGCACTGGATTAGTACCCTGGCCAAGTTACACTGTCTCAGCCTCAGAGGGTGCAAATTGCAAACTCCCTCCTCTGAGGAAATCTGCCAGGAAAACGCTCATGGTAGGATCAAAATGATCCAGAAATTACTCCAAGGCACTGGATTAGTACCCTGGCCAAGTTACACTGTCTCAGCCTCAGAGGGTGGAAATGGCAAACTCCCTCCTCTGAAGAAATCTGCCAGGAAAACGCTCATGGTAGGATCCAAATGATCCAGAAATTACTCCAAGGCACTGGATTAGTACCCTGGCCAAGTTACACTGTCTCAGCCTCAGAGGGTGGAAATGGCAAACTCCCTCCTCTGAAGAAATCTGCCAGGAAGACGCTCATGGTAGGATCCAAATGATCCAGAAATTACTCCAAGGCACTGGATTAGTACCCTGGCCAAGTTACACTGTCTCAGCCTCAGAGGGTGCAAATTGCAAACTCCCTCCTCTGAGGAAATCTGCCAGGAAAACGCTCATGGTAGGATCCAAATGATCCAGAAATTACTCCAAGGCACTGGATTCGTACCCTGGCCAAGTTACACTGTCTCAGCCTCAGAGGGTGGAAATGGCAAACTCCCTCCTCTGAGGAAATCTGCCAGGAAAACGCTCATGGTAGGATCAAAATGAGCCAGAAATTACTCCAAGGCACTGGATTATTACCCTGGCCAAGTTACACTGTCTCAGCCTCAGAGGGTGGAAATGGCAAACTCCCTCCTCTGAGGAAATCTGCCAGGAAAACGCTCATGGTAGGATCCAAATGATCCAGAAATTACTCCAAGGAACTGGATTAGTACCCTGGCCAAGTTACACTGTCTCAGCCTCAGAGGGTGGAAATGGCAAACTCCCTCCTCTGAGGAAATCTGCCAGGAAAACGCTCATGGTAGGATCCAAATGATCCAGAAATTACTCCAAGGCACTGGATTACGGTAGTACCCTGGCCAAGTTACACTGTCTCAGCCTCAGAGGGTGCAGAGGATGGAAATGGCAAAAAAAAAACCCTTGAAGAAATCTTACAAGAAAACCCTCATGGTAGGGTCAAAATAAGCCATAAATTACTCCATAAGACAATGGCCTAAAAACTCCAAAGGTACCAGTCCATCTGATCTTGGAATCTAAGCAGGGTCAGCCCTGGATAGTCCTTGGATGAGAGACCGCCAAAGAATCCCAGGTGCTGCAGGCTGTATTTCAGAGGAAGGAACTGGCAAAACCACTTCTCGAGTCTTTCTTGCCTAAGAAATCCCTAAGAAATTCATGGAGTCACCATAAGGCGACAGGAGACTTGCAAGAAAGTTGGGCAGGGAATTTGTGCAATACCTGGCCCTGCTGCTGGCTTAAATTTACATTTACAACTTAAAATTGTTCTTAAACTGCTGTTAACTTTATACAGTTGATATAAAATATTTTACTACAGTATTTGGTTAAGAATCTTTTTTTTCTAGATTTTCCTCCTTTAAAATTGGGTGCGTCTTATATGCCGGAGCGTCTTATATGCCGAAAAATACGGTACTACATTGGACAGTTATAAAAAAACTGAATTCATTGTATGCCCCCCCCCAAATATAATTGAGACACTATATTTTTGAAAATGTTTACTCCTTTCCTTTCTGGTTCAGCATGCATAGCTACACATAAACTGGCTTGCAATTGTGCGTAGCATTTGGGCTTGGAAGAGACAGGATCTTGTTGAACTTATCAGTTCTGAAATGGGTGAACTCATGCTTTAGAACAGGGGTAGGCAACCTTTTTGAGCTGGGGGCCGGGTTGCTGTCCCTCAGACAATTGGGGGGACGAAGCACCATAAATAAATAAATAAATAAATATTTTAAAAAATTAAAAAAATATACATGCACACTCTCTCAGCCCCAGAAAAGCCATGGCAAAACCCCTGTGGAGATTTTGCCAAGAAAACCCCAAGAACAAGTAAATAACAACAATAATCAATATCATAATGGTGGGTGGCGGTGGCGGCAGGACCAGCCTGGGGCCGGTCCAAAGGCCTCGGGGGACCGCATCCGGCCACCAGGCCTTAGGTTGCCTACCCCTGCTTTAGAACAACATACTCATATTTTGGGGAAATGACTTTTTGAACCACCACTCCAAGAACTCTTCAGCTGAGAGTGTTCTGGGATCTGCAATCCAAAAGAGTAACTTTGCAAACATGCATCTGCAGAAGTAGGCCCAAGTCTAGGAAAGCTCATGCTACCAGCTTCTTTCTCCAGTTAGTCTCAAAGGTGCTACAAGATACCTTTGCATACTGATTTTCCAAACTCAGAGTACTTGCAGGGCTGATTTGGGGATGACTTGGGAAGAGAGTATGCTTTGAATTGCTGACAAATGGAGTGAAGGGTTTTGAAAAGGGTGAACTGTTTGAACTCTTAAGTATACTGCCTAACTGGGGAAGTCCTGCCAACAATTTCGTTGTTGTTACATACCTTCAAGATATTTCTGACTTATGGTGACCCTAATGCCATCATTCATGGGGTTTCATCATGGGATTTTCTTGGCAAGATTTGTTCAGAGGAGGTTTGCCATTGTCCAAGGTCACCCAGTGGGTTCCATGGCCAAGTGGGGAATTAAACTCTGGTCTCCAGAGTCATAGTCGAACACTCAAACCACTGTGCCACCCTGGCTGTTATGTACTTTTAATTACTCTGCTTGCTGAATAAAGGTTTTCTACAATCCTACTGTTGGATTGTGTTCCTGGAGTGTACATACATGTCCAGTACATTACATTTTGGCATTGCACCATATCCAGTGTGGAGGAAATGAGCTTGGATGCCCATCATACCTAAATTGGGATTTCTTTATGGTTCTTTGAGTTGAGGAGTATGCCCTGCTCAAGGACTGTGAACTGGCCTCATTCTGAAGTGATGGGAGCCACTCAGTAACTTTTATGCATGTGAAATCCACATCTGTCACACAAGGTCCTTTCCAGTAATTGAGCTGCTAGGGGTGATCATTGGTTAGCAGGCAAAGTCATCCTGTGGATGGTTCCTTCCTCATTCTAGGCCAAACCCCTTCAGCTGTAAAGGTGTGATGATGATGATGATGATGATGATGATGATGATGATGATGATGATTGTATTCCAGTAATGTCATCTTATGTGCTTTATTGCCATGTTCCACCTCAGTTTACCACTGTAACTATAAAATTCTCAAAATATGTTTTCAATAACCAGAGAATTCGAAAATCTGTGCCTTATTAAATGTGTGTGCATAACCAGAACTTAGCCTCTTTTTCTTTCTTTTTCCATCTCTAGGACGATGAAGGTCAAACAGCATTGCATTATGGTAAGTAATGCATGAGTATTTGTCTGCAGTCTGAATAAACAGTACCAAAGCCAACCAAATGTATTCTTTGAACCCCTTGCCATAATTTTTGAGAAATCCTGAAGGACTGATGAGGTGTGAAAGTACTGGAGAAGGGCAATCATTATCCCTCTTTTCAAAAAGGCAAAAAAGGGAGATCCAGGAAACTACACACCAGTCAGCCTAACGTCAGTACCAGGAAAAATATTAGAACAGATTATATGAGCCTATCTGCAAGTATCCTGATGGCAATCCAGTGATCAAGAGGCCACAGCATGAGTTTGTCAAGAACAAATACTGCCAAACTACTTTTTTTGGTCAGGTTTAGTAGATGGCGAGAATGCTGTGGATATCATTTATCTGGATTTCACCAAAGCATTTTATAAGATCCCCATAATATTTTGATTAGTAAAGTGATTTTTACAATTTATTTACCGGTATTTATTTCTGTGATTTTTCTCCCAACATGGGTTTTAAGGTGACTTATAATAATTTAAAAATATAGAACTAAACATTGATTGCAAAAGTTAAAAAATAATTGGATATAATTAATATTAAAACATAAGTTAAAAACAGCATAGTTAAAACCAATTTACAATAATTTAAAAAGATAGACCTAAACACTGATTACAAAAGTTAAAAAATAATTACTATTAAAACATAAGTTAAAAACAGCATAGTTAAAACCAATAAAAACCATTAAAACATTAAAAATAGCACTATACCAGAAAATTCATCCACCAAAGGCCTGACTAAATAAAAATGTCTTCAGCTGTCGTCGAAAAGAGAGCAGGGAGGGGGGCCAACCTACCCCCCCCCCCCAGGAAGGGAATTCCATAGTCTAGGAGCAGCCACAAAGAAGGCTCTCTCTCTCCTGACTCTTCACGATATGCCCTTGTGAAGGTGGTGAGACTGAATGAAAACTCTCCCTAGCTGATCTTAGACCTTGGGCTGGCTTGTATATGGAGGTACAGTCCTTAAAAAATAGTCTGGACCCAGGCCGTTTAGGGCTTTAAAGGTCAAAACCAGCTCCTTGAATCGTGCCTGAAAATGGACTGGTAGCCAGTGCAGCTGTTTAAGCAGGGGATTGACATGATCCCTGTAGCCAGCCACAATCATAGCCTGCCTGCAGTATTTTGGACCCACTGAAGCTTCTGAACAGTTTCCAGGGTCACCCCCATGTTGAGTGCATTACATTAGTCCAAACAGGATGTAACCAAGGCATGTATCACTATAGCCAGATTCAACTTCTCAAGGAATGGGTACAGCTGGCACACTAGTTTTAACTGTGCAAACACATTCCTGGCCACAGCCAAAACCTGGGTCTCAGATCTGAATCCAGGAGCACACCCAAACTGCGAACCTGAGATTTTAGGGGGAGCGTAACCCTATCTAACACAGACTGTGAGTCCCTATTTCCTGATCTGCCTTCTGACTGACCAAGAGCACCTCTGTCTTGTCTGGATTAAGTTTCAGTTTGTTCACTCTCATCTAGTCCATTACTGTCAGCAGACATTGGTTTAGTACAGAGACAGCTTCCTTGGAGTCAGAGGGAAAGGAGAGATAGAGTTATGTGTCATCAGCATATTGGTGACATTGCACCCCAAAACTCTGGATGACCTCTCCTCCCAGCAGTTTCATGTAGATAATTGAACAGCATGGGGGACAGAACATAGCCCTGAGGTACACCACAGGCTAGTAACCAGAGTATTGAACAGGTGTCCCACACCCCAACCTTCTGGGTCCACTCCTCCAAGAAGGACTGAAGTCACACCTCAAACCCCATCCCAGAGAGATGATCTAGAAAGATACTATGGTTGATGATATCAAAAGCATATGGAATGTGGACTAGGTAGGAACACTGTTGGATGAATGCATAACTTGTTGGAAAACGGTGCTCAAAGAGTTGTCATCAATGGCTGCACCTCACACTGTAAAGAGGTCTCAAGTGGAGTGCCTCAGGATTCTATCCTAGGGCCATTACACTTTAACATTTTTATCAGTGAGTTAGATGAAGGGATAGAGGGAATATGTATCAAGTTTGCAGGTGACACAAAAGTGGGAGGGGTGGCTAACATGTTGGAAGATAGGAACAGAATTCAAAAGGAACTCAATAAACTAGAAAATTGAGCAGAAATTAATAAAATGAAATTCAGGAGAGGCAAAATTCTGCATTTAGGCCACAAAAACCCAAATGCACAGATATAAAAGGGGGGGGGGGAGGGAAATGGCTTAGCAGTACTACATGTAAAAAGGACCTTGGGATTATTATTGATCATTAGTTGAACATGAGCCAACAGTTTGATGCTGTGGCAAAAATGTGAATGCTATTTTAGTCTGTATTAATAGAATCATAGTTTCCAAGTGAAGGAAGTAATAGTCCTACTATATTCTGCATTGGTCAGGTCTGGAGTACTGCGTTGAGTTCTAGATGCCTCATTTTAAGAAGAATATAGACAAGTTGGAGCAGGTTCAGAGAAAGGCAACAAAAATGATAAGAGGTATGGAGAACAAAACATATGAGGAAAGGTTGAAGGAGCTGGGCATGTATAGATTGGTGAAGAGAAGTCAGAAGGGTGCCATGATTGCACTCTTTAAATACCTCAAGGGGTATAATGATGAGGAGAGGGCAGGCCTGTTCTCTGCTACCCCAGAGGGCAGGACCAGGTCTAATGGTTTGAAGTTACAGGAGAGTAGATTTCAACTGAACAGTAGAAGGAACTTTTTGTCAGTAAGAATGGTTTGGTAGTGGAACCAATTACTTAGATAGGTGATGTGGTCTCTTTCTCTAGAAGTCTTCAAAAAGAGACTAGACAGATACTTACTGGGGGGTGCTTTACCTGGAGATCCTGAATTGAACAGGGACCAGATGACCCATGAGGCCCCTTCCTACTCTATGCTTCTATGACTCTGATTAAAAACAGAGTATTATTTAGGAACACGTAGTACATTTCCTAATAATAATCAACAAGATGCAGCTTTCTACACAAAGAATCTCAACCTTGACCACTAACCATTAATCATGTTTCTTTATCTGTCCCAGCAATGAATAATGAGAACTGGCAGATTGCATTTTTAGGTTTTTGTGGGTTTTTCAGGCTGTGAGGCCATGTTCTAGAAGAATGTATTCACCTGCATCTTGCAGCAGATCCAAGCGAAACATCAGGAATACATTCTTCTAGAATACAGCCTCACAGCCCAAAAAACCCACAAAAACCTATGGATGCCAGCTGTGAAAGCCTTCGACTTCAGATTGCATTTTATTTCTATAATTTTGACAGGATCTTTGATCTTTGATGGACCTTCTAATAACTTAAAAATTAGTTTTGTTCTTTTGCCTTATCAATTATTCTCAGATAAGTTAAAGATATTATTAAGATCATTTATTTTCTTGTCTTAAATGCTCATCTAAAATTGTTCAACAGGTTTTTTTAAAATTTTGTAATAAATCCACACATACTGGATTTTTTAAAAATATATACAAAATAACGTGTCATGGCAGGAAACAATTCCATATGTTCCTTTCTTCATATGATAATACTGGGGGAGGCAGTTTCAGACAAAAAAAGCTACATTGGCCATGCCATTTTTGACTGAATTCTATTATATATAGTTGCTATTGGGGAAAAATTGTGCTCCGGTAATTCAGGAGAAGTTCCTATTGTTTCAGGTAAATTGTTTGTATCTCTTTTTATCATTTCATTATATTAAAGCCATTGCAGTGCCCGTATATACTGCAGGCATCATACTCTAACTCTTTTTATTTTCTCCTGAATGTGACCAACTCCAGAATTACTAACCAAACATTACTGGAAACCTGGCAGTATCTGGTTTGTTCAGTTAATCACTGTGACCTGCTCAGATCTACACTCCTAAAAATCAATCTATCTTTCTTTTTCTTTTTTCTTTTTCTTTGCTGTCCTTCCTTCCCTGGAATGCACGTTAAAGTGATTAATTATATCCAAGTCTTGACTATAAGCACAAACCTCTCCACTTCGATACCACTGTACAACAAACCGAGGAGTTAACAATATGCCTTTGAGTAAAAAAAGGTGAAGTGGAATCTGAGTTTTGCCTTTTATGAGGATGTTTGGCCTGACAGCTGTCCTTGCCTCAGCAGCTCTCCTGATTACAGAATGTGTCAAATTGCATCCTTAGACAGGTTATAAATCCTGGTTTATTCTGATTAAACACGGGTCAGAGCCATTCTAAGGTTAAGTGAAGGACAGTTCCCCAGTATGTTACCCTCAAATGGGATGCCAAAAAGCAACCCGCCCCCTTCTGTACAATCTCTTCTGGTTCCACTGTCAGTCTGTGGCCAGCACTAGTCTCTGCCTTTGAAAAGACGAGGATGTGTGTGGTCTCCCTTGTGAACGGACTGTTAGGCTTTATATTCCCTTGTTAAGACCTCCTTTCCACTGCCTCCCCCCAACATACACACACACATACACACACACTTGTTTCCCTCAGGGAATGCTCAAATGATTGCTTCTCTGACCTCCCAGAGGAAATCAAGGTTTCTCCTTGGACTTGAAGTCATGTGCCTGTAGAGTAGGCTGACTCTCTCTATTTCTCCTGGGTTCTTCTTTCCATGTGGAAACGCCATCTGCTCTGCCTTTTTTTTGGGGGGGGGGAATACTGTGGCAGGGTAGTGGGAGGGGATGCCAGCGAGAAAATAAATAATAAAAGGGGAAATCCATCATGAAACCTCTAAGGATTAATGGACTCGGAAGGCAAACCGTGCTGAATGAAAATTCATCTTCACCTGTGTCCGTGTCAGGCCTGCCTCGCTGGCGCTTGACAAATAGAGGTTCCCAGGGTGTGCTGTAAATCCAGCAGCTGTTCTAACCTCCAGGGAACAACTTTGCAGTCCTTGGAGGTGAGCTGAAGTCCTCTTGGATTTCCCAGTGCAGTGGCAACACATTGTCTCATTTGGGGCTTCCTCTTCAGAAATGCCAAATATCTTGTCATATGGCACCTCCTTAGTGTCAGGCCTTTCATTTGTAAAGGGCCCCCTTGTGTCATTATTGCAAATGTAAAGGGACTAGTTTCAAGGAAAGCATCTGCTCTGCTTTTCCTGGAGGCTCCTGCTAAAAGACAATGACAGTCAAGAACTAGATTTATTCCTGATTTTCTCTTTTGCTCTGTTTCCAGATAATATGTGTGTCCTGTGACTTACTTGGTGTTTGCAAATTCTATGGCTGGAAATAAAATAGTAATAATAAAATACTGTAGTCTTTTTTCTTTTTCTTTTTTTTCTTTCTTTTTTTTGAAAAACAACAATCTCGACATAGATTCATAAACCATTGAAATGAAGATTAATACAGTTTATTCTTGGAAGAAAAGTTCATCTTTAATATTTTTGTTACATTATGTTAGCCTTGAAATCAACAGAGGCTCAAAAATGTTATATAACCTTGTATATAGCCTTGCTAATTTAACAGTGGCCCATATTGATGAAGCTGCTAAAGCTAAGGCTCTTTGCAAATGTACTTGAAAAAACGTCCCCTTGGTAAAGTTCCGCAGGAGTAGGCATAGAAAATCAAACTATATCTTTACAGTTTATATCTTCTTTTATAAGGTGAGTGACACTATTTTTGTGAGCTGCAAAGGTTATGGCTACTAACACTGATGCAGCTGTTTCAAGGTTCTTTCAAATCTTGATCATGTTATCCATGCCACAACTCTGTGAAGTCCATAATTTTTACTTACATGTTCATAAATCTAAAACTGAAATACTAAGAAAATGGTATGCTTGAGACCATCTGCTTCGCCTTGGAAGATGACAGGGTTGACTGTAAATCTAAATCACAATATTCTATCAGTTTGTACCCATTATGTTCTCTAATCTTACCTGGTGAAAGAGTGATAGTGTTTGTCAGTTCTCACTCTTGTTTAGAAATCACACAAACTGCTGAGTGTATCTTACCTTGAAGAGTGCCATCTTGCACTTTCTTGTTCATTTATGAACTTGTCATAGAATTCTTCCAGTGGTTTGATAAAGTCCCCTGTATTTCCCTTTCTTCTTCTTCTTCTTCTTCTATTATTATTATCATCATCATCATCTTATATCCCGTCTTTCTCCCAATATAGGGACTCAAGTCGGCAAACAACAAGTATAAAATGATACAATTTAAAAACAGGACAACAATATTAAAATATGTAAATATAAAATTTAAAAAACAAACTGTTTAAAGAGTTAAAACAGTTATTAATTAAAATGTAAAATGTTAAAAATACACCCCATTAAAATTTATATAGCACAACATTTACAACCCAGCCCTTATCCGCTTAAAAGTCCTAACTGCACAAAAACATATTTCTTCTTCGTGGTCTCTGCGAATCACACAAATGGATTATTCTGCGCCTGCGCAGCAAACTTCGGAACCTTCTTAGAGATATTAGAAGCGTTTCGGCGGTAGCCCCGCCAACTCTCCAACTGCCTTATTGGCTGCTTTCCTGCCTAAACCCTCCGTTCCTTGTATCTGCAACTCTTCAGAGATTCATTTCCCTGTCACACTTTAAAATTGCCTTTTGACAGGATCAGTCTGCGTTTTAGTGATTTTTTTTTAACATCGTCATTCATATTTTAGGGGGAGCGGTGAGAATTGCAATCTTACATGTGATTTTAATTTCTGAGGTGAAGTTATTTCAATGACCGCTAAGGTAAATTTTTTTCTAAAATCACTGCTTGCCCTTCTGGTGTGTTTGGCAAAGCTCCTTTATACCCAAAATGGAGACAATTTTCTTTTGGAGGGTACTCCTGGAGGAAAACTGTTAAAATGTCACACACCTCACTGGCGTGCTTGACAAAGGCTATAAGGCCATTTTTACTGCTAAAGAGAGAGAGAGAGAGAGAGAAATAGATAGATTATGGCTGCTTGCCCTGCTTTGTGCTTGACTAAGGTCAATCATGCTTCTGAGGAGAAGTTTTTATGTGGTCACTTACCTCTATATTGCACGGCTAAAGCTCACCGCACCCCCAAGTCGAATTTATTGAATGGCCATTCGCCTTGCTGTAGCGCTTGGCAAAGGCTCATCCTTCTGAGGATTCAACGACTGGCTTGGAGCCCTATGTGGATCATCATCAGTCCCTGACTCTTTGGGGTCAAACCGACTGGCTTGAAGCCCTACATGGATCATCATCGGTCCATGACTCTCCGGGGTCAAACCGACTGGCTTGAAGCCCTACATGGATCATCATCGGTCCATGACTCTCCGGGGTCAAACCGACTGGCTTGAAGCCCTACATGGATCATCATCGGTCCCTGACTGTCCGGGGTCAAACCGACTGGCTTGAAGCCCTACAAGGATCATCATCGGTCCATGACTCTCCGGGGTCAAACCTACTGGCTTGAAGCCCTACATGGATCATCATCGGTCCCTGACTCTCTGGGGTCAAACCGACTGGCTTGGAGCCCTACGTGGATCATCATCGGTCCCTGACTCTCAGGGATCAAACCGACTGGGATGGAGCCCTATGTGGATCATCATCGGTCCCTGACTCTTTGGGGTCAAACCAATTAGCTGGAAGCCTGACTTTGATCCTCATTGGTCCCTGACTCCTCGGGGTCAAACCGATTGGCTTGGAGCCTGGCTTTGATCCTCATCAGTCCCTGACTCTCCAGGGTCAAACTAATCGACTTGCAGCCCGACTTCAGTACTCCTTGGTCCCTGACTCTCTGGGGTCAAACTAATCGCCTTGGAACCCAACTTCAATCCTTGTCAGTCCCTGACTTTCTGGTGTCAAACTGATTGGCTTGCAGCCCAACTTCAATACTCGTCGATCCCTGACTCTCTCGGGTCAAACCAATTGGCTTGCAACCCTGCATCGATCTTTGTCAATCCCTGACTCCCTGGAGTCAAACCGATTGACTTGGAGCCCTGCATGGATCCTCATCGGTCCCTGACTCTATGGAGTCAAACCGATTGGCTTGCAGCCATGCATCAATCCTCATCGGTCCCTGAATCTCCAGAATCAAACCGATTTGCTTGTAGTCCTATATCAACCTTTGTCACTCCCTGACTCTCCAGGGTCATACCAATTGACTCACGGCCCAACTTCGATCTTCGTTGGTCCCTGACTTTGCGAGATCAAACTGATTGGCCCACAAGGGGTTTTATATGGTGCCTTCCCCAACCATCGGGTGGTAGCCATGTCAGCATCATGATATTGCCACAATCTGGTTTGGATTCAAGGCTGTGGTTGCTCCCTCCATATCGAGGTCAACTACCACCAAGCTTTTGATTAGAATCATGATTATTCCCTCTATTCCGAGGTGCAGTACTGGCTCACACTCTCCCTGATTTGGGACCATAGCATTTCCCTCTATACCGAGGGCCATTACTCTGTCAAATTCGGAGCCATGCTTGTTCCTCCGTTTCGAAGCCCATTGCAGCTCCTACAATTCATCCCTCAGGATGCTGCCAGTAATCATTGAGCCCCGACCTATGGTCACCCTGACACACACAGTAAAATTCGAGGCTGTGATTATTGCCTCTATACCGAAGTCTACAAGTGCATGCCTCATTCTGCCTCCCATTCATTCAAATTCGAGCCGGGTTTAGGGTTCCTCCCTCGATACCGAGGGATGGCAGAGTCAGCCAGATATGCAGCATAAAATTTGCCTCCATGTCTAGACCTGATATTATGGCTATCCTTATATAGCTGATGTGAAAGACAGGGTGCTTCCTCCATGCTGAAGGAGGGCACCACCATTCCCATCTTACATTCTTATGAGGATGTGCATTTGTCTCTGTTCACCAGAGCACTCTTGATACGAACAGTTCTCCAATCATCACAGGACTGGAGGATCAAATTCAACAATTGGTTTGCTCCCTCTATACCTAGGGACACTACCATTATGCGCTTGGTACCAGCACGATTAGAATCGTCTTGTTCCCCCCATGGGGGGCTTCGCTACCATCACTCATCCTCTAACGCCAAGCTATATTCTTGTATCACTCACTTGATACAGATATATTCTGGGATGTGCTTGGTCTCCCTGTACTGGGACCTTAGACTGCCAAATGGAAGAAATGATTGCGCTTCCATGCTGAGGACTATTACCATTCCAGGTTTGCCACGACTGTTACTGGGGTGGTCATGCTCCCCCCCCTCCCCCCCAACTTGCATTAATGCCTTCATTCCTCCCTGTTAGTGGCTTTCAGGATGTACTTGGTCCCTCCATGTCAGAGGAATCCTTTCACTTCCCCTGTGCAAGTGTCAGTGAATGCGGTTGGTGTCTTCTTTCCAAGGGCCACCACATGTAACAAGAAATACAAGTCTACGCCCCATATGCACACCCCTTCCAAGAGGTTCTTGTCAGTGCCACTCACATCTATGAAACACTTGACAAACTACTGTTTGGTCTCTGCCTGGGATGAGCTCATCTCATATACTGATCACCGATTTTAGTGCAATCTTCTTGGGCCTCATGCAGATGGGAACTGCGTCTCTTCTTTCCCATCTGCCACCCTGTGCAGGAATGCCTTCTGGGGACATCCCTCTGATTCGAGCCTCCATTTCACAGATTTGTCCACTCCTGTGGACACTTCATGATCTTGGGACGTGCATACTTGTCCCATTTCTCCAGGATGACTGATGTCATAACATCTGGTTCTTCTGGGCCTCTGGTCTCAGGGTGTCATTCTGGTGAGGTGGTGACATTTCAGGTCTCCACCTGCAATCCTGCCAAGGCTAACTATGCACTGCAAACGTTCTGGGTCTTCTCTCTCCGTACAGGGAAGCCTGTGCTCCCCCCCCCCCTTTATTGTGCCCTGTCACAGTGCACCTCATGCTTCATCAAACACCCCATATCTATACGATAAAGGGTTTTACTTCTGGCTAGGAGTTGGCTTGGTGGCTCTTAAGATCTATTCCAGCTCCCCTGTTCTAAAATTCTTCTCTCATGACCCATTCATGACAAGTCAACACCATTCCTGCCAATTTATGTCCTTGATACAACCTCTGCAGGACATCACGGGATGGGATAACATTCCCACAGGGATCTCTTTCTACTTACAGTGTGAAACCCCTTTATTTTTATAGTGCTATGACTAGTCTTCGCCAGCCACTATTATTTTCTCTGGAATTTTCACCAAGTACTGCATGTTTCATGCTGATAGCCTGAAACATTACATTCAAACACAACACATCTTGTGGATCACAACAATTTGATATTGTGATATTCTCACTGTCCCTGTTGTCAGTGTCTTTGCTATGACTAGATGAGGTACTATTCCTCTTCTCTGATGTCCACCACTATTCCAGAAATTGTTATTGGACCTTCTCCAGTTCATTGCCATTAGACTCTCTCTGTACAAATGGACTATCCAGACATCCTACTTCCCATTTGTGGTGTAGGCTCTTGTTTCTGCCACTTTTGTTGGTGATGCCCAACCATCTCATTGCTGAGCACAGATGGCCTATTTCACATTCTATGTGAACACTTAGCCCTAGATTGTTTAGCATTCTAGGCATTGTCTGACAATGCCATAATCTTCAAACAATGGCTTAGAGGCTTATCAAGTCACTGCCCCTTTTTCCACTTGAAATATTCCCTTTGACACATCTTTAAATTTGAGGGTTTGGTGAACCCCCTTTTTTCCTGATTGCCAATGTCATGACCTGGGCAGCCTCACATTGTTGTAAGTCTGTTGCCCTTCCCATTGGTTTCCATTCATCTTTTGGAGCAGACAGAGTCTATATACCTTCCTTATTGTTGCGCTTGTCCACTTGCAGTAGTGAACTTCTTTCACTGCCTACTGGATAGCTTTGGCATAATTTCCATTGCTAACAAACCTGTGCTGTCTAGGTCAGAGATTCTCCTTTGACCTTAGCCATACATCTGCCTTGTTATCACAGACCATCAAGGTCTATCAACAGAATGTGCAACATATGGGTTAGCTGGCAAATCTGTTTTTTCTGCCACTGTGCATGTTCTCACCTGCATTGGTGACTGTTTCCACTATGTCTTGGTATTGGAATTTCAGCTTGACTCATGTAGAGTCATATTAGCGGGACTGTTTGTCCCTATATTTACATGCCTGAGGCTCAGACTCTCAAAGGGTGATTTTGTTTGAGGCAATGTGCCATCTCATGTGGCATGGCACTCCCTCCTCCACTGACCGAAGCTTGTCAGTCTGTTAACCTGTTTGTGTGATTCGCAAAGACCACAAAGAAGAAGGACAGGTTGCTTACCTGTAACAGTATTTCTTCGAGTGGTCATCTACAAATTCACACAAATCCCACCCATCCTCCCCTCAGAGTGGTGCCCTGCCTCTCCTTCGATCCTGGGCTGCTGCTTTGGCATCCATGGAATTGAGGGTTTAGGCAGGAAACCAGCCAATAAGGCAGTTGGAGAGTGGGCGGAGCTACCGCCAAAACGCTTCTAAAAGCTCTAAGAAGGTTCTGAAGTTTGCTGCGCAGGCGCAGAATAAACCATTTGTATGAATTCACAGATGACCACGTGAAGAAATATTGTTACAGGTAAGCAACCTGTCCTTACCTGGCACTGGAAGGATAGTAGGGATGGTGCCATCCTGGCCTCTCTAGGGAGAGAGTTCAAAAGTCTAAGAGCATCCACTGAGAAGGCCCTCTCTTTTTCCCACAAAACGCACCTGAGAGGGTGGTGGGACAGAGAGATGGGTCTCTCCAGACGATCTCAAGACTCTAGTGGGCTCTTACAGTCCTTCAAGTAACCCAGACCCAAGCCATATAGGGTTTTATAGGTCAAAACGAGCACTTTGAATTGTGTCCGGAAAAGGATTGGCTGCCAATGGAGTTTTGAACACAGGAAGGGCAGACATTTTGTATGTGTCAATTGGAGATTGCTTTGCTTTACCTTAAGGAAGATTGAATTCAGGCCTCCTGCTTCCTACTATACTCTTTCTAGGTGTTTTGTTTTCCTGGTAGTTATCCCAATTTATTAATTAAAATGTATACAGTTTATTTAATATTTAATAATAGCAATGCATATTGATTTATTTCTTCAAAACTATCGGCATTAATTAAAGGTTACTACTCAATATGATTAAGTTGTTGGAAAAATACCCTTAGGAACATATTTCCAATTGGATTTTCTATAATCTGCACCAGTAAATTGGGTACCACAGCATAGCAATATATTGCAAAAGAAGATGAGCTGCAAGGAAGAAAAAAATCTCTGTCATTAAAGTCTCTTTTGAACCCATAGAGAAGTCTGCTTAGTGCATTTCTGCATGCTTGCCTCTTGGTCCATGCCTCCTCTCCTTCTGTCAGTGACATATCCTTCTGCATGATGCAAAGAAAAAGCAGAATTGTCTGTGTAAGGCAAAGGTGAGAATCATGTGGCTCTCCAGTACTCTTCCCCATTTTAACTATACTAGCTAGGGCTGGTGGGAGCTGCATGATTCCTACCGCTAGTGTAAGGAAAAGAGAAGGCATATACAACATGATGCCTTTCAGATGTTTAAGGCTACAACCTAGATCGACCCAACAAGCCTGGCCAGTGGTCAGATACTGTAATTAAAACATCTGGCGGCTCTATATAACCTAACCTTGGTGTAGAGTATTTATTGGTCCCTGCCCTCCAGAACTCCTGGTTGTGAGCTCTTTGGTACCTGGTAGATCTGTTCTTCTGAGATCTCAACATGATTTAGTACACCAGCTGTAGCAGGGAGCCATGGTGTTCTTGGGTGTCAAGAAGCAAAAGTTGAAATACTTTTTGTTCCTTTGATTGCTGAGTAAAAAGGGGAATGAAAAGTTACAACTGCTCAAATTCTCTGTCCTATATAGCTATTAAATATTCAAGAGCCCTTCCCTTTTTTGCTTCTTACTACACTAAGGGCCTCTATCTCAGCTCCCCCTTTGGTCTTCTTGGATTCAACTTCCTTTAGCCTAAGAAATGAAAGTCTCAGTTCCTCATCCTACAGTTCAACTCTATCCCAAGAGTTGGGGCACTGAGCTGTTTCTTCCTTGGCCAACCAGCTGTGTCTTGTGTGACTTTTCCCACTTTCTTAGAAAATTTCCTGTAGATGGGTTGCATCCCTCCTGCTATGACAACTAGGCTGCAGCTTACCTGATCATTCACTCATTGTCTAAAGAAATTATTGGCTTCTCAAAGAAGCCAACTTGTGGATTTCTCCCTTGTTGTGCTTGTTGTGTTTTGTTTTTTTCTTGTTGCCAAAGAGGACAGGTCAGTGGAATGGAGATATGGATTACTGAGCATAATCTAGCACACAGCACTAAGAGAAACCTTGGCTTGCAAAATCTTGGTAAGTTGTGTTTGGGACCTGGCAGCAGTCCTGGTTAATAATACCAAACCGCAGAGACAAATGGTTTTGCCTAGTAGAAGATACTCCTATACAAGAAAATAATTCCTGTAAATAACCCTATAGATATATCGCTGTCCTGTTTTAATTAAAAATTTCCTTGTCTCTTGTGTTAGCCAAGGAAAGCAACAAAACATTCTGATTGCTACTTCTAATTGCAAAAATAAGGAAGCACACCACTAATGTGATGGTTTGGAATGTAATTAAAACAGTAATTAGTGTTCAAGCAGAGAGGCTTCTTGAAGGCATATATCCCACTGGAAATTTCAGTTTCAAAATTAACTGGGCAGATCTTCTAGCCAGATCTTGTAGCTCTAAACTACAGAATATGCAGTATGGGTAGATGTACAGAAACAGTTCATGTATTCAGGCTCCCTAACTTCCTGTTCCTATTATTACAAGCTAGCAGAAGTACTCAGCTTTGCCAAGGCTATACTATGGAATACCAGGGAATGAGACAGAGCTGGGAAGCAGTCCAGAGCAAAGCAGCTTCAAAAAGCAGCTTCATTTATATACCGCTTCATACCACGCTATGGGGTGTCTAAGCAGTTACAACTGTGAGCTGATTGCCCCCCAGCAAGCTGGGTACTCATTTTAGCGACCTCGGAAGGATGCAGGCCTGAGTCGAGCCTCAGCCCTGGCTGGTATTGAACTCGCAACCTTGTGGTTTATGAGTGAGTGGCTGCAGTACAGGCATTTAACCACTGCACCATCAGGGCTGAGGGACAGAGAATAGGACAGAGAATTTGAGCAGCTGTAACAGAGCTTTGCAGAGGATGCACTAAATCCTGACGATTTGGCTAATCAATTGAACACCATAACACAAACTGCCCTACAAATTGTGGCACCATCAAAAACTTGCTTAGTTACACTGGGCCAACCAAAACCTTGGTTGCATGCAGAGCTGTGTACAGAATGAACTTTCTTCTTCATGGTTTCTGCAGATCACACAAATGGGTTACTCCGCCTGCGCAGTAACTTTGGAAACTTCTGGAATCTCTAGGCAAACTTTGTTTACAACTTTTTGGTGGTAGCTCCGCCCACCCTTAGCGTTCCCGCTCTTTCCTCATTTCCTTTCGGCCACCACACTAGCAGCTTAGAAGGAACTTCGCTCTGTGGAATTGCTTCTACTTTCAATTTTGACCTTAACGGACCGTTTTTGACTATTCTATTGGATTTTGGACTGGATTCTGTTTGCTGATCTCTTGACCTTGGAATGTGTTTTGACTACGATTTTGTGTCTTTGACTCTGATCAAGAATGGCCTCTTTCAAGTGCAGCGATAAATGTGGCGGAAAGATCCCTGGCCAAGATCAGCACACCTCTTATCTTTTGTGTTTGGGCAAGGCCCATAATGTCCAGACTTGGCCACAGTACAGGTCTATGATTTTGCAGGTCCTTAAAAATCGGGGCCTCAGGCTCAAAGCTCTGAGGCCTGCATCTGCTCCGCCCACTCAGGGTTCTTCTGCCTCCCAACCGTCTACCTCTGGTGAGGAGAAAAAAAGGGAAAAGGAGAAGGGGAGGTGTAGGAACAAGTCCTCCAAGGAGGTCAAAAGATCCCGACCTGAGAAGGACCAGTCTGATAAAGACCGTGGGGCCGAGGAATCCTGTGGTAAAAAGACTGCGAAACAGAAGCATCTGGACGATAAACCTCAGGTATAAAGCTACGGATCACTCTGCAAAGAGGGCCCATTCTGCCTCCCCTCTTGGAAGATCTGACTCCGCTGACCGAACCTCAAGGCTGAGCAAGGCCAAGACTCCATCCACAGCCCTGGGCTCTGATCATGTACTGTCTGTCCCGGCCACAGTGGTTAAGACAGTGTCGAATGTCCCATTGGAGGAAACACCTCAAGTAATGAACATTGATGTCAACACCGAGTCATGTCAAGTGTGAGATTCAGGACCTAGACCCGGATGGCTAAAGGTGGGATATAAATAAAATATTATTATCATCATCATCATGATGACAAAGGCTCAGGTCGTCAGAGCTTCTACCCCAACTCAGCCACTAGTACCTCCTCGGTACAAGTCCTTGTATCAGAGCGAGACATCATAGGACAAGCTGCTTCAGAGGACTTGCTGACATCATAACGCTGCCCATCACCCAAATCGAATGCAGAGAGACCAGAAACACCTCTGCATTTGACTGATCTGGACCTGGCCTCCCCTACTGATGACGTCAAATCCTTCGCGGATCAGATAGTGAGGATGGCCAATGCCCTCGAGATCGAGGTCACCCGGTCAGACGAGGACGCACTGGACTCTGTTAAGCAGAGAGTCCATGGTAAGGTGCCTATTCTGCCTTCCATCAGCTATCTCCCATCCCTGGAGAAGATCATCAAGCGCTCCTGGGCCATCCCGGCCATGATTGCTTTAACCTCGAGGAAGATAGAGAACCTGTGTCGAATCTCCTCCTTAGCCTCTTCTTGGTTATTTGTACATCCCAGGCCAAATTCATCAATCATGGATGGGTCTCAACTGTCCTTCACCCCCAAGATGTCCGCCCCTAACAAAAAGATTGACGGACTGGCGAAAAAATTCTACGCCTCTGCAGTGTTGGACCTCAAAGTTTCCAATTACACTGTTTGTATGGGAGCGTACATACATCACCTGATGGAGCACCTGGAACCATTGCTACAGGAGGTACTGAATGACAACAACAACAACAACAACAACAACAATAATAATTTATTTATAACCCGCCCCTCTGCAAAGCAATCGGGGCGGCGTACAACAGGTTAAAATGCTACAATTAAAACATACCAAATTCCTACAACCCCCCACCCACAACCCACCCCCTTAAAATAGAATTAAACTAATTAAATTTAAAATCAAACATATGGCTAAAATAAGATAGCAACAATGGCCACTGTATGTAACAATTTGGCCACTCAGGAGAAGGAGGAGAGGCAGGGCAGATCTCATATATTATCCCTGCAAGGTGGTTTATTCTGGGAAGGCCTGCCGGAAGAGATCTGTCTTGACTGCTTTCTTGAAAGCCGTCAAAGATGTACTAAGACGGATCTGCTCCGGTAGGCCATTCCACAGTTTAGGGGCAATGGCAGAAAATGCCCTTTGAGATGTCTGCCTGAGTTTTACCTCTGGCTGATGGAGGAGATTCTTCCCCGCTAAAGAAAGCCTTGTCCCTGGCTATCCAGTCTGAGGCCCATTCCATCAGGGATCAACAAATTATTACGGCACACCACTCCACCGACTGTGCCTCCAAGGTCCTTTCCAGATCCACCGCTCTCCGATGACTCGCCTGGTTCCACGCTTCGGATCTTAACACTTCAAGTCTGCTTTTCTTACAGTATGTTCTGCAGATAAATTGAACAGATAGGATGATAAGATGCAGCCTTGTCTGACTTCTTTGCCAATTGGGAACCATTCTGTTTCTTCATATAAGTTGAACAGATAGAGTGATAGGATGCGGCCCTTTTTGACCTCTTTGCTAGTTGGGAACCATTCTGTTTCTTTGTATTCTGTTCTGACAGTAGCCTCGTGTCCTGAGTACAGATTCCTCATCAGGACTATCAGATGTGTTGGCACTCCCATGTCTTTAAGGGCATTCCATAGCCTTTCATGATCCAAGCAGTCAAAGGCTTTGTTATAATCTTAAAGCACATGCTGATTTTCTTTTGGAATTCCGTGGTTCACTCCATTAGCCATTGTATGTTTGCAATGTCACCCTAGTCACCTCTTCCTTTCCTGAACCTTGCTTGGACTTTTGAGATTTCTCTTTCCATGTATTGTTGGAGTCTATGTTGCAGAATTTTGAGCAGAATTTTGCTTACGTGGGAGATTATTGCTATGGTCCTATAGTTGCTGCAGTTTTTTGTGTCTCCTTTTTTGTGGATGAGGATGTATATTGATCATTTCCAATCTGTTGGCCATCGCTTTGTTTTCCATCTCTGTTGACATATGTTAGCACTGTAGTTGACTGTCAGCATGGATTGCAACAGTTCTATTGGGATGTCATCTGTTCCTGCTGATTGCTTATGGTAGTGATCTTTATTCAAGAGTTCTTGTGATATATAGTATGTATAACTTTTTGTACTTGAGTAGAATTTAGGAATATAAACTATATAACTGTATACTGACTGTAGGAACAGATGGGAGTAAAGTGAAGCTAGGAAAGTGAGTTTCAGACTGCTATGAGATCTAAAAGCCCAAAGTCACGATGGGTTCCTACTGGTCATAGGAGCATTTGATTTTCTGTAGTGAGGGAGCAAAATTCCAGAGTAGGGTGGGAGTGTACAAAATTCCAGATTTAATCTATGACATCTCCAGTTAAAAGGACCTCAGCTGGCGTGACTGAAAAAAAAAAAACTTCCTGGAATGGTAGGGAAGCATTGCCAGAGTAAATATTACTAGCTAACATCTGTGGTGGAATGCATATAAAATCCAGATATTGTTGGATTGCAGCTCCCAAAATTCCTAATCCAACCAGCTGTATTAGGACTGCTGGGAGTTGTAGTTCCACATCAGAAGGCCACATGATTCTCACCCTTGGCCTACTGATTTTGGACTAATGGTCTGATATGATATGAGGCAGTTTCTTGTGCACACAAAGAAAAAAATCATAATTTACAAATACTGGCCCTTGAAGGACCAACAGGAGCATGGCTCCAAACTATGATGTCCCATACCCTAGTTCTCAGCCTATGCCTTCACAAATCTGAGATAAAGCCCAAGAGGCCTTTAATCTCTCCAAAATAAGAGGGATAATTTAGTGAATCATTTTCTCTCCTCACATATACTTAACAGCAGAATGGAAATGAAGTTTGAGAGGTTTTTGAGTACCAATTCTAATATATATCTCTAGCAATCTCTTTTCTGGCATAAAGGTAAGGATAGGCCCATTTATATGGGGGCAAGTTTATGGTTCTCCTTTTCGTACAGTTTCACTTAACTGCTCTAGTATTTGATGTTTGTATTATGGCACAGTAGTGCAGTTATTGGCTACTGGTGGACCATGACATTTCCTGGTAGTAGTCCATTCCAAGAGAAAACCATATACAAATTCACCCAAGTCTGGAAATGTGTGATTTTCCTAATTTCTAAACTAATTAAAAACAGGGAAGGGTTTTAAAAACACATGAATCACATTTTATTAGAACTGATGACAAACATTTATTAGAACTGATGACAAAAAAAAAAAATTAGTTGGGAAGATCAGGTAAATTAAAACATCTGACATATTTTGTAATAAATGACAGCCCTGACACAAAAATGATGCTGCAGTTCTACTTCACATACAGATTATAAGAGAACACTGTCCAGGTTATTTTTGCATAATGCTTCATATTTGACTATAGATAACTGGCCATTGAGCGCTCCTGAAAAGTGCTATGGAAAGTGCCGCTGTTTGCTTTTTTAAAAGCACTTGCCTCTGCTGTTCACCTGTCTTTCCTACAGTAACTCAGAGTCAGCTCTTGGTACAAGAATTATATTGGATCATACTGGTGTTCTTCAGGTAAATAAGAGAAGAAAAATAGAAATGGTGGCATTACGCTTTCCACAAATATATGCTGCTACTTCCTCTTTAACCATGTAATTCTGCTCAGATGTTGGTCACTCTTCCATTTTTCAAAGGAAACTGAGGGAAAGAGAAAGCTTGAACACCACTCTTTCCTCCCAGCTTCCCTTACAGCACCTGTAATGTACAGATTATCAAGATATGGAAAGCTGATGTGCTGTCTTGTCCAGCATGAATTAGAGTGGTTTATTCTAGTTAGATTCATATGACACTAAGTACAACAACCTATTTTTTGTTTCTGACTTCAGTATGTTAACACCGTGCCATCCTTCTTTAAGACAACTATAGGAGCATAGCATTTCCATATTATTTGGTTCACATAATTGATACTTTGAGCAGCCAGTGAGGCAAATTCTAAGATGTAATATTTCTGCATCTCCATTTTGGCTAGTGCTACCTTCTTTAGCAATGTGCTTACGTTGCTGCTATTTTAGGGAGAGAGAGAATAGAATCATATTAATCACCACTACAGGAAGAGTGCGGTTGAAGTTAAATTTCCTTGTGGGGGGGGGGGGGAGTGCTTATCTGTTGCTTGAATTGCCATAAAATATCAAGTTGGTGCCAGTTCTTATACTGTAGTAGGGTGGTATTTCTGCTACACCCTCCCATGTCATTCCAGTAATGCAATAGGAAAGGTTGCATAAAAGGTACTTACAAGGCTTTAGCCCCTAACATCACATAAGGAATATCATGGAAAAGGAGGCAGCTTAGCCAGCAGTTCCTTTTCTTTGTCTGTTGGTCATGCAATTCTGTGCTGCTTGTGGATCAAGGAAAATTGTGTAAGGACTTTTCCCCATACCCTCTTCCCCACTTCAGCAACCCCTCAAAAAGTCTTGGGTGGGACTCCTGAACAGTGTGGACAGCAAAGGGGTTCAGGAAGCTGTAGGCAGGAGATGGAAACAGGAAGCATTCCTTATGAAACTGCTTGGGTTAACTTGTGCTAAGAGTTTAAATCATTGTAACTACTGTACTTTCCACTGAAGTCTGCCATATGCCCATTATTACTACAGTTGTCTGGGCTCCTTTCCAGACCTCCTCACCTATCCAGCCAAAGGCAATGAATGGAAAATTAATGAGATGGCAAAATTAATATGGATTAATATGATAGTGAACATATGTGATTGGTGATAGTATCCCATCTCCCTTCACCCTTAACCAAATCATTCACCAGTTGAAATAACTCTATTGGATGCCACTTTCAAATGGCATGCAAGAAATCAGATTTCTTTAGAAATGCCTGTCACAGTATAGTTGTTTTAATACTATCTGTGCTGCATTTAATAGGTTTTGGTGAAAATAATCTTTTTGTACTTCGTTCACATCATGTTCCCTGTACATCAGGGGGTGCTTCAGCAAACTAGTGGGAGAAGACTTTGGGTGCATGACATCAGTTTTGGCAGTCAGCCTTGTGTTCCACAGGACAATCAAGCCTGCAGTAGAGTTGGTACTAACATAACCAAAAGCTCAAAAGTCTGGAATCCAGTCGGTTTCATGAACCTTCATCAGTTGACCATCCAGAAACATTGGATGCTCTAGCTATAATTCAGTATTGGCTGTACTGTTGTGAACGTATCATGGGGCTTTTTTGGCAAGATTTGTTCAGAGGAGGTTTGCCATTGCCTTCCCTTAAGGCTGAGAGGATGTGACTTGCCCAAGGTCACCCAGTGGGTTTCAAGGCCATGGGAGTCTAACCCTAGTCTCCAGAGCAGGGATAGGCAACCTTTCCCCTTTAAGGGCCGAGGGACTTAGCTCCCAGAATCCCAGGAGTATTGGCCAACATGGGACTATTGGCCAACATGGCTGAGGCTTCGGGGAGCTGAAGTCCCTTGGCCCTTAAAGGGGAAAGGTTGCCTACCCCTGCTCCAGAGTAATAGTTGAGCACTCACACCACGTTCTTTATTCTGCAGCAGATGCTGGTTTTGCCTTAAAACGAGCTTTCTTCCTCCTGGAAATATCTTCACATCCCAAAATATCTTCCCTGCAATTTATCTAAGAGTGAACCTGAGAAAATTTTATTAATTATCTGGTAAAATGATTTCATTTTAAAAGCTCAAAAGTCAGGAAATACCAGAGTCAAGGTGACAGGTCTCATGCTTTTTCTGAAAGGTTAAGATTTAAATTTAATATCTTGCCTTCCTTCCATCCTCCACCTTTTTTTGTTAGAGTTAGCTGTACTTTCTTGGCTAAGTCTGAAGTAATTTCATTGTAATATCTATAGATAATAGCCCAAGTGCCACCGTCTCCAAGCTCTGCAAGCTGGCTTTTCTCTTGTCTTGAGATTCAGAGTTTTTATCCTGCTCCTTTTGAGTAACAAACCAAGTAACCAGTCCTATGCTCTCTGAACTCTGGCCTCAAATACATTGAAATAAACACATTGCAATTGTGGTTCTTAGCATGTTGTGGACAGAATATGATATTTTTATCTTAAGCATATTGCTATCCCAGTGACCTTGTCTTGTTTGGCTTTCAAACTGTATTGCTTCTGCATTTCTGAGACACATCATTCATCAGGCACTGAGCAAGCATTTTATTGTAACCCATGTTCTCTCTGCCCTTTTTAAATCTAGCCTCTACTTGTGAGTTTTCTGACATTGTGGAACTACTGCTGAAATCTGGAGCTGACCCTACCCTTCGAGACATTGAGGGATACTTGCCTGAAGAGGTGACAGACTGTCGAGTAATCACCTCCATGCTGCAGGAGCACACCGCAGGCAAAGCTTAACCAAAAGAACAAGGAAGTGCCCAGCCCTAGCCCAGGACTCTCAAAAAGAAGAAAAATGGCAATAAACCCATTCTTCTCCCACATATTTGGTATGCATGATGTCTGGAGAATGAAACTTGTTTAAGGGAGGTGCTTACTATGGCTGTATACCCCAGGGGGCAGAAAATAAAGCAAAGGAGCATGCAGTGCATAACACAGCCCTTGCCTATGGTTGTGACTTGTTATGTTTTGGAATACCAAAATCAACCAAATCAGATTTATTGAGTTTCTGGTGGGCCAGTAAACATGACTAATGGGATGTGTTGTTTGATGGGTTGGTACAGCATGAGGCTCATTTTGCGTTTATTATTATGAGGAATGGGGCACAGGAAAGGAACAGCCACATTAAGCTTGCTATCCTCTGTGTTTGGAGTAAGCCCCATAGAACTCTGTGGGATTTGCTTTCCCAAGTGAATAGGCATATAAGAGTAGATGCTCTTTTGCAAAATGCAAATTGTTTGTAAGAAGAAAGAAACAGGTAGGCCATGAGGGGGAGAAATTAGCCAGTTTATAACTCTTTCTATTTAGCAAAAATCACTTATTACTCAAAGAGAGTACTGTTCTACTATTGTGATTTCCTTGAACTGGAAAAAGGAGTTTTCTAAGATATCAGAATGGAGAGCTTTTCTCCTAGATCCTGAAGATCACAATGGCAAAATGAGGAGGCTGAGCTGTTACAATGTTAAACAAAAATTGAAAACTGATGGGAATGTCCATTGTGTGTATTCATCCCTTTGTCTCTGTTGTAAAATACTGTCTTGCACAATAAAAGATAAATCAAAGAATTGTTTGTGAATTGTTCCTTTCCCTTGCCAAGTGTGAAATCCAAACTAATTCCACAAACATGTGCTGAACACTATGAAATAACATTGTTATTTTATGGAGATTTCATGAGTTTTCTCTTTAGTACTTTTTTTTTTAAAATAAAGGAGAGGTATTTGGGATATTTAAAAACCTTTTAAAACTAACACATCTTTCAGAGGAAGAATGGCAATGAACATCAATGACTAAGAATCCAGAAAATAGGGAAGAATAATATTGATTACAGTTTAGTGTTTATACTGCTGTGAATTGCTATTACATTTTGGATTCACACAGATCAGTTGAACTCCCTTGTCATTAGACTATATTGATAATGAGAGACAGTGTGGTGTAGTGGTTTGAGCATTGGTCTGTGACTCTGGAGACCGGGGTTCAAATCCCTGCTCAGCCATAAAAGCCCACTGGGTAACCTTGGGCAAGTTATACTCTCAGCCTCAGAGAAAGGCCATGGCAAACCCTATCTGAACAAATCTGCCAAGAAACCCCCATATAGGTTTGCCTTAGGGTCACCATAAGTCAGAAGCAGCACACAACACCAACACTTATAATTCTGAACATTTGTCATAGGTGCTACTAGAAATGGGTGTGTGAATCACATTGCAAAGCTTTGAAAAATAGCAAATGTTGCTGGTAAGCAAGTTCACAAATAGCTGTAGACATCTGAATTAATCCAGCATAGCCTTCAAATTAGCATTCTACATATTCTACATATTTCTGGGTTTGTGGCTTTTTACCATCACCTTTGCCACTTTTACATGTTGCTCCTTGTACAAAGATAACTTGGCAAGCCTGTTCTTTAGCTAGGTTGCCAAGCATTTTTCTCTCCACACCCTTGTTCTGGAAAGATCAGAGTGACACACACATACACAATTCAACACCAAAAAGGAACAATCTTTTTAGGATAGAATGCATGTTGCAGAGCTATGGATGTCCCCAATATCCCTGTCCTACCTGTATTATCTTCCCTGTAAGTCAGGCAAATTCTTAAATGAATAATCAGTTCCCTGCTGATCTCTTCCCTAACACCCAATGTTTTATCATCCTGTGGCTATTGGATAACATGGTTACTAGTATTGCTGTATAGCTTAGATACTGGCCACAACCCGACATCCCCTCAGTATAGCATAAATCTATAGACCCATGCATTAGACCTACATTAGTCTGAGCCATCTACCCTTTCCCTGACTTACTGAGAAAGCAAAGCAAAAAGCAGCTTCATTTATATACCGCTTCATACCATGCTATGCAGTGTCTAAGCGGTTTACAAAGCCCTTGAAACCACCCCACACAGCTGTTCTCTGGCTTCTGCACTGATATAATCATTTTGTGTCTGGCTATGGGAATGTAGCCAGACAGAGCCCATAGAGCAGGGAACAGACCTGTGGAGCAACTTTACAGGCTTTTCAGTATCTGGAGAGGGGTGAATATCAACCCTCTCATCACCCTCAAAAGGATGTATATACACATACGAGAAACTTACATGGCGGCCTGCTATCAGGTGGCTTTTGGTGCATGGTGATTGGATCATAAAAAGGTATGATTGTTGCAGCGTGGCTGGCAACTGTTACCTGTTTTATTGCCGAATTCAAGAAATGCTCAGTTTTGGATTTGTGCTACAGAGAGGTTGGCAAAAGTTAAAAGTACAGAGCAGTCACCTTTCTGTGTTCTTTTGGCATGTAGCAACTACTTTGCCCAGAAGCCAGGATTGATTTATTCTTTTTGTGTTGAAGGTTATCCTTGTTGGCATTTTAATATTTTAAAGGGAAGCTCTCTCTGATGGACATCTTGCGTACTAAAAAGCTCTCTCAAAATAACACATGCTCGGTGCGTGCCCAGATGCAAAGTGGCAAACAACAGTGCCCACAGCTTCCACAGAGTACATTTACAGAGCTTAGGCCTGGATATGTTTATAGCACTTTAGGGCTGTTTGTGAGGTTGGAACCCTTCCAGGGAAAAAAAAGGAAAAATGAGAAGGCATATATTATTGTTTATAATCTGCTTTATTCAGCCAACCACTTTCCCCCAACAGCCCCCTGGATTGCTGTTTAAATCCTCTGGTGCCTTTCACTACTGAAACTAAAAATGGTTAATGTGCATTCAAACTAAGCTTGGCATCTACTTCGGGAAATCACTTTAATTGAGAAGCATTAAATGTTAAAATGATTAAAATATATAAAGCCAGCATGGTGTGTTTAAACAGTCCAGACCGATAGATTCAGAGTGCTTCTTGGCCCAGCATTCATGAAGCGTGAGCTTCAAAGGCCAGTACAGTTAGGAATTCCCTCAAAAGAAATCCAGTCCCTTTCCTTCTCTCATTCCACTGGTTGGCTAACAATAATGAGCAAACAGCTCTTGGCAACTCCAGGTCCTGAGAGAGATCCGGTGGGGAAGGGTTAGTGACTTGATATTTTAGTTCAGTCTTTAATTTTTGGTGGTGTGTAATAACCAAAGTGGCATGACTTTCAACAAGAGAGTGATGTGTGTAAAAGAAATATTCTCATTTCATTAACATCTGTGCATCATACACTCACATCTCCATTCAGTTTCAAGTTCGGAGAGACAGAGTGGTTGATGAACTGATGTTCAGGTGGATCCACAAAACTTTAAAAGATATTTGCATAAAGTATTTTATGTTCATAATTTTTAAAATTGAAGATAGAACTGTAATTACAATGTTTTGTCCAACTATGAGCTGGACTTTTTCTGTTTCCAAGAACAGAATATTCCATAGGTATTTCATTTAGTTTTCTTTCACAGGATTACAGTAGATTCTAGGAAGGAAGATGCAAATATGTGCCGTGATTCTCTAATGTTGAAAAAGCATTGAGTAACCGCATCTGCTCTCCAAAGCAAAACTGAAATATTAAATTGTGCAAATAATGAGGAAAGCACTTAAAGTTTTGCACTTAAAGTATCTGTGGCAGGGGAGTACACCACTACAAGGGGCATAAAACACACACATGTGCCTGCCCCAAAGTAGCAAAACATCTTGCCTCCTTTTAAAAATGGTTATATCACCTTGCATGATTTGATAACTCTACCTTATTGCTGTTCTGAGCAGAACATTGATTCCACTTTTTTGTACCTTGAAGTCTGTGCTCTCTGCCCACTCATAATGTAACCATTTTGATCACATTGGTGTTCAGCAAAGTATATTCAACACCAGAAGTTCTTGGTTGAAAATGAACGAAGAAACTGATGTGTAGTTAATCCCCATGGAGGTGTGAAAGTTTAGGTGGTTCTCTTTAGAATAATAGAAATGCTTTGGGTTTGTTTAAATTTGGACCTTCTTTTCCTTCTAAATGAGAGGATGCAGAACCATCTTTGCATATTGAATGACATGATGTAACATGTATATAAATTTATTTGTACCAACTACCAACTATAATGAGTAACTATTAATGTCCAGGTGCATGTACAACCAGTTGACAAGGTGGTTATTTATTCTGTCTTGTCTTACAAAGAGGAGTTTTCTACCTCCTATGTATAATAAGATTTTCCTGTTTGAGAGAATGATGGTACAAATAATTACGCTATCAAAATGATTACCTTCACACACTTAAAAATATCTGGATGTTGCTGATGCCTGTATTTATTAGTCAGCCCCATTAATACTGCTGTTTCCTTACAATGTAGTAGGCATTCACAGGCCAAGGGCAGACACACACTTACCCATATGTAGAAATCAAAGATCTGTGTTCAGCCCACTTCAAAAGTTAAGAGTGCTGAGACCTGACTGCGCCAGCTTCAACTGCTGGATCCTGAAAGGATTCAGAGAAGCCAAATGCCTTACACTTTACTTGTGAAAGTGTGAATATCTCTCATTATTGCCTACAGTAAGAGAATGGCTTATGATGAGAATTCTTCTCATTTTCTTGATAGACTAGTTAAATGATTAGTTGGTGGGGCTACCTACAAGGTTATTTTATCTCTAAAGTCTTGGGCAGCTACTAGTTTGTACTAGAAATCTCTTTGTGCGAAATATGCCCCTCCCACCTCTCCAAACCTGCACAGCTGACAAATCCATTGTTAACCAACAGTTCTCTGTCTATAGAGGTTTATTTGCTTCTTGATCGGAAACTTTGTGACTAAGGCCATAGTGACCATTTTAAGCTCAGGGCACTAGGTGCTCCTCTCTATGCTAAAACTTCTGTATTAGCTGTTTTAGACAACTGCATTCAGCTCTGCAGTAAATGAATGTAATATATTTAACGTCCGAGCAAATATCCCAGTGCTATAAGCAAAGTCTTCTCACTGCTCTCTTCTCTAGTTGAGCTTTTAATGCAAGACATAAAAAGGCACGTGGATCCTAAATAACTTTTCATATTTATTTTACATAGAACTTTTTGTTGTTTTTTTTGTTTGTTTTTTACATACAACTCATGCCAGCGCACAGGAGGCATATACCAAGGAACTTGCCAGGTATTTTCGTGTTTTTCCAAAGACACATGGCAATAAATAAGTTTCTTTCTCTCCCGAAACCCCCAAACTTCACTTTAGAACTATACAAAATTTATAACCACGGGGAGGTGGTCACGGCGAGAAAGAGCAAACTGAGATGACCATGGTGGGTTAAAGAGTGTTCGAAACAGCTTCAGAATTAAGAGAGTCCAAGATGCTATGTTTGTTCCTGGTCTTCCTCCTCCGCTAGGGGGAACAGACCTGTGCTTGCATGTCTACACAGCAAAGCTATTGCACAGAATGTCAGAGATGCTCAGAACATCCCCATCCCACACACAGAGTCTGTGCTCTGCTTCGGGCAGAAAGGAAGCCATCTCATTCCCCAGATGTCACCCATGTGCTTTACCATCTTGCATTTACCAAATAGTATGGAGATAATATTGCCGATACCTGCTTTTGCAATATTGGCTTCAGTGTTGGATTGAACAAATCCTGTTTGTTTTTAAAAGAGAGAGAGAAGACAGTGGCCAAACCCAAGAAGTAGAGGCAGCATGCCAATGATGTGCTTTTTCTTCTCCTTTTTTTTTTAAAAAAAAAGTTTTCATTTCAACCACTGTGGCCAGAACGTCAGAAAACAAAACATGAATGTGTCCTTTTGGAGTGCTCTTTCCAAGTTTTAAAGTGCAGTGTCCTAAAGAAGAGAGGCAACGCATGTTCTTTCTTTGTTGATCCTTCCTTATTCGATACTGAGCTGCTTTAGACAGTAGGCTGAAGTCAAAGAAAGAGTCCTGCCCCAATGTTAAGACCATAGGTAAGGACAGCATACTGCAAAGCCAGACAGAACTTGGAGCAAAGCTTATTCATGGATTATTAAAGAGACATGGGTGGAAAGAACATGCAGTCATCAATTTAATCCCCTTGGAGGCCAAGACACAAAAATTGGGATGATTCTCTGTCTTTCAGAACAATTGCAGGGAAATGATTTTGCCTATATTGGGCTGAAGTGATTAAATCCTCTAGAATAAAGTCCAATTTTATTAGGCTCTTCATGGAAAAGCACTCATACTTAATGCTTAATCTTGATGTGTAAAGCAAGTGTCATTATTATGCAGGTAAATTCTAGCCAGGGATGTCTGTGTCATTCCTAGAGTGCTTGAAGTGTACAGTGAAAGAAGAAGAGATAACTATAGGGTGGGGCAAGCAGTTGTTTCTTGGCTTTTTGTGAAAAAGACTACAGAAACCAGTAACAGGATAATTTCATGTGTACGCAAGACTTTTAAACCCATCTGCCAATACATAGCAATGAATTCTGCCTGATGTGTTAATATGATTGGGATGCAGATGGACCAGTAAATAAGTTTCAAGAACCAAGAGCAAGAATCTAGATTTTATCAGTTCAATAAAATCACCATGCACTCACTTATACTGTGCTAATACCTCAAGCTGCAATGCTGTGAGTATAGCATGAACTTGCATCAAGTTCTTACTGTATCTGGTACAATGTTTTTAAAACTCCTTTCCCCTCACACTTTCCTTTCTTGAATTTATTCTGGAGTGCTGTGCAGATACTTTCAATTGTACTCTGGAAGAAAGATGTAACAGATAACAGTAGAGTATCATCATCTACATACAGACTTATTAATTGTCATTTGCAGTGGATATTCACCATAGCTCAAGGGGAAGGAAAAAACAATTGTTTTTAAATGGGCGTTTAGGTTTAAACCAGTTTTGTTGTTGTTGTTGTTGTTGTTTTGCATTAATTTTTAATGAAAAGAATTGAATCTTGCTTATTATATTAATACTGTGAAACATTATTTTATGTATTAGAAAGCTTGATTGACCATCTTTTCACCAATCCAAGGTTATGAGGCTTTGATATATTTTTTATATTTCAATAGAATTATATTGGCAAGTTGGTAGCCTAGGGGCCCCACACTTTTTGAGCCAGGGGCTGGTTCACTGGCCACCAGATCTTCTGAGGGCTGGAGGCGAGTGCGCACACGCACACTACTTGGCACCATTTTGTGTTCCAAAATAAGGCCTGGCATCGCGTGCGCATGCACATGACTCTGGGTGCCATTTTGGAACACAAAATGGCGCTTGAGTAGTGCGCATACATGTGCGATGCCGGGTGCCATTTTGTATTCCAAAATGGCGCCCGGAGTTGTGCGCATGTGCCCGCCGTCGCGTGCACATGCGCACTACTCCGGCATCATTTTGTGTTCCAAAATGGCGTCCGGAGTCGTGCGCATGCACGCGCAACGCCAGGCACCATTTTGCAACACAAAATGGCGCCCCGCGTCGTACTTGGTTTAAACCAGCCAACCCTGCCATAGCTCTTCGTTGATGTTGCTAACTAGGCTTTGTAGTCAGCAGCAAACAAGGAAATTCAGGTGTGCAAGAACTAAGCTGCCAAAAGCAAACTTCCTTCTTCCCAGAACAGCCTCTCCATCCCCTGAAAATCCCTCTACTGAATAGGGACCCAACTGAATGGGGGTGACCTATGGGGAGGGAGAAGGATCTTGCAAACCAAACAAAGGCCTTCTTCAAGCAGAACCCTTTAGCAGAAGGCAGACCCCAGGGCCAATACATAAAGGGAAACTAAATATCAATCATAGTTGTTTTTACAAAGCTTGGCTCCCTACCTAGCCTTCACTGAAACAAATCTCTTGCTAGAGAATTTAAAATTTACTGTAGAGCATAATATCTATTCAATATGGAAACTGAATATTAGAAAGGAATCTTGGACAATACAATGCAGTTTTAGCTCTGGGTCCCACTTTGATATTCTGCACTAGGCTGTGGGAAATCACTATTTGCTGATGCATCTGTATTATTGGTTCTTGAGTTAATAAATCTGCTAAGTTTGTCAATTTCCTTCTGATATTACCTCATATTATTTTGATTTATTTCCTTTGTAAATACTTTGTGATGCATTTGAAAGTATGTCTCATAACATAAACAATGGCTAGAATTCACTATCGTAGTTATGAACGTGTAACCTATACCAGTGATGGAAGTCTGCTGTCCAGTTGATCGGACCACAGCAGACGGACATTCCCGCCCCTCTAAGATGATCGATCTCTGATCTAAAGAGGAATTGCAATAGGGATCCTAATTTTGACTGTAGCACTGGAGATCACTGGGAAGGGGTGTTGAACTTCCGTCTGTTGCATTCCAATTGACAGGACAGATCCCCATTGCTTGCAGTGGCTGATGTCAAGATTGCCAAGATTGGATGTGAGGTCAGGTCAGGAAACACTACATAGTGCTGTATTCTTAACATGGTCACTGTTTTCTGCTCTGCTCTGCTTTTAGTGACATAGGAAATTGCTTTTTATCAAATTAAGCTATTGGTTCATCTAGTTCTATATTGTTTTCATGGAGTGGCATCAACAGTTCTCCAGAGTTGCTAGGGACTGGACCAGGGGCCTTTTACATGCCAAGCACATGGGCTCCCATTCAGCTATGTTCCTTTCAAATTTATGTTTACCCCAGTGTTAACGGTGCTTTCTTTCTTTAGTTCCCATTCGGCTAAGCATAATCCAGCAATACTGATTCCTCTTAGGCTAATGGGGTTGTTAACAGGGAATAAATGAGATGGAAGGGAAGGTTCGATGTATATTAAATTCTTGAAATATTCCAAGGTAGAGTTGCAGTAGGCAAGGAAGGTGTAGAAAACACTGGCATAGTGAGATAAAAGATAAAGCACTTCTAAGGACTAATCTGCATTGCACTTTGACACCGCTTTAACTGACATAGCTCAGTGCTATGGAATTCTGGAATTTGTAGTTTTGTGAGATATTTAGCTTTCTCTGTCAGCATTCTGGTTCCTTGAACAACAACAAATCCCAGGATTCTGTAGCATCGAGCCACAGCAGTTAAAGCAATTCAAACTGCATTATTTCTGCAGTGCAGATTAGACCTAATATTCATTGATTCCAATAGGAGACATGGGCCCATGGTTTTCTTACCCACAGAAACCCAAAGGGCATAAAAGTGCTTAATTTTTGTCAGGAATATGCCATATTTTTGCAAGCTTCATCCATAGATACAAACCAAAGCCACCCAAAACCTTGCAAAAAAGTATTCAAAACTTTAAAATGCCGTATTTTCTCTACCTTATTGGTTAACAGAACCTGAAATATGAACCTCTCACAGGTCCTCTGCACATTTTTTCAGAACATATGCAAACATATACTTCTTGTTTTTTGCATTGATTGCTCATAACTAAAACACAAGTATGTGTAATATGAATGTTTGCAAAAACTTAAAATGTTCAAACTTAAATGATCAGACAGAAAAAGATATTTGTACCTATTTTACATTCCTGTCTGTGATTCCAACATGGATAATAAAAAAAAAATTTATCTCAGTGGAATGGTCATGATGCCAAAATGTTTGTTTTCTCTCTTGGAAGATAGCAATCTCTTCAGTGATAAAGCTGCGTTAGTCAGTACTATAAAGCATCATGGTAATAAATAACAGGAAAATGTATACAGTTCTGGCATCTTAAATGTAAACTACTGGAAATGTGGATACATTCAAACCCCTGAATTGGTTGAAGTGTAGTACAAACAGCAAAGCAAAACTACAATTTCTTTCAGTGGGACTTCCCAGGACTATAGCTTGGTCTCACAGTCTGGTCCTCAAAGAGTTGCATTTCTTTAATGCTTTTGTTTGTTTCAATTATTAAATGAAAGTGAGGGGGATAAATCAAAGATTGATTTTAAATTAAGAAAAATTATTCTGATTATAAAAGAGACTCTTCTGTTAGGAAGGAATGTGAGCCTGTTTTGCAAGGATTCAGAAGAGTGTGAAGTACCTTGCTGGTAAATCTAGAGTCAGAATCCAGCTGGGCAACATCCACTGACTGAATTGTTTCCATCAGCAGAATTGGGAGAAGATGCCATTCTCCTCTCCGCTACAGCACCCGCTATGTTCTACAGGGCTATAAATCCCTTGAGAGCCATTTTTTGAGTGATGGTAAGAACTACCGGGGATCGGGAGAAAGATCTGGTTTGCACATGTGGCAGCGAACTGTTGGATTTAGAGGCATGGGATTTTAAACAGCAAGACACTTGATCCTAATTTTAATCTGCTTCTTCAGGCAGAAAGCAACCTTCATGACAAGCAAAGTTCCAATGAAATGTCTGCACTTACTACTTTAAAAAAAGTCTTTATGGAGGAAAGGGGATATATATATATATACTTATCTAAAGTGAAATGCTTCTCAGCTTGTCAAGTGACACTCATTTTACTTTGCTCTTGTTGCTCAAATTGAGACAGTAAGTACAATCAGCCCTCCATATCCATGAATTTTTTATCGATAGATTCAAGCATCCATAGCTTGAAAATATTCAAAAAATATATAAATTCCAAAAAGCAAAACTTGATCTTGTCATTTTATATAAGGGACACCATTTTCTTATCCATTCTATTCAATGGGATTTGAATATCCACAAATTTTGGTATCCACAGGGTCCTGGAACCAACCCCCAGCAGATACCAAAGGCTACTGTACTTGCTTAGAGATGCAAGTAAAGCCTTAATTCTTTTCTGGCCTTAATCTGGAAACTGACCAGTTCATAGAAGATACCAGCATCTTTAAAAACAACAATAATAAGGTTCAAAACACTTTGCAACTCCTTTTAAGCCAAGGCTTGGGACTGGGTGCTCCATGACACATCTCCCATAATTTCTCACCACTGGCTATCCTGTCTAGGGTTGATGGGATCTGTAGTCCAACAACACTTGGCAGGCCACATGTTCTTTCTCCAGTTTGCAAATACCAGAGAAAGGTTAGCAGCCCTGAGAACAGTGTCTAGGAGTCTCAGGCTTTAGAGCATGGATGAATCCCTAACAAATATCAAATGCTGTTCACATAGCTGTTTCAGTAAAAAGTTTAATGTTCCTGATCTCAAATCAGCTCTGAAAACCCTTGACACCTCTGTCTCCTGGCTAATGTTTTGCTTCACATGATTGTCATGATCTTTTTCTCTCTCGTGTCCTTTATATTTTTACCTACCCTAGAAATCTTTCATTAGTAAGTGACCTTTGAACCATTTTTAATCTCCTAAAGACGCTTCATCAGATTACTGTTGCATCCCTCTCTCTTCGGAAGCTGGTGAGAGGAAACACACAGGTTGAGAGCAGAGTCTTGTGCAGCAGCATAGTAATGATGACATTATGAACGGCTGCATTGCTTAGAATGGTGCCATATTATAATATGGTCTGAAAGAATGGGGAAGCATTGAATACTGTGTTAAACTTCACACTCAGGGATAGGCATCGGTCATCTATGTAAATCCATTTCATATAAACTAATACTCTTTTCCTTTCTGAGCAGAAGAAATATGTCTTGTGCTTGACTTACATACAGAGCCTCTGGGCCATGAGCTGGCATCTGGGAACAATGGAGGGGTTTTGAATGCTTCTAGGCCCTACTTGGGCTTTAACTCATGCTGCCCTTCTGCACAGTCTCCAACCCAATGCAGACTACTGCAAGATCAATAACGGAGAGAGTGAATTTGTATCTGTTCTTTGCAAGTTCCATGACAGGAGAGAGTCCTAAAAGAAATGGACCTGCTCTTCCTGGAATCATTGGTCGCTACAGCACCCGGTTCAGATCATAGACATTTCTGATCTCACTAATCGTGGCATAGGCTTCACTACTCTGTGCATGATTATGGTAATTTTTCTTCTTATCCATCATGTAGCACATTCTCCAGATAATGCTAACTCCCCTGACAAAAACAGTACTGCCAGAGGTTGCTGTCTGTGAGAGGATGAACTTCAGTTGGATAAGAATGCATCTGCTTAGGAGTTACTACTGCACCCTAGAAAGTTTGGGACAGTAGTAAGAGGGAAAAGGAGTGGAAAGCAGCAGCAGCAGCAGCAGCAACCACCCTCATGATGTGCTTGAGGGAGAAGATCAGATGTTTGAAGGCTGCAAAATAAGTAAAAGGAACAATGGCACCTGTGGCTGCCTACATTGACTCCTGAGTAAGGCAAAGATTTACCTCTTCATGACATATCTAAGTAAATATGGTGTGAGGAGACAGAGAGAGGAAGAATGAAAAGGTGGGAAAGGTGAGAGAGTGGACTCCCAATAATGTTCTGTTCCTTTAGTAGTCAGTCTGGGAGGCCTCACATCAGAAGAATTGCATTTCCATATTTTAGTTGGCAGAGTTGAGCATACGAAGGACAGTGGCATGCCTCAGGAGAGCTGATGTGGCCAAGTATCTGTCTAATCATTTCGGTATGTGCTAGTGTCATACTCAACAGCAAAAGTCTATGGAAAGAGTCAATGAACTCCCATTTGCTACACCTGCCATTCTCCCACCCCAAAGTCATACAAATACTTTACACATCAATGTGCTGTATTCAGAAGCAGCTCCTCTTATGGTCCCACTCTTTCAAACAGAAAGCAAATATATATCTATATATTAATACCATATTTTCTTTTCAGCTCTACAGGAAACAAATAGCAGATTCCCATTCAAAATGAATGGAAATTTTCTTGGGATGGCACGTCTGTGATCCTTGAAGTTTGATTGCTGTCCCCCATTGGGTTTCTAATATGCTTTCAGGCCAAAAGAGTAAGTGGGAATATGGCAAGTAGAAGGATATTTTAAAAAGGAGGATGATCCATTTCATCAAGCCAAGAGGCAGGGCTTGTGGGAAAGTCTGGATAACCAACACTGCTTCCAGTAGAAATATCAGAGGTTGGGCCCCCAGCCATAGCTCTGAGTGTCTGGCTCACCCCCTGCCCTCCATGTGCTATTATTCCCAAATTATTGTCCATCGTGTAATCCAGACCATTTAGCAACGGAGTATGTGATGGAAGAGATGCTATAGAGGCTGGAGACTGGGGGATTCCATAAGGGCTTCCATCCCTCAAGTCCTGATAGGATTGTCCTGTCCCGTCCATTGAGAAAGTACCATTCATTAGTTGTCCACCAGCCACTTCACCAGCATTGCTATAAATTCTGTTGTTGTGGCCAAGCTCAGAAAGGATTTGGTCTTCTGTAAACAAAGCAAAAAAAGCAGTTTTTAGGTACAGCGGCAACAGCAAGAACCACTTCATATATTTGGCACTGAGGCAACAGGGGTGAAGAATACTTACATCTTGAGGACAGCCAAATCCAAGACAGCAAAGTAAGGGGTGGGAAATGTGTGGCGTTCAGGTGGTGCTAGCCTGTTTCTTCTATATGCCCTGATCTCTGACTACAACAAGTGGGGCGATGGGAGTTAGCAGTACAGCAATATCTTCATGAGTAGAAGTTCCCTGCCCCAGTGAAAGCAGTGAATTTCAGCCTATTTGCGGCCACTAGCATATGGCTCAGTTTTCATCATGGGCAACAGATTAGATACCCACCATACGTTTATGTTTAAGCTTGTGGAGGAAAAGATTCCATTGAAATACTTGTCATATATCGTTTTGAAATATGCTTTTATTAACCTCTTACCTGTTTATTTCTGTCTGCTCTAAATGATAAAGTACCAAACTCCAGTTATTTTCAGTAGGAAAGCTAAGCATTGGCTGAACCACCTCTTAACAATGAGGCTTAACTTTTGAGTAGGCTGAACAGGTTTTGTTTGTTTGTTTGTTTGTTTTCCAGTCTTACTCTCTATATTTTTTTCAGCCAAACTTCAAAAGCTCCATTTTGTGGTCTTTATTTTTTAAAATGGACCTTGTGGATTTGAAGCGAGGCATACTCTAATTTAAATGCAATCAAGTTTTGCTAGGTAAAGACTTATATAACATTCTTCGTATCACAGAGAAAAAGAGAGAGAGAGAGAGAGCATAGAATATATATGCATTACTATTTTTCAATCACATTTAAAACAGAATTAAAGGAATAATTAAATTTGATCTGACTTTCATAAAAGCAAGGAGCAAAATCGGGGTGGCCTAAGGAGTGAGTTTATTCTTCCCCCTACCCTTTGCCATTCGTGTAACTGATTGCCTGCCTGTTATTATGATCTCTTCGCTGTATTGTTGGTTGTTTTTATTGTTTTAATTTTTTTAAATGTTATTTTAAGGGGTGGGTGGGTTTTGGGGTGTACATTGTGGTATTTTATCGTTGTAAGCCACCCCAATTGTTGCAGAGAAATAAATAGAAATAAATTTTATAGGATAGAAATTTATTATTATTATTATTATTATTATTATTATTATTATTATTAATCAAGTTTGCATGAGGTTGCACACTGCTAAGAAAAATAACTTTTTGTTCACCCAGGACATGTGTGCAATTGTCTATGTGTGTGTTCAGAACTAGATCCCATTCATATCCCTATTCATTTCAATGGGGCTTACTTCCAGATAACACCATTGGGCCTTTGCAGACTGCCAGAAATAGTGCACATTAAATTGAGGCACTGCCCTGGCTCAGTGCTAGGGAATCATGGGAACTGTAATTGATTGTGGCACCAGAGCTCTCTGACAGAGAAGGCTCAATGTCCCAGAAAAAAATACAATTCCCATGACTCCTTAGCACTGAGCCAGGGCAGTGCCTCAATTTAATGTGCACTATTTCTGGCAGTCTGCAAAGGCCCATTGTTACCCTGTAGCTTTAGTGTGTATTTAGTGTGACCTTGCTCTGTTTTCCCCCATTTCTTATTAATGATTATACTTTTTATTGTTTGTTTTTGTTTCATGGAACTAACTTTGGGCCAAAAATAATAATAATTAAAAGCTGTAGTCCTAAACAAGGTAGGTTTGTCAAAAGCTCTGACTATGCAAGCCCTGGGTACTTCATGCACTTCGGACTAACTCCACAGAAAGTTGGTCCTGGTAGGATTGAATTCTGCTTATGCTCAGGCTGTAAATTTGTTTTCTATTAATTTCTAAGCAACTGACTATACAATTCTGGAGTGTTGGAAGCAGGTTTTCTTTTCTCCAATGTAAGGATTTAAACCTGGGTTAAGGCTTGCCACACTTTTGTTGTTACATTCCTTCAAGCTGACTCTAACTTATGGCGACCCTCTCCTAGGTTTTTCTCAGCTAGTTTTATTGAGAGGAGATTTGCCACTGTCTTCCTCTAAGGCTGAGAGAGTATGATTTGCCCTGCTCTCCCAAAATCCTAATCTTATCCTCATACCACTACGCCATGCTAGCTCTCCAACACTTTTACCCTGGGAAGAAGTTATATGAAAAGACATACATTTTGGTATGCCAGTGGGAAGATCAGATAACACACATGCAATTGGCCCTCTGTATCCATAGATTTTGTCTCCAAGGATTCAACCATCCATGGCTTGAAAATAGTAAAATAATAATAATAATAATAATAATAATAATAATAATAATAATACAAAAAGCAAACCTTGATTTTGCCTTTTATATAAGGAACACCATTTTACTGCGCCATTGCATATAATGGAACTAGAACATCCACAGATTTTGATATCCACAGGAAATCCTGAAACCAAACCCAAGTGGATACAAAGAGCCTGTTGTACAGTTCTGCAAGTTATGCACAAGTCCTAGCTGAGCGTGTGAAGCTTAACATACAGAAGAAGTAGGTTATCAGCCCACATGTGCCCAGATCAGAACTTGGAACGGTTAGTGGATTCTAGGAACTTCAGTCAAAATAAGTAACTTCTCTAAGCTCTGAGATCATGATGTTCACCCTACCCCCTTTACTATCACATGGGAACTGTTCTCCAAAAAGTAACTTTTCCCATTTCTGGCCCATCTAGACATATAATGGCCCAGCCCACACAATCTATTCATCCCATTTGGCAGAAGACAGATCCTATATATGAGAAATACATTATGTGCAATGTTCTGCCACCAAGATAAGAATGCGTACATAAGCCCAGGCCTTACTCAGTCCTTCCTGCTACCACTTTTAGAGCATACAGACTGGAGGGACTCTACCAACACAGTCTCAAGGGGTAGTCTGTGGCCTTGACTCTAACCTTAAAAGACCCTTGGGTGTGATCATCAGACCTCTGGCGAAACAGTGATCCTCTCCCAGCTACCCAAATTGTGGGGAGAAAAATGAAGACGGGGAGAAAGGGAGAAGGAGGGGGACATTTGACTTTGAGACTGCCCACTGCCAGCATGTTGTTTCTTGCAAAGGATAAATGCTTTCAACAGAAAAATGGTTCTCTCCCTCTGGTCTTAAGCTACCTCCAGGCACAAGGACATGAGCCCACCTGGAACTCAAAGAGCAAGTATACATTGTCCTGCAAAGAAGAAAGCCTGAAGCCCAGCCTTTGACACTAGCCATTACCTCTGAAGCTCAGCTCACTATCACTGACACCACAGTCTTCTGCAGAGCTCTCTTTTTCATGTTTGCTGCCGCCTCGATTCCTCTTGACGCTCTTGTAGAACTGGCCCCAGCGGTGTCGCCCAGCATCTTTCTTCAGACGTTTCTCTTTGGCCCTTCTGTTTTGAAACCAGACCTGGAATCCCAGAAGTGAAAAGGGGAGAAAGTGTTTGTGGTATGGCAGCTTACTTTATTTATATCTCACTTGGGACCATTTCTTGAGGGCCACTTCTAAATGCAGAACCAGAGAATTCTAGCCTTGCTATGCAGGGGATCTTTGATCCAGAAGGTTTGAGTGCAAGCCCTGAATTTACTGTAGATTGACTGTCTGGCCCTCAGTGAGATATCACTCAAACCCCATTCATAACATTTAAATAGTACCTTCCTTCTGCAAGTTATTGTTATCAGCAACTCTAACAACTAAAAGGACCTTTAACTCAATACCGGTAGCATACCAACCAATTATCTGCAGATGAACAAAATGATCCAAAATGCAATGTGACAAAGGTAATGTGGTTCATAAGTGAAAAGCAAAACTCAAAGAATGTAACTTGATCTGAATGGGATCTCCCATACAAAAAGAATAAGGGTTACATAGGGAACTCCAAGGAACACAAATGAGGGGAAAAGCCTTGGAGAGCCTTAGGTGCTTGGTGGGTCTTTAGAAGTCTTTTACCCACTGTCTGTTCAGCTGGGGTGGAGGTGATCCATGAGCTGCATGTGGCTGCCCTGGGCCATCTTTATGGCCCCCAGGGTACTTTTTGGGAGGAATAGGGGGGGGAAAACCAAATGCCCTCTGAGTGGGGGGGGGGGGGAACTGCCATATTTTTGAACCCCCTATGCTATTTTAGGCCCAGGAGAGGCCTGTTTTCTAGCAGGAAACAACCTGCTAGATGTTGGCTTCTGTGATTTAAAAAGGCCACAAAGCCTAGAGAAATTGCCTTCATGTCCCCTAGAGAGCATTGGATGGCAAAATATTTTTTTATTTTTGGGGGGAGCAGTGCACTGAGGAGGTGCAGCTTCTACAATCTTGGAGGAGTGGTGAGTTGCCTCTGTGAGTTGCCCACCTTTGCTCTATAGCATAGAGGGTTCACCATTACAATTAATTCCATAGCCAAAATTCTATATGATGTAGGGACTTTGCTGGCATCATTTATCCTTGAACTGGTGCTGCTTTCAAAGGCTTTCCTGATATAAATAGATGAAAAAGAGGGTAAGGTAAAGTAAAGTAAAGTAAAGTAAGCTGCCGTTGTCCAAAGATGACTCCAGTGGTCATGTGACCAGCATGAGTGCACCAAACGCTGTTACCTTCCCACTGAAGTGGTACCTATTTATCTCCTTGCATTTGTATACTTTCAAACTGCTAGGTTGGCAGAAGCTGGGACTAGTGACGGGAGCTCAGCTCATCATGCGGCACTTGGGCCTCAAACCACCAACCTTCTGATCTTACAATCATCAGAATTGGTGTCTTAACCATTAAGCCAAGGGTAGGATTACAAAAAAAAACTAAATAACTAGGTAGAAGGAGTTTGCAGTTTTCCCACAAGCAACACTTTGTGAGATTGCTTCTTTTCAGGAACTTGCTGAAGGTGTTGATAAAAAGGAACCCTAAAGTCCTATGCTTCAGTTCCTCCTGTTTCTGTATCAGGGTCCTATAGTTCCATCCAGATGTGTTCTCCCAATTCCATTTGTGTGGCCATATGTAAATATAACGTATAGGGAAAGGCAGTGGGACCTTTTTCCACCATGTTTCATCTGGCTAAGGCAGGGTGGAAAGTTCTTCAAGAGATCCACCCTCAGATATTTTTGTAGCACTACAGGGGTTCTCTCACAGATCCATGTGCCTCTCAGAATCCTTATGCCCTGTCTCCCATCTAGCAAAGCAAAGCAGCTTCATTTATATACCGCTTCATATCGTGCTATGGGATGTCTAAGTGGATTACAACTGTAAGCTCATTGCCCCCCAACAGCTGGGTACTCATTTTAGCGACCTCGGAAGGATGCAGACCTGAGTCTAGCCTGAGCCCTGGCTAGTATTGAACTCACAGTCTTGTGGTCTATGAGTGAGTGGCTGCAGTACAGGCATTTAACCACTGCGCCACCAGGGCTCCTGTATGCCATACTTGCATACATTTGCATCTTCAAAGGAAGCTGCTGTATTAAAACAAATATACTGCATATTCTTTGCGTTGCCTTAAGCAATTAGAGGGGGCAGCAAGTCATTCCACTCAATCAATTGTATTTGTTAGAGAGTCAATATTTGGCTCACCTGCACAACCCGCATGTCCAATCCAGTCTCGGAGGACAGCTGCTCCCGCACATGTCGGGCAGGTTTGGGGGAATTTTTATAGGCATTTTTTAATGTTTCCAGCTGTTTAGCTGTGATGGTGGTCCGGGGCCTCTTAGCTCCAGCTTCTGTATCATCTATAATAGAATAAATTCCTATTAGTTTGGAACATGGAACATAAAACAAAAGCCTACATAGAAAATTGGTATAAGGTCATGCTAAGTTCTGAAAGTAGACAAGATTGAGAAGAAAGTAGAACAAACACCAGTGATTGGCCTAAATCTAATTGTTAGTCCAAACTAGAATAGATGAACTGACTCAATGAACGTGGTACCATGATACTTCAGGAAATTCCACAAATTCAATGTGCCTATTCTAGTAGGATCTATCAACTGGATTTAGATGTTTATTGATATACCGGTATTTGAATGGCATTTCCATCTTTTTAGATATACTAAAAAATGTAGGGCTGGATCCAGATTACACCACAGTTTGAATAGAACAGACCTACTGAAATAAGTGGGACAAAAGTGCCTTGTGACAAATGTAACTTGTGACAAACTCAGTGGGAACAAATGTAGTAACTTAAGTCTCATTTATTTCAATGGGTCTGCTCTAACTAAATCTAATCCAACTATTAAACAGTGACTGTGACTAAGAGGTGTTTTCAATGTGTGATTTGGCTTCAAACATCTGTGTGCTAAGAGCTGTGTGCTCTTGGCATGTATTCCTTTGCATCTCCATTTACTATTTTGATACATGGCTTTATTTGTTGTTTGCATCATTTTGATGGTGAGGTAAAGCTACACAGACTCCACCAGACTAGTAGAACAAAGGAAAACACACAGAGAGGTTTTAGTGGGATATTCATATATGAACATTTTTGTGGCTGGATTACAATATGCCTCCTTAATATTATACTAGAATTTGATTCCACTCCAGTTTTAATAATTTCCATGCTTTTTAATTCAAACTCTGCTGCACATGCATTTCGGCTGTGCTCACAGTCCCATTGTTGTCCACATAAATTTCCAATACCTTTTCCAGGCAAACAAAGCTACTGTGATTATTCCTATTACCTTGCAATCTATGAAGGAATATGGAAGCAACAAAAGGCACATTGACCAACTTCTGCTTAGGAAGACAAATATGGTTATTCTAAAACCTGTAGCCATCTGTCCTTTAAAGAGTAGTTTCCTGGCTTGACCGGATTAACATGTGTGGCTGGATTAGTGTATGTTTGTGAGAGCATTTCTGTGTGTGTTTGTTCCCTCTGTGTGTGCTGTATCCTCTAAAAAGGGAAGTGACAAATGGAAGCTTGTGTTTACATTTGAGCTCTGTACTATAGCAGAAATATTAAGCCTTTTGCTTCCAGGAAAATGCAGAAAGTTATTTCCACTATGACAGGGGTAGGCAACCTTTCCCCTTTAAGGGCCGAGGGACTTCAGCTTCCAGAATCCCAGGAGCTACAGGCCAACATGGGACTATTGGCCAACATGGCTGAGGCTTCTGGGAGCTGAAGTCCCTCGGCCCTTAAAGGGGAAAGGTTGCCTACCCCTGCACTATGATATATAGTTTCAAAACATGTTTTTGTTACTGTTGTACATAAATTAGCTTCTTACGAAAAACTCTGCATGCATAGATATTTTTAGTGTTTTATGTTGGGGACCGAGTATGAGGTTCAGTTTTAATTTCATCTAATACCCGACAATCTGCCATGGCTTTGGAACTATGAATTTGGATTGAGTTCACACATTATGTGGTTGCACTGCCTACAGGAAGACATGCGCATGCCTTCCGTTTGTGTGACAAGCAAAAATGCAGGACTTAAATTTGTAATAACTAAACTGAAATATGTTCTCCAAGTTCAATTATGCAGATAGGTAGTATTTCACTGCTGGTTAGATCTGCAAGTCTTTCTTTTAAAAGCAGCGCATCTGATTCCCTGCACTTAAACTCAATTTACAAGCCAGCACCATCAGTTCTAATTTAGGCAAAGATAAGTACTGCCAAATTGTTAGTGCACTTCCACTCGGAGCAGCCACAGCTTCCATCAGCAATAAAAAGCTGTAGAGCTGAATTCCTGCAGTGGGTAGCAGGCTTAGCAGCCATTCCAACAATTGCAGTTCCCTCCCTGAAGGCTTATTTAACTGTCCAGAGAGTACAGATATAATAAAAGCCATAGTACACAGAAGAACAAATTCCAAAGCTGCAAATTCAGATTTACTTCTATATAAGCTCATCTGTGTCCAGCTACCTTGCTAAAAGAATGCTTGGTTATAGAAGCACTCCCCTCATATGGTTAACAGTGTTCTTTGGCATATGCCTCGGCTCTTTCTTTGCAACTCCATAGGCTGCAAAACTTTACGACGCTAAAGCTATCGATAGCATTGAGTCAATAATAGACACTGAGCAATATTCAATCCATGATCTCCTAGCTCTGCCTCCCCCACCAATCCCCATAGCACAAATAGGCATTGCATCACCCTAGCCAAATTGATTAGGTCAAAATAGAGTCCTTAATTAATGAGAAGTCAGGGCTTGTCAACATGAAATCCATTAAAGACCAGTTCAGTTTTAATTTCAGTCAGGAACTGTTTGGCAGTCTCTGTGGATTCATTAGTGTTTGGTGATCTATAGCCTCTTTCTGTCTCGCTTCCCTCAACCCACCCCCAATTCTGGGTTTTCCACCTACAGTAAATATTGGCATTTTAGACCTCTGGATGAAAAATAGGAGACTCTCTAGGTTAAAGGCCAGATTAAGTTGACATGCAAGATGCAACTCTTGTTGCCTCCAGTAAAGCTGAACCTTTGATTGTTCTTGACCCTTGGTTTTAAACTCAAGAAAGATGGCAAATATTCCTATCTCATGTGGACAATCTGCTGAGAATCTAAGCCTTCTTGAGATGGAGTCAAGGAAAATAAAAACCAGACATTTGGATTAGGTACCAAGTGCCTGTAGGAGATGCAAAGGAGCCAAGTGTTCAGCTTCTGGCCTTCCATTAGGGGGAAAGGAGTGGTGGTGGTATGGATGCAATGTAAAGAAAAGCGTGGAGGCTGATAGCATGGGAAGGACAGAGTAGTAGATGGGGATCACAGCCACACTGGCAGCTTAGGATACTCAGGCCTAGTGGAAAGACCTGGCCATAACCTGTGTTATGGGCAAAGTGCTGGTGTTGGGCTGTATATTCCAGGAGCCAAAACTAGGGAAACTATGCTATAAGCAATGTTGTAGTGGAGCCAGGGCTCACAAGATTTGAGACACAGGACTATTTATTAGCAGGGATAATGCCATCATCTGCCATCCCTCTTGGGTTCTCCTGTTACCTCTGAGTTTAACTGCAGTTTAAATGGATTCCCTCAGCAACAGTGTGTTATTATGAGCCACCCCACTTATATTTTGAAGTGTTTGGTATGGCTTTATTAAAGACCTCTTCCTGCTAGAGATTGACACTGCTAGAAGTTATTTGAGATCAGCATAGCCACCTGCATCTTGCATTTTCCACAGGAATGTTGCTACAGAAACATTCCTGGTGAGACCCTGCACTTTAGTTTCTACCACTACACCACTGATAGTAAGAAAACAAAACAAACAACAGAAGACAGTGTTGTGGAAACCCGGATTGTTGCTGGAACTTAAAGGAAGAAATAGCAGGCAAGATTAATGATCAAAGTAGGGTATGTGAATGTGAAGCTGGCATCTGAAGAGGAAAAGAAGGAGATAGGAGACAGAATTTAGGATTCTGATAGGAAAGGTTCATCAACCGGTATGGCCTGAAACATATATATCCTGCAAATATTTAGTTCCTCCCCCCCCCCCCCAGGTTTAGGGGCTACCACATAGTAATGTCCTTGTCATCTCCTAACCCGGTGATTCCTAAACTCTGGCCTTCAGGTGTTTTGCACTTCAGTTCCCAGAATCCCAGATCATTGACCAAGATGGCTAAGAACTCTGGGAGCTGAAGTCCAGAATACCTGGAGGACCAGAGTTTGGGAATCTCTGTGACCTAACACTTTACCCAAAAGTATTCTTTTCTTTTTTTATGAGACCTAAAATATTCCCAAGAGAGTCAGTGAGGATTTGAGTGTTGAGCAGGTTTTGAGCTGAAGGCAACACAAAGATTCTGGGGACAGTCATGTATATACTATGATGTGAGACATAATGGGCTTGCATACCTAGAAAGGGACAGGAGGACCCACAGCACCCCTGACTGCCTTTCCAGGGCTATTTTACTCTATCCCCTAGCTCAAGCAAAAGCTCATGGTATCATTCAATGTGCACTAGAATAACAGTGTCATCTTCAGATTCATTACTGATCCACTTGCTTACAGTGGTAGGTTGGCCACCCATAGAGCCACCTATTCCATGAGGATGGAGTGCCATCATTCCCAGAAGACCCTATCCTTTCCTTGAAAATAAGTCCTGAACTTTATTGGCCCACAAAAAGTTTTCCAAGCCTGCCTGCTCACACAGATGTATGCCAGTCATCTGTGGCACTTCAAGAGCCTGAAAGAAAAAGACAACCAGTTGAAAGAAGCCCTTCTGTCTCATCATCCAGAGGCAGTGCTTAAATGACAGCAGATTTTAAGTGGCTATTTATGAATCTTAAAGTCCTGAACTAACAAACCTGAGCAAGAAAGAATACACCATTCCCATGTCTTTTTTCATAGCTGGCATCTTTGCTTGGCCCCTACCGTTCTGCTTGGCCGTCTCATAATCCTCCTTGCACACCAGGCGCCCATCTTCCATGAGGTAGAACTCATCACCTGTGGCCAGTTGGCGGTTGCAGATGATGCAGGCAAAGCAGTGCAGGTGATAGACAAAGTCCTGGGCTTTCCTGACCACCTGTGTTGGGGGGATTCCCTGTTGGCATGCTGTGCATTTTGTTCCAAAACGCCTGCAAAAGAGGAGAACAAGAGGCAATGCCTTATAACCAAAGCTATGTGCTTCCTGTGCAAGGGAAGGGGGGAAACCAATCTGCAATTCAGGAAAAGTAGGTTTCAAAATGAACACCCTGTTCACCTAACTATGAATTTAAGCTAAATTACCCCCTAACTATCATGGCCATGCTGGGTGGGAGATACTGGGAGCTGTCAACCAGAAAGTAACCTTTTGTCACTCTGCTGAAATCGTAGGTGCCAGAGATGTTCCTGAATAAGCTAACTAGTGGTTGAAGGTGTGTTTTCATTGCCCCATGGAGCTACTTGCTTTTTAGAAAGCCTGACAAAACCAGGATAAAATATGTGAATTTTTAAAAACCTGCAGATTTTGCATCATGTGTGGCTTTTTAAATGTAGGATTTGGATTACCTGGGCACCCAGTGTTGTGGGTTTGAAGGGCTAGAAATACAACTGCAAACCAGCCCAGAGGATGACACTATCCCGAGCAAGGATGACCAAGAGCCTCTGTAGAAGAGTTAAGTGCTCAGAACAGAGAGAAAAGGATGGGGAGGAAGGGGCAGAGTTTAAAGCAGTGATCGGTCCAATTATGCATGACATTTCACACTGCAGGCCTTTGTCTTCTTCATTGCAAAGAGATGGGCTTAATGGCTCAGAGGAAGGGTTGATTTTAATAGTCCTTTCAACTAAGGACTGTGTGGGTGTGCAGTTGCCCTCAGCCTCACAAGGACAGCACATATTTTCTCCACATTAGCACTAAATAAATTAATTAGGGCCATTGCTAGCATGATGCATACCAGATCAATTTAGAATTGTGAAGCCTTGCATGCTGCAGCAACCTCTAACACTGAACCCTTGAATGCATCTGAGGATGAAGACAGGTCATAGAGCAAGGTGTATTCTTTAAGCACAATGGAAGATCTCTAAGGATCCTTACCCTCACAGATAAGTCAACATAGCATGGAAGCTTGATTTACACATCTTTACTGAAGACAGAAGATTTTCAGGATCAACTGTGGAGGAGAGTATTTTTGCATAGTAACAGAAATGCTGGTAGAGCATTCATGTCATGCAAGGAACTGGCACACTCTACCAGCGTTATTTACTGTCAGTACAAATTGTCCGGAGATGCTCTAACTTGCTCTGAGACAGCTCTCTGTGTTCCACTGAAGGGTAGAATTTCAGCTCTTTCATTGTAGAAAGCAAGCATACAAAGTGATGGGCTACCTCTCCTGTAAGAGCCTTTGTCATCCATGCAGACCTTTGGATCTGGTCCAGAGTAAAGTAGTGGTGCCTGATGAACACCTCAGAGTCTCCACCTGCACTGCCTTTGCCAAACTGGCTCTCAGCTGTAGTTTACTAGCATCCACCAGCCAGCCACCAAACATTCCTCCAGCAGCACCAATATTCCCATCTACCCCCACCCCAACCACCCGCATCCCTAGTTTCTCCAAACTCCTTGTTTCCCCCAAATAAGCAGAGTGTACTCTGCTACCAAGGTGGCTATAAGCCAGTGAAAATAAAAATTAAATGCAAAATAAGTCAAGTTTGGTGTCAAGGTACTACAAGCCTCCTAGTTTTAGTCCAAATGGTCTCCTGCCTTCCTCAGCTACACTTGCCATCAAACTAAAGTTCCAAAATACATATTAAAAATTCAGTCCAAGTGATACATTAACTGGTCAGCCAGCTCTTCCAGGAGGAGAATTCTTCAGATGAAACAGACCTGTAGGAAAAGGATGTTTTCCACAACCCAGATACATTGGGGGGGGGGGGGGTTACAGAACTCACACCAAATTGATTAGATGGAGAACCAGCATGGCTTAGGGGTTTGAATGTTGGACTATGACTTGGAGACCTGGGTTCGGTTCCCAGCTCGGCCATGAAACCCATTGGGTGACCTTGGGCAAGTCACACAGAGAAAGGCAATGGCAAACCTCCTCTGAACAACTCTTGCCAATAAAACCCCATAATAGGGTCGCCTTAGGGTCGCCATAAATTGGAAATAAGGCACTACTTGTGCCTCTTTTTAAAGCTGGGAGTTTTCTGGCTTGAAAAAATGGCCAATGGAGCACCTCTCTGAGCGGTGATGGAGCCAGGCTGCACTCGGATGGCGATTTCAGCAGCTAAATGCATCTGGTAATATCAGGATGCCGCCCACTTCTCATTTTAAATCAAGTAAGCTGGTTTATATCCTTATGCGATAATCTCCGTAGTGTATACACCATGCCCTTGAGGATGCATAAAACTTTTTTTTAATTTTTCAATTTTTGAACATTTGGCTTGGGATCACAAAATAGCCTTGTGGGTTGCATACAGCGTATGGCTACTCTTCCCCACCCCTATTTTGGACTTCTTGCTGCAGTGAGGGCTAGACCTTTAGTCCAAAATCCAGGGAGGTATGTTACTACCATATGGCCAGAATCCTGCTGCTGCCTTACATCAATAGTAGCACTCAGTCCAGGAGCACAAGTGGGGAAGGCAGGCAAAATACAGCTGCGCTCAATGGCTTGTTTCTCCAATGCCTCATTGACTGCACCCAAACTGAAGAAATAATCTGGTGCGAAGTGGTAGTTTATTGGGAAACTCCAGTTCCCAGAATTCTATAGCATTGAGCCATGGCAGTTAAAGTGGTGTCAAACCAGATTATTTCTGCAGACATTGTCTTCAGTGCCACTTAACCCACATTTTCCCTACTATGCTGATATAGTTGCACTGGTGCAGCACACCCCAGGAATCCAGTCGGACGTGGCAGTCAAAGGAGCAGCAAACAGCCTAACATCAGAATTATTATTATTATTATTATTATTATTATTATTATTATTATTAAACTGGGGCAATTACATGTCCACAAACACTCATTTGATTTTTTATTATTTTTTGGCTTTGATATCTTTTCTTCTCCCACAACGAAGCAGTGCTTATTCACAGGTAAATGTGTTTAACATCATGATAGCAGAAGAAAATTCCACTTTATTCAACAACCATGATGGGGCAATGATTTAAATGAGTTTAAAATGTTAAACTGCATGTGCTCAAAGTATTTCTGTCAGTGGGGTTGGCAAAGGTTTTTTTATATATATAAGAAAAATATTTTATTTTGTTCCAAGAGATAAGGAATATAAAAGCAATTGTCAGGAATGGAATGAGGTGCAGTGGAGAAAAGTTAGCTGCGTGTTTTACAAGTGAAATAATATAAAGCTGCCTTTCTTCCCAGTAAGACCATTACGTCCAGACTTTAAAATTACCTGCCTGTACCTGACAGTTATACAGTAACTCCAACAGCTTGGATTTTTCACAGGCTCAGATACAATTTTCATAGCAGTAATTTTGTTTTCTAGCTTTGGTAGATCTTCTGGCTAGGTTTAAACCAAACTAACCTATAATTCTGTCACATTGTACAACAGTCCTGCATGTCTGGATAAAAGTTTCTTTTCCTTTGTCTTATGGGGGACAGCATCCTTTAACCATTTGGTTGATGCCTTACAAAGCTTGGTAGTAAAGCAATAGTTAAATATAATAGTTAAAAACATTGCCATTTCATGCAATTAAATGCCTCTTTTTGCTGTTTAACTAATGCTCTCGGCTGGAGATGCAAAATTTTCAGAAAGAAACCATGTGGGGAAGCCTATAGGGTTTCTTTCTTTCTTTTCTTTTCTTTCTTTCTTCCTTTTTTTTTTTTTTTTAAATGATGGGAATTTTTAGAAAAATTGAAAATTGAATTATCAATACTCTTTACAGATTGATAGTCACTCTGGTACTTTAGGAAAATGAAATGCATTATATATAACCTGCCTTAGCATAAAAGTATTATGTTTGACATATTAAAAATATACTTTGAGAATATACCTACAAATTGAACTTACTTTTTTTTGGAATATATATATATATATATATATATATATATTGTTACAAAGGGAGTTACATGGTCCTGAACTGGAAGGAATAATTGAACTATGGGTATAAGGAACCTCTTTGCTTTTGCCAGTTTCAAAACCAGACAAATAAATAAATGCAGAAGAAACCATTAACATTAGTACAATAAAGAAAAATATTTTGTCTCCACTAGTTCTCCATTGTGTACTCATTCCATTAAAAAGAACTGAAAAAAGAAAAACAAGACCAGAAACTGCAATGATCTCATAGAATCATAGAATTGGAAGAGACCCCAATAATAATAATAATAATAATAATAATAATAATAATTGGGTGTGGTGGCAGAGAACGTCCTCTGGGAGGTTACCACTAATCTAGTTTTTATCAGTTGCAGTAGATTCCTCCCAGAGGACCTGAGGGTGCGGGGCGGATTGTATGGAAGAAGGCGATCTCTTAAGTAGGTTGGGCCCAAGCCATGTAGGGCTTTAAAGGTCATCACCAACACCTTATACTGTGCTCGGAAACCAATAGGCAGCCAGTGAAGAGATTTCAGGATTGGTGTAATGTGATCACTTTTAGATTTCCCAGTGATCAGCCTGGCTGCCATGTTTTGTACTAATTGTAGTTTCTGGGCTAGGTATAAGGGTAGCCCCATGTAGAGTGCATTGCAGAAGTCAAGCCATGAGGTTACCAGTGCATGTACTACAGTTTCTAGGTTCTTTACATCCAGGAATGGGTGCAACTGGCATATCAGCCGAAGCTGATAACAGGCGCTCCTGACTGTCGCATTCACCTGATCTATTATGTGAAGTGACGAGTCTAGGAGCACCCCCAGACTGCGAATACAGTCCTTAGCGGGGAGCGTGACCCCATTCAGGACTGGAGAGTGTAACCCAATGCCTGGTTTGGGGGCCCCTACTGTAAGTACTTCCGTTTTGTCTGGATTTAGTTTGAGTCGGGTTTTCCTCATCCAGTCCATTACCGCCTCAAGACATTGACTGAGGGGAGAATTGCCATTTGCCGCCATGGCTGCTGACCGAGACATGGAGAAGTATATTTGGGTGTCATCCGCATATTGATAGCACCCCGCCCCATGTCTACAGAAGATCTCTCCCAGCGGCTTCATATAGATGTTAAATAGCATCAGGGACAGGATGGCACCCTGAGGGATGCTACATTTGAGCTCTGTTTTTGAAGAACAACTGTCCCCGAGCATCACCCTCTGGGATCTGCCTGAGAGGAAGGAACGGAACCACTGAATTACAGTGCCTCCAATTCAATACAAGGGCCATGCAGTCCAACTCCCAGCCATGCAGGAACTCCCAATTAAAGCATCCCAGCAGATGGCCATCCAGCCTCTGTTTAAAGACCTCCAAAGGAGAAAACTCCACTCCGAGGGACTCTGTTCCACTGTCGAACAGCTCTTATTGTCAGGAAGTTCCTCCTAATGTACATAGTCTTCAATAAAGGTTTTCCTCTTACTTAGGGTTTACAAATGTTTTCTGGTCAGTGCATATGTTAACCCCTTGTCAAATATTGTATTCATTATCCAAAAAGAACATATTCCATAATTCTTTTCCAGGAAAAAAGAAGAAGAAGAAGAGGGGGAAAGGGGAGTGGATTCCCCTGCCCCTGGGGAGATTTCCATATTTCTTCCAGGTCTTCACATTTTTGTTCTTGACTGCAGCTGCAAAGACTATGGGGGTGCTGTTTTATTTAGGTAGCATTCCTTCTGATGTAAGTAGGAAGTACATCCTGTTTGCTGAGTCCTAGAGATGAACACCTCAAGAGCCTCCACTGTTTGTATCGGCAGTGGGAATCGTGTGGCCCTCCACATGTTGGTGGACTGCAAATCCAGCAGCTCAAGCCAACATAGCCAATGGTAAAGAATGATAGGGCTTTCCATCCAACAACATCTTGAAAGTCGCATAGTTCCCATCCTTAGTTTATATAAAGCTATAGGTTCAATCCCCAATCTCTTGGCATGAGACAAGAGAGCTGGAAAAGACCCCTCTACCAAGAAAGCGTTTGGCAGTCAAATTTAAATTGTTGGTCTTGATAGACTGGTAGTCTGACTCTACATGCAGCAGTGACATATATGTTTTAATACATCAGTGTGTAACTTTTAGAGATATATGAGTCTTCACAGGATTCAAATCTATTGAGTAAATGTCCCTTAATCCCTAGCAATGTGGGTTATATGATTTAATTCTAAATTACATTTCTGCTTCTAACGCCATACTCACACATGTTAATTAATACAGAATAACTGCCACCCCTTGGTTGACTATGCCCCATTCAGACACTGATCTCAAACTAAAATCCCTACTTCACTGAAAGCATAAATTGAAAAACTAGGAGGAAATGTAGATATTTATCATTCTGCCTTTGCAATTCAATATTTACTCAGATGTAAATCCCATTATATTTAATTGATATATACCAAAGTACATATGCACAGGATTACAAGTGAAATATAGGTTGAGTATCCCTTATCTGAAATACTTGAGACTAGAAGTGTTTTCCTTTCCTTTTCTTTTTTCCTTTTTTTCCTTTACCTTTTCCTTTTCCTCTTTTTTTTTTTTTTTTTTTTTTTTTTTTTTTTTGATTTTGGAATATTTGCACATACATAATCTTGGAGATGGGACCCAAGTCTAAACATGACATTCATTTATGTTTTGTATACACTTTATACACATAGCCTGAAGGTGTTATACACAATATTTTAAAATATTTTTCTGCATGAAACAAAGTTTGCACATTGAACTATCAGAAAGCAAAGGCATCACTGTCTCAGAGACCCATGTGGACAATTATGGATTTTGAAGGTTTTTTTTTTTTCAATTTTGAAATTCCAGATAAGGGGATTTAATTTAATTAGGTTTTTTTTTCAATGTTGGAATTCCAGATAAAGGGATTTAATCAATCTAATTTACTTTGCTGTGCTAAGCAATACTACTGATCAATTCCGGGGGGGGGGGGGGGGGCAGGCATCACAGAAACTATCTCTGTTCACACCATCAGAAGGCCTTTTCCATACTCCCACTGCCCCTTTAAATCAGCACTAGTCTAACTTCCCAAGGGAAGTAGAGAGATCTTGTAGCATCTTTGAAACTAACTGAAGTAAAGAAGTTGACAGCATGAGCTTTCGTAGACTTCAATCTACTTCCTCAGATGCTTTTGGACATCTGAATCCAAAAGCATCTAAGGAAGTGGACTGAAGTCTACGAAAGCTCATGCTGTCAACTTCTTTATTTCAGTTACTCTCATAGGTGCTACAAGATCTCTCTCTACATACTGATTCTACAGATTAACACAGTTATATCTTTGAATTTCCCAAGGGAAGGTATTCTGTGGATGGGGCTCAAAGAAGTCCCTCTTCTTTAACTTCAGATGCGGGTGGGGAGAGGACCTAGAAGATCTCCAGTGATGAGCAAGTGTCTCACACTGATGAGAAATGGCAGGCGTGTGGTGGAAGGCAATCCTTCATGTACCCAGGTGGCCCTCAGCTGTTCACAGTAAAAACTGCTTTATTTCCAGCTTCTTAATAGACCCAAATATGGACCTTGCCTTTTAAACAGCTGCCATACACTGAGTTGGCATAAAGGCACTCTCCTCTCACAACCTCTTTTCTAGTTATAGACTGTTGTATTTCAGATTCGATCAGAGTTACTGTGAAGGTAGGACTTTCCAGTCCCAGTGGAGAACGCTTGAAACCTTCTTCCACTGACTTTCCTTTGTTTTCGCTCCTGGTTTGTTTTTTTTTTGGTTGCTTGTTTTTAAATAGAAATTTAAATTTTTATTTGGCTTGAGCTTTCTTGCGTAGATGTCCAGTTGAATCCCTGAACCCTCTCACTCCTGGCCTCTCTGGAGGCTTTGTCTGTATCTTTAGGTGGTGTACATTCAGTAGCATAATGATCAGAGACAGCACTGAAGCCGTCTGTGGCAAACACCATACCTTGGTACGGTGAAATATTCTGCTATTTGTGTGCTTGTTGTGTGTCTTCGAATCATTTCCAACTTATGGCAACCCCAAGGCAAACCTATCATGGGGTTTTCTTGCCAAGATTGGGTCAGAGGAGGTTTGCCATTACCTTCCCCTGAGGCTGAGAGCATGTGACCTGCCCAAGGTCACTCAGTGGGTTTCATGGCCAAGCTGGAAATCGAACCCTGGTCTCCAGAGGTGCAGTCAAACCACATTCAAACCATTACTCCACACTGGCTCTCATTCTGCTATAAGAATCACAAAATCACAGGAAAGCATTATTCTTGAGGGACAAATCTTGCTGAATGTATCCTAGATCTTCAGAAATTGCCCATTTACCTGTATATCTCACCCAGGAGTGGCAGGTGATTGCGGGGAGAATTGGGGCTCTTTCCTCTCCATGGATTCCCCCCCCCCCCCAATAATATAGGAAGTATGAGAAGTAGAATCTCATATGAAAAACAGAATCCTTGGGGTTTGCTTGAATCACTGTTCTTGTTCTTTATAACCATCCAAGACCCTGGTTACTATCATTCATGTCAGGTACGTAGATTAATCTAGAGACCACAGTAGCTAAAGGGCATGAGCCAGAAATCCCTATGCTTGTTGTGAATTTACTAGGTAGCCTCAGGCAAACCACTTTGTACTCAGCCAAACATATGCAATATGGGGACAATAACGTGGATTGTTTTAATGAGTATTAAAATTATAGCTGAGATCCCTTAAGCATGCAACCTTTGCAAGCTTACTTATGCAGTTTGAGATGGGCAGAGGCTGCTCCTTTGGCTCTGCTCCCTTCGCAGCTACTCCTTAAGGCTGCTTCCTCCTCCACATGATGTCTGGGTGCACCATTGCAGCTGGTTTAGTAGCAGAGGTGGGGTACAGTTGCATTCAAGAACCTTGCAGTTGCTGTTGCACACCCAGAGCATGGGACACTGCACAAGGAGACACTGGATTTTGTTGCTGTGTGCCTTCAAGTCGCTTCCAACTTATGGCGATCCTAAGGTGAACCTATCCCGGGGTTTTCTTGGCAAGATTCTTCAGAGGGGGTTTGTCATTGAGGCTGAGAGTGTGTGACTTTCCCAGGGTCACCAAGTAGGTTTACATAGCCAAGCCGGGATTCAAACCCTGGTCTCTAGAGTCCTAGTCCAACGCTCAACCCCCACCTAACCACACTGAATAACCTTTTGCAAAAATCCAAGAAGAAAATATGTTAGCTATTCCAGAGCGTGTCACATACATACATATATCATGTTAACCTATGTATATCAAGTGCTCCAGATGCTCAATTACTATACAAATCCTCAGTACATTTGCCTGTATTTTTCTCTTTAGTCCAGATACCCAACAAGAAGGAAGAGCCAGCCAAAAAGGAGTAGACAGATTAATTATCCTGGAGGTACAAAGGTCTTTTAAATGATTGATTAACGTAGCCCAAACATCTGTCCTTCTCCAAGAGCCTTCTCTAAGCAGTAGAAAACCTGGGTTCGACACTAGAAATATACATAAAATAGAGCCATAGCCAATCCTGGCTCTTTAATGAGTGTATATGTATAAATGCCTGCAAAAACTTTGTCCCTACTCATTATTTTCAAGTCTCCACTTAAAACAAGAGTAGAAAAAGCACCCCGTAGCGCTCCTAATTTGTTGGAGAGGAATAGGCAAAAATAGGGGCAAGGAAAGCCATTCCACCATGTCAGGTGGGCTAGGCCGTTTTAGTCGAAGCCTTTCTTATGCCATGTAGTCAACCATTCTGATAGTCTTCCTGGTGTTTTTTCAAAAGCTTCTCCTAGGCCTAAAATGACCTGAAGTGTACCAAAAATGGCAGAATTGCCCCTGACTCCCCTTAGGGGCATGTGTGTGTTGTGTGCCTTCAAGCTGTTTCTGACCTATCATAAGGTTTTTCTTGGCAAGATTTGCTCAGAAGAGGTTTGCCCTTGCCTTGCCCTGAGGTTGAGAGAGTGTGACTTGCCCAAGGGCATCCACTTGAGCCAAAAACATTAAGCATTGAGCACAGAAGGGTGCAGCAGGGAAGGTCTTGCAATCCTCAAAGTTCCCCAACAGTTGCCCCCCCCCCAATACTTGAACCTTTTTTAAGAAAGACATAATGTGGAGTACAGTCCTTGAGATTTCCGTCTCTGTAAGAAAATCTAGAGAAAATCATGTGTGCTTGCTGGCCTAAGCTGCAGTCTGAACACTATCTGCAACCTCTTTCTCTCCTATTAGAAACAGACTAATATCTCTGTGCTGGCATATACTCATAAAGCCACACGGAGGCAACTTGAAGGAGTCACATTTATTTTAAGTGCCGGAAAAGCAAAGTCACAGTGCTATAGTTCAGCCATCCAGCACCTTGATTTTATGGCTTGCCTTCTCTAACCTAAACTATAGATCATTAATCTGCAAAGACAGGAAAGAGAGTATAAAAGCTCCTTGTAGAAATTCACCTCTTAATTTTTATTAATGTTAACATGTGACTGCTGGTTAGTAGCAGAAACAATAGAGTGCTAAGTAGTCATTTACTCCCTAATGTGTGCAAATTATGCAACACTATATGATGCTGCGATAAACAACTCCCCTGGCCTTCTTCACCATAGTAGTGCTGAAGGAAGAAGGGACAGAAGACCAATATTCCTCCTTTTTGTCTCCCTGCAGCATATCAGATCTCTTGAAAAGCTGCTCTGGAAGGCAGTAATATGAAAAAGTGAAGCAAGAGGCTGCAAAGAGAAAGGCCCAATTGGACCCATCCCCTTAAATATAAGAATAAAAAATATCCTTCCTGAATTGGACCAGTGGCATCACTAGGGGGTACAGCCTACACCAGGAGACATCCTAAAGGAGGGTGACAACATTGCTCCTCAAACATTTGTGTTTTGGCAGAATTTGGCAAGGATGCTGCACCATTTTCTGAAATAGATGGCCTGCTGTGATAGAATCACAATCTAAGCATGCAAAAGAAAACTCTGGTTTTAGAGACTTCTCATTTTTTGTTCGTGTTGCTGAAAGTTGCACAGGGTACAATCATGAATATCTCTGAATGTGAAAAGCGATAGTACTATCTACAAATTCCTCCAGATAGATAGACATTGCTAACAAGACAAGGGAGCTGTCCACACAAGCGATAAAAGCAGTTTCACCCCATGTTGAAACCTACTTGTTTCAACGATGCACATGGCCAGCACAGGAAGAATCTGGGAGAAAGCTGCACTCCTGGGCTAAACACTGGAGCAAAATAACCTCTGGTTTGCTTCAGTTCAAGTCGGAAAGTGCAAACTATCACACCGGCGTGTGGACTGCATGCCAACATGGAGAAGGGAAAGGGGCCTTCATCATTGCTGCCCATAGGTTTTTTTTGTCACACACCCCCACAAATCAATTACACATGCGCATGAATGGTGAGCTGCACCATCGACCTGTTGCACCACTGACCCATTGCACACCTCATGAAGCAAACTGATAACCAACATGGGGTGTCACTAATAATACAATGGATTTAATCATAACATTAACAAACTGGCCAGGGGGGAAGCGGGCATGTAAAAAGGAGGAGTCTTCATGATCATGCTGTGGCAATGTATCACTGGGCACACTGATGCACTGTATGGATAGTTGATTGCTTGTGCAATCAAGTGGACGATTGCACGGCTGGTTGTGGAGGGGCATCAAATGGGCTGGCAAGTGGGCAGGAGGCAATTGGTGGCTGCTGATGGCATGTCTGTATGCATGTGTTTGGGGTGGAAGAGAAAAAATAATAGTGTAGCAAAGCTTGTACCTGTAAATGCCCCATTTTGGCCAATCTGTCCTGGCAGAAGGAGGAGAGTGGTGCAGTCTACCCAGGGGTGTTCAGCCTGTTGTGGGAGCCAATGGTGCGGTCAGCCAGTTTTCCCTACAAATCGGGAAACCCCGAAGGTAATCCATCGTTTTCCCTTTGTCTTCTCAGGCCCAAGGAAAGAGAAGGCAGGACTGAAACCTTCCATCTGAGTAACACTCAGCATGATACTGTACTGTGGCAACATGGTAAATTTTGAAGTGCAGGGCACTCACTATGATATTTCCCGGCAGACTATGTCTCCAAGGAAAGTGCAAAAATGCAGGCAGATTTGTTGACCTGTATCTTTACCTAGGCATGTTCAGGGTGAGTAACAGATTGCCACCCCTCAAGTAGTTCCAACAATATATTGTTAGGAAAATCCTTCACCTCATCCCTCCCATTTCTCTTCTGAGGGTTGCAGCAGTTCAGAGGGAATTTGGAGGAGGGTGCTGGTTGAAAACTGCCAGTGGTGCCTCAGCCATAGAAACCCTGGCTCCACTACCCCATTGCTGCAGCATCATTTTGGTCCTTGGGGAGATAGTAGAGCTCAAGGAAGCTGCATTCAGCATACCTTCCCATCCTACCAGGAGTCCTTTAAATTCACTGCCAACCTACTCTCAGGTTTTGATCAACTTCCAACTGAATCCTTGATTTTGGACAGGCACAGGCTTCGAATGTGGGCTCTTCCTCTATTGATCTCTGTTGTGCAGCACACAAAATGAACTGCTCTGTTTAACCAGCCAAGAGGCTACATAACACCTGACATCAAGGATGCTGATGTCCTGCACCCCTATTCCCTTGAAAACCCATGTGGCATAGTGACTGGAGCAATAGGTTGCGACCTGGGCTTGTGTGCACGATTAAAATGCTCTTCATTTGAATCAAATAGTCTCCGTTCTGGCCTCACACAATTGGGAGGAGTGCAGGCTTTTTGCCGTGGGGGTGAAAAAATCCACAAACTCCACTGAAAAAGGATTCTTGTTTTTTACCAGTGTATCGGTAAGTATCTGCAAGGATGCGCATTATCAAATGTGTAGCAGTTTCCTAGCAGAGGGAGGCCAATAGATGCGAATTTGCAGAGGAAAGGTAAGGCAATTAAGCGTCAATGCAAATATGCAAAAATCCACAGAAATCTGCATACTACACTTCGGTGTAGACTAGCCCCTGATTCTACTTTCAGCCATGAACCTCCTCAGGTGGCCTTGAACCAGTCACTTGCTCTCAACCTAAACTACCTTACAAAGTTGTGAGGATAAAATGGGAAGGGCCATGTGTAACACCTTGTACTCCCTGGATAAAAGGGAGAATATGAATGTAACAAATAAACTATTGTGTCTGAAGCTGACAGACTACGTAGAGACCCAGGTGGCTCAACATGAGCTCCTTCCCGATTCAAAGCCTGGAATCTCTGACAGGTGTCATGCCTTGGCATTTGAGATGCCTTTGCCTCTGTGTGGCTACTTCTCCTGACCCTACTGCCTACTGTTGCCATAACATGTGCCTCTTTTGTCCAAGAAACCTCCTGCACAAGGCTTTGAGTTGGTGTGCTGTCTTATTTTTCGTAACTGGCTATAGCAGAAAGCCTGTTGCCACCAGTCCTATCTGTCTTGATAGCTCCCAAGTCCTTTTCACTTACTGTCCTATCTAACCAGTTAGCCAGTCTCCTGCCAAAACCTTTCAAACGCCGTGATTACGCTTTAATACATCTTTTTACCTTTATTCACACTGTGAAAAATGTTCTTCTCTCATAAAAAAAACATGTTCTTTAATGGCACCTGTCAGAGTCTATCGAGGCTCAGGAAATGTGGCTAAGTAAACATGCCATTTGTTATCGTGTGCCGCAGTAGCAGCAATTGCTGGACATCAGATCAATCAGTTTTTAAAAGGCAAATTAATAAAAGGATATGTGATGGCATAAACACATTAACATGGAAAATTCATTCCATTCCTCCCCCAGTAGATGTCCTTGTGAGTAATATAACAGCAGCGATTCCCTGCAGAGAACTGCTAGCTCTAGTGCTAACATTTCTGCATTTGGCAGACATAGAGTTTGCAGGGAATTGGACATAATGGACAGCCATGTGAGTCAAAATGATCCTTTTGCATTTTATATTTTCGGTGTTTGAAATGTATACCTAAACAAGTATACGCTGAATAACATGGACACTACTACTACTACTTCACTGTTATTTTACATCATATTAACATTATTAGAATACTTTTCCCCATCATTTCCCCATAATTTATAACACGAGTTCTTCATCTTAATGTTCCTAGTTTTATAATTACTCCAATATTAACGCCACCTTTTAAAATAAATCACTGAAATTAGTGACCCATAAAAAAGATCCTCATTTCATAATTACCTATGTGATTATTTTAATAATCTCTCATATATCATCTATTCATAATCATCCATCATTAAATAAAACCAGTTCCTAACCTTTTCAGTCTTGGGCTATTTATATCTTTAACTGCCCCTCTGTCCATACTCTCTTTCTGATCAATCTACCTCTCTACTGAAATGTTAATTTGTTAGTTAGCCATATTTTCTCTCTTTTCTTTTCCAAGATTTTGCTTTTAGCTTTCCCTGTTTATTTTCCCATAATGGTGTTACATATTGCCAATCTTCCTTGTATTTCTTCAGTGAGTTGTCATCCAGTACAGTCAGCCCTCCATGTCCATGAACTTTTTTATCCATGGATTCAAGCATCTACAGACTGAAAATATTTTTAAATCATATAAATTCACAAATGCAAACCTTGATTTTGCCATTTTATAGAAGGGACACCATTTCACTATGTCACTGTATTTAATGGGAGCTGAGCATCGTGGATTTTGGTATCCACAGGGGGTCCTGGAACCAAATTCCAGTGGATACCAAGGGCCCACTGTATTATTATCACAACGTGTCCATTTCCACCATCTCCCAAAACTCTTCAATTCTTTTCTGATGTTAGCAGTTAATTCTTCACGTAAATCTTTTACATCATTTCACACACCAGCTCTTAGCTTCTTTATCTCCTCCAAAAGTAACATATTGGTGTCCATGAATTTTGCTGGTAGTTCCAGTGGTCTCCTTTTTGCTGACTGCATCTAAGCTTGGGCAATTGCCTTCTTGGTACCAGAGGCCATGACTGATTTTTTTTTCTTTAGCTTTATTGTACATGTCTCAGTATTGAATGTCTCTTAACTCTATGAGTATTTCCTTTGGCAGAATAATCCTTCAATATACAAAATCCAATTCAGAAAAAAAAAAAAAACTATGGAGATTATTGCATACACCTTATCCCGTCTTTTTCCCAATGGGGTACACATGCGTTTAACTTCAAAGACAGGTCTAATCGCATTCTCCCATATTCAGACGCTGGAGTCACCAAGAGAAAGGAGCAGCTACACCAGGGGTAGGCAACCTAAGGCCCAGGGGCCGGATGCGGCCCCCCGAGGCCTTTGGACCCGCCACCACCACCCACCATGATGATATTGATTATTGTTGTTATTACTTGTTCTTGGGGTTTTCTTGGCAAAATCTCCACAGGGGTTTTGCCATGGCTTTTCTGGGGCTGAGAGAGTGTGCTTGCATATTTTTTTAATTTAAAAATATATATATATTTAATATTTATTTATTTATTTATTTATTTATGGTGCTTTGGCCCCCCAATTGTCTGAGGGACAGCAACCCGGCCCCCGGCTCAAAAAGGTTGCCTACCCCTGAGCTACACCTTCCATCCCCGATTATATCTCTCTGAACAGCTCCTTATATGCATTCCATCTAAGTCAGGGATTCCCAACATGGGGTGCAAGATGGAATTTCAAGGAGTGGCACAATGATTGGCTTGAATCATGAATTGTGAGTCATCACTCATTTTTTTCTAAATAAATTAGACTAATTGCTCAATTTAGATTTGCAGTTCATGCACTGAGTTAAAAGATATTTTTTTAAAGTGCAGTTTGTTCACCTGTAGTATTACATGTTGTTCAGTTTGTGGTCCGAAAGTTAGAAATTTGACTTTTTCATCTTCAAATGTGATGTTACTTTTGTAGGGGGTGTAGACATTAATTAAACATTTCCTAGGGGGGCGGGGCATAGAAAAGGATGTGAACCAGTAATCTAAGTGAATAGTTGTCATTTCTTTACCTATTCTTCCAAAAGAAAATAATGTAGAAACTACTGCCACCACTACCACCACCACCATCACCACCACCAACTAATAAATAGGGTGCATGCCTGCATATGAAAAATGTAGATATATTTTAACATTTGGACTACTCTTGTTATTTAATGAAAAATTGTAGTAGAGTTTCTTTCCTTGACAATGATCCTTCATTGTTTTTGCTTCTGGACAGGTATTGATTAAATCATTGAAGTCTCTAACTGTTCACGAGAGTTGTTTTTCCAGTCACCAGCATCAAAGAGTTTATTTGTAGACTAAGCACTGTCTTGAGTTCACAGTTCTACACACACATCTTACTATTTTATTTCTTGTATTAATTTCATTTATATCCTGCCTTTTCTGCTAATGAACTCAAGGTTGCAGACATGGTGCCTCCACTCCATGTTCACAACAACCCCAAAGCCAGGCAGAGAGAGGGAGAAAGTAGTATCACACAGTGAGATTCATGTCTCAGTGCAGACTAGAACCCAGACCTTCTAATCCTAGCCCAACATTTTTACCATTACACCAAAGTGATTTTGCCTGGTGAGTCACTATGCACTTAATAATGAACAAGCCAAATAATAAGCCAAAACTGAAGAGACAGAATTATTTCTTGTGGCTCTCTAAATCTATTGGTAGTCCCAACGAGAGTAGATACATGAAAGGAATTGTAGAACAGTGAGTCAAAATTATGTAAATGATGGGGCTTCCTGTTAGTATCCAGGTCTAGATGTTGTTGGACTGCAACTTCCAACAGCCCTAGCCAGCTGAGACAATTGTGAAAAGTTCTGGGAAATGCAGTCCAACATCCATAGGGCCACACAAATCCCACTCCTGTACTTTAAAATCATGAGAATAAAATGATGGGGAGAGGGAAGGAACCATAGAACATAATAATGGTGGTACTATCTCACAACTATTGGCCATTGAGTTAACAGAATGGTGGGCTGGGTGAGCCCTTGGTCTGATCCTGCACAGCTGTTCAGCATAAATGTTAAAAAATCCACAAAATTTACCTGAAATTCTAAAAACTCTCAAAACAATATAGAACATGAGAAAAATCAATAAATATAGAAAAAATATATCATATGTTTTAGTAAGAGGTGGAACAAGCACTCAAGCAGAATCACAGAATCATAGAGTTGGAAGAGACCACAAGGGCCATCCAGTCCAACCGCCTGCCATGCAGGAACTCTCAATCAAAGCATGTGTCTTCAAATCACCTGTTGACCTATGGTGGCCCCGACAGATGACCACCCAACTATTCTAGTTTAAAAGAAAAAGCAATGGAGATGTGTTAGAAGATTTGAGATTACACACTTCATACTGTCAAAAGAAAATGCAATAACATGTACAACTTGGGGTGTAGGGAATCTCCTGATGCAGAACCTGGAGTTGGATTATATAGTCATATTTTCTGATTACGTAGGGTGGTGAGGGGGCAAAAAGGATTGTGAAGAGTTCTTAAAGGATCTCTCTGACCCAAGAGTATGGGATGGGATATTTATTTATTTATTTGCTCCCAACATCTTGTTGTTCTTGTTCTTGTGTTGTTAACTGCCCTCAAGTCAGCTTCAACTCATGGCGATCCTGTGGATGTAACATCCTCCAGTCCCCCTATCCATGGTTTTGGTTTGGTTCTAATTAGAAAAAAATGCAATGCAAAAAAATAAAATGCCTTTTTCTGCACAGAAAAAAAAATCCACATACAAATTATGAACAGAAGTCCTAAAATGCAAGCACTTTGACAACAGCACCTTTTTTTTATTACTTTCTCACAGTGGAAAGAAAATTGCTAAAATGATTTCTTGGTTCCTTCCCAGATGAAATTAGCAAAGAATATTCCCATCCCCCTTTTCAGGGCAGATAAAAGGAAGACCATTGTTAAAGAGTGAAATGCACTGCCACAGGATGGATAAATAAATGGAGGATGAGCCTGTCAATGGCAATTAGTCAGGATGGCTATGTGTCAAATCCACTCTCAGAGGTAGTATGGCTCTGTTTATCATTTGCTCTACAGTGGAAGATGAGGGATGCAGCTGCACTCCTATTTTGCTAGTGAGCCTCCCAAAAACAACTAGTTGGCCACTGCATGACCAGAACGTTGGACTAGATAGTTCCTCAATCTAATCCAGAATTTTATTCTGGAATATAAAATTATTCTGGAATATTCTGGAATTCGCATTTTCTTAAATCAGCCTAAAGGCTGAAGAATCAATAAAATATCTGTGAAGCTCCAGTAGAATTCTTAAATCTAAATAGAAAATCAAGATTATAGAAAAATATAGCTTGCACAGAGACAAGGCTTTGGGAATAGTGAGGTCTTCTTTCTGATGTAGGCAATGATCAGACTTCTGTTTTGGAGAAGCCCTACACATCCTAACTAAAACCAAAGTATACAAACAGTAGTAAGTGAAAGGGCACTCCTACATTTGTGTTTCTTATTAACATAAAGCTTTTCTTGCAAGCCTTTTGGTTTTCTTATTGGACCTGTTAGGAATTTGTTCCAGTCAATATCTACTTCTGTATCTCTCACTCACTCTCACTCTGGGGGGTTGCAGACTGCCAGAAATAGTGCAAATTGAGTCCACTTTTAGGGTTAGGGTTAGTGCTAGGGAATCATGGGAATTGTTTTTTGTTTTTTTCTGAGACATTGAGCCTTCTCTGTCAGAGAGCTCTGGTGCCACAATAAAATACAGTTCTCATGATTCCCTAACCCTAACCCTAACCCTAAAAGTGGACTCAATTTGCACTATTTCTGGCAGTCTGCAACCCCCCTCTGTCTCTGTGTCTTCAAGTCACCTGTTGACCTATGGTGGTCCATTAATTTCATAGGGTTTTCTTAGGGAAGAAGTACTCAGAGGTAGTTTTGCCAGTTCCTTCCTCTAAAATAGAGCTTACAGCACTTGGTATTTGTTGGTGGTCTCCCATCCAAGTGCTGACCAGAGCTGACCCTGCTTAGTTTCCAGATGGGATTGGGTGCCTTTAGAGTATTTTCACCTCACTGTGTCTGCAGAATGAATCAAGAATGAATTTTAAATTTTAGAGAAACAAAGAGGTTACACATAACATTTTAATGCAATATAATGTAGTGTAAACAATAAAACCTGCATTTGTCCTGAACTTGGACACCCCATCCTCCACTAATAGCCTTGCCAGTATGCGCTGGTACACAAGGATTGCCTTAGGATCACCATAAGTCAGAAAGAACTTGAAGGCACACAACAGCAATCACAACTTGGCCATCATATACATAACTCAAGTTGTGCTGCTTTCCTTCAGCTCAATCTATGGACAGTTCACTGCGAGGAATATCCCTTGTGGAAATCCCTTTCTACAAGGAGCTCAAGGCTGACCTATTAAGGCATGTCTCCTTTTTATCTGCGCTTTCACTCTAGAAAGTAAGAGTGCTCCCAGATGAGACTCTTAATGTATAATTGGCATGTCTACTTTATACAATATTATCAGGGAGAGAGGATCCAAATGTCATAAGCCAATCATAAGCCTATCATTGACTCTTTCTTTCTTTCCTACAACAAAAAATATTTTAAGGCATGAAAGAGCATAATAGCAGTGCAATCCCTTTCCATGGCTAAGAGCATGCACAGTATAGTCCTAGCTATGCAAAGGGATTGCACTGCTATTATGCTCTTTCATGCCTTAAAATATTTTTTGTTGTAGGATGCTGTCATCCCTGTGAACCACAAATAACAGATTGTGATGGTCCTCTTTTCCCTTTCTTCTGCTGTACATTTCCGGGTTCAAAGCCACTCCAAGTCGGAAAGCAAGAGTACTCAGCAGTAAAATGGTTAGCTAAAATCTCCTTGCCCAGTGCTACTGTCACATTCTTTCTTTATTGTCTTTCACCATTGCTGCTTTAAAAACTATAAACAAGTACACACCAAATAGTACTGTTTCAGAAGAGGAGGGACAAGTAAAGAGAAAGGAAAGGGGATGGGAAAACACAACTGTGTTATGCACGATGGACATATATTCATGGATGGCATGATGGACATATATTTTAGGCCTCTGGAGTGTGGAGACAGTCAATGCACAATTCAACATTTCACTTATAATGAATCGGCAGTGACTGGGGCACAAGCATCCCAGCAGCCCTGGAAGCAATAGCAGCTTCATTTATATACCGCTTCATACCGCACTATGCAGTCTCTAAGTGGTTTACAACTATAAGTTAATTGCCCCCAACAAGCTGGGTACTCATTTTAGCAACTTTGGAAGGATGCAAGCCTGAGGGCCTTTGCAGACTGCCAGAAATAGTGCAAATTGAGTCCACTTTAAGGGTTAGGGTTAGTGCTAGGGAATCATGGGAATTGTTTTTCTGAGACATTGAGCCTTCTCTGTCAGAGAGCTCTGGTGCCACAATAAAATATAGTTCCCATGATTCCCTAACCCTAACCCTAACCCTTAAAGTGGACTCAATTTGCACTGTTTCTAGCAGTCTGCAAAGGCCCTGAGTCGAGCTTGAGCCCCTGGCTGGGATTGAACTCACAACCCACAGGCATTTAACCACTGCACTACCAGTGCTCTTTAGCACCCTGAAAGTGTAGAGACACAGGGAGCAAGTTGCTCCCCAAATAAGGACTCTGCTGCCCCAAATGAAATTATCCTTTGGGCTCAAAACTCCCCATTTTGCCTTCCCACATTATGTAATAGCAAGAGCAATGATACAGTAATATTAGGCCTCCTGGACAATGGTTTTTGGATTCCCTCTCTTTAGATGGTATTGCTTGCTTCCGAATGTTCTGAGCCAGTCCTGCTCACCTGGAACGAGGAGGAAAGAGAGATCATCTTCTTATTCTACTGAGTGGAGCCCCAGACTTCTGTCTCGAAAGCCTGCTGCAGATAGCACCACTGGACTGTGGACAGCGACAGACCTCCAAAGCAATCTGCCCAGGATCTAATCAGTTCCAGAAAACCTTGTTTCCCTTCCTCTCTTTAGCTAGTGTCTCCCGTACATTTCTAGATCCTTTCAGTACTGTGCTGTAGGGTTGACTTTCAGTTTTTCTTCCCACTCTTCTTTCAAACTCAGCCTACTGAAGTCAAGAAAACTAAGGGCCTTTACAGACTGCCAGAAATAATGCAGCTTGAGGCCACTTTAACGGCCCTGGCTCAGTGCTAGAGAATCATGGGAACTGTATTTTTTTTTTTTTGAGGCATTGAGTCTTCTCTGTCAGAGACCTCTGGTGCCACAATAAGCTATAGTTCCCAAGATTCCCTAGTAATGAGCCAGGGCAGTTAAAGTGGCCTCAAGCTGCATTATTTCTGGCAGTCTGTAAAGGCCCTAACAAAAGCACAATGGAGAAATGTGCACTGAATGACACCCTGAACCGTGCTTGAATTGCTGTTGTAGACACCAAGGAAAGGAAATGCAGCAATGGAAATGTGGAACCCTTTGGGTAGTGCTCAGTGGTGCTGACGCTATAAATCCCGCCATGCAAGCTCATGGGGGTGTCAGACATACAGTGGAAGCATATATGCAAGCAAAACTAGATAATATGGAAGAGAAAGATCAAAGAAAAAAGAGGGGAAAGAAATATTTGTGTTGCTGACCAATACTGGGTGTACTTCTATTCTCACACACAACCGATGAAGTAGCCAACTTGCAGACTCACATGGTGGAATGTTCCTCTATTAAAATAGAACACAAGACAGTGTGCATGGAAAACTGGATGTCTGAGAAAATGGGAAGTCGCATACAAACTTCAGGTTCTCCTTAAGTTGACTGGCTGAGCTCTGTTTGTGCATTTGTTGCAGTTAGGAACTGGGAACCAGGACCCCGCATCAATATGCTACAGGGGTAGGCAACCTGTCCCCTTTAAGGGCTGAGGGACTTCAGCTCCCAGAAGCCTCAGCCATGTTGGCCAATAGTCCCATGTTGGCCAATAGCTCCTGGGATTCTGGGAGCTGAAGTCCCTCGGCCCTTAAAGGGGAAAGGTTGCCTACCCCTGTGCTAGAAGATAATTTTCTAGCATGGAGATTGGTTCACAATCCCAACCAGCTGGTTCTACCATTAGGCAGAGTGAGGCCAAAAAGTGACATCAAAATGCCATTTATTTATTTATTTATTTATTCATGGCCATTGTAGTTTTACTGTATCTGAAATTTTCTGTCTCAGGCACCAAAATAACTTTGCCTGACTGTTGTAGTGAGTACCATTGCATAGGTAGTTTGCTGATGTGCCCCAGACAGCAAAATTTCCTGGATCAAGAAATGAAATGTCAAGTTGTTTCCAACTTATGGCGACCCTAAGGCAAATTTATGATGGGGCTTTCTTGGCAAGATTTGTTCAGAGGAGCTTTGCCATTGCCTTCCCCTGAGGCTGAGAGCATGTGACTTGCCCAAGGTTACCCAGTGGGTTTCATGGCCAAGCTGGGAATCGAACCCTAGTCTCCAGAGTCATAATCCAACACTCAAACTGCTACACCACACTGGCTTGTTAAATAGTCTGCATTCCAGAAAAATGCTTCTCTCTGATACTTTTGTTTAATACAACATACAGCCTAAGTTTGCTAATTATTGTGCAAAATTTTGGTAATTTATAAAGGGATACTGTCAGTGTCTATCATCATCATTATTATCATTGATGAACATGGTTGGAAACATTTTAGGCCAATTAACTTTAAATCCTTATTTTTCTGGCCTTTTTCATTATAAGATCAGGAATGAAGTCCCCAAAATAAATATCTCCGGCAAGTTCACATTCAGTAGGCAAGATGACTGTGAATCTTAACCATCCTTGTCCCATTTTAGACAGCCTGATGTTTTTGATAGGAGCAGTGTGGTGTAGTGATTTGAAATGTTGAACTATGACTTTGGAGACCAGGGTCTGAATCCTCACTCAGCCATGGAAATCCAGTGGGTGAGCTTAGGTAAGTCACACTCTCTCAGCCTCAAAGGAACGAATGGAGGGGGAACCCTGTGGACATACTGCAAAGAAAATCCCATGTTAGGGTCACCTTAGAGTTGCCATGAGTCAAAAATGACTTGAGGATACACAACAACAACATATTTGAGGAAACTTGTCAGCTTCTGCCAATTATTGGCAATGCACAAAAAAATCCAATTCTTCTCTGAAACCTAGTTGCAGTTCTCTTTTGTAAACTTTATTAAATACTGTAGGTGGTAGCAATTTGTATTCCTTTCCAAAAGTAGACTTGAAAGTGATTGCATTTCAGGTGCAATATCTGACAAGGAAAATTCTAAGAAAGGTTAGTGGAATACTTGTGATGTATACACTGAAAAGCACTTTCCAGTTCCTCAGGCTCTAGTGTCAAATATTTTGGAATGAAACAATGTAATACAAGTATTATTGGTTGTGTTGAAGATAATGTCCACAATTGTATGAAAACAAAATCACTCGCCTACAGAAATTGCATGCGAGTCATTTAGTCATCAGCTTTTCTGCACTCTTCTTACTGGGTATCCCTCCTGCCTATACAAGGACCTTGGGGACTTGCAGTTCTTGATATGATCATAGAAAACAAATCTTTCTTTGTCTCAGTCACCCTTCTAGGGTATAGGCTAGGATCTTGCTAGGAGGTCCAGCAGTCAGAATGTTGTTTGAAACTGTTGTAACACTATTTCTGACTGGCTCCACCAAATCTCACATGATCTGTACAGTTGGTTTTGTTTGGATTTATACCCTACCTTTCTCCCAGGATGGGATCCAAGATGGCTTTTCTATAAATATTAATTTCCTTGGGCATGGTCAATATTTTCCTCACAGTTATGGTGATTAAACCCTAGGCTTGGTCTCTCTGGGCCCTGATAATACCCCCACCCCCTAAGAAGAGTGCCCCTTTTCAGGCCACCAGCAACTCTGGTCCCTTCAGTCTCAACCAGAAGTTGGAGAGGGCAGGGCAAGCCCAGGGCTGTTTTTCCAGCAAACAAGATGGTGCTCCCTCCCATTTCTTTCTTGCTTCTGCATTGATACCAAGGCAGTGTTCTCCACCACAACTGAAGGCAGCAGATTGGTCTAGGGGGCAGCTGCTAGGCTTCACAGATCTTGGCCTCTCTTTCAAGGGCAGGCTACAACCTCCTAGCATCTACCAGCTAAAGCAGCCATCTCATTCTGCTGGCCCAAGCAAGCAGGGTCATGGTGGTGGATAACAATAGCAATAGCAAGTACATTTCTATACTGCTTATCAGTGCACTTAAGCACTCCCTAAGCGGTTTACAATGTGTAAGCCAATTGCCCCCATCAAGTTGGGTACTCATTTTAGTGACCTCAAAGGATGCAAGGCTGAGTCGACCCCGAGCCCCTGGCTGGGACAGAACTCACAGCCTTATGGTTTGTGAGTGAGAGGCTGCAGTACAGGCATTTGACCACTGCGCCACCAGGGCGTTTAACCACTATCTTCCCCTCTATTCTTCCCTACTCTTTCAAGGCCATGCTGTAGAGCACCAGCAGGTTCAGGTCTGGGGTGGCCCCAGTGTTTGTGTGGTAGGGAGGATCTTAGAAAGGATACAAGAGAAAGCTTGATGCTATTATCTATTTTTTTAAAAAACCTACAATGGAGAATTATTATTATTTTTTACAGAATGGCTCCTCAGTCACCTATCTTTCCTATACAGTCTATGTGGTTCCATGTGGTTTCTTCACTGCCACATGCCATTTCATGTGTATTTCTCCAAGGATGTTCTTCTATGGAGAAAAACTTTGCAGTTAAATTGACTGTAAGGCTTATCCTGCTGAGCGGTGCCCACACAAGAGTCAGGGCCATCACTTCCTGCTTATGTAATGCCATTAGAGGGTTTTTAACTAAAAGCAAAGACACAATTCTGCAGAGCAGATCAAGCAGCCATTTTCCCACTTCCATTCCCATTCTTCAGAGAGATCCAAACCACCAGTGCATTGAGAGTGATATTAATGGCTGGATTAAAAAGCTCATTAATGCCAACAAAGGAGCTCTAGGAAGAGGCCCACAGAGAGAAATATTATCTACAACAATATCTATGGCATTATGCCCTTGGGAGCTTTACAAGCTGTACCGGTCCTGTGGTGGCAGCAACCGTTACATGACCTTTGGGTGCCTCAGTACTATTAGAGATCCTTCTGGTTTGTCATCACTGTTGTTGCTGTTGTGTGCCTTCGAGGTATTTCTAACTTATGGTGACCCTCAAGTAAACCTATCATGGGCTTTTCTTGGCAAGATTTGTTCAGAGGGGGTTTACCTTTGTCTTCCTTTGAGTGTGTGACATGCGCAAGGTCACCCAGTGGGTTTCCACAGCTAAATGGGGATTTGACCTGTGATCTCCCGGCATCCTAGTCCAACCCCCAAACCATTATACCATGCTGGTTCTCAACAGAACACATAACCATGCAAAATAGTTGAACATCTCAGAAAACAATATGAAAATCTGTCTCTAAGGTTATAACACTTCAGCGGGTGGGACGCGAGGCTCCCCACCACCAAATATGTTCAGAAGGTGCTTCTGTGCTACAGATGCTGTGGGGGAAATCTAGCTATAGCGGGCACCTACTGGCTAGAGCTGGTGAGGCCAGGAACCTGCAATTCATGCAGCATTTCTTAAAAAATGTTTGTGGTGAAAGTGAACAATGGCTGTGGATGTATCTATGGCAGGGGTAGGCAACCTTTCCCCTTTAAGGGCCGAGGGACTTCAGCTCCCAGAAGCTTCAGCCATGTTGGCCAATAGTCCCATGTTGGCCAATAGCTCCTGGGATTCTGGGAGCTGAAGTCCCTCGGCCCTTAAAGGGGAAAGGTTGCCTACCCCTGATCTATGGGGTCATTCAGATGTTGTTTTTTAGTGCAATGATGCAAGTCATCTCACTCATGCTTTCCAGGTTTGTTATTCACACTATGGAACTGTATCGATGTGTATCTCTGCAAGTTCGGTTGCTCACACATGCAAGCATTTGAATAAAGATGGAATCGACAATGTGAATGCATTTGGAACATGTTCAAGGCATGTAGCGTTTTATCCCAGGTCTATTTGCATCGGTTACTCACACCACCGACAATGCAGATCTTTTTTAAAAACTCAGGGGAGACCGCAATATTGATTATCCCGGATTAAGTGGGGGGTTTTTTGGCAGCTAAAACCTATTTGGGTGCATTCAGAATGGGTGTGAACAATGGAGATTCAAACTGGATTCATCCTGGATTATTTTCACAGTGCGAATAACCCCTAAGTGAACATTCTATATGTGTCTGGGTTTTTTTAATTAAAAGACTATAGTTCACTTAACTAACAAAAGGAGACCTTATTCTCTTGAGGCCTGATCCAGCATTCAATATATTATGGTGACATTTTATATTACTAATTTATATTACTAATACATACAACCAAACAAAAACATATCTTTTAAGTAGAAAACTATATAGCAGAGGTTCTCAAGATTGGTTCTCCATATGGCTTGGACTTCAGCTCCCAGATGCCCCAGGAGTACAGCCAATAATCAAGGATTTTGGAATTTGAAGTCCAAAGTATCTTGAAAACCAAAGGCTGAGGCCCACTGCCATAGAGGGATGCACAGAGTAGACTGTGGTAAATATTTCTCCATGCCATGATTCTTTTTACTCTCAGGCAGGTTTGACAAGGACACAAGAGAAGGAACTTTCTATAGCTAGTCCCATTTTCTTTGTTTACCTTCTACAGAAGGCTAGGTTGGCCCCCTCTCCCTGTTCTTCTTTCACCAGCAGGCAAAGACCTTTTGATAACTAACTCATTCCTGAGTATGGGTGCTGTATTTTTCTTATTATTCTGTTGTTAATTCCATCATAGCAATGGAAGGAGAGGAGCAGATGCATAGCTACACTATTGGGACCATTACACAAACAGAACTAGACAACATGGCTGTTGCACAATGGGATATCTTGTGTGGTACCCCATTATACATCTTCACAATTCAATTGCATGGTTGCATATCATGTCAGCAATGCAGCTCCATCATCATCAAGTTACACATCATAGCCTCTCCAGAGAAATTGTCCCCCTCCTGTTTTTCTAATCCCTTCCATAAACATATCCCCCCCCCCCAGTGGTCTATATTATGGTTTCATAGATTCTGTGCTAATTTAACATCTGGGCTGTCATATATTCCTGAGCTGCTAATGGCAAAAAAGAGAACACAGCTAGAGCCCCGTGATCCCATTAGAGGGGAATAAGGAAGAACTAGATTCGTTCTTCATGTTAACACTTTCCATTTACCTGAGCATGAACTGGGCTAACTGTCTTCATTAAGGCTGTGAACACCCACCTGGCCAGATATGAGACAGTTGTTTGCATATTTAAGACTCAATAGGATTTTGAATTGGCAGGAAGAGGAATGTCTATACCTTCCATATCTCCTTACCCCACCTTATGAATAAACAGATGGAATAAAATATATTAAGCAAAACACTTGTTGCCTTCAAATAGGAATAAATGATCTAGATTGTAGAAGGCTGTGTCTGCCCATATGCATGCAAGATTTGGGCCACTAGGATGCAATATTTTGATTTTGATGTTGTTAGCAAAAAGGGACACAGCATCAATAGTTACAGGCCCGCTGTGCTATAGTAGTTTGCTATGCATCAGCTTCAGTGAAAAAAACAGATTGTATAAAACTGTGCTTGCCATCAAATAAATAAGTGAAGCTGATCACTTCTCTGAAAGAGAGAGATCCAGCATGGTATACATGTTTGCAAACACAGTTGTCATATTTTTAGGTATATAGGCATCTCTCCCAATTTGCGGGGCATCTATTCTGGACACACACACACCCGCAAATCCAGAAAAACACAGATATTCAAATTGTCATTGGTTACAATGGCCACGCGTGCACCTCAGGCGTGTGCGCCATTTTGTCCCTCCCTGCTGGCCGTCTGCGAAGGACCAAGACTGCGAATGGGGAGGGATGAGTGTACGCTTAAAAGGAATATATCAAAATGTTAAATGTGAAACACACGCAAGACTATCATAATGCTTGTAATGCTGAACATTTCTACTAATTTTCAAACCAGCAAATGTCCCTGCTTCAGATTGCTATAAAACAAATGTATTTGGCCAAGAGACCCAAATCTAAGGAGCCAGAAAATCTTGGGGAAACAGCAGGGCAATCGAGTATGGGCATTAATGTGGGTTCTTTCTGCCCTCTGGCACAGACCAGAACAGATGTGCTTGATGTGGGCAAGGGAGATTAAATCAGATGAATCTATAGTCCAATTTGGGCTTAAAAACACAATGTGGGGGGGGAGGAATGATGTATTAGAGAGATTTGGGTCTCTAAGAAGGTTAAATTCTCACAAATAGCATTCATCTTGCAGGAGCTGTGGAGCAGCAAATTTCCCTGTATTTTAAGTCAGAGTGCCCCCCCCCCAATAACCCCCAACCATGAGTGAAAAAAGTAAGGAAATGTTGCCAGGGAGAGCAACTGCACAGATCACTTCTGATATCAATTGCAAAGGTGAAGCAGCAGCCACCATTAGAGGCACTGGGGCTGCTTCCTTTATGGGTGCCAATAAAGTAGCAATAAGTAGTTGTGAGACAGGGAAGAGGCTCACCTCTTCCCACCAGCAGTGATGCAAAAGCACCCAGCATCCACTACTGGCAGGATCACTGAGACGGAGGAAAGCTTAAGCATCTCCCATAGGATACATATGTGTGTGTGTGTGGCTTCTAATGACGCCTGGAATTAGATGCCCTTCACAACTTCTCTCAACCAGATAGGAGATTCCTACCTGCAAAGAGCTCCCACATAGGTAGGCAAATAATTAAATGGCTCAGCCACATGGATGGATACTGGCTGTGCAACCCTTTCTCTTGGCATTTGTAATTCAGCCCTGTGTGGGCATATGGGGGAGTGGGTTAGGGTTTGCTGCTGCCATAGTTAGGAATTGTCCAACTGGAGCTGGACCAGACAGAGGCTCATTGAGATGTCGTTTCCAGTAGATCTCACACAGCTAAGAGAATGTAAAAAGACAGCTTAGAGATGCAACAGAAGCCAAGGGGTGTGCAGAGCTATGACTGGGAGCCGCCAAGTAACTAAACAGGGAAAGGGTCTTGTTAGACCAACTTCCAAATAGTGAAAGAATGTGCAGGTGTTAGTGCTGCATATACAGAAGTATACATCCAGCTGATGATAACCTTCCTTTTACGAAAAAAATAATAATGTTGACTACGGATATTCATAATTATTCCAAACGCCAAACTGTAACTGGATAAATATTTTTAAATTTTGTTGACTGTTTAAAAAAAAACACACACACGCACAATGTGAAGATAATGTTGGTTGTATGGAATTTTTTTAAGCCACAATATTGGAGCTTTTTTAATCCCCATGAGGAACATGTTTCCTCTTTACTCATAGACGTCAGGCGCTGTTATTCCGTAGATTATACAAGGTACTCTGGATTTTTTTTTTAAAAAAAAACTTTCTATTTTTAAATGTACAAACAAAGGTCCTCTTGTGCTTACAGCAGCTTAGGATCCTTCTTTTCCTCTGACAATGGATCTAGCAGTTCCTTGGCAGCATTAATGCATCTGCTAGGAAGTGCTGGGTAAAATCAAAGGAAGCGGTCAACATTTCCCGGTACTTTCCCACAGGTACTCTGATGCCTTCCAGGAAATGTTGGGCCACAGAAAGAAAAGGTATCCTGTTCTGCACTGTGGTGCAGGGCCTTTGTCTGCAAATTTAAAATCAGAAAGAAAAGAGCCCCCCCCCCCATGGATAAAGTAAGGTGACATTGTGCCCCAACCACACATAGGTAAAATAGCACTTTATTAATGACTAATGTAATACCCTAAAGGCACCAGATCCCATCTGATCTTGGAAGCTATGCAGGGTCAGCCCTGGTTAGTACTTGCATGGGAGATCACCAATGAATACCAGGTGCTTTAGGCTATACCTGAGAGGAAGGAACTGGCAAAACCACCACTGAGTATTCTTACCCCTTATGAAATTCATGAGGACATCATAAGTCTACAGATGACTTAAATACAACATAATACACTATTTTCCTCAAAAAAACCCAGTATTAAGAAAAAGAAATGGGTATGGGGTGGCAGCTAACATAATGTGTTATTGCAATTTCAAACTTGGACTCCAACACAGTGGCTCTTATAGTGTAATAGTCCAATGTCCACCTCTGGTCCCTGGTTTCTGAGATCCTAGTGGACATGATACAGGAAATGGTTGAAAAATTACATGTTTATTTAAAGCTTCCATCACATGCTGAAAAAGCAAACCATTTCTCGATAACAATTTAAAATAAAAAGCAGCTTGTCTGTTCAGCAGTGCCAGTGGCTACAGGGGAAAACCTGACTGCGATCACAGCTACAAGTCAACAAATGCAGCCGCTGAATTTTGATCTGGAAACTTTGCTAAGCCTCCTTAACAGCATGTGTTCTGGTATTATTCCTTCTGGAAAAGCATTCCCAGGGAAGTATGCCTGGCTTCCTCTGGGACTATTTTTAAATGGCTCTGAAAGGCCTAGATATTTGAGCCCACTTTTAACTGATGCTGGCTTATATGCTATATTTTATATTTTATGATTTTCACTGATGGTGATGTTTTTATTGCTGCTGTTCTAGTTAATTGCATTATTATAAACATACTGTAGCATTATTTATTTTACCTTTACAGACCATATAAAAATAGTTGAGAAGGAGGAGGATGACAGCCATGAAAAAAGAAGAAAAAACCAAGAGTATTCAAACTTATACTTAAATTGTAAGAATGATTGGTATGCGTGTGAAAGCAGATGTACAGCTCAAGGAGAATACAAGCAGTTTAATGGTGCTGTCATTTGTTTTGTAACCCCACTGTACATTTCTCTGCTCTGGAGTGAGCTCAGAATCAATGCTTCATTTTCCAAGATGGTTCAGTTTAAATAACTGGAACAAAAAGTGGGGAGGAAGGTTACCTAGTATCAACAGTACACTCCTTCCTTCCTTCCTTCCTTCCTTCCTTCCTTCCTTCCTTCCTTCCTCTCCCTCCTTCTCTCTCTCTCTCTCATTCACAACTTGCATTTTAATATTTTGTGGAGAAGGAGGCTAAACTGGTGAACATGTGTATAAATCAGTGCTTCAAGTACTGGCACCTGGGGGCTCCAAGTGGGATGGTGAATTCACTCTGGGCTTCAGAACAGAGTCCAGACCGTAACGGAGTTGTGTAAGGTGTGAAATCTATTTTGGAGAGCTGCTGTGACACCCAGATTAACACTCAAGAGCGGATTCACTTCCCTACTGACATGGGAGACACATTAGCTGCCACTGGCAGATCTGCACTGCTTGAAAATAACCAGAAGATAAGCCATGCCTCAGTGGCAGAACACAGGATTTGCCCACATAACACCCGTGAGAAGAGTGCTGGTGTCCAACCCAGGAAACACCACCACCACCCCCAGTAAGATCTTGGAGAGCTACTGTTGGCAAAGGTAGATGATACAGGCTTCAAAGAACCAACTGCTTGATCCAGTATGACACCTTTTCAAGGTACAACCTTTTTAAGGTACCCCAAGAACACCTTTTCAAGGTACGCCTTTCAAGGTACACCAAGGACACATTTTCAAAGTACAACCTTTCAAGGTACAACCTTCCAATGCCCAACAGAGAATGAATGTAGCATGGACATTTTCCATTTGTAATATAAGATCTGAGGCCAAGTTCAAAGTGGGGGTGAAGAACCCACTGGCCTATCTCTTCAAATGGGAGGTAGGGGTGGGAGAGGTGGGACCTGCCTCCCTGCTACTGTAGTCCTTGTTGGAATTCACATGCATTTGATGACATTCCAAAGACATTTCTATCTCCTTACTATCTAGTTGAGAATTGCCTGTTTTTCCACTCCCCAATGAAATGTGCTGTGTAGTTCAAAAACAACACAGAGTTCAATGGTCTAACACGTGTATTGTAATTCCAAAGCCCCAGTGTTAGTTCAAACTAACAGAAATTAGTTCAAGCCAGAGTAGAAAGATGGGATGCACCTGCAGAAGCTTATAAGATCCAGACTAGTACAATGACTCACAAGGATAAAGAACCAATGAATGCTCATGTGATCTTATTCACAACCACGTCACAAAATATATTAGATGCAAACATGTAGCATATTGTGAAGTCGAACGTCAGGAACAAAATCTTCTAGAACATGGCCACATAGCCCCCCCACCCACCCCAAAAAAACCATGTAGCATATTGTCAAGGAAATTTTAAAAAATTAAATAGATAAAAAAATTTAGCCCATCTTTAGGAGATAAGATAGAAAAATATATCCGTTTTACATATGGAGTACAGTTTGTTTCATTTTTAAAAATATACAATGTTATGTTAAGTAAAAGATTAAAAATTGAGATACCAAGATAATAATAGCTAACAAGGCTGGGCCTATCTCTCAAAGAGGAGGCAATTTTGGCTGGTCCCTTGGCCAATTTTTCACCCTGGCTTAAAAATGCACTATGTTAGTGGGTTGTTTTTTTAAATTAGGTGGATAGTGTTCAGCATTAATAGGTTGGGAGGACTTGGTGTATCACCCCCTCTGGAGACTTTTAGGAGCAATCAAATGCCATTTTCGCACCAAAAATAAAATTTAAAAAAAATGTTAAGAGATGATCCCTCAAAATCAGACAAAGGGGGCATTTTGTCCTCTCCTGCTCTAAAAGGAGTAGGTAGGTCAGGCTGGCTGGTTTCCATTGTGGAATACACATCACTTTTGTTTTGTTTTGTTTTGGTCTGTTTTTATCCAGTCCTTATGACTGACAGGGCATCAGCTGTCTACCAAACTAACTGGGTCACTGAGTTACTTGGAGCTGATCCCAGAGAGGCCATGCCCTTGTTCCACCCAACCTTTGCCATGCCTAGAGTCCTCCTCAGAGGGGCAAAGCAGCTGCAAGGAGCAGATCAGGGTTTGATTAGGAGAAATATTAAGTTAAAGGGGATTTATTTCTAATGCAAAACAGCTTGGGTGGATTGCTACATGCTGGAGGGTGTCTTAGGTTAAGCCACCTCTCTGCAGGAGGGGTGTTTACGCTAACCTTTTGCCACCAGCGCAGGGATGACAAATGCTACTTGAATGCGGCTATCAAGGGGCTTCAGGGGCTTGCCTCTCAGAGATATTTTGGAGATTTTCCTTCCACTGTATTTGTAGCTTTCATTAAAGCACACACACAGAGAGAGTTAAACTTCAGCCTTTGTTTTTTCTTACAAGACCCCAGTAAGAAAATAAAAACAGTTCCTGGCTTCCAGGATTCTGACCAAAATGTGTTTAAACAAGGAGGATGAAGTTCTAAACATCCCAAGAGAACCCTTTTTTAAAGGACAGGCAGGATTATGGGCCTCTGACACTGTAATCCTGTGTGTGTCTCCTCAGAAATAAACCATTTTACCCCCAAAGGGACTTAATTTCAGCTAAGTGCATATAGGATTGTAGTCTGAATAGCTGCATCAGCCATCCTCCTGAGAAGAGAAATTTGGACAGGGAGTCCTCATCAAAAGTATAAGTCCTCCTACTTCCCTCATACTACTGTAAGAAATTAGGGAATAGTCATTCCTAGCTAAAAGTGTCTGATGGAAGAAACCAAAATAACTGTGGAATGATTTTGCTAAGAATAATTGCACTACATGAACAAAGCAGATGCCATAGATGTCATTGTTAATCAGAATGAGATGTAAACAATAGCAATAAGCATGTCTGTGAAGCAATCCACATCAATAACATTTACGGTAGATCTGTACAACAAAGGGGACTTGCTTGAGACCATGTCACGATTTCACAGCTGAAGTACAACTGGGAGCTTCCCAGTTTATACATTCAGCTATTACACTACACTGCCTCATCTAAACTGTTGCAAGAGAAAATGATGTGTGTCATCAGCACTTTCTCTTTTCAAGGAGGTGACACTTGAATGGAGGCCCAGCAAGCTCTCCAATCCCGGATGCTGGAAAGTTTGTCTACACCTACTTGAAGAAGTCTTCTTTGCAATAGACACTCCCAGCTCTGGAGAAGCAGCGGTCTGCCAGCTGCATTTGGCAATCTGCACACTTGAGGCAAGAGCCGTGCCAGTGCCGGTCGAGGACTTTCAGGATGAACTTATCCAGAATATGCTGGTTGCAGCCGGCACACTGGGGGATCTCTGGCAGGAAAAGAAAGAGAAGAACATGAGCCAAAAGAGAGAGAGAGCCACTGCTGAGACAGACACAACTGCACAGAACAAGCTGTTCTGACCTAGAAAGTAAATGACAATTGGGGGGTCTTTTGCACTATGCAAGACATTTCATTCCTATAACTGGGCAGAGGAGATTCAAACAAAAATCCATCAGTGATACCTTTATTAGCCAACCAAAATGCACAATATACTTGCTGCATTTTGCATTGTGCAAAAAGGTATCACTGATGGATTTTTGTTTGAATTTGCTAAATGGCCAACACAGCTACCCCTGAATGTTTTCTGGGCAGAGGAGAGATGCAGAAGAGGGAATTTCAGTAGGTGTTGCTTGTCAACTGGTGACATTGCCTCTTCTACACAACCATTAAAGGTACCGGGGCCCTCCCCAATGTTCACTCTGGCACTTCTAGACAAGGAACAAAATAGGAATGAGGCTACATGCAGAAAAAAGACCCCCTTGTGCCACTGCCACCCCAAAAGGTCCGGTTTGCTTATGGAATTGGAAGAGGAAGAACACACCAATACCAATGTGGTATTTATGTTTTCCCTTGCAGGGCAAACAGCACATGTGTATTAGGAGGTAGAACTGAATTGGGGAAATTGTGCAAGGAGAAGGGTTAAAAATTCTCTCATCCTATGGTGTTGGTCCAGATCCGAAATATCCCCAATACTGCTAGTTGTGAATGTAGTCTTCTGCATAATGCCCAGTTTATTCCTTATCCAGTGTTCCATTATGATTGAGAGGGAGTCTGCAGTTTATATATTTTTACACACAAAACCAGTCTGTTTAAAGCAAGCATATACTTGTTTAGTCAGTTTGATCAAGCTTTTTTTAAAAAAACTTATCTAATATTTCAGAAATCTAGCCTCATTCTTAGATAGATCAGTTTAGTCTCACATAGTATGGAGGACCTGCATATATCCTCATTGATTATTCATGAAACTAAACTATGTGGGGATAGAGACCAGGGCATCCAGGACGTCCTGGTCCGGAGCGCCGCAGGGCCATGGCAGCCACACCGCAGCGCTCCTCCGGTGACTCTAAAAGGAGCACCAAATTGGCGCTCCTTTTAGATGTCAGGGAAACTGCGCCCTAAAAGCGGCGGGCGCACTTTCCCTGAGTCAAACGCCGCGGCGCGTACGGTCGCTGCGGTGTGAGGTCATCCCCGGAGCGCCGGCGGTGCGGACGGACGGCGACTCAGAGGGCGACCTCAGGAAGAGGAAGGGGCACCGCTCGTGAGGCTGCCCCTCCTCTTCCGGGCTCGGAAGACGGCTCAATTAGCCATCTGCCGAGGCCCTTTGTCTCCTTAAAATTAAATATTAAGACATAGTGGTTGCAATGAAATGTAAACTGAGGTGAGCGTGCAAGTTAGGACAGGTAGAATTTTGTAGTTAAAAGTCCATATTCTGCCAATATAGCTGGGTTTTTTCTGTTAAAAAGAATCTGAAATTTTGTAACCTAATTATTTGTGTTAGGAACTTGAATGAAGACTTCAAAAGTACTGATGCAGCTCTCATTAAAATGGGAAGAAAACACACATATATCAGCTGCAAAAGGACAAAAGGCCATGGGGAAGAACTGGAAAGGGTGATAGGCCTCACCCTTTTTCTGTTTTCTGAATCCTTAGCAATAAATGCCAATTTGTCGTTTTCTCTCTGCCCAATTACATTCCTTTTACAAAGGAAAGCTATGGTGCTCAGGGAATCTACAGAGGAGAACAGTTTCTACAACAGAGGCTGCTGTTCAGGGAAGGGAGAAACCTCCGCAATACAGTCTACCAGTTAGGGCTTCACAGTCGAAGAGCTCTCACACTCAGAGTTAGAAATGCATACAGATATGAATATTACATACAAACTGCAAAAGAAAAGCAACATTCAGGAGTGATATATCTTTTTGTGGAAACATAAACCACATTTGTTTTCTTACAAGTGAAATTGTAGGTAAAGCTTTCCCCCAAGCTTTGATTAAAACAGAGGAGTTGGGAAATTGGGGGCTTAAACAATCATCATCCTGGAAAAGTTGTGCAATTGCGGTGAAGATTTTGACACGACATCGTGATGAAAGAGGACTTATCCTGAGAATAACCAGGGAATAACCAGCAACAAATCATTCATGGGATTTTCCCATGAATGATTTGTTGCTGGTTATTCCCTGGTTATTCCCGGGATAAGTCCTCTTTCATCACGATGTCGTGTGAAAATCTTCACTGCGATCACACAATTTTCACAGAATAATGACTGTTTAAACCCCAATTTTCCCCATGTGGTAAAGTCCAGAGACAAGGGCTCTAGAAATAAGAGACACCCCTAAAGGGTAAGCTATCAATGTTCTTCAACAGAAGCTTTTCAATCTTTGCTACATATGGCAGTAATTATATGTAGATACTTAGACCTTCTAACCTAGGATGGGCAACTGTGGCTGGTCAGAAGCCAATTTTGTGCTCCAAAGGCACTAAAGGATCATATGAACTAGCAAAAGTGCACACAAACACAAAACCTAGGCAGAAAACATGGTGGTGTCCAGATGCCCAATGGGGCCCTGCATCCCATTTAAAATGTGAATTTGTCTCCTCCAGATTCACCCTCTCTTTCTTGGCCATAAAAGGGCAATTAACAGAATCTAGTGGGGTGAAGGGCCACCAAAACAGGCCTGGAGCCACAGGCAGTTCTACAACTGTTCTTTTTCCATCCTTGCTCTGAACTGGATGGGACTGACATAGGGGTCAGTTGATATGAGGAACCAAAAATATTCCATAAATTGATGGATGGACATTGTTTGGAGATGTACCAAAATCTAAAGAAGAACACTAAACCCACCATCGTGCTGAAATATAACCTGAAAAACATCACCATAGAATTTAAAAATAATTTGAAAAATAAATTTGCACTATTAAGCCCAATTGACCAGGAGCCAAAAGAACTCTGGACTGAAGCTAGGGACATTGTCAGGGAGGAATGCAAAAAGACATTATCTGTAGCCAAAAAGAAGAAGAAGCCTCAATGGATGACAGACAAAACTCTACAAGCAATTAAGGACAGCCAAGAAGCAAAAGTAAAAGGTGACAGAAATAGTCAATACCCTAAACATAACTGTTCAATGGCTTGTGCACAGGAACAAGGAGAACTATAATATAGAACAGGGATAGGCAACCTTTCCCCTTTAAGGGCTGAGGGACTTCAGCTCCCAGAATCCCAGGAGCTATTGGCCAACATGGGACTATTGGCCAACATGACTGAGGCTTCTGGGAGCTGAAGTCCCTCGGCCCTTAAAAGGGAAAGGTTGCTTACCCCTGATATAGAATATATAGATTATAATAATAATCAAAGCAGAGAAATAGAGGGCAAAAAACAAAAAAGGAAGAACAAGAGATCTCTTCCACAAAATTTGAGATAATCAAACAGAAATTTAAACCAAGAAAGGGGTTGCTCTATGACCAGCAGGGGAATACATTGCATGGCCAAGAAAAAATAAAAAGAAGATGGAAACTGCATAGAAGAATTAAATAGAAGAAATGAAATGATAACCGATTCATTAGTAGAAGAACTATACAAAGACAAACCTCCAGTTTTACAAAGTGAGATGGAAGCTGCACACAGAGCACTTGAGAGAAATAAATCACCAGAAACATATGGCAACAGAGTTGCTTCAATCTACAGAGACAGAAAAACTAAAATCTGTCAACAAATATGGAAAACAAAATAATGGCCCACAGATTGGAAATGCTCACTATACACTCTAGTCCCCAAGAAAGATGATACCAGGGATTGCAGTAATCACAGCATCATTGCATTAATTTCACATGCAAGTAAAGTGATGTTCAAAATTCGACAACAGTGACTTTTACCATATATGGAGCAAGAAATGCCAAATGTCCAAACTGGATTAGGGAAAGGAAGAAGAACTAGGCATCATATTGCAAACATACTGGAGTGCACAAAAGAATTTCAAAAGAAAATCATCCTGTGCCTTATAGATTATACCTAAACTTTTGATTGTGTAGATCATGAAAAACTATAGATCACTCATAAAGAAACAGGTGTGCCACAACATTTGATTGTCATGATGCATAACTGGTATTCAGGACAAGAGGCTACTGTAGGTCACCCTACACAGTTGCTGATTCCTGTTTTAAATCTTTTGAGATGGTTTGGGCTACAAAGTTATTATCTATAAAATTAAGGTATTTCTCATATGGTTATACAAACAAATGTGGAGCAGATTGCCAATCTTTGTTTGAGTGGGATTAAGACAAGCAACAATGCAGCCAAATCTGCTGGGTAAAATGCATCAGGGTCAAATCAGCCATTTTCCAGAGTGTTAAAAACAATAACACTGGCTACCTGACAGTCTGACCATTTAACCCTGTCACTGATGCTCTCTGAGAGACATTTTAACTCTTTAGCGCTAAACATTGAGCCATTTCTGACTGTGTTGGTCTTGCCTGTATACAGGTTGCCTGTTTGGAAGTAGAATAGGTTATACAAATGTGGGAAGCTGTGCGCTCATTTCTATTTCCACTTTCCTATAGTTCCAAATAATAGGAGGTGTTGTAAAAATTCTGCCAGCAGAGATTACCCAGTAAAAGCAATGCACATACATTTTGATATACAGGCCTGAGAGAAGATTGATTTCTGAAGAAGCAAACCACAGAGCAGATACGGTGCAATATTGAAAGAGATGTTTATGCATCAGAGCCTTCCTCCCCTCCCTGCTTTTTCGTTTGCTATCCTCTTGGGTAGCTCTGAGGTGGCAAAAGACCGACTCACAATAATATCAAGGATTTGTTGCCTTTTTTATGCTGCTACAAATCCTTTGGATAGCCAGCAAAGACTTATCAGAAGCAAGAGGATGAAAACGATTGCACTGAAATCCAAATGAAATAGCCAAGTTGATTGGCTTATTTATTGAGGACTATTCAATGGCTGGAGACAGATATTAGTTCTTAAGGAAGTTGAAGGTGGAATGACAGACTTATTGTTGCCTTTTCTCTGTATACAGTGCCAACAATTACTTCTCCTTACAGCAGGGCTGGGCAACTCTGGACCTCCACATACTTTTAGATCACACCTCCCATAAAAGATCAGGGATTCTTCCTTACATTAGTCTCAGCAGCCTCTTCCATTACCTCCAAAAATGCGACTACATGATTCCCCCATTTCTGACTTATGGCAACCCTATCTCAGGGTTTTCTTGCCAAGATTTGTTCAGAGAGAGTTTCCCTTTGCCTTCCTTTGAAGCTGAGAGAGTCCAACATGCCCAAGGTCATCCAGTGGGTTTCCATGGCCAAGAAAAGATCTGAGCCCTGGTCTCCAGAGTCTTAGCCCAACACTCAAATCACTACACAATGCTGGCTCCACTCCAGTCCTTTTTGGTTATTATAACACTGAGATGCCACTATTCCTTCACTAATGCTCACAGTAACCAAATTTAAAACAGAAAACATTCGAGGGTAGCTGTGTTGGCCAAAATCCATCAGTGATACCTTTATTGGCCAAAGAAAATGCACAATATACTTGTTGCAAGCTTTCGAAGCTCCACATTTAAAACAATTACTCAGGTCTAATGGATTAAGTGGCCCAACCCAAGAATTATTTATTGTTACTTTCTGAAATCCATCCCACCTGGTTGTCTTGCCCACCAGAATTGTGCAAAATGCCCTCCTAGTTGAATAGCAAGAGACCGAAATATACGGAGGAGTCAATAAAAAAATCTATACGCCCGCTTTGTCTTGTTAAATACAATTGTCTTTCCTGTGAATGCCTGCCCAGTCAGCTCTCCCATCACTGTCATATATCTAGCAAACTGTTTTCATTTATCTAATTTATTTTAACTAAATTATTTAATATAACAGGAATAATGTTAATGGAATTATGCACCGTGACCAGATTAGAGTCTAGCACTTTGAAGCAACAAATGTCTCTGCTTCACCTCTGTGCTTACAGCATTTTATTAAAAATAAATATGTTTCCTCCCCATTTGTCTTTCAGTGGCAGGCAGTTATCCAGCATCGTATGTAATTAGATTAGCGTGGCTGCTTAATTGACTAGCTACAAATTCCTTCATTTGTCCTCATGCACCTTCCTACCACATCCACTCTTCTAGTACACTCCAAGATCACAGAAAACACAATCAAATATGAGGACTCTTGACTAAATGCAGAGTTTTTGAATTGTATCTCCCAGAATCCCCCAGCCGGCATGACCATTGGCTATGGAATTTAATTATGGTCCAAAGCAATAAGTTTTCCATCTTTGACTGCAAATCACACTGACCTGCTTGAGAGGGAGTGGATCGTCTGGACAACCAATTTGAACAACCTTTGGAGGACAACAAACCAGTTCCCTTCCCCCATTTACACCCATTTTAGCACAGCAGCAGGTTTACTCCTTGTCCTTAACAATATGGTATGAAACATCCATAGATATTTTGAAAATATTTAAAATATATATATATTATAAAAATGGTTCCTTTTTTTTTTTTTTTTGCTTTTTTTGTAAACTACATTACAAGAAAAATTGAGAAGACTTCTGTTCAGATGAAACGCTTTCAGGAAATAAAAAAAAATTATAAAGACGTTTTTATGCGATAAAGGACATTTGCTAAGCAGTTTTTGCAACTTCAGGAATACATTCTTCTAATCTAGAACATGGCCTCACAGCCTGAAAAACCCACAAAAAGTTATAGTTTTTGCATAATTCCAAAGACCTATAATTATAGTAATTAATTTTTTAATGAAGTTTTTGTTAAATTATAGATTTCAGTCAGGATGCTCTTAGGAGGTTCTTCTGTGTTTGCTTCTTTTAAAACTGTTTCTTGTCCAGTGTTATAAAAATATATATATATATGAACTGTTAGTGTGCTAAATATGCCAGAGATTAATGGCTGGCCAACATTCTCGGAACTGACTAGGGATTTGGAAAGTGCCTCAATCAGGCACTTTGCACATCATTAATATCAGAACATCCTGCATACTTTGCTCCTGAAACTCCAAAGTGCCTCATTGTCCTTCAAAATGACTGGAGATGACAAGGCAGAGAAGCCCTTCTGTGTTCCAAACACATTTTAGAAAGTGTTTCTTAAGATTGGGAGGAACTGTCCAGAACTACTCATTGGACGTTTTCACACTGGCCTTTTTGAGGACGCTAGCCGGCCTCCCGCCGGCCTCACTCCGGCTCCATTTCCCGTGTGTTCAGACACACGCGGCCGCAAACCCCGCCCCTTCTGGTGTCATCCCTGCGTCCGGCCGGCTTTTCGCTGCGTCCGGCCGGCTTTGAACACACGGAGCCCTAAGTCCGGCCTCACTCCGGCAGCGGCAAGCTAATTCCTGGCTAACTCCGGCTTCAGGTAATTCCGGGTGGCAAAAGGAATTAGCCTGCCGCCGCCGGAGTCATTCCGGTGTCAGCGACACGGGGTCCAGCCGGCTTTAGGGGAAGGGCTCCAGCCGGCTTTAGGGAGCCCAGTGTGAAAATGTCCAATTGAGCACATGAAATATGCAACTTGTATTCAGTTCTTGGGGAGTGTTGGGACTCTCACCCCTTCCTAACAGAAGGACTCCTCTTGCAAGGGTTTTGCATTCTTCCAGCAACAAACGCTGCAGCCATTTGCCACTGAGAAAATTTGATTCTTTGCCACAATCACGGTTTCAGCAACAGCATGTCTATCTCAATAGTAAGCACTATATGACTGCAGTTTCATATCACTGCAGTCTATGAGACTATTAGACAGTTCCCTGTGATGTTCTTCCCCAGCCTGCCTCTGGATGTTTTCGACTACAAGTTATATTGTCCCAGATGATTAGACATGTTAGCTGACAGCTATGTTAAATCACTATGATTTAAGCAAATTTCTGATCAGGTTATATGACTGTCGTTCCCACTTGAAACCGGTTCCTACTGAGCTCGGCTGCAATCACGATGAAGTGAGGCAAATGCAAAAAAAACGCTGTTTCCTGACACTATTTTTTTTCCTGGTTCTTCTGAAAAGAATAAATTACGAAGCATGTTCAACAAGTGGGAACCACGGATCTGAATCGCATCATTCAGGAGTGGAGGGACTAATAGCAGAGAGGTGTTTACCATTCTCAGTTTTTGGGAAATCAGCCATCCCCCCCCCCTTTGTGCTTGTGGTGTGACCGATGGGTGCATTATATATATATATTTGACAGAATATGCAATCCATCTTATTTACAACTACTTGCAATTACAAGTGGGCTGCAGCTCAGCAAGGCAAGTAGTTGCAAAACCAATGGATCGCATATCCTGTCAATTTTTAAAATATATATATATATATATATATATAGTTCCCAAGCCAGGCTGCTCAAAGGGGAAATGGTGTGCTTGAGCAGCCTGGGTTGCTGAGGGGCAGAGGAAGGCTCAGTTGATAAAGTCGCCCCATTTGGCTCCTGGAACAGCCCCATCCTCACCATGTTGTCGCTTGCGTCACCAATGACATGCAGATGATTGACATGCATTTTGAAGCGGCACAAACTAGTGGGAATGACCATCGTGCCAAAAAATAAGCAATTACAAGGGAATAATGAAAAGATCCACTTTCATAGTGGGAATGACGGATCTTTTGGAATCGATTCATCATCACGGACTGAAGATGAATCACAAACCGGTTTAAATGTAAGTGGGAACAAGCCCTACGTCAGGGGTAGGCAACCTTTCCCCTTTAAGGGCCGAGGGACTTCAGCTCCCAGAATCCCAGGAGCTATTGGCCAACATGGGACTATTGGCCAACATGGCTGAGGCTTCTGGGAGCTGAAGTCCCTCGGCCCTTAAAGGGGAAAGGTTGCCTACCCCTGCCCTATGTAGTACAAACCTGTGAAGGCCATCAGGCTAGAGTGAGCTGCTCTTTGCTATCATGAAAGATAACACCAGAGCTTGCCTTTTGCTGCTGCTTCTACCTATTTATTTATTTATGAAAATGTTAATATTTGTGAAAGTAAGAATATTTGTCAAGTTCAGATAAAAAGGTTCAGCTCAGTCACACTCACAATAACAGAAATTCTACTAATGTGTGTTCCAGAGATCGGAAAAGATATCTTAAAGTCTAGGAGGAGCTCAAGGAGCCAGCATGATGTAGTGGTTTGAGTGTTGGACTATGACTCTGGAGACCAGGGTTCGAATCCTGGCTCAGCCATATGAACCCCCTTGGTGATCTTTGACAGGTCACACTCTCTCAGCCTTAGAGGATGGCATTGGCAAATCCCCTCTGAAGAAACCTGCCAAGAAAACCCTGTGATTGGTCTGCCTCGGGGTCGCCATGAGTCTGAAATGACTTGAAGGCACACAACAACAACAGGAGCCCAACAAGAGGACATTGAAGCTTTTAGAGACAAGATGAAACACAAGCTTTAGCAACAACAGCAGCAAACAAGGCAATAATAAATGCTAACCCCATCCCCCTCAACTGAGGAATATCTTGTAAAAACATCATGAACAAGATTTTTTTAAAAGATTCAATAAATACATTAGGCACACAAAACTGAATCTGGAGGGGACAGGGCCACAGGTGCCAAGGGAGTTAAATGTGCTGAAAGACAATAGGGATTACTTGAAAGCTGGAAATAATTCTTTTTATTGTTTATAACTAAGGGAAATGTAGGCCAGGCTTGTGCCTAAATTTTCAGGAAAGGAATCTGAAGAACTGAGCTATATCATGGGGACAAGACCTGGAGTTCTGTTGTCAATGTTTTGAAAAAAGAATAAACCATCATACAGTCAGCCCTCCATACCCATGCATTTTTCATCCATGGATGCAAGCATCCATGGCTTGCAAATATTTTAAATATATATACATTCCAAAAAGCAAACTTTGATTTCACCATTTTATATAAGGGACAGCATTTTACTACCCACTGTATTGAATGGGACTTGAGCATCCACCGATTTTGTTATTCATGGGGTGGAGATGGTGCTGGAACCAAACCCCAGTGGATAACAAGGGCCCACTGTATTCAGATGGGATCTGTCATAAAGTTCTTACAAGTTACTTGATCATCTAACAAGGATATATAACTCGTCCCTGAGATAAGCCTCTTTTCTTAAGGTATGGAAAATGGTCAATTTAACACCAGCTTTAAAAAAGGCGTCCAAGGCAGGCACAAGAAAATACAAGACAGTTTAACATCTATTCTAAGTAAATTGGCTGAAAGTAGAATTGAAGATATCATCAAACGTACAGAAAGACATATTGCTTAAGATGTTTACATGCACTTGCAAAGGGAAGTACTATCTCGCTAATCTTTTAGAGTTCTTTAACAGCAAAAATATGGATAGGGTGATGAGATAACTCCCCCTGTTTTCATATGAGGATCACTTTGCCCTGGAAATGGTATCAGAGAGATCCTGGAGAGGTTACGGTAGTCCCAGGAACCTTGCAATGAGATAGCCAAGTTTGCACATGACACCAAATTATTTGGGAAGGTAAAACAAGACAGAACAAAAAATACTGTACAAAGAGCTCCAAAATTATCTCTCCAAAATGACTGAACAGGCATTAAAATAGCCATGGGGAAACAGCAGCCCACAAGTGGCATGGGGGCTTCTGGGACCCTCGCTGAGCCAACCCACTCTACCTGCTTCTGCTGAATAAATATTGTTGTTGGACTAAATACTTTTTTTTTCCTTCTGCACTTGGGAGCCACAAAAAACCCACCTCCAAAATCAAAAGGGGAGAAGGACATCTGGAGGGGCTTCTTTGTGGTTTTATAATTTATGCTCAAGTCTCAGCATTTCTGGATCTAGTGCCACCTGGTACAAAAATTGGCCCCTGAGTACACCAGAGTTGCTCAATCCTCCATTAAAATGACAAGTACTTTTCAGTGTAAGTAAGAATAAAGTGATGGACTTGAGGACCAAAGAATAAATCCTGTCCTCCCATAAATACATGGACAGATTCTGAGGAACCCATCAGTGAGTAGGATAGGGATCTTGGACTCATGATAAACAGAAAGCTGCCAAGCACCCAGTATGTGCACCTCCTACTGAGTGAAGGACCCAGCTGTCTAGCTGCCCTCAGGGACTATTTGAATAGGTTACTTTCAGATCATGAAAGGCTTTCCAGTTGAAAATAATAATTTGGTCCCATTAAGCTTCATGGGAAATCCTCTCCTGCTTACAGCAGATGAAGAGCTACATGAGCTACTACAGGCAGTTCATTTTGTGCTTACAAGATAGAACAGAGAGCATCAAAGTACTTAATGGTACTGTGAACCTGATCCCAGTAACCTCTGAGAAAAAGTCTTTCTGTATGGATTGTGCCTGCCCCCAAAGAAAACCCTAAGGGCAATGCTCTCCTTAATTTTTTGCACTACTTGGCTGACTTGTCAAAGCATTACCGTTTTCCAGACCTTATACATGCACACAAATAACATCACACAGACTCAAATTGTGAAATGTAAGATTAGTTGAACCAACTAAACTTTATTGTTAGTGCTGACTAGAATAGATGCACTGAATTAGTGGGATTTATCTATGTCTTGACTCACCATTCAGCAGTTGATACAATGGGCCCACTCTATTTGGGAGAAACCATAGGGCTCCGGGTGTGTGCTTGTGTTTCTCAAATATTTTTTTTTTTTACCAGCCTCCTAAACAGCTGATTGTAAAGAGTTCAGATCAGAAGGTAGGAAACTGTGGGGGGTTGCAGACTGCCAGAAATAGTGTGAATTCAGTCCACTTTTAGGGTTAGGGTTAGAGTTAGGGAACCATGGGAACTGTATTTTATTGTGGCATCAGAGTTGTCTGACAGAGAAGGCTCAATGTCTCAGAAAAATAACAGTTCCCATGATTCCCTAGCACTAACCCTAACCCTAAAAGTGGACTGAATTCACACTATTTCTAGCAGTCTGCAACCCCCCTGTGTCTCCTCCAATGCTGTTGCATTACAACTCCCTTTAGCCTTAGCCATTGGCGATCCTGTCTAGGACTGATGAGACTCAGAATCCAACAATATTTGGAGGGTCACATAGACTTCCACAACAGCCATTAGTTCTATTTTAAAACCTAACAGAAGTAGCAATAGCTGTATCAGCTCCAAGTTGAAATGTTGAAGATAGTTGCTATTTATTTCTGTTAACATTTCTCCCTGTTTTAACAACGCAAGCCTATTACGTGCTTCCATTCCTCAACAAAAGAGCATTTGCTCACTCTCTTTCCCCACCCCTGCATATGCTCCATTCCCTCCTTCCCTCTCTCCCTCTCATACACACACTGAGGTTATGTGTAAGTGAGCTTGCTTTCAGCAGCCACAGATGTGATTATGTTGCCAGCTAATGGACCGACTCCTTTAACCCTAAGTCAATGTCTTTCAGAGATGCAAGGAAGAAACTAACTCTGCTAGAAGGAGGTCCCCGTGTGTTTCGCTAGGCAACAGGATACAACATTCTCCTATCTAAATTGTTTTTTTCCCCTAATATATGTTTCAACAAATTTCCTGTTGAGACTACAGAATTTGTTGGAATGAGAACTAATTCTAAAAGGTGGGGAGGGAAGATGCCTACATTTTCTATAAAGATCCCAATCAGTTTAGTGCAACATCTAAATATTGGTGCTGGGAGAAACAGGGCACGGTCTTTCTCATCTAAGTTATGGCACACCTTATCGGGATGGGCAAAACTGAATTCTAGGCTTTTGTGGATTCTGAACCAAAGACTATATCCTACATATACAGTATAACCAGGAAGCCCTATTTAGGCTAATGATGTTGCATCCCAATCCAAACCCAAGACACTAGGACACATGTTTAAGTGGACATCATATAGGTCACTGCCTTGGCAGTACACTTCTCAAGCCAGCAGAGCCTACAACTACAGAGGACCATGATCTGAATTGTGTTTCAAGTCTGCAACAGCAGTTCCAACCCAGAGAGCCTTTTGAACATCCATGGGACAATTCCCAGGCAGGAGTCCCAGAAGCTCAACCATTAGGAGCCCTGGTGGCGCAGTGGTTAAATGCCTGTACTGCACCACTCACCCATAAACCACAAGGTTGTGAGTTCAATACCAGTCAGGGCTCAGGCTTGACTCAGACCTGCATCCTTCCGAGGTCACTAAAATGAGTACCCAGCTGTTGGGGGGCAATGAGCTTAGAGTTGTAAACCGCTTAGACACTGCATAGCGGGGTATGAAGCGGTATATAAATAAAGCTGCTTTGCTTTGCTTTAGGCAACAGCCACTCATCCTAACCTGGGCCCAGTAAATTCTGAAAAAGCAATCAAAAAAGGATCAGGAGATGAGCTGCTTGCATGCACAAGAGCAACATTCAAGGCAGCAGATCGCTATGCTACTATAATGCAGTGTCCAATAGGCAGGCGGAGGCAAGGCCTCTAAATCAAAAGAAAGTTGTAGGTCAGAGATAAATTATCTTGCCCCTCTGCTGTCAGGTAAACCAGAGGCTGTGTACTAAGCCCACCTGGGTTCTTTGCATTTGTCATTCTTCGTTGTCATGCTCTTAAGGATTTAACTGGCTTGCTGTTAAAACTAAAGCTTCTGGGCTGGAAAGGAAACAAACCTGGCCAGCTTTGGGCACTGGCTACCAAAAATCTTCCTTTTAATTGTACCAGGAACTAGTGGAATAAATAAGCAAACACACAAAAAATGAGGGACTGGACACTGAAGGAATAGAAATTAAAATCTTAATAAATGGCCAGTATGTACTACATTAATTATGGAGATGGCAATGCAGGGATTTTTCCTTATATCATTAAATCAGCCACTGGAGTGGAAAATGAGGCGCCTACATCTCCTTTCATCCATTTCCCCCCTGGTTCTTTAATCTGCACCACCCTTACCTAATTTAGGAGTCCAAATGAGCCAGAGATCGGAAAGATAATAGGAACGTAATGCATTTAGTTGGTCATTAATAAGCTAAAAAATCCAATTCATTTAAGTTAGAAGGGAGGACTTAACTATTTAAGTTTATGTTAAATTGCAATTTAAATTTAAACTCCGTGCCTACACTAAAAGCCTCACCAGGATGCAGCTGAAAAATAGAGTATTTTTCATCCATCCCAACTTCTTCCCTTTCTCTCTGCCTTAGGATCCCATCTCCTTCACATTCCTTTCTGATTCGCACACAAATTCCATCAAACATCCCATGGTTAAGAGTTTCAAAATTCAGCTTCCTGAGACTGGTGATGATTGTCTATGTAGTATCCAATGCAGAACACAAAAGTACAATCTGGATGCAAAAAATACCACCCACTTCCACGCTGCCCTTACTACTTATTGGTTTAATAGCATTTAACATAGCATTCACATTTCTATACCACTTATCAGTGAACTCAGAACTCTCTAAGCAGTTTACAATCTGTAAGCCAATTGCCCCCAACAAATTGGGGATTCATTTTACTGACCTACAAAAGGATGGAAGTCTGAGTCAACCTTGGAGCTCTCTGGGATCAAACTCACAACATTGTGGCTGTAGTACCAGCATTTAACCACTGCGCCATCAGGACTCCTGGTTTAATACTATTAATTGCAGAATTAACTACTGTACACTAAGAACAAAAATAATCAATTTGGATTTTGTGACCTAAACATTTATCAACATTCCTCAACCCTGAGAGGCTAATGAAAAGCAAAAATCCAAGAAAATTAGGTTTCAAGTTTAAAAAAAAAAAAAACAGCTGGAAAATATAAACATTTGTTTGCTGTTGTCTCTAATTTAATTAATAATTTAATTAGTAACAACTAATAACTTGATTAATAACTTAATAGTGGAATTAAGTTAATGCTGATTAGAATGCATTGGTAAAAACATACTGCGTTCTGGTTTATTTCTTGAAGCTTCTACAAACATATACAGTCAGCCTTCTGTTTTTGCGGCGGATCTGTTCCAGAACCCCCCACAAAAATGGAGATTCGCCAATATTCAAGCCCCATAGGCTTGAATGGGGCACACCCCCATGGGCGTCCATGGGGAGTGCCCACAGGGGCACCCCCATTGATTTTAACAGAAGTCACCCCTCTGTGACTATACAAAACTGTGGTCCTCAAGTCCGTGAGAACGGAGGAGTGACCATATTTCTCTCACCTCTGCTTCTCATTAGAAAGCCCTCTTTTATTGCTCCCCAAAACACACTTCACCTCTTTTCTCCTCTACTCCCTAGAACAGCCTTCCCACACCTGACACCTTCCAGATCTCTTGGACTACAACTCCCATCACACAGCCAGCATGGTCAACATCTGTGTATGAGAGGGGGAAGGTTCCCTGGGAGAAACAGGTTACTATGGACATTTTACTAACATTCTTATTTATCCAGGATGTTCATGTATTTCAATGGGAAATATTATGCACATGCCATAATTAATGTGCCTTGCTCAGGTCCTATAAATTTTTTATTGCCCCGAGTTAGTTGAGACTGCATAGCGTAGGTTCCTGAGATGTCAGACCATAATGCAGCTTTTCCCAATAAGTGGCAATGAAAACTTTATAGCATCCTCGACACTGCAGATTTTGTTTATGCTGCTGGTTTTAGTCCCCTTTTTAAAAGAAAATAAAATCCTACTTTTTTTTTGAAGTGCATTAGTTACCATGGAAATAGTTGATGTCACTCAAGAGGGCAGAACTTGAATGACATCCAAAGGGCAGATCAAAGCAAAGGGAAGTTGTTCCGGGACCACAGGTACAGAATCTGTTCCTAGTTGGTTGCAGGAAGTTATCATGGACATAACAAGAAGTAGAGCATCTTGATGGCATGACCGAGCTATTATGAGCTATGGTGTTCAAAATCAGAATGGATAAGACTGCTGGAAAATGAGGACTGCTTGGTTTAATTAATACTTTATAGTAGGCCCTTCATTTTCGTGGGGGATCCATTCCGAAAATGGAGATTCGACAATATTCAAACCCCATAGGCATGAATGGAGTGTGCCCCATTGATTTTAACAGAGGTCGCCCCTCCATGAATATGCAAAATCGTGGACTTCAAGTCCGCAAGAACGGAGGGGCAACTGTATTTTCCCCCCAATTATTTATTATAGGTGGCCATTTTACTGAACCATTCATATCAGAGGCTGACAACGTATGGCCTCCAGATGTTGCTAGCTTGCTGTTTCTGCAACCATACCCAGCACAGTAGTAAGGATGCAAGGAATTGGAGTCCAAGAACCCCTGGAGGGCCACACATTGTTGTTGTTGTTGTTGTTATATGCCTTCAAGTCATTTCCAACTTATAGCAACCCTAAGGTGAACCTATCATGGGGTTTTCTTGGCAAGTTTCTTCACAGGGGGTTTGCCATTGCCCTCCTCTGAAGCTGCGAGAGTATGACTTGCTCAAGGTCACCCAATGGGTTTATGTAGCTGAGCTGGGATTTGAACCCTGGTCTCCAGAGTCATAATCCAGTGTTCAAACCACTACATTCTGCTGCCAAACATTGCTCTACCTTTATTTATATAATGTTTTGAGCAGACAGAGTTCTTCACATACATTACTACAGGAATCTTTGCAGTAGTCTTCTATGGTAGGCCAATAGTGTCGTTCCTGCATTTGTTTAAAGATTTATTTTGCTTTCTCTGTCTGCACAGGGATGCTTGAAGAAATGTACAGTGTGAATCAATCATCAATAAATCACAATAGCAACCCAATTTTTAAGTCAAAACAAGCATTTCAAAATCTGTTTTAAAATACAGCCCCATCTTTTACACATGTAAACCATGCTTTTTACTGGAACTGCATTTACAGAAGCACCTACAGTAGAAGAAAAAGCAGCAACATATTGCAAAAGGCTTTTACGAAAAAGGCTGTTTAATCACCAGAATACCAGAAAAGAGGCTTCCCTTGGCCAAGTGTTTCAAGGTAAAAACACGGCTCTGTGTCAGAGCCTGGAAACACGAAACATTAGCTTAAACATTTTTAAGCTAAAATGTCAATACTATTTTTTAACAAAATAAACTGGTTATTAATGAGTGACAAGTAACCTAATTCATTGATAATGAACTATTAATGTTTTTCTTAATCACTTCAAACTACACAAAAAGACTCTAAAATGAACCCCAAGTAACATTTTGAAGTAATAATTTGAATCCTGTTGGTCCCAACTAGAGTAGACTCATTCAGTCAATGTTGAATGGAGAGTCAACACATAGGCAATCCCCACTGGTTCAATGGCTCTCCTTTAGTCAGGGCTAAAATAGGATTTAGGCCACTATTATGTCCCAAAACAATCACTGCTAGTAGCATACATTAGTTTTAAACGTAATATCAAGGCCCCCTAGTTACCCACTAAAGCAATGTGTTACTTCTAAGCTCTGTCTGTGCCCTTACAGTCCTCAGTTTGATAACAGCTGCATCATGGAGCAAGGTTTCCCCTCCAGATCCAAATAAACCCCCAAATAGATATGGGGACTTGAGAAGTTGTATCTCTTAATCCACAGACAAAGCAGGCCTTTCAAGGCCATCACCAGAGCTAGCTACACCTAGAAGTAACAGCTACAACCAAGCAAGAGTGGGAGTACTATACTACCTGTAGCCCACTCCTGTCAAGGAGAGAGACAGATATCTTGAAAGGCAGTATAAAAACATTTTATATAACATATTCACATAATTATTTGCATGATTACATTATTTGCATATGTAGTTGCATAATTCGAATAATTATGCAATTGTTTGCATAACTCTGAACTATCTTGAAAGGAAGCCTTTGATTGTACAAGAGTGCACCTTTCAATAGGCAATATGATTTGTCACCAAAGCCTTGAGGACTTATAGTCAAATCTTCAAATCATCCACCAGAAGATGATGACAGCAGCTTCTACCATTTAAGACTCTAAGAAGGGTTGCAGACTGCCAGAAATAGTGCAAATTGAGTCCACTTTTAGGGTTAGGGTTAGTGCTAGGGAATCATGGGAATTGTTTTTTTCTGAGACATTGAGTCTTCTCTGTCAGAGAGCTCTGGTGCCACAATAAACTACAGTTCCCATGATTCCCTAACCCTAATCCTAACCCTAAAAGTGGACTCAATTTGCACTATTTCTGGCAGTCCAGGGTAACACCAAAACTATACAAATGGTTCTTGGAGTGGGGATGTAACACTTACAGCATGAAGGATAAACAAAATCGAGAAAATAATGCAATACCCTTCTTCTGATATTTAAAGGAATGTTGAATAGAAAATGGAACAAACTTGTTTACTGCTGCTCCAGAGGACAGAACCTGGACCACTGGGTTCAAGTTAGAAGAAAGGAGATTTGTACTAGTAATAGTAAGGAAGAACTTATTCAAGGTAAGAGTTGTTTGACAGTGGCATAGATTGCCTTAGAAGATGGTGGACACTCTCTCGCTGACATTTTTTAAAAGGAATCTGGATGGCCATCATTAGGGGGTACTTATTTGTGGATTTTCCTCATCTGAGATTCTTTCCAACTCAACAATTCTACGTTTCTAAGGACCTTATCAAACGCTGGCCACGAAGCGAAAAGTAACAGAAAAGTAACCGAAGTGAGAATAAATTCAGTTCTATACCGAAACGAACTGAATTTCGCCCTGGCGGCCATAGCGCAATGAATACGAAGGCTCCAAAGGGGATTTAGCGATCAGGCGCCGCGGGATGCGGTTCACGTGGGAAGAAGGAAAACACACACACACACACACATTTTCTTCTCTCTCTCTCTCTCTCTCTCTCCCTTCCCGCCACCCAAAAAGCCAGCGTCGCAGAAGGCACTTCTGTGGATGGCAAGGATGGGATGAAGGAGTCGGGAGGAAAGGCAGCCAAGGGGACCGAGGAGGAGGAGGAGGGCTGGAGGACTGGAGGAGGGAAGGGGTGTTGGTGGGGAAAAATGCGAGAGAGATGGAGAGAGAGAGATCGCCTCCCTCTTCCCTCCTCCTCTCCTTCTCCTCCTCTTTCTCAATCCGGTTTGCCTTTCGCCAATCCCTTCCCCTCGCCGGGATTTTCTGCTTGGGAGAGCTCTCCCTGCTTCCCCGCCCCGCCCACCATTGCGCAATGAATACGAAGGCTCTGCTTGTACTTCCCCAACAAACCGAATGTCAAAATCTCCCTACTCGCTACGGATTAGCTTCGGGTTCTGTGGAGTTTCGGGGCAGCATCGTGTGTACACGCGGGGAAACAATACAGATTAGCTCCGTGTTCTAGGGCAGCATCGTGTGTAAACACGGGGAAATAATATGTATTAGCTGCAGGTACCCTTTGGATTAGCTCTGCTCTAGACCCCATGTGATAAGGTCCTAAGTCATCAGCTTTAGTTTGGCTGTCATTATCGCTACTGCTTTATACAGATAAAGCTTCAACATACATATTGCAATGGCACTTTGAGTGTGTTTGCATACAGAAAAAGCATTTAATCATCAAGTCATCACTGATGCAATTCCCAAACTGACTTCAAACTGTAAGATACGCATGTGAGACAAAAAGACAGGGTATGGTGCAAGATATCCTTCATTTATCATCACAGTTTCCCCCATGCCACTCTAGTTAAGATTCTGTCAGTGTTTTCATTATGGAGAGGTTCATAATTCAGCCCTAAAGATGTCACCTCTGCCTGGAGGATCAAAGGATGGAAGCAATTAAAAGACTGTAGGGCTTAAATCAGATTGATTGTGATTTTCCTCTCTTGCTTTTTAAAGTTCAGATATTCTTCAAAATCAATTGCCTTCATTTACTTTGCTTTGTACCCCTTAATATTATTTCCTGAAGTTTTGAAGAAAGCCTTAAGCAAAGGAGATTAAGCACAACTCTGATGCCTTGGGGAAATTGATGGCAAGCATAAGAGGCAGACAAACTGACATACAAGTCTCTCAAAGCTCCTTCAATGAAGAACTCCATACATTGGTGCAAGGAAACAGGAGCACTATCAGCAACTATAAGCTAAAGAGAACGTCCACATTCAAAGTGGACTATCTCATGCTGGGGACAAAAAGCAGGAAAAGGGTTGAGCTTGAAAAGGCGACTTCGTTCGACTACAAGTTTACAAAATAAATGACCATGACCTATATAGGGGATTTTGGGAGTTGTAGTCCATTGTGGGAAGGACATTGCTGAGCTAGCTGGGTCTCCAACTGATACAGAAAGGCAATTCCTGTTTGGGGAAGTTTTACAATAAGCTCCCCAAAGACATCTTCATGGATTTACCTGTTCAACTGAAAAAGTATTGGTTAACAACAGTGTAACAGACTGAATACTGCAACGGTACATTTGCTATTTGTTCTATATACCACCAGGCCATCTATGGTTTTAAGGGCATAGGGAGATGTATCTTAGGTTGATACACAAAAGTCGAAAAGAAAGAATAGTTGAATGTGTTTAAATTGCTTTGTTTTAATTTTATGGAAATAAAAATTATTATATTTTTAAAAGACTTGGTGTCTTGGTACTTGCCAGTCCTCTCAGTTTAAGAGCTTTATATTTCTGTGAGGGGAAAAAACAGTAGTTTTAAAGTTGAAAATTCTGTGCCCTCTTTGTAACTACAGACTGCACCCACCAAACAACTTTCTCTCTCTCTAAAAAGGAGCTAGATTATCTTGGAACTTGTTTAAAGAAAGAGCCATAGCCTTCCATAATGCATTACATAGGCACTGCCTCCCCTACACAGTCACCTTCATCTTATAATGATCATGCACAAAATTCCTATCGATCCCAAAAGAAGGCTTGTTTATTTGCATAATAATGATGCCATAATTCACCAGGCAGCCTCCCTCCTGCTTCCACATGACATTGCATTTGCCTTTGAAGCGACATGCAGAGCACCTGTAAGGATGGTACAACCTGCTGATCTGTCACATATTAACTGCTCTGCTTCCATCTCACATAAAGAAAGTAAACTGTGGATCATATCAAATCCTAGGGGATTTGCAGCTCAGCCCTCCCTGCATTACATTCAGCAACCTGCTTACTGAACACTTGCCAAGAGCATCTTATACTCCATTCTTCAAGGCCTCCATGGTGTTCTGGCCTGGAGACTGGGACAACAATAACAACAACTGGTAGTAGTGATGGTGATGATTTTGATGTTTAGGAGGATGGGTGCATTATGACTTTAACTCCAATGGGAAGGCTAGTTAGGAAGAGGACTCAGGAGGAGAGGAAGCGAGAGACAAATATACTAAACACACATTGCAACTTACCAAAACTGGATATAAGAAAGAAAGAAAGAAAGAAAGAAAGAAAGAAAGAAACTAACAAAGATAACTAAAAATAAGTCTAAGTGATTGACTTGACAAGGACTTTGGCTTAGCTTCTATGGCAAATGTCCAGGTCCCACTCTACTGTTAGGTAGCTTGAAACATCTAATTTTAGGTTTATTTTGTTTTATTTTTGCTGTGATTTGCTGTGATTTTGTGGGATTTTCTGCCTCAGCCTTGAATGTTATCCATCTTGACTTAGGGAGCAGGCAGGGGTGGTGGTGAAACATTTGCTATTTCAGATAGCATGGTACCTTGAGCCATTTCTTCAGATGAAGACTACACAATAGGATATAGCACATGAGAAAATGCAGGTTGTGTCTGCAAAGGATTCCAGTGACAGATTTCAGGGCCAGTTTCTGTTCTCCGTTTAGCCACATAAACCCTCCTTTAGACATCCACATGCTGGCCGCATGTCACTCCTTCTCACAACTACTGAGATTTTATGCTAGTCTGGTCATCCTGGCACAATGAGACTGCACCGTAAGCATTTCGGCCAAGGCATGCCACCCCTGGCATGAGATGGAAATGTGGGTTTCCCCTCCTTCCTCATTATGGGTTTTTCCATTTATGCTAAATATAATTTGCATGAAATTCCAAAGTAATGTCTTTTCTCTTTGTGAAGCTAAATACACTCGCTCACACAGAGATGCACACCAAACCCAATTGGACAGGCTAACTGATTGCAAAGACACAACAAACAACCATTTGAATGCTATTCCTATTACTAGTTTATGCAACAAAAAAGAGGTATTGGATTGTTATACATAGAACTGCACAATTTTTTCTCCAAAACCAAATCAGCACTCTTGTGGCAGTTTGCACCAAGGAGAATTTTTAAGAAGTGCTCCTGTTTCCCATGCAATGAAAAACCAAGTCAGGATTTACTTCCCTAGATCCGACTGAAGTGGAAGTATAACCAGTGCAAGTGAGAAACCAGACTGTTAAAAAACTGCTAATTTTTACCAGTTGAGGCAAATCTGTTGCAGATCAAATGTCATGTAGTGTGTATGCATCTTCGTGCATCCATGCACATAACCTTGCCTTGGGCTTTTGCATTCCTCTCCACCCACCCTTTCAGATATAGAACCACTCAGAGATTAACAAACACATTTTTTAAAAGTTAAATTAAAATTTCAGGGAATCATCAGTGGTGGAGTTGAGTCAGAGATCATGATAGGGTTAGAGCACCAGGATTTTTTGGTTAGCAGAGATGGTGGCATCCACTGCCAATCTCACACGGATTCCCCTGTTTTTGCTGAGCTGAGCTAGAGGAGATGGGCTGCAAGGAGGGGAATCAATTTTCCTAGCAATAATTATGGTGAACTATATGCCTGTTATTATGTAAAGTGTTGTGGGTTGGGGCTTGGTCCAGAATGGCAATTAGGGCTCATTAGATTTCCAAAAGACCTGGTCCCGCTAAAGATGAAAAGTTTTGGAACTGGTTTACTTACAATACAGCTTCCTGCATTTTTAAAAATTTCTCCTTGGGAGCATGGCTCTGGTTACAGCCATACCTCAATATTTATCACTATACTGTGGGATCATACTGGAAAGAACTGAACATATTGTCTGAAATAAATTAGCAGTCTGTTCAGATAAGCATACACAGTCAGGTAACAGCAGTAATACCTAATTCAGTAGGAGGAAAGTCTGTTGTCATTTATATTTCCAGCCTGATAAATCTGGTACAGTTAGAAATGAAAGTCCCTTTTAAAAGGCAAAAATCATAATTAAATCTGGGGTTAGATGTACTCAGTCTTCAGCAGGTGTGATACCTAATCCATTATTAATATCTTCCACACCATCTCATGCCATCCCTCAAAAAAGGGAGTTCTTTTATTCTTCCATTCTTGTGCAATTTGAAATTTAGCAACCACTGCATTGTTGTTCTGGCACCTCCAATCTATTTGTAAATTTAGATACTCTGTTACAAATACCCAGATATAATGTAATCTATGATGGTTAAAACACACACATCAGAATTGTATGTTTTATAACATACACAGAATTAATTACAGTTCATCAGTAACAAACACTGAAAGGCAAATTACATCTTAGTTTTCCACTCTAATAGAAATAATATCAGCAAATTTGACTATATATTTAAGTCTTACTGAAGGGGAATGTTTTTCTGTTCCACATAAGGGATGAAACTAGCAAAGTTAACCCAAAATGGCATTGCCACTAGCTATTATTGTGACTGTTTTTGTCTTTCATACATTTTAGCTTTGCATTTTAATTATTATTATTATTATTATTATTATTATTTATTTAATACCCCGCCTATTGGAAAACCAGTCCAGGCGGCTTACAAATTAAAATCAAATACAAACCCCACAACAATCCCTCCCCCCCCCTTAAAAAAACAGTGGCAAGCTCTTGCTCTCTAGTACAAGTCATTGCTTTTTCTTCTGTTTAGTAATAATTTTCCCAACCCCTTTCTTCTATAGCCTGTCAGCCAAGGACAATATCTCATGTATCTGGAGATGCAAACTCTAGACAGAGGTGGGTAAAGGGTGACCCTCCTTCCAAATATTTTTGGACTGCAGCTCCAGGGGACTTAGCCAGCATAGTCAATAGTGAGGGATGCTGGGAGCTGCAGCTGTAGGGGTGCACTTTTCTCCTTTTCTTCTAGTATAGTGGTTCTCAGCCTTTGGTCCTCTTGAGGTTGGGACTTCACTTCCAAGAAGCCCAAGCCAACATAGCTAATGGGCAGAGATTCTGGGAGGCCACATCCAAAAAATCTGAACAACCAAAGGTTGAAAATCACTGTTCTAGCTGAAGGAGAGGAAAGTGCACCCTCATGGTGTCAACTCTCAGCCTTCTTTACCATAAATGTTTTAGTTTTTAAGTACCAAATCTAAAAACAGTTATACCTTTATTGGGCCAACCAAAATGTGGAACATGCATGTTGCAACTTTTGGAAGCTTCATTGACTTCTTCATTGGGCAAAGGTTTTAAAAAATTATACAGGAGAACAAAAAATATATAATGTCGGTAGTCACAAGCCTGCATTTTGTCAAGATGTGGCTTTTCTCAGTTCAGATGGTACTGGAGGGAAATTCAGGCAGGTAATCCCCTTTTCCTTCTGGCCATGTGGATATTTCAGGACATTAAAAAAAATTAAGTTCTGTTACCAAGACAAAAAGAGATGCTTCTCTTGAGGCAACGTGGATCTCAAAAGGAGCATGTCTTTAAAGGATGCTTTATCCAAAACTGGCAGGGTGAGGTGCCTCCCTGCCTCAGGCCAGCTCTCCCAATTCAAATGCCTCTAAACTGGTTTAGTAGTCCAACCACAACCAAAGGGAATAATAACTTTCATATCACAAGTGTATTGTCGCTTTTCATTGTTTCTCTCTTGTATTTCATGGTTGAACGTTATGGTACAGAAATGTAGGAAGCAAATAAACAGCTTGCCATTTGTAAGCTACCCAGTGAGCAGGATGGTGACATTATTAGATGCTAGTGGCATTATCCCTCTGCTCCTGGATTAAAAATCCTAAAGCAACATTAATGGAAATGACATACACAGATATTACACACTAACCAAACTGCAGAAAACCCTCTGTAGAAACTGGCACTCCTTGCCGTGCTGACCCTGTCATATACTGCTTCCTAATATGATTTTCAGCACCTCAGTCAAGTTTTGACAGTACTTTTCACCAGCATCAAGACTGGTGCTCTAATTCTTGAAGGCTTAGAAAGTGCCTCTGCAATATTCTATGAAAGAAAAAGCAGTAAGCTAATAAAGAAAAGGCTGCTGTTTATCTCTCATCCAGTCATATGGCATATTTTAGTCTGCAAGAGTCACAATTTTGTTGGCCTACAAAAAAGGCATCTTACAAGATTGTCACCTGACGAATCGTAAAGAGTCTTCCTGAATTTCAGCTGCCCATCATGAGCAATTTTTAATGGACAAAAACCTGGGGTAAAAATTATCCCAACAAATCTACTGTATTTTGCCACTGGGCTTCCTTTGGGCCCAGCCAATGTAATGTAGTGAGACAAAAGATAGACCATGCCATTTTATGAGTGAAACACAATACAGAGAAGCTGGAAAAGATGCTTGGATGAAAAACAACAGCTCCCTCTGACAGAACAGAGAAACTGGAAGATAACTGCTACCTGAAACTCCACCATAATAAACCAATTGTTTACTGCGTATCATGTTTATGAAGGCAAAAATGTGAAACTATTTGTTTTGGGGCCAGGGTAATGTTATCATTCAGAATTCCCTGGAAAAGCGAGTTTTGCTGGAGTCTAAATACATCTGTGCATTTGCACAGATTTCCAAATTATTTTGCAGTATCCTGGACAGTGTAGGGAGAGGTGGTAAACACATCTCCACATTATTGTTCCCTCACAATGGGACAGAGAAATGGAATAAGTCAGTCCCTACTGACAGAAGCAAAGATGAGAAAAGAAACTAGGTACATTTGGTGCCAGCTGCTTTTTGTGCTTTTTGTTCTGCAGTCTGGAAATCTGATGAAGTAAAAATGTTGTATATGACCGGACATTCTGGAATGGCTCTGTTGCAAGCTGCTGAGAACCTGAAGAAGAGGCTTCCCCCAGTAGTTTGTCATGTACAAGCACAATTGAGAAGTAATATCTACAAATGCCTCCAAATGGATATGCAAGTGAAAGAATGTCTAGAGATGGAAGGTCAACAAGTGCTTCTTTTAATTGAACCTATCCAGGAAGGATCACTTAGAAATATGGATGTCACAAGAGGCTGAGACAGGGACCTGGTGCAAACATCCACAGACAATTCACAATAGAGCTGTAAGAAACATCATTGGGAAATGCCCAGAGCAAAGAAACAATGAAGAATCCTTCCTCACAGAAAGCATTCTTTTACCACCTAACACGTGAAACAAATACAAAGCTACAATGGGCATTAAAGGTATGGAATAAGTTTACCCTATTTAAATTGACATCACTGAGTTGAAGTCGTACTCTGACTTGCTATTTCTTGTGGGAATACACCATGGACACCATGAAGCTTTGAAAGAATTGTGGTGCCTTCTCAGGGAGCTGCAAATGCAAAGTGGCGATGAGCCAGAGAAATTTTGTGAACTTCCAAAGCACTTGCAGTTCGACAACAAGAAAACAAGAGCAATGCGGGCAGTCACTGATATACTCTCTGCCTTTTGGACTATGTGGACTATGTTTGTTTGGCAGATTCAAAAACAGTACATACCAGGGATGGATCTAATAATTGATGAAAAATTGGTTGAGTTCAAAGACAGATGCCCATTACAGAAGTTATATCCCAACCAAGCCATGAAAATATATCCTAAGAGTGTGGTGGTGTTGCAATGCTAAGACATCATATATGTCTTCTGAAGGGAAACAGCCTAGGCAGCAGCCTGATACACCATACCAATCCTAGTATGGTTAAATTATAATGACACCACTGATTGATCCCTGTTTCAATACTGAATGGCCTATTTTATCATCTTAAAAATAGCGGTGAATATTGCTAACAAAAGGCCTAACATATGTTGGCACAATTCAACAAAATAAGCCATACCCTCTTCCCCTCCACAAAAGCATATGTCCCCAAATGTTTTTGTTTACCTCAAAAGCATATGCTACATGCAATATGTGAAAGAAATTGCAGCTAATTTTCTCCCTCTCGCCATTCCCAAGTCCTTTATAAGGGTACATCTCTGCCAGGTTTGCTGGGGTAAAGGCATACACAGTGGTATTCTTGTGCCATGATCTTGTCCAGCTCCTACTGCTTTTATAATAAGAACGTGGAGGGGAGAACATCCCATCAGATTGTGGGTGGTGAAAAGTTGCTTTTGGGGTACTCTGATTCATCCAAATGGGCTGCCCTTGAAACTCTGATCTACGTATCTCAAAAGCCAGCAAAAGTACTACGACTCTATTAAATATTTTGATGCAATGTGGAGTCTGTCTCTCTCTCTATCCCTAGTAGGTACTCTTCTCAAGGCCTTTGTGATCTGATGCTTGCCAGTGTCTCCTTATAACTTATTTCCCAGAATGTGTTTTTATCTTCTCTTTCCTGCCAGGAACTCAGGATGGCACTTGTTGGTCCATTTCCCCCATCCATTCCAATGGGGGAAAGATATGAAGAAGACCTCTGGTCAATCCACAGCCACAAAAACTGGCAACACAAGCTGATACATTTTAAAGGGTTTTTTTTAATTATGAAATAATTGTAAATAAAATAACATATAATGTTGCAGCTTATGTGAAGCACTGTCCTAGAGCTTTATCAGTCACCCCAGAACTTTTGTACTATTCTGTAAGAATAGGGGACACGGGGGGGGGGGGTTTGAATTCCCTCTTAAAGAGCAACCCAGGGCATCATTTTCTGTAATTTTTGTCCTTTTGCAGAGAAAAGAAATGGAGCCAACCATTCCTGATGCAGCAATGTACATCTGAAGATAGATGCCCACAAAGACTTATGTGAGGAGAGAGGTTCCACGAAGAGTCTCAGACATGAAGAACAATTAAAATATTGATAAAAGAAACAACAATCAGTTGTTCCACCCTTTGCAAAACCAGATAAAGAAAGAAACCTCCCCTAGAGTTAATTTCAGAAATTCAAGTTGTTGTTCACACCGTCATAAAACCTGAACATTCAGGCACTACTCCATGGCTTCCCTGCTCTTACAAAGTCTTGCTATGCTAAATGTCTGCCCTATGAGCTTCTCGGCATATTTAAAACTGGCTTAATTCAAGGGACCCCCCAAAAAAAAAAATCATACTTTTGCAAAGGAGATGGAAGTCCTCTGTCAAAGAGAGATTCCGTGCACAACATAACCCTTGCAAAACTAGAGAAGGGGAACTTTATTTAGAAAGTTCACAACAATGAAGCCCTTTAAAACAGACTGAGGTAGGTGTATGAGACAACTTTCCGTGAGTGTGATCCAAGAGCTCAGAGAAACTGGGTTTCAAATCACAGCTCCAACATTCAACTGGGTGGATCACTCCAATGCCTTTTAGCTTCACATCTGCCCTGTAATCGTTGTTGTTGTTGACCTAAATTAAAGAGCTATTGCTAGAATGACAGAAATAAGGAAACATATATATATATATTGTTTACAAAAGATAAAACATTTTCACTCCTACATTCTGTACCAGGACAGATTTCTTTGGTTTAGAAAGGCATGAATTTGGGAAAATTTTGGAAATTAATAATTTTACTTCCACATTAATATTTAGCAGGAGTGAAGTAATACCATGGTGTCCAGAATGTGAAGGGACTGCCATGATAAATTTGTTAGCTTTCAAGGTGTCCTAGGACTCTTTGTTATCTGCTGCTAGGGCTTTCTTTTACTTTTTTATTTATTTTAATACAAAATATGTAAGATGGCTTCTTTTACTGCTAGACACAGAGACGCAGCAATCATACTAAGTAAGGCAAACGCATGTAAGCTTTCCAGAGACATAAAATGCGTAACCTTTTGTGGGTGTGATGAAATGTTGGTGTCGTTGTTGAGAAGTTTAGTTCGTTTATTTAAAACATCCTTTCTTCACTGGGAACAAAGAATAACAATTCTCCAAACCAACCTACTGGATAATCTGTCACTAATAAAAAAATAATTATTATTATTTTGGTGTTGTGTGTTTTTCCACTCCTACATGTAAATATATATATATTTATATAGTTTACAAAATGTTTTATATATATCACACACATGTATATATATATATATATATATATATATATATATATATAGTGTTTTTTCACTCCTACATTTAAATATATATTTTACATATATATTTATATAGTTTACAATATAAGATATATATATATATATATATATATATATATAGTGTTTTTTCACTCCTACATTTAAATATATATTTTACATATATATTTATATAGTTTACAAAAGGTTATATATATATATATTGTGTTTTTTCACTCCTACATTTAAATATATATTTTTACATATAGTTTACATATATATATATATATATATATATATATAGTGGTTTTTTCACTCCTATATTTATATATATATATATATATATATATATATATATAAACATGTATTTATAGTTTACAAAAGGTTATATATGTGTGTGTATATATATATATATATATAAATGTTTTTTTACTCCTACTTATATATATATATTTACATATATATTTATATAGTTTACAAAAGGTTATATATGTATGTATATAAGGTTATATATATATGTATATATGATTTTTTTCACTCCTGCTTTTAAATACTTTTAAATATATATATATATATATATATATATATATTTACATATATATTTATATAGTTTACAAAAGGTAATATATGCCTTTCTAAAACCAAAGAAATCCGACCCAGTACAGAATGTAGGAGTGAAAATGTTTTACCTTTTGTAATATGTTTTACCTTTTGTAATATAAAAAAAAATGTAATATATATATATTACAAAAGGTAAAACATTTTCACTCCTACATTCTGTACTGGGTCAGATTTCTTTGGTTTTAGAAAGGCAAACTGAAAGATCCTGGGGAGATTAAACATCCCTCCGTTTTTAAAAGCATGTCAATAAGGAAACAAAGCAAAGGTGGAGGGCAAACCTCAGTCCATACCTTTGACACATTGCACCAAAGCTGCAATGAAATGAAAGGGATGAAAGGGATGGGGTGGGGTGGGCTTAAAACACAAAACTCACACCCATTCCTCTTCCAAACCACCTCCAGCAAAGGATGGGTTAGATATAGGATGGGTTTTATATAGACAAAATGCACATTTCAGGAAAGATTTGCAAAGGATGGATTCAAAGCGCTAGAAGAGCAAATGCACAGGCAGCAATTGAGATGCGAATTTTGTTAATGAAAACCTGGACGATGCAATTTGGAAAAAGGACGATCCGGTCTACTCCTTCTCCTCTATTAAAGCAGTGGGACTTGAATTCAATTTGCCTTGATCAGGCCAGAAATATTAGACCAGAGCACATCCATCTATTGAAGGACACAGGCAGGATGATGAAGAGAGCTCTGAGAATTAATTCCAGGTATAAATGAAATTAGAAGAAAGATAACTCTGTCAAGGCCAGTTTTCAAAACAGAGACCTTGTTGCTATTTGGGGTTTTAGTTAGTTTTTAATCATTTCCTTTTTTTTTCCCCTTCTTTTTTTCTTTTGCCTTTCTGCCTCTTCAAAAAAGAAAAAAAAGGGGGGGGATTAACTAGAAAATATTGCATTAATTTCGATGCACACATTCGAGACATATATATATATATATATATATATATATATATAAAAGTAGGAGTGAAAAAACACTATATATATATACTATATATATATATATATATATAGTGTTTTTTCACTCCTACTTTTAAATATATATATTAAATATATATGTATTCTGTACTGGGTCAGATTTCTTTGGTTTTAGAAAGGCAAACTGAAAGATCCTTGGGAGAAATCGGGTTAGAGGTTTTTATTTTCTTTAGCCGAGGAAGCTTAAGGGAGAAGATCCTCTAGTCTAGTTCCTTATCTGAAAGTAAACCCACTGAGCTCAGAGGAACATACTTCTTTCTGAGTTGATATTATAGGATTGATGATCAAGAGCTGACAAAACGACCCTTTCTTGAACTGAGCATTTGTTTCAAAGGCAGAGCCTTTTTGGAAGGGAAAACAAAACAAAAAAACAAACCTGGATGCTCTGCCTATATACAAAGCCTTGGCTTCTCCCCAGGTTGAAAATGGTTGGAAAAAGCCTGGATTTCCCTTGAGGATCTCTCTTCCCTTTGTCTCTCCCTTATACTCCTCTTTTGACACATTGCACCAAAGCTGCCCTCCAGGAATGAAAGGGTTTGTGTGTGTTTAAAGCACAAAACTCACACCCTTTCCTCTTCCAAACCACCTCCAGCAAAGGATGGAGTATCTCTCCAGAGGGATCCCCAAAATGCAAAAGGCTCTTCTTGCAGCATGGTTGAGATTGAAAGCAACCCAAGTGGTGGCAGGAGCTTTGGGAGACCTGAGCCTCCTCATGTCTCCTAAAATCTCATGCCACCACTTTGGTTGCTTGCTTTTCAATCTCAGCCCTGCTACAAGAGCCTTTTGCATCCTGATTTTCCAGAATTAGGGGATGCCTAATTGTTGAAGATCTTGCACATTATCTGCTGCATATGTCAATTATATGATAGTATAAGAGAGCACTATCTGGCTCCCATCCTCAGAAATTGGAGGGAAAGGGATGGTGGAAGTAAGTTGTCCCTGCTATTGCAAGGAGTAGAGAGAGCCTTTTGTAACTCTTAGGGGTTGCCTTGTTTTGCAGGAAAAGCAGCTATTTTACGGGAGCAAGAAGAAGATAAGGGCCTCAAATAGACTGTTGTGAAAATTATAAGAGGGGTGTATTCAGATCTAATTATTTTAAATTTTATAGACATTTATCTATCTATGTTTCTTTTATATTTTTATTTGAAATGGTCTGGAGACTTACGGGGGTTGCAGATTGCCAGAAATAGTGCAAATTGAGTCCACTTTTAGGGTTAGGGTTAGTGCTAGGGAATCATGGGAATTGTTGTTGTTTTTTCTGAGACATTGAGCCTTCTCTATCAGAGAGCTCTGGTGCCACAATAAAATACAGGTCCCATGATTCCCTAACCCTAAAAGTGGACTCAATTTGCACTATTTCTGGCAGTCTGCAACCCCCCTTATTCAATAAAGATGATGTGATTTATGTGATTTTCCAGACCAATAAACCTTTGAAGAACAAACACCATGAAGAAGAAAACTACAGTACTAAACCAGGGCTGTTGACAAAGAGGTTGCTACTACAAGCATTAAGGCAAGGCATGAAATGCTATTTTATTTTTTAAACCAAAGCCTAAAATTAATCTATCAAGGACCCATCTCAGACCCAGAGGGTAAGGAAGAGGCTTCTTCGCCTTGGCACCCAGTAGCACAAAATTGCTGGATCCTGACCAGAAGAGGAAAAAGGAGGAGAAGGAGATGGAAAGGGAAAAAAGGAGTATTGTGGTAAATGGGTCAAGAATCAGTGTGTAGAGAGATCTTGTAGCCCCTTTGAGACTAAGGTCCAAAACACACTGCAGAAACAATCCAGTTTGAGGCCGCTTTAACTCCCCTGGCTGGCTAGGGAGTCCTGGGATTTGTAGTTTCCTTTGGCCTCAGAGCTCTCTGACAGAGAAAGCTAAATATCTCACAAAAGGGCAGTTCCCAGACTTCATTCCCTAGCATTGAGCCAGGGCAGTTAAAGCGGTCTCAGACTGGATTATTGCTGCAGTGTGCTTTGGACCTAAGTGAAAGAAAGAAGTTGACAGCCTGAGCTTTGGTACAGAGTTCAGTCTACTTCCTCAGATGCATTTGGGTCAAGAATGAAAGAAACGAGGCGCCTGTTTTGAATCAAAGATGGGGAGACTCGGTCAAGGTTTGGTGGGGGGGGGTCTTCTTTAAAAACATATGAATGCTTTTGCTTTTTTTTTCTGGACAAGCTGAAAATCAGCAGGGAAGGAGAGCCAAGCCCTTTTGAGAAGATGTCAGCAATTCAGGTTTTATTGTTTTCTCCCTCTTCCTCTTATGGATGGCTCCCCCTTTCCTCAGTTTAGGAAGAAAGGGTAACGAAATTGAAATGCATACACTGGATGGGCTGGGAGGAAGGGGCATTAAATTTGAGGTGAAGTTTCTCTTTGCTTCAGGAGGAAACAAAAAACATTGTTTAAATCATTGCTTATAGATGCCAACCTGGTGAAGGGAAGGAAGGTTTTGGATCCACACACAAAAGGAAACCCTCCTGGAAAGACATAGAAGGGGACCCTGCATTGCCATCTCTTCCATGGCATTGTTTGGAAAGAATGGGCTTTTTTTAATCCCCCTTGGAAAAAACAATATTTAAACACCCAAAGTACCAAAGCCCAAGCCTGTAAGGGTCTAGTTTTAAATCCTTCTTTGTCTCATAAATAGAGTTGAGACTGACTCAGAAAAACAACACAAGCGCCTTGCCATTTAAACAAAAGTTTACTAATGGCCTGAATCTATCTATCTATCTATCTATCTATCTATCTATCTATCTATCTATCTATCATCTATCTATCTATCTATCATCTATCTATCATCTATCTATCTATCTATCTATCATCTATCTATCATCTATCTATCTATCTATCTATGCCTAGATAGATACATCCTTTTTTCACTGATTTGTAACCTCTTGTCTGATGAAGAAGAAGCCAGTGGAGCTCCCAAAGCTTGCAACAAGTATATTGTGCATTTTGGATGGCCAATAAAGGTATCACTGTTTTTGGTGTTTTGTTTTGTTTTTAATTTGAATTAGCTAACGAATAGTTCAGGTAGAAGAAGAAGAAGAAATCTTTCTCTCGCCATCTTCCCGAAGAAACTTGACAAAAGGAGGAAGATGAGGGGGACCTGACAGAGAAGGAGAATTTTTTCTTTTCTTTCTAGGAGAGAAAACTTCCTAACAGGGAGATCTTGTAGCACCTTTGAGGCTCACAGAAAGAAAGAAAGAAAGAAAGAAAGAAAGAAAGAAAGAAAGAAAGAGGCAGCATGAGCTTTCGTAGACCTCAGTCTACTTCCTCAGATGCATTTGGTGGAGTGGAAGCCAGGGACAGACATATATGGCTTTCGTAGACTTCAGTCTACTTCCTCAGATGCATTTGGGGAAGTGGACTGAGGTCTATGAAAGCTCACACTGTCAACTTTCTTTCTTTCAATGAGTCTCAAAGTTGCTACAAGATCTCTCTAGAATATATCTAGAGTCTAGATACTGATTCTACAGACTAACAGGGCTATGTCTTTGAATTCCCAAAAAGGAAGTGAGCTGAATGACATGGTTTGTTTATGGGGCTACTACAAAAGGCACTTATTTGTGGTTCAGTTAGAGGCAAATGGGATGTTTGCATGCAGGAAAGCTTCTCTCTCTTTCTCTCTCTTTGAGGAAGGAGAGAGAGAATGGTAAAATCTTCCAACATTTCCCAGGACCGCAGAGACAGACAGACAGACAGACAGACAGACATCCTCAGGACACAATCTGAGGGTACCTTTTCCCGCCCAAAGTGCACAAAACTAGCAAGACCCCTTCTCTTTCTTCCCCCTGAAAAAGGAGAAATGCAGAGAAGAAACACCTGCCTCTCCTTCTCCGAATACAGGACTCCAACCACAACATGCCTTATTTATTCAAGAAAAGAGCATTTTTACCACAGGAAACACATATTTTGTTTTATTTTTGTAATTTTCCTGTCCAGCTCCCCTCCTTCCTCTCCATCCCCCCCCCCCCACCTTCTCGCTTGGTCTGTTTATTCCTTTCTTCACTTCGTTTGCTATTTATTTATTTATTCTTTCTTTCTTTCTTTCTTTCCCTTCGTTTTGTAAGGCTGACGAGGAAACTCGCAAGCGGCATACACTGCAAGGACCTACGCCGTCTCTCTCTCATATATATATTACCCTCATCTCTCTCTCTCTCTCTCTCTCTCTTTCTTCCTATATATATATATATATATCCCCTCATATCTATCTATCTATTCCCTCATATGTATGTATGTATGTATGTATGTATCTATCTATCTATCCATCTATCTATCTATATTCCTATATATATATATATATATTCACTCATATCCATCTAGCTATCTATTCCCTCATATCTATCTATCTATCTATCTAGTTTCATATATATATATATATATATATTCCCTCATATCTATCTATCTATCTATCTATATTCCTATATATATATATATATTCCCTCATATCCATCTAGCTATCTATTCCCTCATATCTATCTATCTTCCTATATATATATATATATATATTCCCTCATATCTATCTATCGTCCTTATTCCCTCATATCTATCTATCTATCGTCCTATATATATATATATATATGTGTGTGTGTGTGTGTATATATATATATATATATATATATATATATATATTCCCTCATATATATGTGTGTGTGCGTATTTCCTCATATATATATATATATATATATATATTCCTCTCTCTCTCTTTCTATATATATATATATATATATATGAGAATATTATATATAATATTCTCACATAGTATTGAGATACAGGTTGTCAGAGCATGATATTCTCACATATGTGAATATATAGATATAGATATAGATAATCACACACACACACACACACACACACACACATATATATATATATATATATGAGGGAATATATATATATATATATAGAAAGAGAGAGAGGGGAATATATATATATATATATATATATATATATATATATGAGGAAATACACACACGCACACATATATATGAGGGAATATATATATACCGCCTAATAGTATGCATGCATTTCACTCTCATATATATTTTAGAAAAAAACCCTTTTCCTCTCTTCCCATCTATTTAGTCGACGCCTTGTTGTTGTTGTGTTGTTGTTGTGTACTTTCAAGTCATTTTTGATTTATGGCGACCCTATCATGGGGTCTTCTTGGCAAGATTTGTTCAGAAGAGGCTTGCCATTGCCTTCCCCTGAGGAGGCTGAGAGAGTGTGACTCGCCCAAAGTCACTCAGTAGTCTTCATGGCCAAGCTGGGAATCGAACCCCGGTCTCCCAGTTTCCTAGTCCAACTAGGGCGGCATCCGCACTGCCGAAATAATCCAGTTTAACTGCCACGGATCAATGCTATAGAATCCTGGGATTTGTAGTGTGTCGTGACACCAGAACTCTCTGATAGAGAAGGCTCAAGGTCTCACAAAATGTCCCATCTCAAAATCCCACAGATTGAAGCCGTGGCAGTTAAAGCGGGGTCAAACTGGGTCATTTCTGCAGTGCAGATGCAGCCTATAGGTCACGCGGCCTTAATTCTAGGACTCTCAGCCCCAGAAAAGGAGAGGAACCCCTCCATTGGGAGCATGACTTAGAAGACTAAATTTATTTTATTTATTTATTTATTTGGCTTTTCTTTTGCAATGTCCTCCATTTTCCTCGAACGAACGTCCCACATTTTACGGTGCCATTTCCATTCACCTTTCATTCCTTTCTATTTCCTTTTCCATTCCTCTTTCCACTCCTTTTCCTTTCCTTTCCATTCCCCTTTTTCATTCCTCTTTCCACTCCTTTTCCGTTCCTTTTCTATTCCTTTCTATTTCCTTTTCCATTCCTCTTTCCATTCCGCTTTTTCATTCCTTTCAACTTCCCTTCCATTCAATTTCCCATTCCTTTCCCTTTCCATTCCTTTCTATTTCCTTTTCCATTCATTTCTATTTCCTTTCCATTCCTTTCTATTTCCTTTTCCATTCCTCTTTCCACTCCTTTTCCTTTCCCTTTCCATTCCTTTCTATTTCCTTTCCCATTCCTCTTTCCATTCTTTTTCCATTCCTTTCCATTCCCCTTTTCCATTCCTTTCAACTTCCTTTCCATTCAATTTCCCATTCCTTTCCCTTTCCATTCCTTTCTATTTCCTTCTCCATTCCTTTCTATTTCCTTTTCCATTCCTCTTTCCATTCTTTTTCCATTGCTTTCCATTCCCCTTTTTCATTCCTTTCAATTTCCTTTCCATTCAATTTCCCATTCCTTTCCCTTTCCATTCCTTTCTATTTCCTTCTCCATTCCTTTCTATTTCCTTTTCCATTCCTCTTTCCATTCCATTTCCCATTCCTTTCTATTGCTTTCCTATTCCTTTCCCATTCCCATTTCCATTCGTTTCCATTCCCTTTCCCATTCCTCTTTCCCTTCATTTCCCTTTCCTCTTTTCCTTCCCTTTCCCTTCCTTTCCAAACAACCAGAAAGCCCAGAGAAAGAAGAAATAGTTCACCAAATACTGTATAAATAAACCAAAGACTTCCAATCCGGTTTTCGGAGCGGGAAAAGGAGGGAAGGGAAGTCAATAGGAAAGGAGGGGTCCAAATTTTAGTCTAAATTCGCAGCAACCCAATTCCCCGGAACCAACGCGAATTTAATGCGATTCCTCCCAGGGCGACCCGATGTCCTCCTCACCGCAAAGGAGGACAAGGCGCCGCAAAATGGAGGACATCCAAGGGAAAAAAATAAACGGGCAGGACATGAGCAATAAAAGCTCAAAACACTGCAGAGAAATATAAATGACTGAATAATGCTTCTTAGTCCGGCTCCAAATGGAGGACATTTTGGAATTCCTCCTGGACAGAAGGCTGAAATGGAGGACAGGTCCCGGGAAAGGAGAGCGTCTGGTCATCCTCATTCCTTCACTCATTACAATTCTGGGAGTTGTAGTTTGTTGTCGCACTAGAACTCTCTGACAGAGAAGGCTCAGTGTCTCTTTGTTTTTGTTCTTGTTGGGTGCCTTCAAGTCCTTTCCGACTTATGGCGACCCTAACTAAGGCAAATCCTTTCGCGGGGTTTTCTTGGCAAGGTTTGTTCAGAAAGGTTTTTGCTAGTGCCTCCCTCCCTCTGAGGCTGAGAGAGTGTGACTTGCCCAAGGTCACCCAGTGAGTTTCTATGGCCAGCGAGAATTGGAACTGTGGTCTCCAGAGTCATAGTCCAACACTCAAACCATTATCCCACTCTGGCTCACAAATGTCTCACAAAACTACAATTCCCAGAACTGGCATAGCACCCAGTTTAAAGTGGTGTCAACCCGGATTATTTCTGCAGCGCGGAGGCAGCCTCCGGAATAAAACGATGAATAGAATAGACGCCGGAATAGAGATCAACCACTCCGAAAGAGGAATTCTGTAACAAAACCTGTTTTCCAAGGGTCTTATCCGCATTGCAGAAATAATGCAGTTCGACACCGCTTTAACCGCCAGGGCTCAGTGCTATGGAATTCTGGGATTGTTAGGTTTGTGAGGCATTTAGCCCTCTCTGTGAGAGAAATCCCAGGATCTCATAGGATGGAGCCAAGGCAGTTAAAGCGGAGTCAAACCGAAGTTGCATTGCAAGCCTTCTCGACGGATCAGTAAAATCTATGATTCAATAATCAATAATCAAATTGTATCGAAGTCCCTTTATTTAGTTAATGGAAAAGGGGAGAAGAGAGGCGAGGTTTATTAGCCAAAATTGTTGCTGGAAAGAGACAGTGGGGTGTAGTGGTTTCAGCGCTGGACTACGACGATGGGAGCCCACGAGGTGACCTTGCACAAGTCACACTCTCTCAGCCTCGGAGGAAGGCAAAGGTGGCAAAAACCCTCGGAACAAATCCTGCCAAACAACTTGAAGGCACACAACAACAACAACAACAACAACAACAAAAAAGGGAAGGTGGGGAAAGGTAAATTAATTCTTAAAAAATTAAAAAGGTTTAAGGGAAACAACAGCCGATATTCTTTCCAAGGTGCGACAGGAAACCGGTTGTTTGGTTTTTAAACAATTAACATTTTATCCCACCATTTTTGGGAACGGAAACCCTCGTAAAAGGGGGAAAATCAAATGATTAAGCAAATGCGGCGAAATCTTTGGGCGCCCACATATCGCGGAATCAACCCGCATCAGGAATCGTCCAGACGGGGTTTCTCATCCGTTCGTGAAAGAGAAGGGAGAGAGAAAAGATAGGCCAGCCCTTCCTTTCCCTCCAAGCCTACGAATGCCCCAGAGTAATAGAATAAAATAGAATAAAATAAAATAAAATAGCAAAGCAAAGCAATAAAAGGCCAGGTCAAAGGAGACTCCACTTCCCGAGGTGGAGAAAGGTGTCCAGGCGTCTGGAGGGCAGATTTGGAAAGGCAGAAGAAAGAGAGAAAATGATACAGGTGAACAAGGAAAATGCCGAATGCGGATCAAGAAGTAGAAGGAAAGAAGGAAGGAAGGAAGGAAAACACCAAATGTGGATCAAGACATATAAGGAAAGAAGGAAGGAAGTAAAATACCGAATGTGGATCAAGAAGTATAAGGAAGGAAAGAAAGAAGGAAGGAAGGAAAATACCGAATGCAGATCAAGAAGTATAAGGAAGGAAGGAAGGAAGGAAGGAAGGAAGGAAGGAAGGGAAAAGGAAGGAAGGAAGGAAAGAAAACACCAAATGTGGATCAAGACATATAAGGAAAGAAAGAAGGAAGGAAGGAAGGAAAATACTGAATGTGGATCAAGAAGTGTAAGGAAGGAAGGAAGGAAGGAAGGGAAAAGGAAGGAAGGAAGGAAGGAAGGAAGGAAGGAAGGAAGGAAAACACCAAATGTGGATCAAGACATATAAGGAAAGGAAGGAAGTAAAATACCGAATGTGGATCAAGAAGTATAAGGAAGGAAAGAAAGAAGGAAGTAAAGTAAAATACCGAATGTGGATCAAGAAGTATAAGGAAGGAAAGAAAGAAGGAAGGAAGGAAGGAAGGAAGAGAAAAGGAAGGAAGGAAAATACCGAATGCAGATCAAGAAGTATAAGGAAGGAAGGAAGGAAGGAAGGAAGGAAGGAAGGAAGGAAGGGAAAAGGAAGGAAGGAAGGAAGGAAAACACCAAATGTGGATCAAGACATATAAGGAAAGAAAGAAGGAAGGAAGGAAAATACTGAATGTGGATCAAGAAGTGTAAGGAAGGAAGGAAGGGAAAAGGAAGGAAGGAAGAAAGGAAGGAAGGAAGGAAAACACCAAATGTGGATCAAGACATATAAGGAAAGAAAGAAGGAAGGAAGGAAAATACTGAATGTGGATCAAGAAGTATAAGGAAGGAAGGAAGGAAGGAAGGAAGGAAGGGAAAAGGAAGGAAGGAAGGAAGGAAAACACCAAATGTGGATCAAGACATATAAGGAAAGAAAGAAGGAAGGAAGGAAAATACTGAATGTGGATCAAGAAGTGTAAGGAAGGAAGGAAGGAAGGAAGGGAAAAGGAAGGAAGGGAAAAGGAAGGAAGGAAGAAAGGAAGGAAGGAAGGAAAACACCAAATGTGGATCAAGACATATAAGGAAAGAAAGAAGGAAGGAAAGAAAGAAGGAAGGAAGGAAAATACTGAATGTGGATCAAGAAGTATAAGGAAAGAAGGAAGGAAGGGAGTATAAATCGGATCGCAAAATGCCAAGGAGGCTTTAAGAAACATGGGCACATCTGGATGGGATGGGGATCCAGATGTGAATGCCAGTCAAGTGGGGAAAATTCAGAATCGGGCTAATCCGAATGGCCTCCAGCCAACAAACCTGGCGTGATCCGGATCGAGGAGGGAGGGAGGGCTCCCCGAAATCCTGAGCCAGCTGTGCGCTTCCTGCCCTGAATCCTGGATCGCCTCCCTCCCGATCTCCACAGATCTCTACAGATCATTTCCAGCTCCCTTTTGCCCCTGACTGGCCATGCTTGAGCTACAGAGAGAGCATCAAGTCGGCTCCGAAGTGTGGCCACCCTCTCTGTCTCTCTATCTATCCTCTGGCTTTCTCTATTGGGGTTATTTTTGTGGGCCCACCGAAAGGAGGACTCCCTTGAAAGTCTCCAGTCCTCTGCAGAGTCCGAATCTGGATCTCGGGGGAAGGGAGAGGAAAAGAGGAAAAGGCGGATGCGCACTTTGGGGTTTGTAGGCACAAAGCGAGGGAAAGGCAAGGAAAATGCGCGAAAGACGCAGGCACAGCCCCCCCCCCCCCCCCCGCGGCTGGATAATTGGAATTTAACGGAGTTTCTGAGTTATATTCCGGGCCTAATTGAATTAAACCAATTGACTCTCCATTAGAAATACTCCAGCGGTGACCCAGGCTATAAATTTGGGGCACGCGGCTCGAGGCATCGGCGCTTCTAAAAGCAGGCCTTTCCCCTTCCTTCCTTCCTTCCTTCCTTCCTTTTTTTCCTTCCTTCCTCCCTCTCTCCCTTCCTTCTTCCTCCCTTCCCTTCTTTCCTTCCTTCCTTCCTTTTTCCTTCTTTCCTCCTTCCCTCCTTCCTTCCCTCCCTCCCTTCCTTTTCCTTCTTTCCTTCTTTCCTTCCTTCCTCCCTCCCTCCCTCCCTTCTTCCTCCCTTCCCTTCTTCCCTTCTTTCCTTCCTTCCTTTTTCCTTCTTTCCTCTTTCCCTCCTTCCCTCCCTTCTTCCTCCCTTTCCTTCCTTCCTTCCTTCTTCCTTTCTTTCCTTTCCTTTCCTTCCTTCCTTCTTTCCTCCCTCCCTCCCTTCTTCCTCCCTTTCCTTCCTTCCTTCCTTCCTTCCTTCCTCCCTTCCTTCCTCCCTCTTTCTCTCCCTTCTTCCTCCCTTTCTTTCTTTCTTTCTTTCTTTCCTTCCTTCTTTCCTTCCTTCCTTTCTTCCTCACTCCCTTCCTTCCTTTTTTCTTTTTTTCCTTCCTTCCTCCCTTCCTTCCTTTTTCGGGAAGGGGATGCGGGTCTCCCGAATGCCTCCCCCCCAAAAGAACAAAGGGCTGATCCTAAAAGGCAGGCACTGAAACTCTCTCTCTCTCTCTCTCTCTTTCTCTCCTGGGTCTTTCTTCCCATCCAAAGACCCTTCCGGAGAAGGAAGCCCTTCCTGGGCATGGTTCCTCCTGTCCCCCCTTTTTTGGACCCCGTCTTTTGGAGCCTGGCTGCAGACCTCCTTCCTCGACCCCAAGGAACCCCCCCTCCCTGTCCGTGTCTCAGGGTCCTCCTTTCCCAGGACCCGTCCTCCACTTCCGCCCAGGAGGAATTAATTCCCCAAAGGAATTGGGAGCTGGGAGCTGAGATTTCTAGGAGTGTTTGGAGCTTTTCTGGCGGCCGTGTCCTCCATGGAAGGTCCTACATCTGACGGTGCCTTGTCCTCCTTTGCGGTGAGGACACCTCTGGTCACCTTGGCCCAGGGGAGCTGGGCTGGCTGGGAAGAAGCACTGCAGATCCCATCGTTCCCAGGCAAGCCGAGCAAGCAAGACCCAAACGTGGTGGTGGTGGGCCCGAGTCACACTCTCTCAGCCTCGGAGGATGGCCATGGCCCCCATGACAGGGTCGCCTTAGGGTGGCCATGAGTCGGAAAGGACCTGAAGGCACACAACAACCAAAGCGTATCTAGTTACCCTGCAAGGAGTCTTCCTGGAAGGGAGGGAAGAAGCTGCATCCGCACTGCAGGAATTAACCCGGTTTGACGCCGCTCTAACTGCCACGGCCCCATGCTATGGAATTCTGGGAAGTGTCGTTTCTTGCGGCACCAGAGCAGAAAAAACACTCATAGAAATGTAAACTCGTATCATGCGAATCTGAATGGAGGACCTTATGAAGAAGTCCCTCTTGGACTGTAGGCTGAAATGGAGGACGTGTCCTGGAAAAAGAGGTCCCAGGAGGTAAAGGAGACTCGGGTCCGAAAGGCGCTGAAGCAATAACTCAGTCTGAGACCTGGCTCAGAGCTAGGGAATCTTGGGATCTGTAGTTTTGTTGTGGCACCAGAGCTCTCTCTTTCAGAGAAGAAGGCTCAATGTCTCACAAAACGACAGTTCCCAGAATTCCCAGAGTCTCAGGCTGGAGTCTTTCTGCAATGTGTTTTGGACCTTAGTCCCAAGGGAAGGTTCATAGGAAGGAATCAAGGAAAACCCCAAATCCCTGACCTTAGTGGGGGAAGATCAAGCCCCGCAACTGCGAAAAGGGACACAATCCGGGTGGGATTCGCGGGGCCTGATCCACGCAGATCCACACTGCCGCAAGGATCCGGTTTGGCACCGCTTTAACTGCTATGGCTCCGTGCTAGGGAATTCTGGGAAGCGTCGTTTGCTGTGGCACCAGAGCTCCAGCACTGGACCATATGCATGAGAGTGAAAGTGGTGCCAAAGCGGATTATTTCTGCAGTGTGGATGCAGCCTCAGAGGCAGCGAAGAAACAGGGGCTGCCTTATACACGCCTATAGCTGTAAAAACACCCTCCACACGTATATACGTCCTCATATCCACACCTATGTACACCTATATACATAGCCCTCATATATACATCCACAGGTCTGTATGTATGTATGTATGTACACGCGAATAGCTGTACATAACCCTCATACATAGCTTAGTGAGGTATGAAGCGGTATATAAATGAAGCTGCAATGTATGTGTAAGCTATGTATGATGTTTATGTACATGTATAAGTACATAATCATCATATGTATATGTATATGTGTGTGTGTGTGTATAGCATATATATGTATGTATAGCAAGCAATAGCAGCTTCATATATATATATATATACACACACACACACACACACACACACACACACCTATATATATATGTACATAATCATTATATATGAATATGTATATGTATATATGTATGTGTGTGTATATATATAGAGAGAGAGAGAGAGAGAGAGAGAGAGCATATATAAGTATGTATAGCAAGCAATAGCAACTTCATTTATATACACACACACATGCATATATACATATACATATACAATGATTATGTACATATATATATATATATATATATGAAGCTGCTATTGTTTGCTATACATACATATATATGCGCTCTCTCTCTATATATATACATACACACATACATATATACATATACATATACAATGATTATGTACATATATATATATATATGTATAAATGAAGCTGCTATTGTTTGCTATACATACATATATATGTCTCTCTCTCTCTATATATATATACATACACACTTACATATATACATATACATATACATATATGATGATTATGTACATAGATACACACATATATATATATAAATGAAGCTGCTATTGCTTGCTATACACACACACACACACATCCTCGTATATACATCCACACGTATGTACACGCATATAGTCGTACATAACCCTTATACATAGCTTACATATACATAGCTATATATATAATATATAGAATATAGAATACACATAGCTTACAGTTGTAAACCGCTTAGAGACTGCTTAGTGCGGTATGAAGCAGTATATAAATGAAGCTGCTATTGCTTGCTATACACACACGCACACACAGAGAGAGACATTCTCGTATATACATCCACACGTATGTACACGCATATATAGTCGTACACAACCCTCATCCATCCATACGTATGTACAGCTATATACAGCTATATAGCAGTACACAACCCGCATAGATACAGCCACACGTATGTATGTATGCATCCTCATACCTACACCCACACCTATGTACATCCAGACACGTAACTGTACCTAACCCGATATCTCCATCCCCACAAACAAAGGGCAAGAACATCCGCACTGCAGGAATAACCCGGTTTGACACCGCTTGAACTGCCAGGGCTCCAGGCGATGGATGGGATTCTGAGCTCCGCTCTAGTCCCACAACAACCAACACTCCCCAGAATCCCCTGGCATTGTGCTCCTGGCAGTTCAAGCGGCGTCAAACCGGATTAGCTCTGCAGTGCGGATGCAGCCTAAGTCACTTCTCCCTCTGGGGCCGCCTCCCAGACTCTTCCCAGTCTTCCCAGTCTCCCCAGTCTGCTTGGTAAGGTTGCGACCGACCCCAAACAAGCCCCGTCAGATTCAAGGCGGCTTCCTTCGAAGATCCTCACTTCGGAAATAATCCGGCTTGACACCGCTTGAACTGCCACCGCTCCAGGGCTATGGAGAAAGGTGGTTTTGTGAGCCCTTGAGCCTTCTCTGTCAGAGAGCGTTGGCGGCACAATAAACTACAATTCCCAGGAATCCCTAACACTGAGCCAAGGCGGCTAAAGCGGTGTCAAGCCGAATTATTCCTGCAGTGCGGATGTCTCCAGCCCTCCCCCCCCCCAAACGTAGCACATGCTGCTTTAAGGCTAGGATTGTATATGAATTAATTAATTTCCCTGATCCAAGAAGCAAAGAGGCTGGAGTGCCTTTTCTCTGCAGCTTTTGAAGAGAGGGAAGGAGAAAAGGAAGGAAGGAAGGAAGGAAGGAAGGAAGGAAGGAAGGAAGGAAGGAAGGAAGGAGGGAGGGAAGGAAGGAAGGAAGGAAAGAAGGAAGGAGAGAAAGAAGGAGAGAAGGAAGGAAGGAAGGGAGGAAAGAAGGAAGGAAGGAGGGAGGGAAGGAAGGAAGGAAGGAGAGAAAGAAGGAGAGAAGGAAGGAGAGAAGGAAGGAAAGAAGGAAGGAAGGAAGGAGAGAAAGAAGGAGGGAGGGAAGGAAGGAAGGAAGGAAGGAGGGAAGGAGGGAAGGAAGGAAGGAAGGAAGGAAGGAAGGAAGGAAGGAAGGAGAGAAAGAAGGAGGGAGGGAAGGAAGGAAGGAAGGAAGGAGGGAAGGAAGGAAGGAAGGAAGGAAGGAAGGAAGGAGGGAGGGAGGGAGGAAGGAAGGAAGGAAAGAAGGAAGGAAGGAAAGAAGGAGAGAAGGAAGGAAGGAGGGAAGGAAGGAAGGAGGGAAGGAAGGAAGGAAGGAAGGAAGGAAGGAAGGAAGGAAGGAAGGAGGGAGGGAAGGAAGGAAGGAAGGAGAGAAGGAAGGAGGGAGGGAAGGAAGGAGGGAAGGAAGGAAGGAAGGAAGGAAGGAAGGAAGGAAGGAAGGAGGGAGGGAGGGAGGAAGGAAGGAAGGAAAGAAGGAAGGAAGGAAAGAAGGAGAGAAGGAAGGAAGGAGAGAAGGAAGGAAGGAGGGAAGGAAGGAAGGAAGGAAGGAAGGAAGGAAGGAAGGAAGGAGGGAAGGAAGGAAGGAAGGAAGGAGAGAAGGAAGGAGGGAAGGAAGGAAGGAAGGAAGGAAGGAAGGAAAGAAGGAGGAAGGAGGAAAACCACCTGTTTACAACTTGAAAAGATCCACCCCAAAGAAGGCACAGAGACTCCCATGCCTACCTCTTCCTCCCATTTAAAGGGTCTCAGCCTCCCTGCGCCATTCCGGATCTGCCAGCCAGGTATTATTATTATTATTATTATTATTATTATTATTATTATTATGAAATCAATGGGAAAGAAAGAGAAAGAGAGAAAAAGAAAATCTCTTACGTTGCATTGGCACACCGAGGATTTCTGGAAGCCCCTTGACAACAGCCCCTTCTGTAGGGAGGGCTGCGCTTTGCATCATTTTAGGTCAGGAAATGCAGAAGGGAAGGAAGGAAGGAAGGAAAACCAAAACCTAAACCAAAAAATCAAAAATCAAAAATAAAATAATAATAAAAAAAATAGGCCAGAGGGGTGGGATAAAGCCACCCCAGGGGATTATTAATTATGATGATGATTTTTTTTAAAACAAATTATATTAAAAAATAAAATAAATAAATAAATGAAATGAAAGTGAAGTCTGGCCAAAGTGGGAGAGAGGAGGAGGTGGTGGGTCTTGTAGATAGATGTTGCAGAAGGGCTGAGGTCCAAGCAATCCCCTTCGGCTTCTCTGGCCAGCCCAGCTGGACTGTGTCCTGGGTTCAAATCGTGATGCAGCACCAGCATCAGCATCAGCAGCCTCCTCCCTCCTCTTTGGCGATGGAGCCAGGTCTCCGAAGCAAGGCAGCTTTGATTCATTCACACTGCAGGGAGAGGGCGTGACGTCACTGTCCGCAGGGAAGCCACGCCCCCTCCAGCCAATCCCTGGACTCCATCCTTTAATTCATTAATTAATTAATTAATAATTGGAGGGGAGGAAATCAAAAGGGTAAGGGGAGAACCCTCAGGTAAGAATATATATATATATATATATATATATATATATATATACAGAGAGAGAGGGGGGACCCCTTTTTTCATTCCAGGGGACCCCCTTTTTCCCCCTTAATGGGAGGAGCTTTGCTGATGGCTCCGCCCCTTCCCTTGGACTATTTAAACTCAGAAGCTAGATGAACAGAAGGATTAATTTGTGATTAATTTGTGTGTGCAACCTTATCCTGGGCTTTTCTTGGCAAGGTTCCCTTAGAGGAGGTCTTCTTGCCATCGCCTTCCCTTGAGGCTGAGAGTGTGTGCCTTCCTTGCCCAGGGGATTTCATGGCCGAGCAAGGATTTGAACCCAGGACTCCAACACACGAAGCACTGCATCGACATTGGCTTTTCCCGTTGGGGCAGGCAGGATCTGGTTAGTTTCAAGGTCTCATTCAAGGCACTGCATTGGAGACCTTCACCATCTCCTCCTCCTCCTCACTGACATCATCATCATCATCATCATCATCACAATTGCAACGTTTATTATTCCTACCGCAAATAATAATAATAATAATAAAAATCTATTGCAAATGGTTTGAGCATTGGACCACTGGACTCTGGAGACCAGGGTTCAAGTCCCAGCTCAGCCATGGAAACCCACTGGGGAGTCACACTCTCTCAGCCTCCTCAGGGGAAGGCAAAGGCAAGCTCCCTCTGAAGAAGCTTGATATGGCCTTAGGGTTGTCATAAGTCGGAAACGAAGGCACATAAACATCAACAACATCAACAACAACAACAAACAGGGATCCTCATGTTCTTGGCTGCAGCCTGCAGAGAGTACTTGGCATTCAGAAAGCCACATTTAGGAAATTTTCTACCATTTTGGACCACTTTGGTGGTGAGACCCCGAAAGTGGAGGAAGGAAGAGACCCTCTTTGCAACCCCCCCAAATTTCCCTATGACCTTTTTCTGTTCCTTCCAAAGTCCCCTCTTTCATTTTCCTTCTCTGAAACTCCTCTGAACAGTCAGTCCTTCCTTCACTCCTTTCATTTCTTCCCATCCATCCTAATAATAATAATAATAATAATAATAATAATAATAATAAAATTTATTTATATCCCGCTTATTGAAAGAAACAATCCAAGCGGCTTACATAAAAAAACCCATACAATATAACCCCTAAGACCAACTCACCCCCCCTTAAAACAATATTAAACATCTCATAATTAAAATAATAGTAGCCATAAAACAATTCATATAAGTAATAGCAAATATCCTCCCTTTATTTCTGACCCATCTTCCTCCTCCTTGTCCTCCATATTTCACCTTCGATCCTCTTTCCCCTTCAAAACAGCCCCCACTTATATTGCCCCCCCTTTGGGAAACTAAAGGTCCAAAACACAGTGCGGAAAGAATCCATCATCCGCTTTGAGACCGCTTTAACTGCCCTGGCTCAGTGCTAGGGAATCTTGGGATTTGTAGTTTTATTGTGGCACCAAAGCTCTCTGACAGAGAAGGCCCAATGTCTCCCAAATCTACAGTTCCCAGAAGAATCCCCTAGCCTTGAGCCAGGGCAGTTAAAGCGGTCTCAAACTGGATTATTTCTGCAGTGTGTTTTGGATCTAAGGCTGCATCCTGAGACTGCGGATACGATCCGGTTTGGCACCTCTTGGGCTCCATGCTCTGGCATCCTGCGATCTGTAGTTTTGTGACATAGTCGTCAGAGAGCCCGGGGACCCAAAGCAAACTAGAAATCCCAGGTATTGCAGAGGACGAAGCCAGGGGGGTTAAAAGGGTGTCAAGCGGGATGATTGCTGCAGTGCGGACGCAGCCTTAGCCCGGTTAGTAGTCTCAAGGTGAGGGAGGGGAGGTCCGGACTCCAAAGGAGGACCTGGCCGTGCAAAATGTAGGGCACTCAGGAACAAAAAATGCAATAAAATATATGTAGGACCTTGCAAAAGAAAAGAAAACGAAAATGTCAAGAAGTCCATGCTCCGAAAGGAAGGCGATTAGAGGGATTTCTTGGGAAGGGCCAAGAGAAGCCCAGCAAGGAAGGGAAAAAACTCCAATAAATTCGGTCAGGGACACTTCCCATGAAAAGCGAAAAGACCTGGCAAGAGCTGAAACTGGACTTTTTCCAGAAGAAAAAAGTTATTATTTATTATTATTATTATTATTATTTATTATTATTATATTTTTTTTAGGAAACCAAGGACGCCTCCCTCTCAGTTCTTGCTCAGATGCTCAGCCCCTTGTTTCCCTTCAGGTTCATTCAGAGGATCTCACCTCAAGGGCAGTTGTGGGTCTTGCTCTTCTTCTTGTTGTTGTTGTTGCTGCTGCTGTTGTTGTTGTTGTTAACTGCCTTTGCATCGGTCTCAACCCATGGCAGTGACCCTATAAGACCCCCTAAAGGTCCTCTACTGCTCTGCCCAGCTCCTGCAAACTCATATTCGTGGTCTCTTTAATAGAGTCCATCCATCTAGCATGGGACCTTCCTCTCTTTCTACTTCCTTTCACCTTTCCTAGCATTATTGTCTTTTCCAACAATTCATGCCTTCTCATGATGTGTCCAAAGTATGACAGTCGAAGTCTTGTCATCTTGGCTTCTAGGGATATCTGGCTTGATCTGCTCTAGGACCCATTTGTTGGTCCTTTTGGCTGTCCATGGGATCCTCAGCACTCTTCTCCAGCACCACAGTATCTCAAATGCATTGATTTCCCTCCTATCTTCTTTCTTGACTGTCCAGCTCTCACTTCCATACATAGAAATAAGGAATACAATGGCTTGTACGATTGTAACTTTTGTGCTGAGTTGTATATCTTTGCATTTTAGGATCTTTTCTAGTGCTTTCACAGCCACCCTCCCCATTCTTCATCTTCTTCTGATTTCCTGCCTGCAGTCCCCATTTCTATCAATGCTTGATCCCAGGAATGGGAATTCTTTTCCTATTTCTATTTCTTCATTGTTTAGGCTGAACTTGTGAAGGTCCTTGGTGGTCATTATATTTGTTTTCCTTATGTTCAACGTTAAGCCTCCTTTTGCACTTTCTTCTTTGATCTTCCTTAGTAAGTGTTCCAGGTCTTTGAGGTTTTCTGCTAGTATTATGGTGTCAGCATATCTCAGATGGTTGATATTTTCTCCCTCCTATTTTCACTCTTCCCTCTTCCATGGCCAAGCCTGCTTTCCTTACAATATGTTCTGCATATAAGATGAACAGAGAGGGAGAAAGGATGCAGCCCTGTCTGACTCCTTTGCCAATTGGGAACCATTCTGTTTCTCTGTGCTCTCTTCTGACAGAAGCCTCTTGTCCTGAGTACAGATTCCTCATCAGGACTATCAGATGTGTTGGCACTCCCATGTCTTTAAGGGCATTCCATAGCCTTTCATGATCTATGCACTCAAAGGCTTTGCTATAGTCTATAAAGCACTTGCTGATCTTCTTCTGGAATTCCCTGGTGCACTCCATTAGCCATCGTATATTTTGCATTTTTTAGGCAGAAATGAGTCCCATTTGAGAGCCAGCGTGGTTGGAGCATTGGACTAAGACTTTGGAGACTTTGGGTTCGAATCCTCATTCAGCCCTGGAAACCCACTGAGCAACCTTGGGCAAGTCACACTCTCTCAGCCTCCTCAGGGGAAGGCAATGACAAACCTCCTCTGAACAAACTTGCCAAGAAAACCCCAGGAAAAGATCCCTATAAGTAGGAAACAACTTGAAATCAGACAACAACTAACCCCCTTTTTGTTACTTGCAAAGGAGGCACACAGAATCACAGCCCTTGCTAAGGTTACCTTTTCCCAAACACACACTTTTTCATTACAACCTTTCTTTGCAATTGTTTTAATGCCTATTCTGATTCTTGGTTTGCAGCTCCGTTATGTAAACCTGAAAGAAAGTTACATAATGAAAATGAAGGATGCAATCTTCTTCCCCAAGCAACAAGGATTAAGTCTGTTGAATGAAATGAGACATTTCTCTTAATATATATATATATATATATATATACACACACACACACACACACACACGCACGGTATATATACTTACACCTAGCTATACAATTTGGATAAGGCTGCCTCCTTTATTTTTCATTGTGAAAACCTCCCTGGCAATAATTCAGTGGAACATTAACAACAACAAATGGTGCTGAAAATAAAACCGCACACTCATATACAAATTTAAAATTTGTTGTGAATAGCACAAATTTAAAACACAAGCTCAGGTGGGGTGCAATACATTTTTCTATATTTCAGAGTCCTGTGCTTTTTCACCCTTAAAACTGAAATTCAAAATTCAAACGAAGAACTGGAAAATACAGTTTCTTCTTCTTCTTCAGAAAATTCAAATGAAGAAATGAAGAAAATCTGGAATTCAAAATTCAAACAAAGAACTGGAACATGCAGTTTCGAAACTGTATTTTCCAGTGCTTTGTTTCAATGTTGAATTCCAGATGTTCTTCATTTCTTCATTTGAATTTTGAATTCTACATATATATATATATATATATATATATATATATAGGGTGACCTTTGATGACAAGATTTTACAACTGCAGATTGATTTTGGGGGATGATTTTCCAAAAAATTGTCATGGGACAAAACTTTCTGTTGTCAGTCAATGGGAAGGGACAATTGTTGTGGTAAAATTACAGTATTTACAAATTGTTCTGTTCCTTTTCATTCTTAGGTAACGTAGGCATCCCTATGGTAGTATATTACTAGAAGAAATCAGAGCAATCTCTTAGAGCCAGAACAGGGAAGAGTTAAACATGCAGAACCAGCTTTTGCAAAACAGAATCCCAAACCTGGCTAGAAAAATCTTATTTGCAATGGTCAAAAAGCACACCATAGTGAACCTATAGTTCTGATAAAATAATTTAAGTCTTGTTTTTTTCTCTCTGTAGAGGAGAATGTCTTGACACTGGCACATTTCTTCCCCAGACGGATGGAGAGGGAGCCTCACAGGTATGCAACAATAAAAGTTTGGGATTCCTACTCCATTTCTCTTGAGTTTCATTTATATCCCCCCATCAAAGTCTCCAGCAGCCTTTGGTGCAAAGAGAAGGCAATGAGGAAAAATCAGGTATTTTGTTGTAACACACCCACACACCCATTTTCTTGCTGATTTTTTTTCCTGCAAGAAGATCCTTCACATAGCTGAACTTAGATTTATATTGGCAGATCTTGTATAAATGCTATTTTTTTCCATGTCCCTTTGCACAAAGTATGAGACCTTACTGCTATGGCTGATCCATGCTATGAGGAGAGGAGCAAAAACCATTCATATATTCACCCAGTGGAGGGAGACAATGAGTCCCATTTTGGGGGAAAAGCCAGGATATAAATCCAATAAATAAATAATCAAATTCACTTGTGGTGTCAGTACTTTGGACATGGCCTGACCGATGTTAGGCATTTTCAAGTTTGGTTGATTTCAATGGGAGAACTACAGGAGTGTTTTCAAAACCATGTGCATTATTTACACCATGACAAAGAGATTGTTGTTGTCGTGTGCCTTCAAGTTGCTTCTGATTTATGGGGACCCTAAGGTGAACCTATCACAGGATTTTCTTAGATTTGCTTGGAAAGGATATGTTATTGCCTTCCTCTGAGGCTGAGAGTGTGTGACTTGCCCAAGGTCACCTAGTGGGTTTCCAAGGATGCGTGGGAATTCAGACCCGTCTCCAGAGTCCTAGTCCAGTGCTCAAACTGCTACACCATGCTGACTCATGACAGATAGGTAAATAAATAACTAAATAAATAACAATTAATAGTAGCTTCTGAGTAGCCAAAGAATCCTGGTCAGAGAGGAACCTGTTTGCTGCACCTCTGCATGCTTTATTTATTTGGTCTTGTCTCCTTTCAATGAGACACTACAGAAAAGGTAACAATCATGAGGCCTTTTTCAGATGTTGGACTACAACTCCCAATATTCTTTACCCTTGGCTACATTGGCCAGGGCTGATAGGGGTTGCTGTCCAACAAAATCTGGGGTCCAGGGAGCACATACTTCCCAGCCTACCACATTTTCCCCATAAAAATAGGAAAATATTTTTAAAATTGTCTTAAATTTTAAACCACCCAGGAACGGACATTATCTGGGCGGCACGGAGATAATTTGAAAAATACAAAGGATAACTATAGGACACTGATAATAAAACAGTACAAGAAAAAAAATCTGTGTATTAGTTGTGGCTGGATTATTCAATACTTTCCAGTGGAAAGGAGTAGAAGAACTGTTTGCTTTTACAGGAGGCTGCCTGTTGTATGTCTGTATGGCTCACTGGTCTCAGTTTCTCAGTTTTAAGTAAATCTTTAATCTCCTATACTCTAAATTTTACAGTAAATAAGAGTAAAAACTTATTCATCCTCAACGCCCTGGGTTTAGAAGTTATCCTGTGAAGCCTGCCTCCAGTTTTAATCCAAAAAAGTTTGGGAAGTACTGAGCACTTCCCATTAAACCCAGCAAGACCTAATTTCTGCTAGACTGTGTCCAGCCATTTTAGAGGCTTTATATACTGTTGCATAAGTGTTTCACGGGAATCAAATCACCCTGAGACCCAAGATCTGGTGATCTGATTCCTGTGAAACACTTATGCAACAATATATAAAGGCTTCATTACTGGACAATATGTGAACACAAACATTGAGAAGTCTGCTGCCATCCTGTAACAGTTTTCAGCACCACCCAGCAATGGACAGTGCTCTGAGAAACTCTTTGCTCTGCAGATTTGGGAAAGAAACATCAGCCAGGAAAGAAAAATAAGGTTTAGTACAGGTAGTGCTGTAAGAAAAAGTTCAGAGGAAGGAACTGGCAGAACCATTCCTGAATATTCCTTGCCCAAGAAAATCCTATGAAATCCATGGGGTCACCATAACTCAACAGGTGACTTGGAAACATATACTCACACATACCTGAGCTAACAAAGCAAAGCAAAGCAGCTTTATTTATGGTATATATCGCTTCATCTCGCACTATGGGATGTCTAAGCGGTTTACAACTGTAAGCTCATAAGCCAGTGAAGTGCCTTTTTACAAAGTTATTTTATGCCCACCCAATCTCCCTTTTCTCCTCATGCTCTATCTATATGGAAGGAGTATGTAGAGCAGCGATTCCCAAACTTTGAATCATAGAATCATAGAATCATAGAGTTGGAAGAGACCACAAGGGCCATCCAGTCCAACCCCCTGCCATGCAGGAACTCCCAATCAAAGCATCCCTGACAGATGGCCATCCAGCCTCTGCTTAAAGACCTCCAAGGAAGGAGACTCCACTACTCTCCGAGGGAGTCTGTTCCACTGTCGAACCGCCCTTACTGTCAGGAAGTTCCTCCTAATGTTGAGGTGGAATCTCTTTTCTTGCAGCTTGCATCCATTGTTTCGGGTCCGAGTCTCTGGAGCAGCAGAAAACAAGCTTGTTCCCTCCTCAATATGACATCCCTTCAAATATTTAAACACGGCTATCATATCACCTCTCAGCCTTCTCTTCTCCAGGCTAAACATCCCCAGCTCCCTAAGTCATTCCTCATAGGGCTTGGTTTCCAGACCCTTCACCATTGCCCTCCTTTGGACACGCTCCAGTTTCTCCACATCCTTTTTGAATTGTGGTGCCCAGAACTGGACACAGTATTCCAGGCGAGGCCTGACCAAAGCAGAATAGAGTGGCACTATTACTTCTCTTGATCTAGACACTATACTTCTACTGATGCAGCCTAAAATTGCATTGGCCTTTTTAGCTGCTGCATCACACTGTTGACTCATGTTCAACTTGTGGTCCACCTGGATTCCTAGATCCCTTTCACACGTAGTCTCATTCAGCCAGGTGTCCCCCATCGTATATCTATACTTTTCATTTTTCCACCCTAAGTGCAGTACCTTACATTTCTCCGTGTTGAATTTCATTTTGTTAGCTTTGACCCAGCTTTCTAGTCTGTTCAAGTCATTTTGAATTTTGATCCTGTCCTCTGGGGTATTAGCTACTCCTCCTAATTTGGTGTCGTCTGCAAATTTGATAACTATGCCCCCAATATCATCATCCAAGTCATTAATAAAGATATTGAATTTTGGTCTTCCAGGTGTTTTGGACTTCAACTCCCAGAAGGCCCAGGCAGATTAGCTAACACTCATGAATTCTGGCATTTGAAGTCCAAAACATCTGGAGGATCAAAGTTTGGGAACCACTGATGTAGAGGGATCTTGTAGCACCTTTGAGATTAACTGAAAGAAAGAAATTGGCAGCATGAGCTTTTGTAGACTTCAGTCTACTTCCTCAGATGGATTTGGTGGAGTGGAGGTCAGGCACAGACATATATATGTGAGGATGTCCATTCAAATTACAAATCCTTTGTTTGTGGAAATGAAGTGGCAGGTCCAAAGGATTTGTAATTTGAATGGACATCCTCACATATATATGTCTGTGGCTGACCTCCACTCCACCAAATGCATCTGAGGAAGTAGACTGAAGTCTACAAAAGCTCATGCTGCCAATTTCTTTCTTTCAGTTAGTCTCAAAGTGCTACAAGATCTCTCTTCATTCTATAGACTAACACAGCTATATCTTTGAATTCTGCCTATATGGAAGGAGGTGGTTGTTTTTCTTTAAAGCAGTGTCACCATTGGAAGAATGATGAAGGAGGGCTGAAAAAACACAGATTTTCAGTGCCAGGTTGCAGCAGCATGTCTGCAGTAAACTAAGCAATAAATCTTGCTCTGGGGAAAAAAATGAGATCCTACTGTAACTATGTATGTGCCTACCTACAACAGGCAAAGTAAACAGCAGCTGCCTTCAGGATCTCTTACTGAACAAGCATGAACAGCAAAACAGAGAGATAACAGGAAAGGAGATTAACTTACCTCATCACCTACCCTCAGCATATTAAATATATAGAGGGAGAGGTGTATAAGTTTGGGCACTGAAGTGGAAACCAGAAGAGGGCTTTTTCGGTTGTCGCCCCCAGACTGTGGAACGGCCTGCCGGATGAGATCCATCAATTGACATCTTTAGGCAGCTTTAAAAAGGCTGTCAAAATGAATTTCTTCCAGCAGGCCTTTCCAGGATAGACCATCCCGGCCTTAGGAACCTCTTAGGAGAGTCCTCCAGAGTCCTCCTAGCTTAAAGATAACACCACTGTACTTCTATATTACTGTTGCAGATACTCGTGGCCGTATCTGCACATATTGTATGTTGTTGTTTTAATCTGTTTGTTTTAATTCTTATCTGATTTAATATTGTTTTAAGGGGAGGGAGGGAATAGGGTTTGGATATACTGTATTTTAATATTGTGAGCCGCCCCAATTGGTCTCAGAGGGGAGGGATACAAATCAATTATTTTTATTATTATTATTATTATTATTATTATGAAAAGTGGAAGCAGGTGAAATAAAAAAAGAAATCCTTAGAAAGAAGCTTCCAAGTGGTCTCTAGAAGATTCTGAATGCTTTGTTTACTTATGCCAGGCTTACCTGACCTAGGGTTAGTCTACATGTAAGTGTACTATGTGAATTGGTGCATATTTTTTTTTGTCATTGATGGTTAATTGTCTTCACTTTCCTGCACAAATCTGCATCCATTCACCCTCCCTCTGCCAAAAGATGCACAGCCATCCAAATACATGTGAAGCCACACATCCAATAAGGAGTATTTCTGTGGATTTCAGTGGATATGCTGGTAAAAACTATGAAGCCTATTTCTGCAGAGTTTAAGGAGTTTTTCAAGGGCCCCCTGCAAAAAGCTTGAACCTCTGTGAATCATGTGCAGTTGGATCACATTCAATTCAAATGGAACGAGGAATATTAGAAACCTGTAGCCTAGCCCAGTTGTTTCATTTCACATTGTCAGTTTTAAATAACAAGTTTGTTGGTCTTCCTTTTTTTGAGGTGTAGGAACCTAACTCTATTCTTTTCCTGTTATTTCTCTCTCTAGTATCAAATTTTCTGCTAAAGAAATAATGCCTAGGAACACATTTGCTTCATTTACTGAAGTGTATTTCCTTCTCCAAGATGTTTCCTTGAGACTTTGAGAGATGCACATTTGCTTTATTAAAATGAAAGATAATTTTGCTGGGCTCAGGTTGGTCTGTGCTGTCTATTCTGCACAACAGAGCCAACTCATTATTGTCTATAGCAGGGGTAGGCAACCTAAGGTCTGGGGGCTGGATGCGGCCCCCCGAGGTCTTTGGACCAGCCCTAGGCTGGTCCTGCCGCCGCCGCTGCCGCCGCCCGCCATGATGATATTGATTATTGTTGTTATTACTTGTTCTTGGGGTTTTCTTGGCAAATTCTCCACAGGGGGTTTGCCATGGCTTTTCTGGGGCTGAGAGAGTGTGCATGCATTTTTTTTATTTTTTATTTTTTTAAATATTTATTTATTTATTTATTTATTTTTGGTGCTTCGGCCCCCCAATTGTCTGAGGGGCAGCAACCCGGCTCCTGGCTCAAAAAGGTTGCCTACCAGTGGTCTATAGGGAGACACCCTAAGCATAGAGCCAAATATAAGACTCCTTTTTGTTAAGAGAATAATCACAGTAATAGAGTTGTCTACACAACCAAATTTGGACTCTGAACCTTACAAAGAGGTGTGTGTGTGTGTGGAGGAGAACATAACCAGGGAGGAAAATCACACCAGCAAAACTGTTAAGGAATATAGGCAGTGTATGCTATTTGTTCTAGATCTACACAAAAGGGGTTCCTGATATAACAACTGCTTTGTGCTATAGTACTCAAGACACAACTCATTCAAGCTAGTCCTGGAATGGCTTGAGTTGTTACACTCTGAGGAACAGCAGACTCTATATCTAATATACATATTCATGTGGATGCTCAGTTACAAGGAAGACTGGTTAGGTAAACTGTAGTTTATGGTGGCACCAGAGCTCTCTGGCAGAGAAGGCTCAATGTCTCAGAAAAAACTACAGTTCCCATGATTCCCTAGCATTGAACCAGGACAGTTAAAGTAGTCTCAAGCTGCATTATTTCTGGCAGTCTGTAAAGGCCCTAAATCACCTAGTTCTCTGTCATCCAAAGTACTGGTTGTCAACCAGCAGTGTCCCCGGAGAGATGCAGAAGTAGATCTCAAAGACTCTTGAAAGCCTACTTGTTTGACGTTTATTTCTGGGATGTTTTGGGATAATTTCACCCTGGCTTCCAGCCTGGCTGTGAGACAGAGATACCTTTGGCTGCCTTGTTACATGAGCGATGCAGGGATCTAGTCAGGGGGAATGTGTTTTTGTTGGAGCTCTCCGTGGCTTTTGGTACCATCAACTGTGGTATCCTTTTGAGCTGTCTTTCTGGGAAGGGACTTGGGGGCACCTCATTGACTCCAGTCCTTCTTGGAGGAGTAAACCCAGAGGTGGTGCTGTTTAACCCCATGGCTGTGTGTCTGTAGGGTTCCTGAGGGCTCAGCTTTTGTCCCCAAACTATTTAACATCTACATTAAACCACTGGGTTGGGTGTCATCAGTGACCCCCAACTCTATCTCTCCTTTCCATCCAATTCCAAGGAAGGTTTGTCTGTGATAAACTGAAGTCTATGATTGGTAATAGACTAAATGAGGACAAGCAAACTGAAGCTTAATCTAAACAAGATGGAGGTGCTCCTGGTCAGCCAAAAGGAAGGATAGGGATTCAACCTGTGATGGATGTGGTTACACTCCCCTTGAAATTTCAGGTTCACAGCTTGGATCTACCTCTGGACTCAGATCTGAGTATGGATGTGCAGGTTTCAGCTGCAACTTTGAGCCTCACCTTCGAGGAAATGTTTATGTTCAGTATTCAGTACTGACTACTGTATTGAATTCAGTATAAAGTAGACTCATTGAATCAATTCAGTAGTGGCCAGGAATGCATTTGTCTAGTGAAAACCAGTGTGCCAGCTGCACTTGGATCCAAAACACTGTGGCCAGGCTGCTGAGTTGAGGTACAGTAGAGCATGCAAGCCCCTTGCTGAAACAGATCTACTGGCTTCCAGTCTGTTTCTGGGCAGGATTCACAGTTTTGGTTAAAACCTTTAAATCCCTACATGGCTTGGATGCAGGTTATCTGAAAGATTGTGTCTCCTTCCATGAGAGTGTCCAGCTATTAAGATTTTGGGATCAAGGCTTTCTCTCACTTGCATCATAGGACATTATCACACGTGGGCCACAAAGCGATAATAAACTGGAAATGACAAATTTCGAAAATAAACCGAAAATAAACCTTGATTCCGCAAATGTTTTTCACACGTAATTACCTTAATTGCGCAATTAAGGGAAGCTCCCGCTGAAACCACATTTAACGTTCACACACAAGTGAAAAAATCCTGTACATGTACTAGAAATGATCTTCTAGCACATGCGCACTATGCTCGCCGCGGCTGTCACTTGCCGCAGCTGTCCCTCGCCGCGGCTGTCACCCCTTCCCCAGGTCATCCTCAGAGCGCTGGCCGTGCGGAGGGTCGGCGCTCCAAAGAGGTCCCCCTTGGAGCACCAGCCGTGTGGAGGGTCGGTGCTCCGAGGAGGACCTGGGGAAGGGGTTGGGGCGCCAATCGTGCAGCTGCACCTCCCCTTCCCTGCCCCCAAGACGGCTGAATTAGCCGTCTGCTGAGGGGGAAGGAGACACTTACGCTGCCTCCAGGACCCCACGGAACCATGGGAAAATGCGGGGAAATGCTTCCAAATGCGCATTTGCTTTTCACATTACGGCGAATTTACCTTAATTGCGAATTTACCTTAATTGCGCATTTGCATTTCCTCCAAACAACCAAATTTCAAAAGATCTCGGTTAACACCAGTTTCTGTCCACTTTCTGTCCAGTTTCTGTGTGACGTCATGTGAAAACATGGGGCACTAATCCAGTTTCTGTTTGGGTTTTGTGTGGATTAACCAGCAGATTTGCCCCCGTGTGATAACGTCCATAGGCATCTTTTGGGGGGCTGCTCCTTTCCATGGGAGGTTCAGTTGGCCCCCTTCCCGATGTCTTTCCACTGGCAGGCAAGGACCTTTTTATTTAGGTAGGTCTTTGGTTTGTAAGTTATTGCAGCAGATGGAGTTTCTAACAGGGGGTGCTCTGTCTGTACTTTATTATGTTTTAAATGTGTTTTAAAACTTTTTAAAAATGGAATTGTGATTTAATTGTCTTTTAGATTTTGTATTAGTAGTTTTTAATTGTACTCTTTTTTTAAAAAAATGCTTGTAAGCCACCTTGAATCCTGTCCAGGGAAAAAGGAGGGATAAAATAAAATAAATCAATTTATTTGTAAATATATGTGGCAGAGGGGGGCAAATGCAGCAATGCTTTCTTGATTTTGTTTCCCTCCTTGACTCAGTGGCTGATTTAGCGGATCAGGGAATGCATTTAGAAACTAAGGGGAAGGTGATCCTTTTTTGAATAATTCATACTCATTTGTTTACTTGGCTGTGTTTTTGTTGTTAACTGCCCTCAAGTCAATCTCGACTCATGGTGACCCTATGGATGAGACATCTCCAAGGCCCTCTGTCCTCCACTGTTCTGCTTAAATCCTGCAACCCCTTAATACCCATAGTGACCTCCTTCATAGAGTCCATCCATCTGGCATGTTGCCCTCCTCTCTTCCTACTTCCCTCCACCTTCCCCATCATTATGGTCTTTTCCAAAGAGTCCTCTCTTCTCATGATGTGTCCAAAGTGCGACAGTCTCAGTTCGGTCATCTTGGCTTCTAGAGATCTTTCTGGCTTGATCTGTTCTAGGACCCATTTGTTGGTCCTTTTGGCTGTCCATGGGATCCTCAGCACTCTTCTCCAGCACCACATTATCTCAAATGCATTGATTTTCTTCCTATCATCTTTCTTAACTGTCCAGCTCTCATATCCATACATAGTAATAGGGAATACAATGGCTTGTATGATTCTGACTTTTGTGCTGAGTTGTATGTCTTTGCAGTTTAGGATCTTTTCTAGTTCTTTCATAGGACCTTATCACACGGGGCCCAATCCAGACAGAATCCAATCGAAATCCTGACCTAATACGTATTATTTTCCCGTGTTTCCACACGACGTCGCACAGAACCCCGACAGAATGCGGAATGATCCGAGATCTTTTGAATTTCGGTTTCTTCAGGAATTACAATTGTGCAACGGGATTAATATCGCTTTTACTGTAAGTGCGATCACCAAATACGTATCGCCAAATACGTATTGGGTTGCATTTCCCCATCATTGCCTCCTCGGAGCGCCGGCGCTCCAAGGAGGACCTCCTTGGAGCGCTGATCTGACATGGGGCCGGCGCCCCAAGGAGGACCTCCTCGGTGAATGCTGCGGCGGGAGGTCCTCCTCGGAGCACCAGCCGTGCGGAGGGCCGGCTGCACCGAGGACGACCTGGGAAAGGGTGACAGCCGCGGCAAGTGACAGCCGCGGCGAGCATAGTGCGCATGTGCAAGAACATAATTGCTTGTTCATGTACGGGATTTTCTCACTTGTGTGTGAACGGCAAATACGGTTCCAGGGAGCGCTTTCCTTAAATGCGCGATGAAGGTAATTGCGTGTGAAAACCATTTGCGGAATGAAGGTTTCTTTTCGGTTTCTTTTCGGAATCTGTCATTTCAGGATTATTATCGCTTTGTGGGCCACGTGTGATAAGGTCCATAGCCACTCTCTTCTTACTCCCATTCTTACTCTTCTTCTGATTTCCTGACTGCAGTCCCCATTTTTATCAATGTTTGATCCCAGATATGAGAACTCTTTTACTATTTCTATTTCTTCATTGTCTAGTTTGAATGTGTGTTAGTTCTCTGTGGTCATTATTTTTGTTTTCTTTATGTTCAACAGTAAGCCTCCCTTTGCACTTTTCTTAGGGAAGCTGCTCTTAATTCCCACAGGTATGGGAATTCTTTTACTATTTCTATTTCTTCATTGTTTAGGTTGAACTTGTGAAGGTCCTCAGTGGTCATTATTTTTGTTTTCTTTATGTTCAACATTAAACCTACCTTTGCACTTTCTTCTTTGATCTTCCTTAGTATGTGTTCCAGGTCTTTGAGGTTTTCTGCTAATATTATGGTGTCATCTACATATCTTAGATTGTTGTTATTCCTTCCTCCTATTTTCACTCCTCCTTCTTCTGTGTCCAAGCCTGCTTTTCTTATAATATGTTCTGCATACAAGTTGAACAGATAGGGTTACTGAGGCCAAAATTCAACTGGTATTTCTAGGTAAAGCAGACCCATTGAATCAATTGCTGAACAGTAAGTGAGCATTTACATAAAGTCAACTGAAACAATATGTCTACTCTAGTTGGAACTACCAATTAGTTTTAGGCCTAAATGCTGACTTATTTTATGGTGAGGACTCTTCAAGAGCAGAACATTGTCTTGCTACTGCCAATTTAAACTAGATAGTCAGGAAGACATTTGTCTGCATCTGGACTCCCCAGACTTTGCATAGGGAAGCTGCTCTTAATTATGTTACAGGAGAGGACAGAAAGGTCAGCGATTTTCAGTTAGAATAAATGGCATCAGTTTCCTCTTGCTCCTGGCTCTTGTCCATGCAGGCACTTCCAGAACAAGAGGAATATTAAACAATTAAACCCACCCGACGTATCTTGTTGGACTCCAACTCCCATCAGCTCCAGCCAGAACAGTCAATGGCCAGCCCAACAACATCTGAAAGGCCTCAGATTCCCCAACCATATGTTAGGGTGATGCCAACAAATTAGCAATGTTGAAATATTTCTACAAAAAATAACCACGGCAGGGCTACTCAATAACAGCCACCTATGAATAAATGCTGGAACAGTTTGAGTCTATGTGCCTGAGTGTAACAGAGACGGTGCAAGCTGATGAAGCATTTATTATTAGGAGGAAGGAAATCCCTCTTTTCTCCTAACAATAGGTTCCTTCCTATTGGGTCTTCTGGAGTTATAGCTCTTAAAAACAAGGCTCCAGACCTGTTCCCAGTCAGTCCAGGGAGGCAGCAGACCTTGGCAGTATCTGACTTATCCTCGACCATCTCGTAGTGTATCTTGCTCAGTGACTTGCCCTCCTGGGTTAGCGCTACAAAGGTTAATGGTTTTGCAATATGATGATGGGCCTTGATATCTGCCAGCTGCTGGGACAATTGGTACAATTGTCTGAATTCTGTATATTTAATACATTTCAGATGGCATTGTACTGCTTGGCTGGAGAATAAAAACTCTTTTCCTGCCTTTTTGCATCAGAACTTGTGGGTAACAGCAAAAATGAAGGTCACAAGGAAGACATGTTTTGAAAATATCTCCATAGCCGCGGGTACAAAAATACTTCTTTCTTTCTTTCTTTCTTTCTTTCTTTCTTTTTTTCTTTCTTTCTTTCTTTTTCTTTTTCTTTTTAAAGAAAACTGAGATCTGCACCTTCTATATCAGGTTAACAGACTCTTAAAATTTTTGCAGGTGTGTATTGGTTTCTCTGTATTATAGTTTTCTGTTCCAATTACTCTAAAAATTGATTACTGGTTCTGTATGATGACAAGATCTCTGTATATTCTGTGGGTATACAGGCATCATGCACACACGCACACACACATCAGAAATGGCCACTCATTTCACTGTGCAGAACAGCTGTGTGGAATGGAGATTGAGAATAGTAGCCAAACCCTTGGAAAAATTCATCTTTAAAATATTTCATTCAACTGCTACCTAATGAAAAAGAAAGTACTCACTGGAGCATTCCCTGCTGACGTGTGGGATCATCATCCAGCCAGCTCATGACCATCAAAATTAATGACTCTTTGCTCAAGTCAATCTCAGGGTTAAAGCATGCCAGCAGAGTGCCCAGGGATTAAAGCACTGATCCACCTGGGAATCATTGAGCCATAGTTGTTCCAAGCAAGGAGAGATCTGGAAAGCCAGCTCTCACGGGGGAAAGCAAAGCCACAGTGTCTCTTCAGCATGGCAAGGAGCATTATTCATCTGTCCATATACAACAGCCTCTCAAGAGAATTAAGACATAACATGTAATTTTAATTTTTCTATCTCTTTATTACACACACACAGCACCTGCAAAGAGGATCACAGCCTATTTCCAATGCAGCTGCATCTTGGCAGTAGAGCTGCAGTCAATCTCATAAAAGCAACCCAAGCAACAGCTATGAAAAGGAGAGAGCTGTATTAAGAGCCACTGTTGGCCTAGAAGCACAAGCTGAACTACTGCATTTAAAAAAAAAAATTCTGTGAGAAGTAGAATCGAAATTATGCACCAAAAGGTGGAATGCACATTTGGAACGAATAGCTACTAGTCATCTTGGCTTCACAGCCTAAATACTCTAAAGGCACCAGATCCTGTCTGAACTCGGAAGCTAAACAGGGTCAACTCTGGTTAGTACTTGGATGGGGGACTGCCAATGAAAACCAGGTGCTTTAGGCTCTGTTTCAGAGGAAGGAACTGGCAAAACCACCTTGCCTAAGAAAACCTTGTGAAATTCATGGAGTTACCATATGTTGACAGGTGACTGGAAGGCCCGTGAACACACCATTGCTATACATTATCACCAATATCAGAAGCTGAGGAACATGATGGAGGGTGCAAATGTACTTATCTCCTGCTTGTGGATATCTGGTTAGCTAATGTAGGAACAGAGCTCTGAACGAGATAGGGTTTTGGTCTGATCCAGCTTAGCCCTTCTTATGTTCTTAACAGAATATGCACATTAATATTATAGAATTGTAAATTTGGAGGTGAAACAAAAAATCACAGAGTCCATTCCCCTGCTGGTGCAGAAATCTATTATTAAATTGTTCCTCTGTTCAGTGAAGAAGAAGCCACTACTTTCCAAGATAGTCAGATCCATTGTTGAACAGCTGATACCATTAGGATGATCCTCCTATTGTTTAGTTACAATTTCCTTTCTTGTAATTTGAATTCATTACTTTGGGTCGTACTCTTTGGAAGAACAGAAAACAAGTTTGCTCCATCTTCCTAGTGACAGCCCTTCGGATATTTGAAGATGGCTGACCTTGTCACCTCTCAGTTTTCTCCAGGCTAAAAATGCCCAGCTCTTCCTCGTGAGGTTTGATTTTCCAACATTTATCATCTTGGAAGGATTTAATTTACCACTTCTTTACCATTTTTGTCACCTTTCCTTGGACACACTGCAGCTTGTTGATGCCTTTCTGAAACTATGGTGCCCAGAAGTAAACACAGCATTCCAGGCGAGGTTTGATCCAAGCAAAACAGAGTTTTTTTTCTGCCAATCTTATCTGCTATTTCTGCCAGACTGGACACTACTCTTTTCTTAAGGCAGCCTAAAACTTCATCACCTTTTCTTGCTGCCACCTCACATCATTGATTCATAGGGCCTTTGCAGACTGCTAGAAATAATGCAACTTGAGTCCACTTTAACTGGCCTGGCTCAGTGCTAAGGAATCATGGGAATTGTTGTTTATTGTGGCACCAGAGCTCTCTGACAGAGAAGGCTCAATGTTTCAGAAAAAAATACAATTCCTATGATTCCCTAACACTGAGCCAGGGCAGTTAAAGTGCACTCAAGCTGCATTATTTCTGGCAGTCTGCAAGGGCCCATACTTAGCTTGTGGTCTACCTAACACATAAATGCTTATATTGCATACCTTATGCATAGGAAGAAACAGAGTGGCAGCTTTTTAGTGACTATGTACCGCTTGCACATAGTTTTCCCCTCCCCAGTTGTTGAATACTGTTGGTAGACAACAGCTGTCACCAAATTATTTTAGCCCCATAGCTTTGAAATAAAGTCATTGTGCAGGAAAAGTCATTGGAAAAGTAAGAAATTTGGAAGCTTTGCAGAAATATATTTTAAATCACACCATGACTGGCCTTTTTTTTTTAGAAAAGAGTCAGTAGAAAGTTAACACCTATTTTATATGTCTACTCAAGAAGTAAGATATTTCTTTGAATCTGTATTGTGGTACAGATACGAGTGCAAGCCGGCACAAACATGTCCCTGCACACATGACAGAGAGACTGGACGCCTGCTCTAGACATAGAAATGCACAGTGATAACACTGGGGAAATATACATGCATGTTGGAAATATATATACATGTATTTTTCTGTTAGTTTATTGAACATTTCATTTATCAGACATCTCGTGTTAAGGATGTTCTTATTTTTAAATAATAATTTAAAAAACCACTCCACAAAGAGGGTTCAGGAAACTATATTGTGAAATGATACAGGGATGATGGTTTGGAGAGGCAGAAAGGTGACGAAAGGTGGGAAAGCATCACCCTCTTTTGCAGGGAAGGTTTTTATAATTTTCTTTTGTATGGTGTGTGTGTGCGGGGGGGGGGGGAATACTCCTTTCAGAGCTGACTTCTATATTGCTCTCCTCCTGCTGCTTCACTGCAGTGAGTAATATGGACCAGGGCAGAGGGTCTATATCAATCTAGCAAAGCAGAAAAATGAATGAAAATTGAATCCCCTTGGGGGGAGGAGGGAGAGCTGTGCTCCAGACAGAAAGATAAATCAAAGGATGCGGAGGAGGAGGAAGAATGATGAACCAGCTCCCAGTCAAAATGGAATAATTAGGGGAACAGGTTGGAAAAGCAAAGGGGGAGTCGTGGAAAGATGGGGAAGGCAGCCATTATCTGATTGTCACAGAACAGAAGGACATGTTTGTATAGGAAACCCTGCAATCCTAGTTTTGGCACACATTAGAACCGCAGAAAGATGTTCCCCAAACAAGCAGGTAAATGGTGGCAAAGTACACAGGGTGCCCCCACTGCCATCCATCACATTATAGAAGTGAAAGATTGCTTAGAACAGCACCTTCTCTACAGTGTTCAGCATGCTTCCCCCCCCCCCCCCCGTGCTCTGCAATAAATGTGCATTTATTAAGACAGTCCTAGCATCCTCCCGTGAGGGCGCAAGTATGTTCTAGTTTTTAGGCTGGAAGATAAGAAATGTAATTTGTGGGAGAAGAAAGAATGGACCTTATCTGTGCCGGTGTGTGGGTGCCCTCACAGAGCTAGATGCCTGCTAATACATCTGTTCTTCAACATAGTCTTTTTGATCCAGAACAATAGGATCCCAACGCTTTTCAGATAAATCGAGGGGACCTGTTTTTTCAAGACAGGTATTGGGAAGAACTGGAAATGACAAATTAACAAAGAATAAATGGTTGGAATGGGTTGCTCATATACTGTTCCGGAAATGAGTGAGAAATTCCATGCCAGAATGCTGGCAGAACTAATTGCCACCAGTTATGGTAAAATGGTAATTAATTTTGGTTATATAATTCATGAGTGATATTCCTACTAGTGGTTGTACAGCACTGTGTAAATCTACAGTGCTATATAAACAGACTGTAATAATAATAATAATAATAATAATAATAATAATAATAATAATAAATTACCATGGTAGGTAAGAATGGAAACTCAATGGTCAAAAGCAACATATCTCTGACTGTCAAACACTTCAAAAAGCACAATACGGTGTTTTTAATCTTTTTACAAATTGTCTGGTAACAGGTCCCCTCGATTTATCTGGTTGGAAGAATAATATTGGAATAGATGGAAATAGGATGAGGAGGAGGAAGAACGATGAAGGCAGTTCTTAAGAAAGAATCAGAGAGCTGGTGAGTACTTTCAAACAAAGCTTGATGTACAACCACCATACCACCCTGATGCAATGTTATGGTGCATGTTCACATCTCAGCAATGTTGTCAGCCAATGGTAATCTTCCCATATTTTCCCAGTGCTTCTTCCATCTTGCTTCTTTCTGTGGAAGATCCATTCAAGAGGGAAAGAGGAGAGCAGCAGCACAGCAGCCAAAGTGGATAGGAAAATGCATAACTGGGGCATACTGGGAGGAGTTGTCCTTGGGAAGATGGAGTATGTGTTGGAAAAGCACCTTCTTTCTCTTTCACTTGCTTGGGATTTCTGGTTTCCAAGCTATTTCATTTCCCACACTACTAATGCAACTCCTTTTTTAATGCTCTGCGGAACTCACAAGCAAAAAGGAAATTACGGCAGCAGAATTTCTAGCTGGGTGGTCAGGCTGATCTGATTTGATTCATTTGTGAAACTGATACTGATAGAGGTGGCGAATTCTCAGGAGAAAGGATGTTTACTCAGGAGTGAGTTTAGGTAGTTTTTTAAAAACAACTTTTAAAACATTTTGCAGTTGCAATGCAACAGCTATAAGTATGCTCCTGTGTACACCTAAAATTGCACTGTTTCAAAATGTTTGGGTGGGATGATCAGTAATAAATGCAGGAAGTGAAAAGGACAATACACTCCCACTCAGCTGAATCATGCCTGCTGTGTGGATGAAGCAAAGAGAGATGCACTACCCCCAAAAGTGCTACAACCCCCCCCCCCAAAAAAAAAGTTTGGACAGCCATTTGCACTTGTAGATCACACTGGAAAGGCATTGATCTGGTAGCACTTGAAGCCTTCCATCAGGAAACATCCAATGTAATGGAACAATCCCTAGCACCCAACATAATGCAGCAGTCAGAATGTCAGACTAGGAATAAGGAGACCCAGGTTCAAATCCCTGGTCAGTCTTGTTTTGGTGGGTGACCTGAAGTCACTAACTCACAGCCTAACATACCTCATGGGGCTGAGGAAAACCATATGTGTGATGCATTGGACTCCTTGGAAGAAAGACAGGAGAGAAATCTATTTTTTTAAAACTTTTGTTAATAAGAAATTACTGTCAGCTCAATATGTTTAAGCATTACTTTGTGTTCTTTACAGTTCTTTAGAAAAATATGATGCCATAATGGTAGAAGGAATGAACAAGCATAGAATTAACATAGGTGTGGGCAGGGGAGCATGAGCAAAGGCCAAAGATGTACAGTGGCCCCTCAACATTTGTTGGGGTTAGGGACACAAGACCCCCACAGGAATGGAAAAACTGCAAATAAAAAAAACACTTAAAAAAAAAAACCTGAGAGAGCATCTCTAGATCCCTCAGCGTAGGGGTAGGCAACCTTTTTCCCCTTTAAGGGCCGAGGGACTTCAGCTCCCAGAAGCCTCAGCCATGTTGGTCAATAGTCCCATGTTGGCCAATAGCTCCTGGGATTCTGGGAGCTGAAGTCCCTCGGCCCTTAAAGGGGACAGGTTGCCTACCCCTGCGAGGCTCAGCGCAACTCTAAGGTCAACATCTACCAGACGTTGACCATGGAATTGAACTGGAGGACCTACAAATGCTTAAAGAAGTGTTTTCTCTAGGAAGCTCTAGGTCCTCCAGTGTGACTCTGTGGTCAACTTCTGGCAGACTTGCGCAAGAGATTCCTATAAAGAACATATTAATCAAATTTATGAATAATCAAATTCGCAAAAGTCAGGGCTGCAAAGATGGAGGGCTGACTGTATATACACAGTAAATGCTTCAGTCCTTTGAAAACTTTGTATTTTTTTTTAAACAAAGACCTTCTCCCCATCAGTGGCATCACTAGAGGGGTGCAGCCTACACCAGGTGACACCCAAGAAGAGGGGTGACATCTGTTTGGGCCCTCCCCCTGCTGTGGGGTGAGGAATGGCAAGTGCGCCCCTCATGGTTTCACCTCCTCTGTACCCCTTCCAGTCTTGTTGCCTGGTGCCAATCTTCTCTTTTTAATTTTTTTAATATATATTTTATTAACATCTTAAAATGAACAAATAAACAAAACATACAGTTAAAATTACATATATACATATGGTCTATACACATCCACTTACATTCATCTTCTATATTATCTAATCCATCTTAATATCTTTTCTTCTGTACTTAACTTCCCATACTAGTAGAACTCAATGATATAACTATTTTTCCCCGAACTCTTCTTAAGCTATCATATATAACATCTGATCTAATTCTAACTTAATAAAAGGATTACTACTTATCTTCCTCCTATATATATGAGACTCATAATCATCTGTTAATCCAGTAAATCAATTTTTTATCAATAGACCCCATTGATCACTTATATATTCTACGATCTTTTACATATTTCCCTAATTTTCCGTTTCTCGTAAAACAAGTCAATTTATCCAATTCTGCCATCTCTAGTAGTTTTAATAACCATTCTTCCATTGTCGGTGTTAACCATTCTTTCAATTTTTAAGCCATTAGTAACCTAGCCGCTGCCGTCATATAATAAATCATTCTGGAATTTTTTTAAAAAAATTATTGCTTCATCAATTGCTCCTAGTAAATATACTTCTGATTTCATTTGAAATTTGAAAATTAAAATTTTCTCAATTATTTGATGTATGCGGCTCCAGATTTTTTAAATTTTATTTTGACACATGTCCCCCCCATTGACGGTATGATGATGATTTTTCTCATGAGAAGAACAGTGCTGCACCAGTGATGGAGAGGACCAAGCGCAGTCCTCCCGACTGCCTTCTCCTAGGACCGCTCTCTTCATGAATACAGTGGCTTACAGCAGCAAAGGACAAGGGGTGAGCACACCCTATTGGCTGCTGCTCCCAGAAGACCCGCCCCCCCAAGACCCCGCCCCCTACCTGGGTGATATTAGGGGTAGGGACGCCACTGTTCCCCAAGTATTTCTTTTTCTTTAAAATCAAGCCAGCTTATGCCAAAGCATATAACTCCTGTGATTCTCATACCACTTTACCAATATATATTCAAAAGATGTTTCAGCTTCCCCTGTGAAGAATGTGTCATCAGGACTATGAGCTATTTTATTTGGAGATACTGCTCTTGTTAATTTTCAAAAATGATTCTCATTTTATTATCTCAAAAGCTTCCTGGGTCTCCTACTCCAATCTCTCCATACTTTCAGTAACTATGTACTTCATATCCCCGCAGGTCAAAAATAAAGACATGAGAGAGAGAAAGAGAGACTTGGAAAACATATATAAATCCTTACAAATGTTAAGATTTTAGGTTTCATTAATCCATCCTCCTTGTAAAAAAAAATTATTAACAACAACAACAGCAAAATATCATAATCCTGCCTGTATCTCAGTCTGGGACCCAAAGAAGCTTTTTGTTGTTGTTAACTGCCCTTGAGTCAGTCTGAACCCATGGCGACGCTATGGATGAGACATCTCCAAGGCCCTCTGTCCTCCACCGATCTGCTTAAATCCTGCAACCCCTTAATGCTCGTGACCTCCTTAATAATAGAGTCCATCCATCTGGCATGTGGCCTTCCTCTCTTCCTACTTCCCTAGCATTATTGTCTTTTCCAAAGAGTGCTCTCTTTTCATGATATGTCCAAAGTACGACAGCCTCATTTTGGTCATCTTGGCTTCCAAGGAGGTTTCTGGCTTGATCTGCTCTAGGACTCATTTGTTGGTCCTTTTGGCTGTCCATGGGATCCTCAGCCCTCTTCTCCAGCACCACATTATCTCAAATGCATTGATTTTCTTCCTATCATCTTTCTTAACTGTCCAGCTCTCATATCCATACATGGTAATAGGGAATATAATGGCTTGTATGATTCTAACTTTTGTGCTAAATTGTATATCTTTTCATTTCAGAATCTTTTCTAGTTCTTTCATAGCCACCCTCCCCATTCTTAGTCTTCTGATTCCCTGACTGCAGCCCCCATTTCTATCACTTCTCCAAATGAAAACAAACATAATTCAGAACAAGGGTGATCACTTTAAAAGTGTTGTCCCTGAAGTTTAGCTCTTTTGCAAACTATAAGGTAAAAACTTACGGATCTTTTTTAAAAAAAGTAGTCCAAAGGCAAGGTTATTTCTGTTTTGGAACTGTAGGTGCCAAAGATGGTATCATGGTTTAAAACTTGCACTCAGAGCATGGAAACTATCAATGTGTGCCCTTGGGAAATTAACTGAGACAGGCCTACATTCTGCTGGGGTGAATCTTCTATCACATAACATAGGAAGCACCTCTGAACTGGCTGTGGAGCATGGCTTTTAACAACTTCACAAAAGAGAAAATGTTGTGTGATCCTTCTTTTGTGCCTACAATACTGTGACAGGACAAGGAGTGACTTATTAAACGTTTGCCACTGTACAATGATCAAGGACACAGCATCTTGAGCTCTGTCTGACAATCCTACTAGACATATAAAGTCCTTGCTTGACATGGCAGGAAAGCCTTGTATTCCTGCTTTGATAGTTAAGGCCAGAGCTTAGAAAAATTACTCTTTTTTGGGGGGAGTAAAGCTCCCAGAATCCCCCCAGCCAGCATGTCCAATGGCTATTCTGGCTAAGGGGATCTGGGAATTTTAGTCCAAAAAGGTAACTTTTCTCCAGCTCTGGTTAAGGCTTATTGATGGGGCAGTCTAAAGGGAAATCATGGTGCTCCTTGAGAGGCATTGTGCTCCGGCTGAATGCTGGATGTAAACCAGAGATGTCTATAGGTGTCACTATCTCTCAGCCTCAGTCCCCTGACCGTTGAGAGGATAAAATGGGGTGACCAGCAATAATTTATCTTAAACTCACTAGCGTGCGTAATTATTGGTGCTGCATATAGATTTCTTTCCCTCCTTGGCCAAAGGGCCATTCATTCTGTCTCATCTAAATCCTTGCTGCTTTGTGTCAACATTGACAGATAATTCAGATGAACTTGGTACAAAGACCTTGCAGCTGACGGGTTCATTCTAGCACTTCCCTTAAAGAGACTCTTCAAAACAAAGAAAGAGAAACAATACCCAGCCCCAAATAGCCACCAGCTATTTAGGAGAGAAAATTGCTATTAAAAACATCTATAAGTTGAGCAATGCAGCATTACCGGTACAGTATATGAGACATTCTGTCTTTAAAAAAAAAAAAGTAAAAATAACATTTTGCTGTTCATAATGGTTTATGTCACACCCAGCTCCCAATCACGATGGGGGGAAGATGACGATACCCCCCTTCCCACACTTTCAACTCCCTTGCCCTTTATTAATCCAGATGTACAAGATTATATTAAGGATGCTGCTTCAACCAACAGGAAGCAAAGTACAACCGTCAAACATACTCAAGATGTAAACAGGTATTTTGTAGACTGTCCTTAATACATTTCCATCTTTCTTTGTAAGACAAGATGTGCAATTCTAGGTAGAAGGAAACAGAGGGAACAATCCACTAAGCAGTTCCTCTGTGAAAGTCCCATCAAAATGAATAGGCGCAATACAAGACACTCCTCTCCTCTTCATTGCTAGAGTAGTCCTTATTCTTTTTATTACAACTGGTAAAGGAGAACTTCTTGGTGGATGGTGTCCACAAATATTTATAGATAAAATAAGAATGGCTCTACTTACCAGACAAAAAAGGAGGATGGCTCTCTCATTTCAAGACATGGACACGACAACCTTGTCAACGGGGAATACCTTTACCTTTAGAGAAAGTTAACCTAAACTCAAAACAAGGAAACCCATTTGTAGCATACTGTAGCCACTGCCTGGCATCTAATTCCCCTCCAATCCCTGGACAGAGCTTTATTTTTTTTTTCCCCTTTGGGAAAAATGAAATAGGATTTAAAAACAACAACGTGGAAGGAAATCTCTAACCTAAAGAGAAAGAAACCTGTGAAGATCAGAAGTGAAAGGGGAAGAGCCCAAGGGTCTCCCTGCAGAGGAGGTGCTGTGATCCCCACAGAGTGGTGCTGAGAAAGTGACTCCTTGTGTGGGTCAGTGGAGGAGATGGGAAGGAGGGGTGATGGTGGAAAACAACCTCCGAGAAAATTAAATTGCACTTGAGGGCAAATTCTATTAGGGAATAGCAACCATCTCTCAACAGCCTGTGTCCATTTAGGTAATTAGCCGCAGGATAGGAATCGGCATTCAAGAGTTGGTGTCTTTGCTTCCTGCAGGCCTGCTCCAAACCTCTGCACAGGCCTGTCCTGCTCCTGCTTTCTGTCTGGCTTCAGAGAGTGGAGCCTTGCATCACGGCTAGCTCCTTCTCAGCTATGGCCCTGTACAGGACATGCCCTGGTGGCATTGTTTTACTGGAGAGCTTCGTACATTCAATGGGCAAGACCTTCTGCCTTCATGGTTTCCATATAGGTAGGGAGCCCAGTGGCCACTATGGATCAGGCATTCTACACTTGAGCTGAAAACCAAACACTGGCATTGATTTAAAATTCTGCTGTGTTTCAACAAGGTTCACATTTTGCTTTTTGGAAGTTGTTGTTTTTTTAAAGTGGCAATTATACATAATACAAAAGAGACGACAAAATGAAGGACGCATGGAATGAAGAGCCACATGAAGATGAACCCCAAATTCTGAAAATTGAGCTGGAAACTGTAATAAGATAAATAGCAAAAAACAAATCACCAGGAACAGATGATATTCCAATTGAGCTGCTGCAATCCACACTGACAGAGTCAACTCTAGTGCTAACCAACGTATGTCAACAGATATGGAAAACAAAACCATGGCCAACAGATTGGAAGCGATCAATATACATCTCCATCCAAAAAAGGGAAGCACAAGAGACTGCAGCAACTATAGGACCATAGCACTGATCTCGTCTCCCAACGCAAACAAAACCATGTTCAAAATTCTACAACATAGACTCCAATCAGACATGGAAAGGGAAATCCCAGAGGTCCAAGTGAAGTTCAGGAAAGGAAGAGGCGACCAGGGCCACATTGCAAACATACAATGGCTAATGGAATTCCAAAAGAAAATCAGCATGTGCGTTATAAACTATAGCAAAGCCTTTGACTTCATAGACCATGGAAGGCTATGGAATGCCTTTAAAGACATGGGGGTGCCAACACATCTGATAGTCTTGATGAGGAATCTGTACTCAGGACAAGAGGCTACTGTCAGAACAGAACATGGAGAAACAGAATGGTTCCCACTTGGCAAAGGGGTCAGACAAGGCTTCATCCGTTCACCCTATCAGTTCAACTTGTATGCAGAACATATTATAAGAAAAGCAGACTTGGACACAGAAGGAGGAGGAGGAGGAGTGAAAATAGGAGGAAGGAATATCAACCGTCTAAGATATGCAGATGAGACCATAATACCAGCAGAAAACCTCACAGATCTGGAATACATACTAAGGAAGATCAAAGAAGAAAGTGCAAAGGTAGGTTTAATGTTGAACATAAAGAAAACAATAATGACCACTGAGGACCTTCACAAGTTCAACCTAGACAATGAAGAAATAGAAATAGTAAAAGAATTCCCATACATGTGATCAAACATTGATAGAAATGGGGACTGCAGTCAGGAAATCAGAAGAAGATTAAGAATGGGGAGAGTGGCTATGAAAGAACTAGAAAAGATCCTAAAATGCCAAGATATACAACTTAGCAGAAAAGTTAGAACCATACAAGCCATAGGTCAAGATTGACTCGAGGGCAGTTCACAACAAATTATACATAAGAGAATGCTTGTTCTGCAAGCAGGATCTTTGCTTGAAAATATCATTTACAAAGGAATGTCATTGCATTAATAGAAGTCTACAATTACCATCACAGGCTATAGCCCAGAAAAGAGGAAGGGAAATGAAACCTTGTGCCAGTTGCTCAGGAAATTGGTCAGCCATAAGTCTCACTAGGTAATCTTAGGCCAGTTTCATTCTCTCTCTCTCTAATCTACAGCAGTGGCATCCCTAGGGATGGTGTGACCTTGTGCGGGAACTCATGGTGTCACACACACTCCATTGACCTCCTCCCATTTCACACCATACAGAATCCTTAGTAATGCTTTTTTGCGCTAATGTTACTCGTAAATTGTAATTCCCATATATCACTGAATGCACTGCTAATCGTTGTGACATAAATGACTAGCAAAATTAAAATTATACTGTCGAATTACAATATAACATGCACAACCTAAATGTATTTACATATACATAGTGACAATTTGGTTAAAATGTGATGTTTTAAGGGAAATTTTTAAAAGTGTTTTTCAAAATTTAAAATTTCAATTTTTTAAAAAAACTAATTAAAATTTTGAAATTTGAAATTTTTATTTTAAAAAATTCTGGGGCATTTCCTTTCTCCTCCCACTGAGCTTCACCCCACTCTCACCATCTCTTAAAGCATTTTAAAGGGAAGCAGATGAATGCCACGGCCTGTTTCTGCCAAAAGGTAGGTTTTTGAGGAGAAGTGGTCCGCACTCCCTAGAGATGCCACTGATCTACAGATATAGCCATGTTAGTTTGTAGAATAATATGTAGAGGGATTATGTAGCACCTTTGAGACTAATTGAAAGAAAGAAATTGGCACCATGATCTTTCATAGACTTAAGTCTACTTCCTCAGATGCATCCCTCAAATGCATCTAAGGAAGTAGACGTAAGTCTACAAAAGCTCATGCTGCCAACTTCTTTCTTTCAGTTAGTCTCTACTACAGTTTGTTAGCAGATAGCTTCAAAATATTGGCCTAAATCCTGGTGTTAATCCTGACTAAAGTAAACCAATTGAATCAGTAGTATTTACCTATGTATTGATTCAGCCACTGATTGAATGGGTCTACTCTAGTTGGGACTAAGTAATAGGTTGCAAACCGCATGATAGGTTTGCTTTAGCATCACCATAAGTTGGAAACGAAGGCACAACAACAACATGATGCAAGCCAATTACATTCAGTAACAAATCAGTCCTATTTTTGTTGTCTTCATGTCTAGTGAAGAAAAACAGGCAATAAAATGTATAATTTTTATACAATTTTACTAATTTATTTAATTTTATTTAACTGCAGCTGACAACAAAAATTGCATTTATACAATATAAACAACCAAACCAAGAAACATATTCAGGGATTAGCCACGTTGGTCGTGCAGCAAAATACAACAAAAGCTAAAATCCACAAAACACCAAAATCTTTATTGGTTGTTTATATTGTATAAATTATATACAATATATATAATCTCAAGCATAGCATGCATCATGCAAGCATTCAAAGCTTCATTGGCTTCTTCACCAGGAAAATCATACAGGAGAATAAAAGTGATAATGTTAGATTCACAGGCCAACATTTTGTCTCTCTGTTGTCAGTTAAGATGGTATTGAGGGATCTCAATGCAGCAAAGGCCATTCCCTTTCTTGACCATGTGAGGACTAGGGACAAAGGGCAATAAAAGACAGCTAATAAAATTTAATCTCCATTAGCAACAGAAAAGTAACTTCCCTTAAGATCCAGCTGTCCCCATCCTGTGCAAAGCTAACGGTCCCTTTCTTAGGCAGAGGACATTGAATTTCTCAATAGAATGCATATATATATATATATATATATGCCTTGTTAGTCTATATTCTGATCAGCCAAACCAACCATAATGACAAAGTGGACAAGCACACTGGATGCCAAAATTTCAAGACTTTGTGCCTCATCTGATAACTAAAGGAATGCTACCTAATACCTGTACTTTGGGGGGTACTTGGAAGTTGAACACAAGTGTTTGTAACAAGTTACTTGAACCAATGGGAGAGAGAGAAAGATAGGCAGGTAGACACAGATATCTCCGCCAACTACTTTTTCTAACTAACTACATGTTGATATGTAGATTGCTTTTCTTAAGTTTTACTTACTTTTTGCTTCTTGTCCAAAAAGTTTAACTATGGCTGATCTTTCTTTGGAACACTGTATCCCTATGCCTCCAAAAAGTTACCAGCAGAGCTGCACCCCTGAAAAATATTCTTTACAGCTTTATGTAGACTAAAAATGAGCTTTCTTTCTGATTTTTCACTGAGTGGATCTCCAGAAACATTCAAGTGTATTTTCTTTTTCTTTTCTTTTTTAAAGAAATCACTAATTCCAGGAGGACTGTTATCTTTTAATTGAGTCCACTTTTAGGGTTAGGGTTAGTGCTAGGGAATCATGGGAATTTTTCTCTCTCTGAGACATTGAGCCTTCTCTGTCAGAGAGCTCTGGTGCCACAATAAAATACAGTTCCCATGATTCCCTAACCCTAACCCTAACCCTAAAAGTGGACTCAATTTGCACTATTTCTGGCAGTCTGCAACCCCCCTAAAAGGTCCCAGGTTTTGTTTCTGCTCTTTCCCATTTTATTTGGGATATGCATTTGTTTATCCTGTCAGCTCACCGTACAATCAGATACTTTTAATACCAGCTTCCCACGTTGGTTTGTTTTAACCAAGTATAAAATCATAAAGAACAGGAACAAAATCTGAGACTTCCAGTCAGACGTGATACACGCATAAACTCAGACACGAAACTGCTGTGCTTTGCTAGTGTAAATGCCAGCATCCCAGCACTGAGAAGGTGTGCAGTAGTGGTCTGGCAGATGTGTGAGACTGATTTGTCATGTTGCAAGGTTGTCATGAGTTGGAAAAAACTTTCTGGCACACAACAACCACAGCAAAAGCACAGCTCTGAGGCAGCAAGTAGGAAATAAGATGTGCCAGTAATTAAAAGAACAGTTCTTGATCTCCTAAGGTGCTGCTGGTATTCTGTTTGGCATCTGATAAGAACAGGATTGGGCATGGGTAAGGAACAGCAACAAAATGTTAATTCATCTTTGGCAATAAAACATCACGGGGACAGTTTTGCTACAGTTCACACAAAATAGTGCTGAGGAAGAAAAGCTGTCAGCCTGACTAGATCTGAAAAGACTTGTGCGGTGGTCTGTGTGACCGCCCACATGGACCAGGTGTTCCAGAGGATTGGGAGTGCACCAAACAGGATTACTGAAAGTCCACTTACGGGGCTCTCTTTCACCTGCCTTTGCTGACATCTCCCTCATTTGGTTCAGTCTCTGCATTCTGGCAGTCTGCAAAATAGTGCTCTAAGCCAACATGCTTGATAACCAAAGCTGCTGGCTTTACCCTGATGTTGCCCCGTGTTCCTCTCATCCCCTTTTACCTAGGTACTCTCACCCCCTCTAATTTTGCACACACAAGGCAGCTCCCTTATATAACAATAGCTGTGGACAGCAGATAGTGAAGCTGTTCCACAGGCATGTGCATGGCTTTTCAAACAGCTGTGAACCCCTGTCTGGACCAGCTGGGGCACATAGATGCATGGAGGGGAAACAGCTTTAAATATTTGTGTTTACACACAGATGTAGAGTACATATATTATGTGTTTGCTGCCCAACAGTACAGTGAGATAGGTAGATAGATAGATAGATAGGACACACAGATGCATGGGGAGAAAACAGCTTTAAATATGTGTGAATACACACAGATATAGGGTGCAGATGTTATGTGTTTGCTGCCCAACAGTACAGTGAGATAGATAGATAGATAGATAGATAGATAGATAGATAGATAGATAGTACACACAGATGCATGGGAGGAAAACAGCTTTAAAAATGTGTGCATACACGCAGATGTATTATGTGTTTACTTTGCAACAGTACAAGGAGGTAGATAGACAGACAGACAGACAGGATACACAGATGCATGGGGGGGGGGGGAAACAGCTTTAGGTATGTGTGAATACACACAGATATAGGATGCAGATATTATGTATTTGCTGCCCAACAGTATAGATAGATAGATAGATAGATAGATAGATAGATAGATAGATAGATAGATAGATAGCAGCAACTGTCATGGGTGGAGTTGCTTTCAATCTATCTCTGGTTACAGAAAAGGTAAGGAAAAGTGGATGTATACATGAAGTGGGGCACAGCTGTGTGTCCATGCAGTGGCAGAGGGCATAAGACTGGACCCATCAGCAGGGTTTGGTAATGGGATCTAGTTCTTGAACCTTTTAGGTTGCTGGCTGAGCTCCAAGGCAAGTCATTATTGAATGGAAACTGTCATTTGGCAGGTGGTCAGGGAGGGGGCAGAACAAAAAGAGGGCTGTCTTTGTTATTAACCCACTTCCGACTTTTATTTATTTATTTATTTGATTTGTTAGCCTTACAATATGCATTTTGAAAAGCAGCACAATAATAACACAATCAATTGACTACCATTTAAATCAGAGGCCAAAATTTTAAGAAGCAGCAAAAATATATTTTTCCCCCTGAAAACATAGTGAGTACACATTTACAGCACAGCGATGTAACTATTGGCAAATGCCCACCTGAAGAAACCTGACAAGAAAACCCCATGATAGATTTGCCTTGGGGTTGCTATAAGTTGGAAACAATTTGAAAGCACACAACAACAACAACAACAATGAACTACAGAGAGGGTTTTCTACAAAATATTGTTGTTGTGAGCCTTCAAGTTGTTTCCATCTATTGGCAACCCTAAGGAGAACCTATCATGCCGTTTCCTTGGCAAGATTTATTCAGATGAGGTTTGCCATTGCCTTCCTCTGAGGCTGAGAGTGTGTGACTTGCCCAGGGCCACCCAATGGGTTTCCATGACTGAAGGTGGATTAGAATTAGAATTCAGGTCCCCAGAGTTCTGGTCAATCATTCAAACCACTGTGCCATGGTGCCATTTTCGAAAATGCTTGTGAAAACATTTCAGAAAAGTCTTTGCCTGGTGCCATGAGGCTGACTTTGAAGAGGGCTTTTCGTAATTGGAGGGGAGGACTGTTACAGACAAGACCCTTTCTTATATGGCCACCTGCCATGTCTCAGCGTGGGAGGGCATTTTGAGGAGGACATCTGTTGATCAACAGACATACAGAGAAAGGATATCTGGAGAGAGAGGATCCTTCAACTACTGTGATCCCAAACGGTGAAGGAATTTATAGGTTCAGGGAGCAGAACTTTATCCACCTCAAAGCAGCTGGAACTGCTGCATCAACACAAACTCTTTCTCAAAAGATGGGAAGTAACAGTAGTGCTTTTCTAATAAAATTGCTAACAGCACAATCCTATACATATATTCTCAGAAGTCAATCCCATTGAGTTGAATGGTGTTCATTTCAGATAAGTGATCATGGGATTACAGACTAAATTGTAACAGAATTCTACTCTTTACTTTAGGCCTTTTTTATTCAGGCAGGACCTTGGAAAGGTTAGATTTTGGAGGACAGTTCCCAGAATCCCCCAGCTTGCATGATCAGTGGCCATCCTGGTTGTTGAACGTTGGGAGTTGTCATCCACAAACAATAACTTTTGTAACTTCCGAACAGATCACAATTAAGATATGTTTCTGCAGAAGGGGCTTTTAATTACTGCTTTTATTTACATTTTTTCATTGCTTTTTATTGTAGCATATATTTTCCTTAATAGTTTTGCCTTAGCTTTGCCTTAGGGTTCCCATAAGTCCCAGTTTTGGGGCAAGATGTATATAAAGAAAACAAAGACATCAATATCATCATCTTCACAGTCATGATGATGATGTTAGGCACTTGTTTTGTTTGACTTGATTGTTAGCCACCTTGTTTCCCATGTTTTGTGAAGCAAAATGACATTAAAAGCAAATCACATCAACAAATAAGTACAATAATTAGACTATCTAGTTGTTCTGTTTTGGGTACCACATGTTTCAATTCACTGGGGAATGCTCAGAAGCAAGCTACAGGAATGATTTTGTTTAAAGTTCTAAGAGACGCATTAGAAAGAAAAGCTGAACAAAGTGGGTATGCTTTGCCTAGAGGAAATAAGATGATCGGGTGACATGTTCATTCTTTGTTTATGAATATATTTTAGAATATTAGAAAGAAAAAGAACAATCGCTTGCTGAAGTTAGTTCAACCCCATTAACCAATGGAGTGTGAGGAGTGTAAGTCAAAACATAAGAGCAGTTCAGAACTGGAATAATCTTCCTGGGGTGCAGTGGCTCAAGTGGTTAAGAGGCTGACTCTGTTGAATGCAAGATCGGCAGGTTGGCAGTTCAAGGCCTGGGTGCCGCATGATGGGGTGAGCTCCTGTCACTAGTCCCAGCTTCTGCCAACCTAGCAGTTCGAAAGCATACAAATGCAAGGAGATAAATAGGTACCACTTTGGTGGGAAGGTAACAGCGTTCTGTGCAGTCATGCTGGCCCCATGATCACAGGGTAGTCTCTGACAACGCTGGCTCTTCGGCTTAGTAATGGAGATGAGCACCACCCCCTGTGGTTGGGCACAACTTGACAACCTTGTCAATGGGGGAATACCTTTACCGTCTATCTCATCCCAGTCTTGGGTCAGACAACACTATGCTAAAGGATTCTACCATAAGCTTCCCTATGCCTGGGGGTTGATGGAGAGCAGGAAGGAGAAAACTACTCTCTCTACCCTTTGCAGACCTTATCCATCATCCTACCCATGACTCAACTGAACACAAATCACCACCCAACTCTATGAACTTTAAAGAGCAGATACTAAGGGTTTTGGTTCTACTCTTCTCCATGTCAGTAAAACATACACCATTACATTGCTATTGTCCCACTTTAACCACTATGGCGGCCTCCTGTAGAATCCTGGGATTTACAGTTTAGGGAGGGACATTTAAAAGTCTCAGCCAGGGAGCTCTTAGACCTTACTAAACTACAAACCCCAGAATTCCACAGGAGACAGCCATAATGGGATAATAGTGCTGCAACAGTGTACTACGGTATGTCACTATACAGCCCCAGCATACATGGACAATAATCTCACTATACTATTATTAATGTGTGAATGAGGCATTAGTGTGTTCTTCCAACTACCACGTACTATTTCTTTGAAAGCCTTTGTTTCAGCCTTATCACCATTTGGTCTTGCTCAGGGGCTATGATCAGACATTTCTGTAGTTGCCGTCTGCATTTTCAATCAAAATGGCCTGTCTGAATATTACATGGAAGGGATATGGCTGAAATCTGTTGGGCTTTTGAAGAAATAAAAGGTTTTGGACCATCACACAGAATGTGGGATTTTGTCTCCTTTCATTCTTCTACTGTGAATACATGCTTTCCAGTTGTTGTTTTTAATTCGGTTCTTCCAACTGCACCATGCATTTGATATAACAGAAATCAGTGTGATCATAGATTTTTATTTACTGGCCCCTCTTTTATCCTTTTAAAAGCAACCAGAGAGAAATTTACCAGGTGGAGCTTTCCCTAGTCCCTCTACTTTGTGCCAGAAAACCTTTCTCCCAATAAACATCTATGTACAAAAGTTTTCACAAAGGTGTGGGAGCCTGGGAAGAAGAAGAAGAGAAAAAGCTGGCTAATATAATAGCTGGGGCGATAGGGTCCTTGTATTATAGCTTTGCAAAAGAGAGCATTTCGACAAGGAAATGGTTTATTTATTTGGGTTTTGCACCTTTCCCTATATCTTAACAAGAGGGCAAGTTGCATTTGCCAAAATCCCTGGGTATGAGTGATGTAACTATTATGACATCTCACTTCTGTAGCTAGGCCCAGCAGCAGTTTTGTTTCAGGCATTTACTGTAAATGGGGCTAATGCCCAGCTACCTGCTGTCACCATCTCCTGCTTTCTGCAGATCCAGCTGCTCTTAAAGGCATTAGAGATGACTGCCTCATCTCCAGTCACTCAAAAGAGAACAGATCCGTTCTCAGTTATGTCTTGTTACCTTGTTCTGCTTTGCATTCATTTTAATCTTCAGTGATGGTGGTGGGCATATGTCTTGAGTTTCTCTAAGTGGGAACAATTTGGTGTGTGGTGGGGGAAAGGGCAGGGCAGGGCAGGGCAAGGGGGCAGGATGCAAATCTATTGCAGGCCAGGCATTTGTGAAAGGATCCAGGAGGAGCAGGAAAACCCGAGAGCAGCAGTTGGATGGGCAGGGCAGTGGTAGACAGAGATTGATGGGGGTTAAGCAGCAGGACAGCTGTGGGGAAACCAAGGACTCCGGAGGATGTGATCCATTGTGGGGTTGACCTACAAATTGGGGGGCAGGTGGCCAGGTTTGGAAATGGGGGGGGAAGTGGGGGAGAGGGAGGCAAAACGTGTGCAACACATTGTTTGAAAGCAGCAAGGAGGAAAAGAGAACATACAAATAGTAACACCATTCCGTTACTGGAGCAGTGGGAGATGTGAGACATTTTTTGACAAAAGGAATTCTATGGCGGCTGGGAATTGAGACGAGGAAAAGGCAGTCTTTGGAGTCTGTTGGGGAGAAAAGATAGCTCTGGCTGTATTCAGCCAGAGGATGGAGGAAGGGAGGGGAAAGAATGACATTCTGTTATCTGAGAATGATGAACATTGGGGATTTTTTTTAATATAAAGGCTGGCTTTCTAAGTTTGGTGGGAGTTAATTTATGAATGGTGTAATGTTCATAATATAGTGATTGCTGCCCAGACTTTGTGCATCTCATTTCCTCCACACCTCATTATTTATAAGTTCCACTTTCTGTGCGTATACTCTATGAGAGGCTACGATTTCATGCATCCAGAAAGCTTAAGCCATACTAAATTTCTTAACCTGGAAAACGCTACAAGATTCTTTTTCCCTTTTTTACTGTGGATTCCTGCACTAGCAGCAGGTTGGACTGGAGGACTCTTAAGGTCTCTTCTAACTACGATTCTGTGACTCAGATCTGAACCATCAATGTCCCAAAATCCTAAGGTACAGCAGACCCACCATAGCCATGGATTCTGCATTCACCATGGCTTGAAAATATATATTTTTTAAAATGCAAAAAGCGTACCTTGATTTTACCATTTTATATAAGGGACATCATTTTACTATACCACTGTATATGATGGGACTTAAGCATCCACAGATTTTAGTATTCTCAGGGGTCTTGGATCCAAACCCCAGTGGATACCAAGGGCCCACTGTACTGAAACTAGCTCCAGAGCATATGAAAAGTGCAGCCAAAATTACAGGGGAAATATACTTTGTGAACGCTGTTTAAAGATGGTTCTGCAATGTTGCAGAAGGACTTTCTTCTTCAAACTTTTCAGTAGTATACAAACTAAAAACTCTTACAAGCCCCCTCCATGTGTGCAATGTAGCTTACTCCCAAACAAGTGTGCATGGGATAGATTACAGATGGCCTTTGTTATTGGTAACTACAGTAATAATAATAATAATAAATTTTATTTTTACCCCGCCTTTCCATAGATATGATCAAGGCGGCTTACAAAGGTTAAAATTGTTACAATATAAAGGTTAAAAACATCGGTGCAGGGAGAAGGAACAGGAATCAAAGAAGCCACAAATATCAGAGGCAAGAAGTGGATGAATCAAATTGCAAACAGTCCGGGGTCAACAAGGAACACATGGGGCAGAGAAAGAAAGAATACCATTACTTAAGGTGGAAATGCCAACTGAAATAAATACGTTTTTAAATTTTTCTTAAAAGAGATGAGTGATGCAGAGGAGCGAAGCTCTGCAGGAAGCTTATTCCAAAAAGAAGGGGCAACGATGGAAAAAGCCCTCTGAGAGGTCCTCACAAAGTGAAACTTGGGGACCTCTAGCAGATTGGTCCCAGATGAACGGAGTGTGCGGGGCGGATTGTGTGGGGAGAGGCGGTCCTCCAAGTACCCTGGGCCCAAGCTAGTTATCTTCTTTTTTTATTTTAGCCCCTGATCATTTGATACACTTCTGGTTGATCATTTTTATGGGGATTCAACTACATAGGAATCTTGGCAGCCCAATTTCATCTGATTATTTTAGAGGGGCTCAGCCCCCATGGCTTTGGCAGGAGGATTGAGACTGCGGCTTCTGGAGTCTATAACCTCCATATCCATCCCCCTCTCTCCCTTTGAAGTGTTTATCATATTTACTTATTTTAAACATTAGCAGTGTGTAACATATTTCCCGATTCTCTCTCTCATAGATTATAAACCTCCAGCAGTGTTTATCCTTTTAACTTATTTATTGTACAATGCTCAATGACCGAGCCACCTTATCATTATGCATGATCTCAGTCTCACAATCTATCAGGTGTTACTGACTGGAGTTTTGGACCATGAATGATCTAGATTTTATCCAATGATCTAGGAATCAGGAGTCATTGCTGGAATGATCTAGATTTTATCCAATAATCTAGGAATCAGGAGTGGGCCCTTGGAAAAAAGTGGCACCTTCTAAGTAGAACCACTTTTTATAATTGCACTCTTGTAATCCAACAGTTGGACACAACAACCTTGTCAAAGGGGAAACCTTTACCTTTACTTAATCCTACCATTGGAAATTTCATTCAGATGTTTTGTCTGTGAATTTGAAATTGTTCCCAGAGCACCTATCACCACTTTATTGGAGGAGGAGGAAGAGGAGAAATAATAACAACAACTGCTACACACATCATGGTAGTAAATCCTACTGAACTCAGTAGGTACAAATAGTTCCAGGTCTCTACCAAGGGCAGTAGGATGAGAAGGATGCAGAGATGGCCTTGCTGTCTCTTGATTTTATTGCCTGCACAGAGCTTTTTTTAAAAAGCTGGGGAGCACCTATTATCTTTTACTTTCCCCAGGTTTTCCCAGTTGTTTGGGCACTAACTACAAAATTGAGCTTCATATTAATTTGGATTAACATTCATTAGTTTTCACGTATATTTCTTTTTTAAAAATAGTTTTTTTTTCATAGTTTTGCATAATTTGGTATAGCTAAAAATCAACAGTATATGGCTTTCCTCTGTGACAGTTTCATGAAGCACTATAAACACTACAGATAGGATAAACAGCCTGAACACAAATTAGCAAGACTGCAAAGTAGGTGGAGGAGAGGCATCAAAACTGCTCCTTGCTTAGCTTGCTGTTTATCCGATCACCAGCCCTGCCAGCCAGTATAAAATTCAGAGTGTGCGATGCTGTTGATGCATTCTTTTTAAAAAATGAGAGAGAAGGAGAGAAATAGATTTTCTTGGTTTTGGCAATAGGAAGGTCCCTATTTTAACAAATACCTTGTTTTCACTCACACAACTGATGCTTCCTTAGAAAAATGATGATCACTGAGGATTTCAAGACACAATGGCCAAGATTTATTTATTTATTTTTGCACTTGTAATTGCCCCTTTTGACTTTTCAGTTCTTCAAACAAACAAACAAACAAACCACTTCCTGCTAAATAACACTTGCTTTGCATTGGTGTGTACTGTGGAGGAACTGTGGAAATGACGTAGAACTAAAAATCTAAGCATGCTCTAAGCTGAAAGAGCTAAAAATGTGAGGATAATTCAAAATAGTGTCTTGCCCCATTTCATTTGAAGGAGGCCAGGATTAGGGGGAGTTCAGCTTGTGGAAATGAGGACATGTGGGTGGGTACGTAAAACCTGTGACTTATTATTACTATTGCTAACATGTGCCCAGGGGAAATCAGAGTGAAAGGCAGCAATGGCAGCCTTGCTAATGATAAGGAGGAATATATTTGCCCGCACATGCATGAATGCACCCTGTTTGTCAGTCTGAAGGTGGGGGGTGGCGGCACAGGGCAAGCCAAAGTCCATCACACAAACCATTGCACAGCAGGCATTGTCCCAAAGAGCAAGACACCACTCAACACATCTCCTCATGTGTAGGATCAGTTATAAAGGGAGCAGTTCTGGTTGCCAAAGCACCAGGCACCTACACCCTCCCAATCTTCCCAACTAGCTGTGTGTGTGTGTGCTTTCTCATATTCTTTGTTGTTCGTCGTTGTGTGCCTTCAAATCGTTTCCAACTTATGGTGACCCTAAGGCAAACCTATCATGCGGTTTGAAGGGTGCCTCTCCCCACTGTTCTCACCAATACATACTTCAAGCAAGTGAATCTTTCTTCACCAGTAGACCTTCCAAACCAGGAAAACACAACATCATCTGCTAAATTTCTGTGATCCAAGGATAAAAGGAATAGCAAAAGAGTATATGTGAGGGTGGAGGAACAGGGTCCTCTCCACCGTTGGGCAGACTGAGGCAATCGTCTCGAGTGGCTGACACTGGAGGGGGCAAAAAGGACTTCCTTAAGGACCTTATCAAACGCTGGCCATGAAGCAAAGAAAAAGCGAAGAAAAACAGAAGTAGAAATAAATTCGGTTCCGTAGCGAAATCGCCCTTTTGGCCATTTCGCAATTAATACCAAGGCTCCCTTCTCTCCCGTCACAAAAAGCCGGGAGGAAAGGCAGCCATGGGAACCGGGGAGGAGGAGGGCTGGAGGACTGGAGAAGGGAAGGCAGCCCATGGAGAGAGAGAGATCGCCTCCCTCTTCCCTCTTCCCTCTTCCTCTCCTCCTCTTCTTTCCAATCCGGTTTGCCTTTTGCCAAGGCAATCGCTTCCCCTCGCTGGGATTTTCGCCCTGCCCACCAATTCGCCTTGCCCACCAATTCGCAATGAATGCGAAGGCTCCCTAGGTACATCCTCTACAAACCGAATGTCAAAATCTCCCTGCTCCTGACGGATTAGCTCCGTATTCTGCCGAGTTCTGGGGCAGCGTCGTGTGTAGACACGGGGAACAATACGGATTAGCTCCGTGTTCTGGGGCAGCGTCGTGTGTAGACACGGGGGAACAATATGGATTAGCTCCGTGTTCTGGGGCAGCGTCATGTGTAAACACGGGGGAATAATATGTATTAGCTGTGGATGCCCTTTGGATTAGCTTTGCTTCAGACCCCATGTGATAAGGTCCTAAGAGAGTTTATACACAAAAACCTGCTATGAGGATTCATTTGGCCAGCCACTTCTTCAGTGGCTTTTCTGGTTTTGTTCTACTACAATAAACTCTTGGTTCATCCATGAACCCTGGTTATTGAGTTAGATGAAGACAGGACATCACCAGGTTGCCAGAACTGGCTCAGAGGTGTCAGCTTCACTATTATAAGTCCCTGCAAGCATTACCTTGCTTCAAACGCCTATGTTCCTTTTTCAGACCAAATGATCTTGGAGCTTCTCAGTAACAGCCCCTTTCTGAAACTTTCTGAAACTCCTATTCCCACAGAAAACATTCATATCCCTCCATATCATGTTTCCTTTCTCCACTTGCAGCCACATAGTGCTTCCCTCTGAGATCTGGATCTGTTCTCTGTCCTCTATGAGGCGGAGGCTCTGTGTTGGCAGGTAGGTTGGTTAATAAACTTCCAATGTGTTGAGGAGGAAAGTAACTGTTCGTTGCATGTAGTAACAGAAGTTGCTTCCTATTCTCTTCCTGTGTAGCCTCTTACATGTTTTTGGTTTCACTTTGATGCTCTCTGAGTCTGATGAGTTGCAATAAGATGAATGGAAGTGTGCTAATGCTATATGTACCTGCTTAGAGGTGTGTGTGTGTGTGTGTGTGTGTGTGTGTGTGTGTGCACGTGTTTGCATGCACTTCTGTTGGCCAAATTTAAAGCACCCGTAGCAGCCATTAAATTCTGTGACAACAAATTAACAATCCAGAAGAAGGCAAAAATCTTTGTGCGGTGACAAATAGGCATCCATATTGCTTGAACACAGTAGAACAACAGAGGAGTTCCACTTCTCATATGAAACATAATGGCGTTCACATGTGGCATTAATGCATTGGTCACAGGCATTTTGAAAGCATACAGGAATTGCAAGGACAATATCTGAAGAAGAAGGTATCAGGATTCCCATAGAGAAATGTGATTATAGTATCCAGAGCTCAGAACCATTAATTTTTTGGATTCCCACCCCCAGCATCCTTCAAGCCAACTTCAAGCCAATGGTCCCCATGGCAGCTGGGGGACAGTCATTTGTTTAAAAAGTAACTTTTCCAGAACGAATGCTACCAGAGCAGCATTCCACAAGTCAAAATACTGTGGCCTAAGGCCCCAGAACCATTTGATAGCATTACCACTGTTGACAATGAAAGAACCTACTCTGGAAGGCAGAAGATATGCTAGGACTTTTTATAAATGGTTACTCAAGAAACACATACGGATGAAGTGTTACACAACATTGATGTTACAAGCAACAGATTTCAACTCAAGCTGCTTGCACTATGCACCAGCAGTGGAGATGAGTAATTCATGCTCTTCAGTTATAGCACTTTGATACCACTTTAATTGTCATAGCTGCATCCAAAGGAATTGTGGATTTTGTAGTCTGGTGAGATACTACATTTCTCTGGCAAAGAATTCTAATCAATTCACCAAATTATAAATCCTAGGATTTTACAAGCTGGAGTTATGGCCATTAAAGTGCTATCAAGTGCTACACTATACTAGTGTAGTGTGAAAATCAGCATTTCCTTAACTTAGGGTCTTTGCAGACTGCTAGAAATAGTGCAACTTGAGTCCACTTGAACTGGCCTGATTCAGTGCTGGGGAATCATGGGAATTTTATTTTTTTCTGAGACATTGAGCCTTCTCTGTCAGAGAGCTCTGGTGCCACAATGAACTACAGTTCCCATGATTCCCTAGCACTGAGTCAGGGCAGTTAAAGTGGACTCAATTTGCACTATTTCTGGCAGTCTGCAAAGGCCCTTAGAGTATCAAAGGATGGTGCTGTGTACACCCACACAAAATGGGGTACCTGAAATAATAATAATAATAATAATAATAATAATAATAATAATCCCAGAATTTTAAGATTAAGATTAACAGCTGTATGTCAATAAATGTCAAACAAACAGAAAGATATTGGGATCAGACAGTAGTTACAAATCTATTTTTTGAAAAACAGGTCAATTGTGAACAGTAAAGAAACCTCCAAATCAACTATGCAATGGAGGGGGGGGGGGAAATAGTTGCAAGCCACATCAATATGTTTGCCTGCAAAGTACATATAAATATCTCAGAAGGCAAATGCAGCAAACTACAAAACAGAGCAGAGGATTAAGTATTCCAAAAGGCAGAGAATTCTGAATCTACATGTACAGACTGACCTAGCAGCAACAGTACATCTTTAGAAGAAAACCCAAGTGGGAACAGAAAGTCTTTACAAGAACCAGAATAAGAACACAATACAGATACAGTAGGTGCACTACATTGGGTGCTAGCCATGCACAGACTTGACCATCCATAGATCACTTCACCCCATCATTGTTAATGGTGGTGTGTGCACATAGCTGTGCCACCATGGCCATTCACATTTCACTGCCAGTAACTATAATGGGGATTGAGCATGCCCATTTTTATTTCTTATCCACACAGTGGGGTGGACTGAACCCCGGAAAGATGGAAAGGGTGAACTGTACAATCCCTGCAGAAGAAGCAATTGTGAGCAATCCGCTGGAGTTGATACACAGGTAATTAAAATACAAGAACAAGTGCAGTTGTCTCCAGATGTTTAGATCAGAGGGTCAACCAGAGTAAATAAAGGAAAACCTCCTGCCCTTCTGCCCTACAAATCTCCAAAAAGCTATCTGGGAGGACATGTTACCTGTAAGGAAGTCAATAAATGGATAAAACCAGCCAAGTAAGAAATTATGTCAATGCATGTCAATCCAACCTGGATACTCACCATCTCTGTCACCTCTTGAGTGAGAAACCAATAAGATGTAAGTGGACATTTAAAATTAAGTGTTATGCAGTAAGTGAAACTGAGCAGTAGCAAGCTTAAGTTGCTACAGGAGGTTATTCTCAAAGAGATGGGGAGGACTATGATGAAACACTTGCCCCTGGTAGACAAATACATGACTATCAGACTATTGTCATGCCCATGAGCGGAAGAACAGGATGCAGCCTAAGCATATGCATTCCTGCACAGGGAGTTAAAAGATAAAAAAGACTGTATATGCAAATTTCAGAAGAAAATATAGAGACTCAAGAAAGCTGCCAGACTATAGGAAACAAGACGTGAAGGCTACACAAAAAGAAAACTTCACTTCAAGTTAAAAAAAAAATCCCTGCCTATATTCAAAGAGGCTGGCTGAGAGATGGTCATATAGTCATATACATAAATGGCCTGGAGATTCCTTTAATCATGGTGGGAATAATTGTGGAATAATGATAATTATGTGAATAATTACATCAGAACTTTGAGACAAAGTTGAAAGTAAAGGAGTAAAAGATAATTTTTGTTTTGATTAATTTGGTTGAAAAAAAAGATACACAGTTGAACTTATATGGCTAGAATGTATGGAAAAATAACTAGATCAAAAAGCAGGAAAATATTGATATTTTGGGGGGAAAGAGGAACATGAAGACACTAGGAAGTTTATATATGTATTAATGTATATTTCTATTTTTAAAATGTTTGTTCTGTTTTATTGTTTTGTTTGTATATGTATATATGTATATTTATGTGTCACTGTTTGTTTGTTGATGATCTTATGTAGTTATGATTTTAACATATTATATACATTATTATTATTATTGGTGTTGGACTGGATGGCCCTTGTGGTCTCATCCAACTCTATGATTCTATGATATAATATATATATATATATATATATATATATATATATATATATATATATATATACACATTTATATATATATTTTTAAAGAACTTTGAGACAAAAGACCTGGGAAACACACTACCAGAGAATAGGAAGAACTACTGATAGAAGCTACATTCTCAACCAAAGAGATACTGAAGAAATAACACTAAAGAAATAATAGATTAAAACTTTGGATTGAAAGGTGCCAAGGCAATTATGTCCTCCTATGAAACCAGTTACTTGGAAAAATCCAAGAAGCATAACCAGGGTAGGCAACCTTTCCCCTTTAAGGATCGAGGGACTTCATCTCCCAGAATCCCAGGAGCTATTGGCCAACATGGGACTATTGGCCAACATGGCTGAGGCTTCTGGGAGCTGAAGTCCCTCGGCCCTTAAAGGGGAAAGGTTGCCTACCCCTGAGCATAACACACCACCCTGACAACCAACAATCCGAAGAGGTAGCTGGTAGGTCATTATGCATTCCTACTGTTTAAGATCCAGCTATTTCAACAACATTAAGGGTTTTGTGGTGAATTCACTCACCACCACCATCACCCCTGGATCAAGCCAGGAGGACTGGAATAGGATGAGTAAGGTTGGGATGGTGCATCTCAAACTGGAGCTTCCAGAAACACCTGGAAGGAGATTGTGCTAGAAGCAGTTCTGACAGAAAGACTGATTTTATTTGGAGGAAGAAGTCACATCAGACTTGTCTAGCAAGAAGCAGACTTCTGTAACACCTTCTTTAACAACGGCGGAATATGTGGCAGCAGCACACATCAGTAAAATGAGCCTATTGTATAAATCAGGGGTAGGCAACCTGTCCCCTTTAAGGGCCAAGGGACTTCAGCTCCCAGAAGCCTCAGCCATGTTGGCCAATAGTCCCATGTTGGCCAACAGCTCCTGGGATTCTGGGAGCTGAAGTCCCTCGGCCCTTAAAGGGGACAGGTTGCCTACCCCTGGTATAAATTGTCTGTTGAGAAGAGATGTTGGAATAAGCAATAGTCATCCACTGAATTGATTGAAAAATAACAGGTCAGGAAGCTAATGCATGGAGGAATAGGAAATTGGGGCGACATTTTCTTCTTTCTTTTTTATGTACTTTCTTTGATGTTGGTTTCGGTTTCACATTTACTGCTTAAATTCCCTTGCTTCAGCTGTAACAAGAAAATGCCTGATAATGTAAGGCAGGGGTAGGCAACCTTTCCCCTTTAAGGGCCGAGGGACTTCAGCTCCCAGAATCCCAGGAGCTATTGGCCAACATGGGACTATTGGCCAACATGGCTGAGGCTTCTGGGAGCTGAAGTCCCTCGGCCCTTAAAGGGGAAAGGTTGCCTACCCCTGATGTAAGGTACTAGAGATTGGGTAAAACTTTCAGCTTTTTCTGTCTTCAGTGCAGTCAGACAATACTTTGCAATAAAAATCACACATCTGTAATTCCAGCACAATGTTCCGGCACAGAATTTTTGTACAGAATTCAATATGTTTTCTTCTGCATGTTTTCAAAAGAGTTTGCATTTCAGTATCTTAAATTCTAAATTGGCCACAGCATGTGCATCACAGATCTCTCATTCTTTTTTTCAACCATTCTTTCCACTAACGTGTAAAAGAGAAATAATTTATCAGCTACTTAATGGAGTCTGCAGGATGTTTCCTGAAACAAAATGATGTTACTTATCCAGTGATTTAGGGCTCAGATCTTTATATAACACAGTTATGTTACAAATCTTGCAAAACTTCATAGAATGCATTGTTACAGAATACAGGATTCTCACAAAATGGACAGATATTCCCTCCATTATTACGTAAATCTGTTTAAGCTGAAGTTTTCTGTATGCACAGAAGCTACTTTTATTTCTTAAAGATGATTGTTTTTTTGGGGGGGGGAAGGGGATTCTTTGCTACTTCTCTACTCTTAGTGGCACAAGTTGCCATATTTAATGCCTTGCACATACAGAAATATTTGGATCAGGCAGGACACTCTGTACGAATGTTTGATTTGGAATGGATAAAGGTTATAGTGGGGGGGGGGAGTTTGTTCTTGTTAAATGCCATCAAGTTTGGCTTTAATTTATGGTGGTCCTATGAATGAGAGACCTCCAAGGCTGCATCCACACTGCAGAAATAATCCAATTTCACACCACTTTAACTGCCATGGCTCAATGCTACTGAATTTTTGGAACTGTAATTTTGTGAGACCTTGAGCCTTCTCTGTCAGAGAGCTCTGGTGCCACAACAAACTACAATTCCCAGGATTCCATAGTATTGGGCCATGGCAGTTAAAGCAGTGTGATACTGGATTATTTCTGTAGTGTGGATACAGACCTAATCACTCTGTTATCAATAGCCCTGCTCAAGTCCTGCAAACTCAGGGCTGTAGCTTCCTTGACTGAATGGTCCTCAATCCTGCATTTCTGTAATGCAGTCTTCCTGGTTCCCTACTGCTTTCAACTTTACCAAGCATTATCTTCTTTTCCAATGAATCCTGTCATCTCATGATATATCCAAAACACAATAATCTTAGTGTAATCATTTTGGCTCCAAGGAAGATTTCAGACTTGATTTATTCGTTCTCATTTATTGTTCTTTTGATTGTCCATGCTATGACTAGGAGAATGCAGGAAGTGGCATGCAGTGGCATTACTAGGAGGATGCAGGAGCTGCATATGCACTGGGTGACACCGTCAGAGGGGTGACATCAATATGACTGTCTATAAATTTTTTGTCCAAAGTTTCAGCAGAAATTTGTTATTTTTCTTAAAAATATCCCTGTGGTTAGTTGTCGCCACAAAAATATTTTTCATCAACTCAGTTTACATGTACTGTAGCAGCATACCTATGGCTAAAACTCGATGGGTGTGCCCCACATATGGCAACACTCCAGTCAAAACCAGCAGTGAAGACTATGGTCCTTTTTCACTACCTCTACATCTGCCTGTAGAGAGCCTATAGAGTAAAAAGAAAGTAAGGCAAAATTAAACTTTGTGGTGTCAGGACTGAGTCAATGAAGGACTTCTTGGGTGGTGCATTGTGCGAAGGAAGGAAGGAAGAAGGAAGGAAGGAAGGAAGGCTCAAAAGTAGCAGTTATGGAGGATGGTGAGGAGCCATAAATACCCACATGCCTGGTCATTTCCCTTCACTGTCCTGCTGTCTAATGAGGTGTTGCTACTTTCGTTGTTGATGTCTTGAGGAATGTAGTGTGGCTCAGTCACCAAATGGCAATTCCTTTAGTTATAGGACAACAGTGAGTCATTTTCTTTGTCCAGTTTTTTGTTGTTAGTATTCATATATTTTACTAAGGATTCTGTATGGTCTAGTATGGGAACAGGTCTACGCGGGGGACAACAAACCTAGCGATGCCACTGATCTGTAGAAGTTTCCTCTAGCATCACATTTCAAATAAGATGATTCTTCTCCTGCCAGCTTTCTACGTTGTCCAGTTTTCGCAACTATACATAGATATTTAAAATATTATGGCAATAGACGATCCTGATTTCAGTATTTAATGATATATATTTACAATTCTGCATCTTAAAGTTGCCCTTCTGATTTCTAGTCTTCTTCTGATTTGTGGACTATTTTGGTTTATAAGTGAGCCAAGGTATAAAAGGGTATGTGGTGGGTTAGTGGTTAAGACACCCATTCTGATAATCAGAAGATAGGAAGGTTGGCAGTTCGAGGCCCAAGTGCTGCATGATAGGGTGAGCTCCTGTCCTTAGTCCCAGCTTCTGCCAACCTAGCAGTTCGAAAGCATGTAAATGCAAGTAGATAAATAGGTACCACTTCGGTGGGAAGGTAAACAGCATTTGGTGCAGTCAAGCTGGCCAAATGACCACCAGAGCAGTCCTTGGACAACACTGGCTCTTCGGCTTAGTAATGGAGATGAGCATGCCCCCTACAGTTGGACATGACTAGACAAATTTGTCAAAGGGGAAGCCTTTACCTTTACCTTTTTAAGGTACAGAAAATCTTTATTTCAATGTGTTCATCATCCACTTTAAAGTTATATAAATCATCCGTTGTCATCCATCTCAACTGCCAATGCTGTTGGCTCAGAGGGAGAGGAAGACTAGGCAATATCTGCTGGATTTAATCAATTCCCCAATGCCATTCTATTTTCTTTGTGCTTCATGTACTTTTAGATTGTTAAGCCTGGGGGGGGGGGGGAGAAATGTCAAATTTACAATTTGTAAGCTGCTCAGGGAGACTTTTTGACTGATGAGTAGTGTATAAATACTCAAAATAAATAAAATAACATATAAATTATTTTTATTTTCTTAATGTTCAGCTGTAACCTTGCTTTTGCACTTTCTTCCTTGACTTTCCTCAAGAGTTGTTCCAAGACTTCATTTTCTGCTAGTAGTATGGAAAGAGCTCTATTGATATTCCATAAGCACTTAATAATTTATTTCTCCTAAACGCTTTGCAAGTAGTTTCCACTTCACTTTCTAAAATTGTGGGTTCATGGTCGAAAGTTTCTTTCTTCAAAATATATTATATTGAAAGGTTTTCCATGAAGTCCACTTTCCACTTTACATTATATCCCCTAGCTGCTTTTGACACATCTCACCTCACTATAAATGCCAGCCCATTTCTTCTTAGACTCAGAGTCACATTTCCTGAGTAAAAGAGGGTACAGTAACTTGATTGAAAATGTCTCATTCCTATCAACTTTAGCTTGACCACTTCAAGCATTGCAGTGTTTACACATTTCATTTCTTGTTTTACAATGTGGGGTTTCTTGACATGTACATTTGAATGCATCAGCAGCCGAACGGCCTTTCAGCTTAAGTCTGCTAGTATCATTAGACATAGTGCTACTTGTCCTTGTCTTCCACTCTTCTGCAGAAGCTACTTGAATGCCTTCTGATCTGAGGGCTAATGTTCCATCACTATCTCTTGCTTCGTGGTGGGCTGTCTCATCATGGGTTTTTCATGATGTGGTTTTCAGAAGTGGTTACCAGTGCCTCCTTCTGTGTAGTACTAACTAGAGATAACTAAAGTGCCACTGCCACTGTTTCTGAGGGATCCCCTGCTAGTACAACCTCCCACTACCACTGCTGCCTACTAGTAGTTTAGCACATTTAGTTTCCCCAAAGTCCCTGCCAACAGCTGTGCTAACATTAGCATGGCCTCTTGCTTCCTAGAAGCATGCAATCCCACCACCATGGAAAGTTAATGCCATGGTGTGGGAAGGACACAGGATCCATTTCCTATTCTCTTCTTAAATATTGCTGACTTAGGACACCACATTCAACAGTGTTTTGGGTGTACATATCAGTGATTCAGCAGTGGAACCAAATACCCGTATTTTCCGGCGCATAAGACAACTGGGCGTATAAGACAACCCCCAACTTTTCCAGTCACAATATAGAGTTTGGGATATACTTGCCATATAAGACGACCCCTCTTCCAATGGGAGAAAATGAGAAAGTGTTGGGGGGAAAGGACTGCTAATATACTAGGTGATGCATTCTGGGGTATGTACAATTTGTGGCCAAGTAAGTGACCCTGGGCATGTCACACACTCTCAGCCTCAGAGGATGGTAATGGCAACCCCCATTTGAAGAAACATGCCAAGAAAACCCCATGATAAGATTGCCTTAGGGTTGCCGTAAGTCGGAAAGGACTTGAAGACCCACAAGAACAACAAAAAAGTCTGCAGTTGTTTCATAGGTAGTATATGGGATTAGGAGCCAGCATGGTGTAGTGGTTTGAGTGTTGGACTACCACTCTGGAGACCTGGGTTTGATTCCCCACTCTGCCTTGAAACCCACTGGATGAACTTGGACAAGTCACACACTCTCAGCCTCAGAGGAAGGCAATGGCAAACCTCCTCTGAACCAGTCTTGCCAAGAAAACCCCAGGATAGGGGTTCATCTCTTATTTGCTGCTGCTTCCTCCTCCTGCCTCATGCCACACCATGCCACCCCTTCCTCCCCCCCTCCTCCTCCTCCTCTGACCTGGACTTCCTCTCTTCCTCCTCCTCTCGCCTCCCGCCATGCCACACCTTCCTCCTCCTCCTCTACCATCTGGTGTATAAGACGACCCCCGACTTTGGAGAAGATTTTCCTGGGTTAAAAAGTAGTCGTATACGCAAGAAAATACTGTACCAAAGAGTTGGTAGGGTTCTCTTTCTCTGGACATCTTCAGAAAGAGTCTGGATAACTACCTCCTGGGGATGCTCTAGCTGGGATCCCACATTGAGTAGCGGTTGGTCTTGATGTGTAAATGTGTGATTTAGGATAGAGACAAGGTTGATTGTGAGGTGTACATGGCTGATTACTTATTCTTTTGCACTTAAAAAGAAAGAAAAACACCTATGGAATGGATTGCCATACTTGACAGTGCCCTCCAAGCATGGACAGGATTCATTGACACCTTATGGAGGACACATGTGTCTGAGTTGTACCAAAGTGGAATGCACAGCACCAGTTCCTTATTCTTTTATATCTAATTTTGGGTGTTATTATCATGCTGTGTCATCCTTGACACTGTCCTGTGCATACCGAAAGCTTTGGACTGGATGTGAGTCAGTGCTATTGTGTGAAGGACACCAAGATCTGTAGGTACATTATTTAGGGTGGCAGCGCATACTAGAGTTTCTTTACTTATGGAGCTTGGAAAGTTTTTTTAAAAAGTGCATCAGTCTCTCCTGCATTATAGTATTTTAAGTTTGTTATTCAGTGCAACGACTAAGCTCTACATTTTGCACAAATAGGAAAATGGGAATTATTAACCAACTTCAGTGTCATGGAGAGCAGATCTTTTCCTCAAAGTGCAAGTAGAAGCCTATTTCCTGCCTCCCTCACACATTAGGGTGACTAGATAGGGTTTGTGCTAGTATAGCACTCTGACAATATTTTTGCCCTGTTGTCCAGATGGGAACTGAACCTAATGACAGCCTGAAATTCACCCTTTCTGCCCAGTGTATTGGATTCACTCATTTCTGATGGAAGCCTCGGTACAGTCTCAGTTGTACACGCATTTCCCTTATATATTTACAACACTGGGACAAGTGTCATTTGCAGTGATTAATTCTAAACATTAGAAGTGTTGGGACTGAAATCTGTTTAGAAACTCAGTCTCTTAATCCCAGAAAGATGAGCAGTGGGCTGAAATGTGCCTCTGAAGTCAGGTTCCAGAACAAAGCCATCCTTCCTGTTTAAGCCCCGCTTTCTCCTTCCCATCTTATCCTCTGTCTAGATCTTGTTAGTCCAGAATTGTTGGTGTTTTGGCCTGGGTTGCAGAAAGAGCACGTTGGGACCCTTCCTCATCCTTCTGCAACAGAATGCTGTTTGAAGGTGAGGGATGCAAAAGCAAAGAGAAAACTAAGATATATGTGTGTGTATGTATGTGTAAGAGACAGAACAAGATTTTACAGATGACATGAGAGATAGAAGAGGAAAGGGAAATTAACTCCAGAGGTGTAGATAGGAGAAACATCAAACTTAAAAGTGTTTAATGGAATTTTGATCTAGATCTTGTTAGTCCAGAATCGTTGGTGTTTTGGCCTGGGTTGCAGAAATAACCTGTTTTGCAACAGAATGCTGTGTGAAGGGGATGGATACAAAAGCAAAGAGAAAACTAAGATATATGCATGTGTGTGTGTGAGAGAGAGAATAGTACTTCACTATTCACTTTGGGAGACATTTTGTTGGTAGCTCTGTACAAATAAGGAATGGGGGGGAGGAAGAGAATATTCCTGACCTTTCATTAACTCCTTCCTTCTCTCTTTTGCAGCTCTCAATTGCTGAAATGCATCAAAACAGAGCCCTCTCTCTGATCCGGGCCAGTCAGGGCCTCCCTTATTGCCCTGGTACATCTGGGTCTCTCCCCCCCCTGTTCCATCCAGCAAAGTGAAGATGTAAGGGGGAAAAGGCTCCAAATCGGATTGACACCCACCACCCCCCTTAATAAAGTTTATTATCAGCGGTCTGTAATCCTTTTAAATCCCCTGCAGCGGGGGAAGGGCTGGGATTAGAGGAGGTCAGTGTAATCCCAATGAATTGGTTACAGGAGGATTTAGCTAGTAGCAGGGGAGCAGATGGCCCCAGTTCCAGCTTTGAAAAACAACCATTTTCTTTAATGATTTGTAACAAGGATAAAAGGACAAGAGAAATGGGAGCAGTGGTTCTGGGATTCTTTTTCTTTTTTCCAGGGAGGGGGAAGGCAAAAGCAGGGAGTGGAGACAAGCTTTCGCCATATCCTTTCGAAAACCATGCTCTTGACATCCCCAAGGGAAGATTGGCAGGCCAGAACTTCTGCACTATTCATCCCAGCAAAACAATATTCTGGCCTAGGTCTCTGGGGTGTCAAAGTCGTGCCTAATTTGTTGCGTTTCAACCACAGGGAGGTTCAGATGTCTGAACCTACATACAGCCACAGGCACCATACATACAGGAGGAGAAATAATGTGCTTATTAAAACTAACATGGACTCTATGAAGGAGTTCACGGATATGAATTTGAAGGACCTAAGTAGAGCAGTGGAAGATAGGGAGTCTTGGAGGTGTCTCATCCACAGGGTCCAAAGTTTTTCTGATTTACCAGTTTTCTGTGTCCAGGAAATTATCCAAGAATCCTAAAACTGGCTTTCACAATAATTTGGAAGCCATCCACAATAATTTGGAAGCCAGTTTTGGAATCCCAGTAGTAAGAGCACCCAGCATGCAGTGAAGGAACACCTCACCAGGACATGCTATGCTCCACTTTTCTCTCCATAGTTGACAAAATTGCTCAGCTGAGAGCCAGTGTGGTGTAGTGGTTTGAATATTAGACTACATGGGGACTAGGATTCAAATCCTCATTCAACCATGGTAAACCACTGGGTGAGCTTGGGCAAAACACTTTCTCAAGCTCAGAGGAAGGTAAGGGCAAACCCCCTTGGAACAAATCTTGCCAAGAAACCCTATGATAGGTTCACCTTTGTTGTTGTTGTTAACCACCTTCAAGTCAATCCCGAATCAGGGCAACCCTGTGGATGAGACACTTCCAAGACTCCTTATCTTCCACTGCTCTACTTAGGTCCTGCAAATTCATATCTGTGAGCTCCGTAATAAGAGTCTAACAAACTAGCATGTAGTCTTCCTCTCTTTCTATGTCTCTAAACCTTTCCTAGCATTATTGTCTATTCCAGTGAGTTGCACCTTCTCACGATGGGGCCAAGCACAACAGTCTTAACTGAATCATCTTGGCTTCCAGGGAGAATTCAGACTTGGTCTGTCCTAGGACCCATCTGTCTGTCTTTTCGGCTATCTACGGCAGGGGTAGGCAACCTTTTTGAGCCGGGGGCCGGGTTGCTGTCCCTCAGACAACTGGGGGGGGGGGGGGGCGAAGCACCAAAAATAAATAAAATAAAATAAAAAATATATATGCATGCACTCTCTCAGCCCCAGAAAAGCCATGGCAAAACCCCTGTGGAGATTTTGCCAAGAAAACCCCAAGAACAAGTAATAACAACAATAATCAATATCATCATGGTGGGCGGCGGCGGCGGCGGCAGGACCGGCCTGGGGCCAGTCCAAAGGCCTCGGGGGGCTGCATCCAGTCCCTGGGCCTTAGTTTGCCTACCCCTGATCTACGGTATCCTCAGCACTCTTCTCCAGTACCTCAAATAAATTGATTTTCTTCCTATCTGCTCTCTTCCTTGTCCAGCTCTTGCACCTGTACATGGTGATGGGAAATAAATAGCTTGTACAATTCTAATTTTCATGCTCAGTTGTATATCTTTACGCCTTAGGGTCCTCAAAAATGACTTGAAGGCACACATCATAATGTACTACCAAACAGAATGCTCTTCCAGAACTAAGATTACTTGACACCAAGTACCTGAATGATTTGGGAGGAAAGCCTAGGTTTCACTCTATTTGTTTAGCCTACAAATACTGCAAAATGAGCAGGAAGAATGCTGAGGTGATACAACATACCCTAAAGTAGAAGGTGCAATTTTTACAACTGATTCCCTTTTATGGGAGACACCCCTTCTAAGGCTGCAGAATGAATGCCATTTGGCACTTTGTCATGGCTCCATCTTATGGAATCCTGGGATTTGTAAGTTGTTGTGGCACCAAAGCTCTCTGACAGAGAAGGCTAAATAGCTTACAAAACTACCAATCCCCGAATTCCATAGCATTGAGCCATGGCAGTTAAAGAGGCATCAAACTGCATTATTTTTGCAGTGTAGATGCAGCCTCAGAAAAGATACCATGTTAAATAGAAAGCAACAGGGAATAATCACACATCTAACTTAGTTTTCTACTTGCTGTTGTTGATGCCAATGAAAATGCACCAACCAGCTTCTTTATGAGGCAAATCTTGGGGCATATTCCAAATAGTATCTGAAACAATACATTCCGTTGTAATCTGAGGATTGTACTACTAAGATTCAGTTTGATTAGGCCATATTTATTTGTGTGTCAGTGTCAGCTTTCTTTTTGTTATCTGTCATGGCATTTGGGTAGTACAATGAACTCAATGATGATAAAAGGCTGACTTCTGACTCCATCTTCACCCATGTAATGTGGCATTCAAACCATCTCATGGCTAACCATAGCAATGTTAAGCATGCCTCCCTCCCTGACATAACACTGTTGTGCCAGGCAACACTACATAACATCACCAAACCACAAAGTAAGTTGACCTATTCATGGAGGGAAAGTGCTGGCGACTTGTGGGATCTTGGCACAGAGCTGTTGTGTTTGTTGGCCCTACACTGTTTCTTTCATAATACATGGGTGGCAATGTGTCACTTCCCCAGTAAGAGCTCTGGGGAACACTCACTCCGATCCATATGTTGGTTTCTTTCACACTGTACACTAAAAGTGGAGCAGAGAGCTCAACTTGACTGCTGGCACCAGCTTCAAGAACCAACAGAGAGCTTTTGTTGCTCATTCTGACTGAGGTCTGTCTTCTGGCTGCCCAGGTGCCAGAATCTTTTTGCACTGAAAAATATGTCTGCCTTACCAAGAGGGTGCATGTATCTTCATGGTTGACTTACATGCTGACAATGTGATACAGGCTGAGTCTCCCTTATCCTAAATGCTTGGGACCAGAAGCATTTTGGATTTTTTCAGATTTTGGAATATTTCCATATACATTATGAGATATCTTAGAGACAGGACCCAAGTCTAAACATGACATTCATTTGTTTTGTGTCCACCTTGTGCATATAATTTTGTTCATAACATTTTAAATACTTTTGTGCATGAAACAAAGTTTGTGTACACTGAACCATCAGAAATCAAAAGTGTCGCTATCTCAGCCATCCACATGGACAATTTTGGATTTTGAAGTATTCTAGATTTCAGAATTCTGGATAAGGGAGACTCAGCCTGCAAGAGCTTTCTAGACTGTACATGCTGGCAAGCAGAGGGAATTTGAACCACCTCCCCCAAACCTCTACTTGAACCAAATAAAACTGGCATATTCCAATAGAAAGGAGTCAAGGCTAAGAAAGTATTCCTTCTATTGGCAGCCTACTGGGGTAAACCACAAAGCTGTGTCACACAATACTGTTGCATGAATATAGATAGTATTTGAGATGAAGGAAAGCTCTCACAAGCTGCACTAAGGGATGACCATACTAGGGTGAGCTCTCTGCCTTGGGATCTCACAGGAGACAGGCATCATTTTCCATGTGAAGTCCACCATGCCCTTTAAATATTGTCCAACACGCAACAGCACACATTTTGTAGATCACCACTTTTCTCAAGTATAAAACTTTTGACTGATGGCCAGTGCATAAGACCAGCTAAAATTTCAGTTACCAGGCAAGCAACTTATCACGAGTTAAGACAATTATGTGAACTGACTTCTCTCCCCTTCCCAATCATCTGTAATGCATCATACCCATAAAAATATGAAATGAAAACTGTAGTCACACACACACACAAATTTATTAGCAAAAATAAATTTATTCCACAAACACAGAGACACAGTGACAGCATGAAAGACTGGATGCTCCTTGTATCATTCCTGTCTGGGCAGTAGCTGCAGTAGAGAAGCCCAAAGGAAAGGCAGCAGGCTGACATGATTTGAATCTCAAGTCCCATTTCCTTTCTCCCCACTTCGAAGAAACATCCCTACTATAAAATACCTCAAAGCTCTGGAGCATGAGAGAAAGAAGGTACAGAAAAAGCAGCAGACTTATTTATGAGTACAGCATAAAGCAAGGCAGATGGAAAAGTCTTCCACAGCAGCCATGAGGTAGACTGCTGTAACATACAGGTTTTGGAAAACACAGCACACCCCTATGGGCAGGTGTCCGTGTGTATGTGTATGTGTCAGATAACCTGATATAATTAACAAGTCACTTCAGTTTGTATCCTGTTCACGCCTTCCCTCCTCTAAGAAAGGCAGTGCTACAGATAAGAGTGTGATATTCTCTTCCACACTCCTTGCCATCCATTTTGCTTGGGGCAGCACAAGAACATCCAAAGATTTCTAGCAAGTCTTGCCAACCAGTGACAGCAAGTTGCTCTCATGTGGCATAGTGCCAAAGTGGTAAGGGGCTAGGACTTGCTCGAGGGCCCTTTCATACTACACAACTATAGCACTATGTTTCCATTTTAAAGCCATGGTTCCATTCTATGGGAGGTTATAGTTCAGGAAGGCTACGTAGAATTTGTAGACATAAAACTCTTCCAGCGTCACCAAACCACAAACTCCAGAATTCTGCAGAATGCAGCCATGACAGTTAAAATGGAATCACAGTGCTAAAACTGTGCAGTGTGAAAATGCTCAGCTTGGCAGGTAAGAAAGTAAAAGAAAAGTAGGACCAACTTCATGACCATGGATCCTACTTTTTACAATTCAACACTTTTCAAGAAGCCAAAATTTTACCCCCACCATTTTCAATGACAGTCAACTGGCGGATCTGACCACTGAAACAAAATTATTTCGGCTCCGGTGCTTAACCAAAATCTAAATTCTTGGTGGATGGGCTTATAAGGAGGCAGGACATGGGAGGAATCAAGTCATAAATAAGAGACAGAAGCAAATTCAATTTAATATTACATCTCTGTTGGTGTTGTCCATAATTACATCTCCATCTGAGCTCCAGCACTGTAAAAAATCGAGTTACCATGAGGTGGTGCTAACTATGGGGGGTTGCAGACTGCCAGAAATAGTGCAAATTGAGTCCACTTTAAGGGTGAGGGTTAGGGTTAGGGAATCATGGGAACTGTATTTTATTGTGGCACCAGAGCTCTCTGACAGAGAAGGCTCAATGTCTCAGAAAAAAAAAACCAATCCCCATGATTCCCTAGCACTAACCCTAACCCTAAAAGTGGACTCAATTTGCACTATTTCTGGTAGTCTGCAACCCCCCTATATTACAGCAACTGTGATCTTGGCTTGTGAGGCAAAATGTATTCGTAACATCAGACCATTGTCTAGTGAACAGACATATACACAGCGCAACAAGAATACATCTCTACTAAGGAATTCCAGGCACACTAAGCAAATCTGGCTAAAAGGCACTTGTCATGGCCTCCCCACTAGTGATACCTGAGAAATGCTGAGATATTTTTTTAATTGTTGTTCATACCACCAGCAGATTAATGCTTAAGGCCATACAATTACTGTAGCAGACAAGGACATTTAAAACAAGATGGTGTAGGAATACTTTTAACCACAGGCCTTGAGCACAAAGACAGACACATCCATATCATCAGAAAGAAAAGCCTCCAAACTCAACCACTTAAATTAAACTATTTTTTTAAAAAAGAGAAAGGAAAAATCTTGGCCTTTAGTATTTTTGATACAAATAATTAAACATAACAACTTTAAGAATAATCTACAGAAAGGGGGAAAATCATCCTGTTACATTAAATATTAAAACAGTAACACCTCAAAACATACAGGAATGCTTTTTGAGCAACATTCAACCACCTTTATCCATACTATTTGGTGCCTCATCATTATTTAATGCTAACAGGGTGCCAGGCACTCAAACTTCAGTTAAGTTTCTTGTTCCATATAGCTCACAGTCTAAACAAGAGATAGCCAACTTGATCTAGTCCCTCGCTGCTTTATTTTTATTTTTCATGGTATTGTTATCCCAGGCACATTTTGGTATGGCAAATGACTGCAGGAAGAGTCAGTCCGTCTGAAGGAGTATATTTGTTCCTTGGCAAACACCTTGATCTACTCAGTCAAAAAGGCCATCCAACTTGAGACCATATTCTCCGGTCTATACAATGCAGTACATTATGCTAGTTTTAGTTGCAGAACTTGGTCATCCAGAACAAGGCTAGATTGTTCCAGTCTTTAGATTAGTATTATTTGGAGATTATGACTGCCAAGAATATGGAGGCTGGCCATCCCTGATCTGAACAATATGTAACTAAACCACACTGGGAAAATAAATGGCAAATAGAGACAGGCTAGTAATACTTGCCCCTTTAAATATTTTGCCAGGATACTTCTCCCTTCTCAATTTTTTTTCTTTCAAACATTAAGGCAGCAGCCATGACTGAACATAATAAAACTAAGTAAAATTGCAGCACTGTTCTGTAGCCAGAACAGGAATCATATGAGGGAGAAATAGGAGAGGAGAGCCCATTACTGGAACCCTATAGCTAATGGAAGAGCTTTCTGAACTGTGTTCAGAAGTATTTCACTGCATTTGGAAAAAAGTTAGGTCCTCATCATATTAGCATATTATGATTAGTGAAACTGTACTAGCACTAGTACAAATTTAGATAGTGTTTGAAGCACTTCACCTACATTAACTCAGTAATCCTTGCTACAATTTTGGAAGATAAGCCCCTGTTGTGGGGAGAAGGGCTGTGGCTGAGAGAATATGGATTCCCAAAGTCCATTGTGGTAAGTTTTGAACAGAGGTGAGAACTGAATCATGGACTTTCCAGGTCACCACTCACTGCTTTTAGCCACAGTGCTAGGCCAGCTCAACCAGACTGTTAATAGAATCATGGGATCATAACAAGGCACTTGTATAAAAACTAGCACCTCAGCTTATGAAGAAAAACAGTACACTAAAATAAGTAGAGGGATGGATACAGAAGATGGGAGAACGGTAGTTTTCTGAAAAATGCAATGAACAGTATCTACCTGCACATTACATTGGCTCATTTCCATTATGCCTGACTTATTTTCTTATTGGAAAAACAGCAGCAAGCTCTTTGTCATACATGGAGACTTGCCATGTCTTATCTGAAAGTCCAGCTACTATAACAATGCAGACTTGGTAATTATCCATCTCTCCATTCTGTTACTCCTGCCTTGCTTCTGCCATGAAGAAATCCAGGTGCATTCACCCTTTGTCTGTGTACCTTGCATGGCATTACCCGCTCATATCTTCTCTGGCAGGAGCTGATCTATTCTTTAAACCAGAATGAGGAGATATTCCTGTGCTATAACTCTCATAATCCTCCACTAGGCTGGCCTGGGCTGATGGAAGTTGCAATCCAACATTGGAAGGAACACTTTTTGTCCATTTCTATTTTAAATGGAAACTCTACTACTTCCTCTCTCTACTGAAGCAACTCAAGAGCTCTTGAAAAGGAAAGCTGGCTAGTTGTTAATGATGATGTGGATAAAAACTGGTAGCTAAGGGGGCTTTGAAAGTCCTGAGATACCATCCATGTTTGAGCTGATTAATATACTTCCCAAATCTCAAGTCTTTTTCTAGTTAAATATGATCAGTGATCTCTCTCAGAAAACAGGGACAGTCAACCTTTACCTCATGTCCCCCACAAAGCCTCCCGACAATCTGTCCTACTGTCTATCCACTATTGATCATCTCTCCTATTGACAATGCAAGTATAGGAAACTGGGTCAAGATGGTGATGATGGGGGACACTGGCCAGGATAGAATTAGGAGTGAATGAAACTAACTGAATAGCTGGTAGACTAAGCAACTGAAGAATGGCTGGAGGAGGGCAACGCTGGACTATGAGGACTGGCGAGGAGGATAATGTGGAAGCAACTGCTAGGAAGACAGCAGCAAGTGAAAAATGAGGGCCTTTTGATATTATTAATACCAGCTGCAAACATAGCAACACACATGCCGGCATTACTGAAGGTAGTTTCAAAATGGCTCAGACATTCTGAAGTCCAGTTTAGTAAAAACAGATCAAGGCATCTCCCAACTGATTTATTTTAGACTGTGCTTCTATATCTAGAATTCAAGAAACTGGGAGACTGAGGTTTCCTCAGAATATTATTAATGCACTCACAGATAATTCAAGAGATCATTAAAAATTCAACCTCTCATTCAGTAAGTCCCACACTATGTGGAGTGTCTTTAATCTGGAAAAGCAGCCTTTAAAAATTACAGAGTTCTTTGTCTAATTAAAATTGAAAACAGCCATTTTGCTGCTGCTCTCAAACTGGCTATGTAAAACAGTCTTCAAGAACCATGTTAATTCCCTGAAGACCTATGCTACATTTGTCTAGTGGAACCCAAGTCAGCTAAATAACCCCCAAATACAGGTGAAAAAAATTACTATCACCCTCCCACTCCTCAGAGAATCAAATGGTCAACATATGATCTGAAATACAAATGCACTCCCCTTTTTGACAGTCAACAATTTATACTCTAATATAGATAACCAAATGCAAACTACACAGGTGGTCTGGCAACTGTGATGAAAAGACTCCTGTCTTTGCCACTGTGTTTCCCATAATAAAGAGACACTCTGATTCCCATTTCTGGATCCCACATGATACAAGCATGTACCTTTCACAAGTAATGCAAAACCTGCAAATTTCTGCATTTGCATATCCACAACCAGAGTACAAACCGTAGTTGAGAAGCTGTCACACCAGGCAGGCACAAACGCTTCCCTTACCCACCAGCTGCAGTACTTCTGCTGCTTTTCCTCAGGCCATTGAGCGGCCCTTGCGGTACCTCATGCGCATGCGGAAGAAAGTATACATGCCCAGAAGACACATAGAGGAGAGGAAGTACAAGACAATGCACAAGCTGATGTCCAGCTGGGAAAAGCCCACTCCCAGTATGTGGAACCATTGGTTCCTCCTCAGGGCAACACCATTCTCCTTTTCAATCTCCTCCTCCATGGCACCAATGAGCTGCTGGCCTCCCCAGCTCTTATGCCTCAGCCGTTCCCAAGCTGCATCAACATTAAAAGACTGCTGGCCCTCCTCCTCCATCCGTACTAGGCCAACTTCCCTCTTACTCCGCCTGTGCCTGCTCCCAGGTTGGCCTGCCATCTTTAAGGCCTTGCTCTTGTAGTGCTGCTCACTGAAGGTGTCAAGATCAACAATATCTTCCTCCAGCTCTTTGGTCTTGGTACTCATTTTGACAATACTTGGTTTATGCAGCTCTTGCAAGCCTGATCTTTCCAAACCAGATCTCCTCCTTGTTACTCTCCCACTCTCTGGCTTCTCTATCCTCTTCTTGTCTTCTTCAAATTCATTTTCATCTTGTTTGCCATTTTCTTCTTCTCCCTGCTCTAGCCTCTGTTCCACTTCACGTTCTGTCTCTTCAACTTCTCGGCTATGTCTGACCAGAGGTTTATGAAATTCAACTTCACGCTTTATGAAATCCAAGTAAATATTGGACCGTGAAAAATGGGCCTTGAGGAACCTCAGGATGGCCCTCTCATCCCACATACGCCTTCCATTGACTATTATTTGGCATGACCAGCACAAGTCTTGAGGAGGCCACTGGATCTTGGGGAATTTCGGATCATCACTTGGGGTACCTGAACAAAGCAAACGAAAAGTGAAACTCAAGAAATGTTCTGCTATAAAGCCTAAGAATATCTTTATGTAAGATTCTGGGCAAATATCAGTGAGCCATATTTTGGACCAGGATGCTGTTCTATCAGCAGAATTTAGCCTGTGGAAGGTGACCAGGTGGCATCCAGGGTCATGTTAGAGGTACTGGCCAGTTGGAGATGAGCTGGAGCTGGGCTGGCCAGCTGCCCAGTCTAACTGCTGAGTAGTATGCTATATGGACAGGGGGTGTTTGCCAAATGAAAATAAGTCTGATTTGTATTTTTGCAGAGTCACATCACAGCATTCTTTTAAAAACCCAACCTAGATGCATCATGAAAATCTTAAATTCTGCTGAAGAATTCCGTTTCACCTGTCTGAACTTTATTTTTCCGTTTTCTGCCACTGAACATTTTTAAGGACTCCCAAATATATATTTTTTTCCAAAGCAAGTAGGCCTCTATATTCTTGAAGATAAACAATTGCCTAGTAGCATTAGGGTGCAAGTCCTTTCCAATGATATGTGTGACGATTGTATTTTGTGCAGTAAGTGAACAGACGGTCTCCTCCTAAGCCACCTGTGCCTCTCAGCAACATGAGTAGGAGTTGCCAAAGAGGAGACAATCACCTAAGACCAGGTACATCAACTCCTCCAGCAGGCCACAAGCAACATCACAACCCACATTGCCCAGACAGTGTCATGGCACTCAGGGGAAGCTTTTCAATTGCCACAGGCAGTGGGGAGGGTGGGGAGCAAGGGACAGAAAACTTTTCTTCAGTGAACTGCCACTCCCTTCTAGAATATCAAACAATGTTATTTAAAATATGTGTTGCCTACTTCACAATGAAGACAAAGAGGTATGGCTGAGGAGCTCATGGGGCAGATAGGATGGAATGAGCCCATAAGAGAGGTGCCTATGTTCCCAGTTCTTGATTTATGAAGCCTACTACAGATTAAAATATTGTGAGTTCAGCTGAGGGGGAAAGAAGTGACATAAATAGATATAATAGGAACAGCAGCAACAGTAATAATAGTCCAAGAATGATACAAATAGATATAACAACAACAGCAAGAATCCTCTAATACTTTTGACTTTTAGAATAAACTGGAAGGTTAACTAGAAAATGTTGTTAAGGGATCTTGTACCATCTTTGAGACTTACTGAACAAAAGAACTTGTAGCATAAGCTTTTGTAGAATTGGTCTACTTCATCAGATGCATGGAGTGAAATGGTGCCCAGAAAATGTTATGTTTTATATGTATTTAAGTATGTGTGACTGTATTTCTATCACTATCTCAAAAGCGAAGTCTGTACCTCAAATGCCAATTGGTTGAAAATCAAAAGGAAAGCAAATAGTCCTGGGTGCCTCTGGCGAATGTCTGATTTTATGGCATCAAGATAGTAGTGAATGTTGGCAACAACAATTTGCCAGTTTTTCACATTCACTAGTGTGTGTCTGCACATTTTTGGACAGTCAGGTAAAGTTTCATCAACATTCTGTTACAGTTGTTGACAGTCTGAAAATTTAACCTATTGGTCTGCAACCTTTACCCACTGAATGTGCTGATGAATTTCTAAAGGAAATATTAGTACACTTAAAATGGTTGTTACCTACACCCCCTTGACTTAATGGACTAAGGACAAGGGGCAGGAATTACATAAAACAAAATTAATTTCAAGAGCACTTTGATGGTGGATTCTATTCCCTAGAAAGGTAAAAAGTATGCTCTCAGGCTAGGAAAGAATGGGTAGAAAAATCCCAAGAGAGACAAGACCATCTCTCTCTAGGGTTTTCTTAAGAATTTTCCAAGGAATCAATTCTTTTGATTTCTTGGTTAGGCCTTCTCACAGGCGTCACCTACTCCTCCCCATGTCAAAGGCAACAGGCCTGGGGAACAAAGGACTGCATCTGCGTGAGAGAAACTGAGCATTTGGACAGCCGTGTCTCAAAAGGAAGGTCCTCCCAGGGCACGTGTGGACCTTTAGAAGGCAACACGCCACCTCCCCCCCCCCACAAAAAAACAGAGGATTTAGCAGTTACAACTCCGGCTAACAATGCCAGCTGCTTGCTCTTCTAGTGTCAAGGGCTAGAGCTGGCCCCTTTTCTCTGCCTTGTCACAACTGAACTTTTGTGTCTGGCTGAGGTTAACTCTTGGTGTTTGCTTGTCTGCATCACATCGCTTTAATTCCTCCCTTTGTAGAAGACACAGCAAGCTATGTTCAGCATGGTGGGTGGTAGGGCTGTCTCTCAGGTTTCTCTCCAAAACTGCAGGGTCTTCAAAGGCAAAGCAGGGAGTTATTTGGACGCCCAGAGCCAGGAATTAGGCATGTCGGATGCTTCATTCACAAAAACCCACCACAGGAGAGCCAGGTTTTCAGAAGAAACAAAAGCAATTTGTTTTTGTTCATGATGGAAAATTCAATTCTTTCTCCATCAGTCACTTAACAGCAAAATAGTAGGAAAAGAGGATCAGGCATTTGGTTGCTTTTTTTTAAATCAAGAACATGGCTCATTTTTTAATTGATCCCATTAGGACACAGATAATCAAGCCACCACCCACTTTCTGAATCAGAGTCCAGCATTATTGCAAAGAATTTGGCCAAGGAAATCTGGAAGTTGTAACAATTATAACTGCAGTCAGAAACAGAACTAATGTACATGGCAGAATTAAATGAAAATAAAACTGACGGGTAAGATAGGTTTATGAACATGTTCATTTTCAAATTCCCCAGTAGATTTTGACCACAGATGATGTTCTTCAGTCCAAAATTTTACAAAATAAAAATTCCATGTTCTATGTTTGTACAACTGTTTGACACAGTAAGTTTTCCCAGGGAAAGAAAAAGTTACTATTCAAGTGTATATACACAGCAGCTAAAACCTGTACAGCTGTGAAACAGTCCTCAACCCAGAGTGCTACAGGTGTAGAGGTGTTGGAGAACAATGCCATCATCCCCAGCTGGCATGGGTAATGGGCATGCTGGCTGAATAGGTCGAGACTGTATTGGACACATCAAACACAGCAGATCTAAATAGTCCAGTTACTCTGCAGTAAGGTGACAAAGGGTGAATATTTTCCCCTGAGGAAAACCACTTATTCTCAAAATGCATAGACATATTCTGAAACCAAATGTTAATTCTCTCTTGTCCCTGATGTCTTTGGCTTCTCTTCACATCACCAATCCCTCAGGATGATACATCCACCTATTATTTATTAATTATTTCCTAATGTTCCTCCTGGATGGTCATAAGAGACAGAGCTTGTGCAAGTTATACTTCTACAACTCCCAGTGGCCATGTCAGCTGGAGGATTCTGGGAAGTGTACCCCCCCTGCAAAAAAAGCTCAGAACTGAAACCACATAAGCATCTTCTAACATCTTCTGTTAGCATGGGTTGTGTGATTATGTGCCAGATTGACAACACACCTCTTAGCAACACAGATAGAAGCAGCTCCCGCACCACAGGCAACATGTTCATCTGCCTCTTTCTTACTGTGCACTCAGGACTAAACTGATAAAATAGGAAACCTATCTGCCAATGACTGCTAATGGGCAAAAGTCAAGATGTATTTCCTGAGATACACAGACAGCAGTCAGCAGATACCTTGCCAGAAGTAGGGTTCTCACCTGCCAAGCGATTATTGACCCTGTTGTGCCTTGACCAAAGCCAAAGAACAGCCCCATCTTTGTTCTTCACTTTGTCCATGGACTCTGCCGCCATGCCTTCAAAGTGCTCTGCACACTCTCGGCAGCCAAAGAAGTACCTGACATATCCTCTCATTGTAGGAAGGACTTCTGATGGTGCTGGGAAAAGAAAAAAGGTGGTAGGGATGGAAGATAGGGCCATTAAAATGAAATACTGAATGCTGGATGGGAGTGGGGAGGTCTTTTTTTTCCTTTACAAAAGCACAGCCAGTTCTGTTATCATACGAGAGCAGCAGGAGGTAAGGGAGGCTCTCTTTGCACTGTTTCCAAAGAACAGGTACTTTACTTCTGACATTACCACTGCTGGAGTACAGTATACAGCACAGTTGTATTCTTTCTACTGCCAAATCAGAGCTAAGCTAGATGGGTTATTGAAAGGCGAAGGAATGGGGGCACTGCTGCCATGAGCACTACTTCTCCACTGCAGATCCATTTCCTCCCAGCCACCCTGCACATATTTCACATTCGGTGGGGAGTAAGCCAAATTGGCAGAGAAGGTGAAATTACTGGAGGAATAAGCTATCACTGTTTGAAAATATAAGTGCAAACACAGCCAGATTGTTTAGATCTACACCAACCTTTCTATCTACATTAATTTTTTCCCTTCAAAATCCTGCAGTTATGAAAAGTGAGAGTGGAACTATGACCAAGGTAATTGATACTGCAACTCTGTGGTGCAGCTTTACTGAAAGACCTCAAGAAAATGGTGCAAATGTAATGACAATGTCTGAGACACAAGAACACAATGCTTGCCAAGCCAGGATGTAAATTCACACCATCCACTTCCAAACTACATATTATCATACTTGAAACATGCTGGTTAAGATTTAAAACTTTTAATATAGAGACCCAAATATGGATTGCAATACTCACAGGCAAGATTGGGGCTATGCAGTGCTTCCTGCACTGTCAAGAGGTGGAACAGAATCCAGAGTCCACACGGGAAGCCTCGAAACTCAGGTTTGCTTCCTTGGCATCCTACCCAGAGTGGGTTCTCTGGCAACCTGGCATAAGGAAGCTGAAAGAGATGGTGGGAATCAAGCTCTCATGATATGATACAGTTGCAGCCAAAGAAGTGGAATGGAACAGTAGTTTTCCAGTTGTGATCTGGGGAGTCCTGGAATTTCTCAGAGATTTAGTAGGGACTCTGCAGGGTGAAGATCAGCATAGGTGGACAAGCTTCCTCTTCACTCCTAAGCATCCTAGTCCAACATCTGGCTGCTTGGGTTTGAGGAAGAAGCACTTTGGATACAGTTTTTTTTAATTCCAATTAAAACAAATCAAATTAAAAGAACATAACCCCTCAACTATTCTTTTCTTCCAGGTCTATTTCATTTTGAATATTGATAAGTTCTCAATGAATGTATTACTTATTTGAATTTAACTATGCAAGAATTATATAGTATCTTTAATAATGTTAGTTTCACCATATATATAATATTACATAAATAGTGTATTTTAAAGCCATTTGGAGCTGTAAAGCAGTGAAGTAATTTTTTCCCTAACTGTATAATGTTGCAGCTAATAAAAATATTAATTCTATAACCTGATTTCTCAATGGAAATTTTTTATTTATTCTTTTTTAAATGCTTGGATCACAGGGAATATCAAGGTCAGTCATCACCCAGAGATGTCTCCAATAAATTTTGATCTAGGACAGCTTCAAAAACATGATATGGTTACCATACTGCCAGCAAGTGTCATTTAACATAATATATATGCACTTCAATCACATATCAGGGTTACTGTAGCTTTAAATAATTTTTTGCTTTCAAGATTAGCTAACTACCTTCCTAGGTAAAATAATAAACATTCATTACATCTAGGGGAAGCTGAATGGGCTTGGCCTTCACCTCTACATGTACTGAACTACACCTCAGAATATCCTTCCCTTCAAGTGCATTGGCTTAGATCTCCTATCATTCAGAGCCACTGTAGCTGGATAGGAAACAGTGGCCTTAGAACACCAGGATCCTATAGAAAATACTGTGGTATTTCATGGAAAGAAGTAAATGACCCAAGCTGATGCAGAAGCTTCTCATAGAAGAAGAAATATTTAAAAATCACTTGGGCAGAAAATAAAAGAGAAACACCAGAAACAAAAAGCCCCTTTAAATTCACTTAAAAGGTAAAGGTAAAGGTATTCCCTGTTGACAAGGTTGACAAGTCGTGTCCGGCCATAGGGGTCATTCACCTACCTCTGGATTATTCCTGAGAGCCCTTTCCCAATCATTGCTTGAAATATTTGTCTTTGACTTCAGCCACATGTCGAGGTTGCGAAGATAGTTCATGACCACACGGCGTCCAGGAAAATACTAGTGCAAAAATGAAAAAGGAGAGGCTCATGAAATTTTTACCTGTTGCAGTGATGAATGCAGGAGGAGTCAAGCACCGAAAACCATATTTGGGCCCATATGTATTCTACTATGCTTCAGAACCCTAATATGCAGAGCAGTGATTTACCCATCCACTTCACATCAAGTAGATACGTGTCACATAGTGCAAGGTGGATGGTTTCTTTTGGAAGAAATCCCCATCACATTTCCTGTAAGGGTCAGACCAACACCTCAAGCCAAGTAGATCTAAACTATGTGCTGTAAGCAACTTAGGTTCCTTTGCTGTCTTTCTCTTTTATTGGCCTGTGCACTTTGTTTTGTTTTTTGGTCTGAGGTATCATCTCACTTGAAGGAAAATCAATTTTCTGAGAAATACAGGCCTTCAGTATTTCAAGTACTGGGCATTTCAAAAAATGCTGTGCAAACATTCCTGCTCCCTATGCACACATCCTGTAGATACTCATGAAATCACTAACAGCAGAGCCATCTGGAACAAGGCCTCAGGTTGCTGACCAGCAAGGACTTCTTTAAAGTCCCAAAGCTCAGCTGCAAATATTTTTCTTGAGCTTGAGCAGGTCTCACACTCTCAGCCTCTGAAAAGAAAATGTGATAGGTTTGCTGTTGTTGTTATTGTTCTGTGCCTTCAAGTTGTTTCCGAGTTATGGCAACACTAAGGTGAGCCTATCACAGGGTTTTCTTGACATGTTTTTCCAAAGGGGGTTTGCCATCCTCTGAACTGAGAGAGTGTGACTTGTCCAAGGCCATCCAGTGGTTTTCATGGCCAAGGTGGCAATTGAATCCTGGTTTTCAGAGTTGTAGTCCAACACTCAAACCACTATGCCACACTAGCTCTCAACCCTCTCTAAGATTTGCATTAGGGTCACCATAAACAGGAAAGAACTTGAAGGCACACAACAGCAAATCTATCATATTTTTTCCCCAGGGGGCTGAGAGTGTGTGACCTGATTAAAGTCACCCAGTGGGTTTTCATGGCTGAGCAGGGAATCAAACCCTGATTTCCAACCACAAAGCTACTAATTATAGCGCTTGCTTAGGAAAACAGTGTATTGCAAGAGACAAATATTCCCCTACATGTATGAAACAATTTAAACTCCATGTTTAAAGCAGGGTCTTTTTAAAAGTATATAAAAAGCACTCCCTCCTGATAAGGTCTTAGCTCATATTTTTTACTCAGTTTTGCCAAGGTCTGGCAGAAGCTACTGCTGTGCCAGTAATCCTCCAATCCTTCCTGACTCCTGTTTCCTATCTACTGCTTTGACTGTTCAGACTGAAATCTTCCATCCTTCCTCTGTCTGGCCTCTTCAGGTATCAGTATAAAGGTGGAACAATTTTGGGAAGCTGCCTGTGCAGTTATGGGGATTTGGGGTTGGTTTACCTGTGTGGATGTGTTCTGTTTGGATTTCTGCCACAGACGCAGGGTTTGCTTCTGTGGGTCAGTCTGAGGAGCACAATATGATGCTGGAGAAAACCAGCTAACTCACTCACAGTGACGTTTATTTCTGCTAATATATCAGCTAGTAAAACAAATGTTCTCTCTTCCTTGCAGTCAGAAAACCCCAGAATCAATGGACAGCAGCACAGATGAAATACTTTTTGGCAAAACGTCTCTAACAGCACAATGTCTCCTCAGAAATATGTCTCATTGAGTTCAGTAGAACCTGCTCACAGATAAATGCGTACAAGATTGAAGACTAAGGCAACTGACAACAGATTCAAAAATCTGGGCTAAAAATAAAATAGAAGAATAAATCGGAAGAAACTAAAATAAGGCAGGGCAGAATTTATATACAAAAAAAAAAAAAATAGAAAAATATTGCACTACAGCTGGCTAAAAAAAAAAAGTTAACCAAAGGAGATTTTAAAATTGGCATACAAAAAGAAAGAGGAAAAAAGTAGATGGCAGACAAATGCTGCTGAGAAGATTCTGCAACCCAAAATAACAACAAAATAAAAAATAAATACAAATATAATAAACAAATATTTTGGAAGACCAAAAAAATAATAAAATTAAAAGGACAGCTTCTCAACCACTAAAGGTTGGGATGGTATAAAAACAACCACAGGACATTAGATGATCATCTTGGCACGGTTCTAATCCAGCCCACTACAGTCTATGGCACCAATCCAGCAGAAACCAACCAATACAAGTGGGAAGGATCTATCATTTGTTTCTATCATTGTTTTGGGGGCATGCTTGCTTATTTACTAGAGTCTTATTTGGTGTGAGTTCTAGTCTATCAGAATCACAGCCACAACTGGAGGGACTGGATGCCAAACAGAAAAAGAGAAGTGGGTATCGGCACAATACCAAAGCCAGTTCACTCCGAATCCTGAGATGACCTTAGGAAAGCCATTTTATGCCGCTGCTAAATAGTATGGCTAACAAAAGGGAGTCATCCCTCTCTCCATTGCATAAACATGATGGAATAGAGCAAATGTCCTCTGGCATCACCCTCTGGAATCCACCCTTCACACGGGAACACTGGAAGTGAGGTTTTCCTCAAGAACATTTTCACAGATACTTCGTTCAAAGTGGTTTGGGCCACCCTCCACACCACTTCTTAGATCCAGCCATCACTCCTCAGCTTGATGCTACTGGCTAAGGTGGGCAAGCGTCAATAGGCAGATGGTAAGCCTCACCTTTGCAAGCATCCTGGCAACAACCTTAGCCTGAAATAACTGGCAATCACCCAACCACTAATGGCAACAAAGGTTAAAAAGAAGTTATCAGTGCAGATAAAATGGTATCCAAGTCAGAGCAGAAGGAAGCAACTTCATCCACAAGGTTCTTAGCACACAGGATCTCATGCCACTGACTGCCACAGAGCTCCAGGATCATCTAAGTGCAAGGATGGAGAACGTTTGACCCTCCCAATGAAGCTGAACTGCAACTCCTACCATTCCTCTCCACTGCTGCTGCTGTCTGGGGCCAATGAGAGTTATAGTCCAACACATTCCCCAACTCTGCATTCACCCATCCATCTTGATTTTTGCCTGCCATTCCTGCTACCTATGCAGCTGTTGATAGCATCCAAACACAAAGAACATGGAGGAATCCCATGTGATTTCTGGCAGCTTCTGGCTCATTTATCCAGTCCTTTCTAGTGGGCTTTGAAGACTTCACGTCCAAATTCATCTTCTTGCTAATACTGAGAGATCAGCCCCCCCCTCCCCATTTGTATTCAAGATGCTTCTGTAGCAAACAAGTCAGCCCTTGTGGGCCAACAGCCAAGATCCAAATCTTGATCGTAACTCCAAAATAGTCTCCAAGGAACACGTAAAGCTACTTTGACAATAAGTCAACTTAAATCCGATTAGCATCAGCACTTTAAAACCACAAGCACTCTGGGGAGAGGGGACCAAAGAGCTACATACACTCCCTGGGAGTGAGACAGGGGAGGAAAAGGGCCACGTCAGAGGAAGAAAGACAGGCAAGTGGGGAAATGTCAGGTTGAACATGAAGAGAAGGAATAGGAAAACTGATTGAGAGGGCAGGGGAAAGGAAGAGAGGTTTGAGAGCCCTTTGCTCTTATTAATGGAGCCTCCATGGACACACCTGCTAGGCTTCTGAATCAGTGAGTGTATTCTGAATGGGAGTGTTACCATTAACTTCCAATACTGATTTTTCTTTTTTTAAAAAAAACCCAAAACCTGAGGAAATCTGATTTTCTTTTCTTATTTTCCTAAAATGCACTGTAGGTGAAGATTGAGCGCTTCCTGTGCCTAGAGATCACCCATAGTTCGCAAGGGTACACAAACTGTCTTAGGGGGGTTGCAGACTGCCAGAAATAGTGCAAATTGAGTCCACTTTTAGGGTTAGGGTTAGGGTTAGGGAATCATGGGAATTGTATTTTATTATGGCACCAGAGCTCTCTAACAGAGAAGGTTCAATGTCTCAGAAAAAAAAATCCCCATGATTCCCTAGCACTAACCCTAACCCTAAAAGTGGACTCAATTTGCACTATTTCTGGCAGTCTGCAACCCCCCTTACACAGATTCAGACTAAGACTGTATCATGTTCAGACATTTGGTGTATCTGCTCGGCTGAGGACAAGGGTAGTGATCTGTGGGATAATGACAGGACACTTCTAAGTCAGAATCTCTCCCTAAATGTAGCAATGGTTGCTGCAACAGTAATCTTGCTCTGTACAAGACAGTTCAGACTAAGACCGAACTACCTTTCTGGCTTAGCATCATTCTACTGGCAGCAGTTCTTCTAAGTCTTTGCAGTCCCTTCCAACTTGCTGCTTTCCCCCACACCTCCCTATCTCATATCCTTTGATACTGGAGACGTGGACCTCTTTGGATCCTGCAGATGCAAAGTTGTGGGGCCGTCAAAATTCTGTGTCTGCTTTGAATGCATAAGAGCCACATCAAGAAGAGTAGATGGAAGAGAAGCAACTATGAGTGAGAATCAGTTCCAGCCATGATGAGTTAAACAGCTGGATCCTTATCAAACTGCTCCACACAGTGGCCAAAATGTTGCACCACATTTATACATTTCTGTGCAACTTCCAGTCTAAATATTCTTGAAAGGTTAAGTGTTTTATAAGGTTAAAAGGAAAAAGAAGAGGAAATGGATGGTTCACTTGTTAATAACCTGGTACACTGCAGGATTGTTGTAAGCCACCCTGTGTGATACTATTATTTTCCATTGTTTTTCCAGAGGTTTTTTCATTATGGATAAGGGTTTGTGCTGTGAAAGAGTTATGCAGTACAGGATGATTAAAAAAGTATGGTGCAAAACTGAATAAGAATAGCTTTTACTTTTGCACCATTCTTTTTGAATCGTCCTGTACTTCTGAAACTCTCTCTCTCTCTCTCTCTGTGTGTGTGTGAGAGAGAGAGAGAAATGGAAAGAGCTTCTGTAGATGAGAGCCCACTTTAGCACAAGGATTATAAATTTGGGCTGAATTTGCATGTTTTATCTCTACATCTACCAAAATATTCCTGATGCAAACACATGGATACTTCTTGAGGAATCCATTGTTCTCTGCCACAAAGAGGCCTGTGGCCTCACTGGAACGGAGACATATTGGGTTGCAAAAGAGGAGTCCCTGTTGATATGAAAATAGATTTTAAATTTCCTGGATTTTGTAAATCTCCCTATAGCCACAGGGCCACAAGGAGCAGGATCCTGCCTACAAAATATATCCTCCCCACCATATACCATCTTAACTAAAGACTGAAACAACTTACAGGCATCTGACTAACATCTCCAATTGTTTTTCTCCTGTTTGGTTTGTAACATCTTGCCTGATGAAGAAATCCATGGGGCTTCAAAAGCTTGCAACAAGTATATTGTGCATTTTGGTTGGCCAATAAACATATCACTGATGAGGTTTTGTTTGAATTTGCTAAATGGCCAACTCAGCTTCCCCTGAATGTTTACAAGGATTATAAGTTCACTGACCCTCCAGCAAGACTCCTGTTTCATGTTCCGAAAATGCTGAAATAATTAGTTATTTTTTTAAAAAAATATTTCTTGTAGTTAGCAATTATTACATTATTGTTTTACATTCTTAAATTAACAATTTTCCAGTTTTATTGCTGCCACAACTTAGTTTTGCAAGAGGTTAGTTACCAGAATTAAAAAAGAGAATTTACTATTTTATTAGAGATGCTCACATTCACAGACTTAGCATTGTTCTAAAATTGCAGAGGAACTGAAATTGAAAGAACGAGACAAAGTGTTGAGGCTTGAGTCCTAAGCAAGCCCAATAAGAGACTGTGGGCAGAAACAAAAGGCCATGAAGGGGTGGCTTGAAGCTGCTCCTTCCGAAGCCAGATTGGGGCTATGGCAACCACACACCGCGACTCCAATCCGCTTTGCAGCCAGTCGAAAAAGGAGCAACAGAGAGCACTCCTTTTTGGACCAGAAAAAAGGCAGCTTTTCCCGCCCCGTGTGGCCCATGAGCGGCTTTAAGATGCTCCGGCGTCAAATGCCATATAAACGCTGCGCCACCAGAGTACCTGGAAGCCGGCTCACATCTGGGCAGCTTGAAGCAGAGAACAACACAGAAGTTGAGATATATGCCTTACTATACAACTTTGTGGCACATCAGTGAATTTGTAATCTTGAAGACTTACCTGATGCTGGAGATTTATTTATTTTTAAACTGGAATTCCCTTCTTTTGGAGGGGATGGCAATTCACTGAGTAATGCAAGCCATCTTGGGGCTGGGATGTGCAGAGAATTTAACATCACTGCAGCTCTGCAATAGTTCATTCAAGGACTGTGCTTCAAATTGTTTAAAGCAATTCACATATATTGTGTGTATAATCCTAATACTAAATCTGCAAAATAGGCTGTTTCATATTATCCCTGTATTAGTTTATTATCTTCACGTTTCTTCTATGGTTCAATTATATTAGGCATAAAAAACCAGAAACATTACTTAAACATTAGGAAGAACTTATTGACAGTACGAACTGTTTGAGAATGGAATAGGTGGACTCAGTGGGTGATGGAGTCTCCTTTGGAGGTCTTTAAACAGAGTTTGGATGATCATCCATTAGGAGTGCTTTGGTTGTGTATTCCTGCTTGGTAGGGGACTGAATAGATGACCCTTGTGGTCCCATCCAACTCTCATACCCTCTCATACTCCATGTTAGTAGAGAGCAATGATAAAGCTCACACAGAGTGGCTTACAACAATCCTGCAGTGTACCAGGTTATCAACAAGCAAACCATCTATTTCCTCTTCTTTTCCTTTTAACCTTGTAAAACTCTTAACCTTTCAAGAATATTTAGACTGGAAGTTGCACAAAAATATATAAAAGTACAATAACTGCTCTAACTATATCCATATCTATATCTATATCTATTCGGTCAATGACCAGCAAGATTTAAAAAAGAATACAAAGCATAGTACATAAGTGCAACAATGAACTTCAAGTGATACACAATAAAATAAAATAAGGTAAAATAATATAAAAACACACTCTCCTGTGATTTTATAAATTTCATGATTCCATGAGAGTAAAATATGCTAACATCCTTTGTACAAATAGCAAAGAAGTAACGGCAGTATTTTAGGGATGCTAGCTTTACTATGTCCGTTCTGATGTGTCATCTCCATATCCCTTGTACTTTTGCAGAGATGTCTAGGGGCAACATGCTGACTAAGGGGCAGCATGATATAGACAGACATATTTTATTTGGTCAATGACCAGCAAAATTTAGAAAGGTTGCAAGGCCCAGTACATAAGTACAACAGTGGACTTCAAAGTGACACAGTACAATAGGGTAGTATAAAATAAAATAAATTAAAATGGAGTATAGTGTTTATATTTCCCCTGACAATTTTCCTTTAGAACTTTAAAATTAAAATTAAAATAAGATAGAAATATATTTAGGATAGGGAGATACTTTTTGTCAGAATTTGTCTTATTTTCATTTCAGCAACACAAAATTTAGCAACTCTACATGTAATATAGGGGTTTAGATCCTGAAGTAGGTATTTCATGTAGAAATTATCTCGATGCCCCTGCAATTTTCTACTAAAGGTGCAATATAAATTGACCTGGTATCCTCATAAAATTTACAGCATAACAGTACATGTGAAATAGATTCTACTTCTACTTCTCCGCATGGACAAATGCACTCGGTTATGAGAACTTTACTGAATCTGCCTTGGAGTTGTACAGATGGGAGAATGTTAAATCTGGCTTTGAAAAAAGCAATTCTCAATCTGGGAATAACTGATCAGGAGATGATCAGGCAAAGAAAAGCTAAGACAAAACGAAAGTTGTCTAGACTGTTGGGAAGCTGGATGCAACATTTGGAATGGGGGTGTTCAATCTGCAACCTCCAAGCTGTATTCAGCTCCACACGACAAGGCAATTTTTGAATCCCCAAGGCACACCAGTATCCAAATCTTTCCCCTGAAATTTTTTATTTATTTGGCAAAAAATGCTCTGCAATGTTTTTTGACTCCTCCCAGTCTATTTTAGACCCAGGAGAAGTCAACATAAAATGCTGGTTGACTTCCTGTGAGAAAAAAAAATGCCTCTCCTGAACCTCATACAGTCCAAGGTGGGGTAAAAATGTGGCAAACTTGCCCCTCACACCACAAATTTTGTGAAAGTTTTTTTTAAAGACTCTCCATGAACCAATGTATAGAGATCCCACCCTGAGAATTGCCATTCCCTCCCTTTGGATCACTTCTCTTCTTGTATTTGAACCTGGGAGCCTCTGGAATGCAGTAACTCCCAGGTTTCTTGTGTAATGCAAAAAGTGCTGCAATAGCAGATGTGCTGTAACAGCTCCCATGGCAGGAAATGGGATTATGGGAAGGAATCCTTAAAAGTCAAGAATTCAAGCTGTTTCCTCCCTGCTCCCCATGGATAATAACCACATAATGCGAGAAGCATGTTCCTCAGGCACCCTGACAATATCCCAGCAATGTCTGTGAAGGTTAAGTCACCAGCTGCATGAGATGGTGCCTAGCTCAAGCAGTGTGACCCACCACATGCTGTAAGAAAGCAAGAGATCCTGAGAGACATGAGACACACCCTGGAAACTATTACTATCCTAAGCCTGGTTGCTTGTGTGCTCATGTAGTCAAAAATGGAGACCAGATGGAAACCAGTCCAGCATTCTTTTAGATTGGGGGAAAGGAACATTTTTTCCTATGAAGGGCTACTGATCCACCTAGAAAGTAAGTCAGGGTGCAGCTGACAGTGGGTAAACCAGAGCAGCACTGCTGGCTAGCATAACTTGTTCTCTACCTCTTTTAGATTATACACCAAAAATAAAATAAAGTGATTTCTAGGCCCACAGAGTCCAGAGAGAGTTGAATGTAGCTCTTGGACTGCAGATATGCAACTCCAGCCCTGAATTATATCATTTTCTATCTATTTAAACAGTGAGCCCATTCAAAGAAAGATTTTGAGCAAAGAAGCCACCTTCCAACCTATCTACAGTCAAGAGGACATTGGAGAATTAGGTCCAAGGGCAAGCCTCATTGGAAGTACACAGGAATACAATTACCCCTCATCACTTTGAAAAGCCATAGACCAAACTGCCCCAGGAAACTGATTTTCTCTTAGCATTTGCTTGGAAACAAAAGAGCAAACTGACAGCTTACATGTGAAATGTTAAAATGGAGTGCTGGTGAAATCCAGAACAAAGTCAAGAGCTTTGACATAACTATTAGCTACTATGAGAGCAAGGAGAAAAGTGGATAAGGTTAGGAGGGAACAGTGGACACCAGGGCAATCCCTCAAGGCTTTGTAAAGCTCACCTTGGCCAATACATTCACATACTGCTTTAGTGCAAAGAGCCGCTCCTTGTCAAGGTGGAGAAATCTTGCTGCTTCCACCCTTAGGGTATAAAGCACTGCAGACTCCAAGTCAGCCATGTACACCTTTTTCCTACAGCAGAAAAATGAACACAAAGAAGGCTGGCTAAATACAGTAACCCCATCATGACAACAGGATCAAGCAGTAACTTGCAACCCTGGGGCATAATAGACCTGTCACTCTTTTGGCATGAAAGGGAGGCATTTAACCTGGCTAACCCATAGGCCGTGTTGGAAGGGAATATTGGGAGTTGCTGGCAGGAGGTGTGGAGATTTTTAGTCAAAAAGTAATTTTTCCAAGCACAGCGTTAACTCCCTTGAGTGAGCAACCAAGAAAATTGACCACTGATCATACAATCATCCACAGCTTCAGTAAATTCTGAAATCCACCATCTGCTGTAACAAAAGGAAGTAACAGAGCTTCATGGCATTTTAATAAGCAGCAAGGTATATTGTTTCATAGCTAAAACCTATACCATCTGACAAAATAAACTGCATATCACAAAAATCACTGTTATAATTGATCCTGCTAGTCATTAAGATGCCACATCACCCTTTGTTGCCTTTTCTGATTAGTCCATAATGGGACTTTGTCCTATGCACCAGAATCTCGTCATGCCAAAAGTGAAGGAAAATGAGGGGTTAAAAAAAGATTTTGATAATCATCTTAGAGCTCAGCAAGGGTTTCAGGAGTAATTTCTCAAAATGTAGGCTCTCTGTACAATCACTTTATCTGTCCCACGGTACTCACCACAGGGACAGTGTTGTATGCTGTTGTAAAATAGAAGGCATCCTTTTATTTTGGGATCCTTTATTTTAACAGGCAAGTTATCAAAATGGAACTGGTAGTGATGGAGACATTTACTATAAGTAAAAAAGCATCCCGAAATCAAAGCTGAACTCCACCTTGAGGGACATTAGGTTTAATTCCATCCTCAACTGGATGAAAAAAACAAGCAGAATAATGTTCAAGTCCCAGCTGGAGGCTCACATTCTACTGAACCCTACCTTCCTGCTGGGTAGATCTCCCTATGGGACAGATAGGATATCAGCCCTAAAGTGTATGTTTCCCACTCATGGGGTGCTGCACTGCCAGGGACCCCTTCTTTATACAGGACAGACAGCATTAGAGCATGATCACCAGCAACTTTATGCTCATTGTGTTGTCTCTGTTCTTAGCCAGCCTGCACTGGTCAGTTTTATCAGTCTGTGAGGGGGAATTCCTGCAGAACAGGACAGAAACAAATTGTAGCAGCACAGTTTGGGAGGGAGAAGATTGACTTAAGGAGTTCCATCAGCTGGCTCATCAATGGAAACATATAGTGGGAGAAAATAATGGTGCAGAGAAAGATCCACAGAGCAGAGGTGGTGAAACTTTGTCCCTTCAGGTGTTTTTGACTGAAATTGTCATCAGTCCCATTCAACACAGCCAGTGATAAAGGATGACTAAAATTGCAACGAAATGTATTTGGTGGACCAATGGTCACTCAACTTGGAAACAGTGGAAAGGCAGAAAATGTGGATTCCAAAATGTTCTCTTTCCACAAACTTGCTCTGTATACTTGGATTTGTCCCTTCCTCTTCCTCTTCTTTTACTTTCAAATCATACCATATCCTGAACAAAGCCACTATTTTTAGAAAATGTTTCATTTAACAGTGTCATCTTCACACTGAACAGAACTCCTTGTCTCATTCCCATATTTCTTGGCTGTTTAAAAAAAAAAAAGATTTCTTGGCAGGCAGACAATGGGGCCTTCAACTGCAGTTCACCCTTCTGTGAAGCTGGAACACTTGTTGCTTGACTATCCAAGGCTAGAACAGAATCTAACATGACTTCTAAACCATATGGACACTACTTTGAATAAAACTGAAAATCTAAAGCTAACTAACTCACTTTTTCCTTTGGCTGCTTTCTCTGGGTAGGAGCCAGCTTTAAAACATTTTAAAGTAAAGATAAATCTCATGGCAGAATTCCTAGACTGTGTCATTTCAGAGTAAAGGTGCATATGTGCACATGTTGGTGTGTATTCTCCCCATGAACCAACATTCTTGCAATTAGAAGCCTAGGATAACCAAGAGAAGACTGATACAAACTCTAGAGCAGGGGTAGGCAACCTTTCCCCTTTAAGGGCCGAGGGACTTCAGCTCTCAGAATCCCAGGAGCTATTGGCCAACATGGGACTATTGGCCAACATGGCTGAGGCTTCTGGGAGCTGAAGTCCCTCGGCCCTTAAAGGGGAAAGGTTGCCTACCCCTGCTCTAGAGCTTGGAAAAATAAACTTTTTTGAATTACAATTTTCAAAGTCTACTAAGGATTCTTTAGAATTTGATGCATAGCTTTCTATATGTTGCAAGGTTTGTTTTTAAAAAAGAAAAATGCAGAGATACATTCAACCATGTATTTACACCATCTCCCCTACATAATCAGAAACGGTATAACCCAGGAACAGTTTTCCAACAAAATATCTATCAAAGAAGCCTGTCTTCCCATATTGATTTTTCATCAAAATCCTTTTCAGCCATGATCCACCAGCACAGGGCAGGTTTGAGCACTGTGCTATCCCTAGTTTCAGAGTGCCAACTCCTTTGCCTGCAGATTCTTCTTTGACCATTCCACCTGGCCATGTGGTTTGTTGAATCTCTTCAGGGACCTAAATTCACACCTGGTAACTGCCTCTGATTGATGAGTGGTGAAGTTGGCCAATCTGCAAAAGTTCTGTATGAACATCTGAGTAAACTAGATGACAAGAAGCCGTCAAGGAACTTGAGGCAGCTCTAGGATGTCTCTCACCTGTCAGCCACCCTCCAGGGTGCAGGGGCAGTAGTTGGTTCTGCAGTGGGGAGCATAGTGGGTCTGAAGGCGTTTCCTCGAAAGACCCTGGGTAGACTCCGCAGGAAGCTTGTGTAAAGGGATCTCGAGTCGCCATTCCTGGAAAATAATCACAGAAGAGACAGCTGTGAGATGACAATAGCTAATTTTATCATTCTAGCCTTAAATCATACAGCTCCTTAAGTTACCAGTAAATCTGTTTTAACCTACATACATGAGAAATGCAAGAGAGAACACAAAACTGGCTTTGTTTCACATATTAATAGACACGACTCTAACTCTTCTACACTATTACTGGTGGGCTGAATTTTGTGCCAAGGAAGCCTTAAAACTGCTGCAAAAATGAGCTACTGATAGCTCTTTGCTCTGCTCATTACCTAGGATTATTATAGGTGCAACCAGAGAAGATGCAGATATGGCTGCTCTGAGTTCAGAATGCTACCAAGGGATATCAGAGTGCTGCTTTATTGACTCTTGAAATACTGCACCAGGAGCCTCATTTCGGTTACCGTCTTTCCCAACTTGGGGCCTGCAGATCTTGTGGGACAAAACAGTGACCAGAAGCCCACACACTTGTGATTCTGCCTAGGTAGTATGGGAGTTACAAACCATCATCATCTGAGAAACTTCAGTTAGGAAAGGCTTCTTTAGTTTGTGACACACCATTTTAGATAGCCTCAGTGCTGTCTGTATGCTCTTGCTCCTTGCCCTCCTTTACATTTGTCAACTACTTTTGCACCAATATACACTAAGCTAATAACAGGCATTCAGAAAGTATATACCAAGGATGTCCTCATTTGGCACATGTTCTGCACCTGTACCTGGCAGCTGTTACTATAACAGTGGCAAGGTCGTCCCATCTACCTTTATGCAGTTCTCCAAGGAATTCTGTACCTAGATGATGGTATCAGCTTTGCTCTCTCAAGTTCAAGAAAATTAATGCCTTGAACTTGAGAGACTGACTGCTCAGCTCACTGAGTCTCATGCCAACCTAGTTTAGGACTATTGTCAGGATAAATGTGAGATGTTCTATGCTCTGAGATATTGGAAAAAAGAGCAAGATATAAATGTGATGGTGAAGGGGAAAGAATTAAAAGTTCAGATGATTATAGAAGGGTGCTGGGAAACAGCAGGCAATGTTTGCAAAATATTCAAAATGAATGGGTCTCCCAACCAAGCCATAAATGAACACAGCACACCAAGTAGATTTATGCAAAAGCAACAGAATTTGCATTAATCTTCCTGCCTTTGCAGCATAATTCATTTTCCAGGCAACAATTGGAATCATTCATGCAGATTCCCAACACCCAGCTGCCACCCAACCCAGTCTGACACAAATGAGGAACAGTCCTGTACTCCAGCTTGCACACTGTATTAGGGCTAAAAGATAGCCGTTATTTCCTTCATAGAAAATATATTATTATTTAATGCTACAAGAGAGACAATCCATAGCTCACATCATCAGCCTCATATTTGCTGGATGTACTGGACCTAAGCAATAGAAATGTAAACACACATCCACACACACTCTTTTATTCTTTGTCTCTTATTCTACCCGACTCTTCTTCAAATCATGAGCTTGTAAGTAATGAATCACAAGTGGTGTAACTACTTGTAACGAGTTACCGTTTCTTTTCTAACGAAGGCATGGCACAACAACGTTCAAGAGTAACTGAACAAGTGAGAATGAAGTTACTGCTGTCACAACATTTTTCAGGTTACTTTTAAAAGTTACTTTTAAAGGGCATTTTGGAGGCATTTGGGCAAAAAATATTTAAGCTTCATGCTAGTTGTTGATCAAACCTAAACTTTATATTTTTAAAGCAAGGAGCAACACATCTTCCTTAGCTCCAGAACAAATAACAAAATGGAAAAGCTTTTGGCTGATTTTGTCTGTGAGCCACTTTGGGTCCCTTTTAGGGATAAAGCCAGAATATAAATGAAACAAGCAAATAAATAAATAAATAAATACAAAATATAACCTCCCCAGCTCTGCTTGACATCAGTCATATCCTGCACATAGGATCAACACAGGACAAACCTAGCCTCTGCCATGCTCCTATCTGCAGGCAAGATGGCTCAAGGTAAGAAACTCTGAATACCCTACTGGGAAAAAGCTCCTCCTCCTTGCAACACAAAGCAGCCCCGAGTGCACGCACCGAAATGGGAAGTGATGGTGCCACTAGCAAAGCCCCTAGGGAACCACCGTCAGGATAAGTCCCTTTTCTCTTTGCTTCCTTAGCCCGGTGCCTTTCTGCAAGCAGATGGCCAGGGGACGGCATCATTGCAAACAATTTTCTCCTCCACCAGCTCTGTAGCAAGGAAAACAATGGCTCTCCTGCTGGGTGAAGCTGGCACAAGAGAAGCAGAGTGTACCCTTCAGTACGGCTCACTGCCTGCCTCAACAGTTCTTAGGAGAGGCTCTGCAAATTCCACACGCACCAGTTAGGAAACCTGCTGCAAGAAGAGTGGGAAAGGCTTATTTCCCTTTGGCGTTGGTGTGAGTAGTGCCCTCGCCTCCCTAAGGCCCTTCCTAAGGAAATCACTGTGCCAGGGTGCTCCCCTTCCTTGTCACACTAATGCCTCCACTGCCAGGTGGACATCAATCATCTGCTAAAAGCTGCATGTGGTGGGGGGAACGATACCATCTGCTTGCTATTTAATGTGCTATTGAGTAGCAGGAATCTGCCAGCGGGCCCAAGCACAGGTTCCATTGTTCTCTGCCAGCATCTCAGAACCAGCCATTGTTTGGCTCCTAATGAACTTTTCTGCAATTAGAAAAGCACGTGGAGGAGTAGCTGAGTGGTGGCAATGTTTGATTCTGTGTGTGTTTGTGTGTGTGTGTGCACGCTTGTGTGCATGCACACACATGTACATAAAGATGAATGCCTTCCATTCACTCCCTTACTTCCAGAGAAATGAAGCAAAATCTCTTTTACACAGGTCAGGGGAAAATATTACAATGTAAAGCAAAAATAGAGCACCCCACAAAAGAAATGGAAGGTTTCTGAGATTTAGGTGACAGTCACTGGGGTTAAGGGCCGCCAGAGTCACAGACGCAAGCACTTCATTGCCTCAGTTTTATGCCAGTGTTGTGGGTGGAGGAGAAAGAGATGGTATAAAGATGGTATAAAGAAGATTCAATGTGACAGTCCTTTCCCCAACATCTGCCTACTCCCCTTACCTAGTGCAAGAAGCACTGCTCCACTTTGCAGGCTTATTACCTGAAACGTCTTGCTGCTTATTGCTTATTATCTAAGCATCCCAGCCTGCCATCTGATATAGTTCCTGTGCTGCTCATGGCAAGTAATGACTATTTTTCCAAAGGCCACTTAAAGCCATGGATTTCCTTGCCAAGAGAATGTAATAGAAATGTCATGAGCAGCCTAATCCAGCTAACCAAATACTAGACTTGGACTGAATGCAAAGTCCAGATATCCTTGGACAAGACCCATTCTCTCAATCATAATTCCTCCACTGGCCCAATGATGGGTAGTCCAGTAGTCCCTGTCATTGACACTTATCTATGAATACTGACAAAGAAGAGTGTATATGTGTCTGTCTATGTCTATTTTAATTTCAACCCCATGAAATCTAGATGTTCGAAATGTGGCATTCATAGTGAGGGGACCCTAAGGGAAAATTGGATTTTTTGGTCTCTAAAATGGCTAACTGAAATTGATCTGTACTTTGCAATATCCTCCTCAGCAATTAATTGACAGACTGCCCTATTCAGCAAAGAGGAAGCTTCAATTAAAGCTGCTGCCACACTGCAGAACTAGGGTAGTTTGACACCACTTTAACTGTCACTGCTCTATTCTATGGAATCCTGGGATTTGTAGTTTGTTGTAGCACCAGAGCGCTCTGACAGAAAAGGCTAAATATCTAACAAAACTACAAATCCCAGAATTCTATAGCATTGAGCCATGGCAGTTAAAATGGTGTCAAACTGCATTAATTCTGCAATGTCTATGCATCCTAGGCCTGTCATATTCTTTACTCCAGAAAGCCTCTACAAGGGACAGAGACACAGAGGGGAAAACAAGACACAACTGTTGTTTACCTCTGCAGGACCATGAACTTTTGAAAAAGTTAAGAGACAGAGAAAGAGGACAGGGAAGGAGACAGAGAGAGGACAGGGCCCTGACGCCTGGTAAAAGAGAGGAGGGTTGACAATGAAGAAAGGGAAAGGCTGAACAAGCACCAGGTTAGAGGGAAAGAAAGGCCAGCGAGAAAGAAAAAAGGTGTTGTGGGAGGAAGAGAAAGAGCAGAAGGCAAATGAAGGGGTAGCAGAGTTGGGTGCAGGCTGAAAAAAGAAAATGATCACCTGATAAATGCAGAGAGAAAAAGAACTCCTAGTTCTGCAAGAGGGGCAGAGTACCAGGCAGGGTGGATGAGTGGGTGGGGAAGAGGAAAACTACATGATCATCACACAGGTGGACAGAAAATGGACTTAGGTGAGTGGGAAGGCAAAAATATTCAGGTAGCATGGCAGAGGGAGGAGGGGGAACAAACAAGTTTCTAAGCCATGAAAAGGTGATCCCTTCTGCTAGTGAACATGTAAGTCACAGCTGGATATTCCAGCTTTCTATATTAAGTATTCTGTGGTGTGTGTTTGTGTGATAAGTATTAGAAAGACTGGGACTCTAATCCCTTTTGGGTCCAGAGATAGAAAGACTGATAGGTGCTCTGAAATGTAATTAAGGCATCGAAGCAATTGGCTATGAGAGTCAGCGTGGTGTAATGGTTTGAGTGTTGGACCATGACTCTGGAGACCAGAGTTTGAATCCCTATTCATCCACGGAAGCCCATGGAGTGACCTTGGGCAAGTCACACTCTCTCAGTCTCAGAGGAAGACAAAGGCAACCTCTCTCACTGAACAGATCTTGCCAAGAAAATTCCATGATAGTTTTGCCTTAGGGTCACCATAAGTTGGAAACTACTTGAAGGCATACACCAACAAGAACTAATTGGTCCTTGGAAGCCCAAGCATTTGCTTCACCGCACCAGAAAGATATTTCTACCAATATGAAAATGCTATTGTTATACTATGTTAATCACACTCTCCTAAACACTACCAAAATACGGACAACATATGAGTACTTAAAATGAAGAGTTCAAAAGTTGCAACTGCAAGTCATGAACCTGTCACCTGAGATAATAATTTTCTTGTTGCTGCTGTTCACCCCAGATTTTTTTTTTTACAAGCAAAACCTGCAGGTTTCCCTTACACAATTCGATGACAATGACAGATCTATCTATACAATGACACAGACTAAACTAAAATGACAGAAGGCACATAGCTACATTATGCATACACTGGTTTTATGCCACTCAGGATATCATGACTTTCCTCAAAGACACCAGGGAATTATGGTATAATTTGGTAGTATACCAAGTAGACCTCTAGTGCCAGTCCTTCACAGAACTACAATTCCCAGATGATTCCCCCCACCCCTTTACTAGAACAGCCAGTTAAGATCTGTTCTGTAGATATATCCAATGAGGCTGGATAACCTCTAGGGAGAACAGGAGTCTTCAGTTGTTGCATATTCAGGAGCTGTTCTGAGCCCTAACATCAAACATGGGGATAACCTTACATTTTAATTAACAAGTAAGGGCTATACTTTTGTGTCTGACCTAAATCTAGTTGCTAGTCCCAAACAGAATTAATCAGTTGAATCAACCACTGAATAGTGAGGCAAAACCTATGTAAAGCCCACAATTTCAAAACCTATGTAAATCCCACTACTTCTAGTTGAGACTAGCAGTTGGATTTATGTCTCACACCCCAAACTATTCCCCCTGCTCTCTCTTCTCTACATAACTTGAGAAAAACTGGACAGACGAGTCATTTCAAATGTGTTGCCCTCAAGATGTCTGGCATTATACCAACTCCCCATTATCCCCAATGAGCATGAGAGCTGGGGGTAATGAGAGTTGTAGACCAACACATCTGAAAGGTGTGTGGTTGGGGAGGAATGATTTGGAAAGCTTTGTAGGATCTAGGTGTGTGACATCACGGCAAAAGTAGAACAGCCACATCACTGTCTGGTCTGTAACAACAGCATACATGATGCTTCACTAGGCAACCATCAAGATACGTCCACACCCTCCATAAACAGAGAAAACCTTTGAACTTGTTGAGTTTCATCCCTAGGAAAACTCTCCACTCAAGGCACACTCAAAAGAGATTCAGGATCCTGGCCTCAGATACAGCAGGATCCTCCCTCCTGTGGAGACATTATCCTGCAGAGTTCAACCCAAGTGTCAAGAGATGCACCTGGAAACTGCCTTTGGCAATGCTGTTGTCCAAGGCCTGTGCATCTGCTGATATTATTCCATAACAGAGCTGGGAATAGCAGAGACCAAGACTGACATCCCACTGCAATTGCCACTCAGAGAATCTAGTACCCTATGGAGCGATATCTACTCTTCAGATGGTCAGGTGAACTGTCACACAGAACAGGTAAAATCTGATTGAATCCTGAAACTAAAAACCCAAAGCTTGGGAAAGTTACTGTTTTAGACTACATCTCCTGGAATCTGCCAGCAAGTATAGTCATATTGGATGGAGGTTTCTGGAAGCTACAGTCCAAAAACATAATGTTTCTGAGTTTTTAAAAATCCTTTTGCCAATTCCTCTCTTTTGAAACAATTTGTGAAAATGCATGGACAGTTTTCTGAAACATATTTCAAATCCAGCATGGTGAGAATTCCTCACAGGGATTAACTGGGATGTCACAGAATCCCGATTCATGATGGGCTGATCCACTAAAACCCGGAAGCAGCAGGGTTTCCATCTCCACCAACACTTGTTCAAGGCAGAATAGGAACCACCAGCACAGAGTCACATGACGAAATGACCTGCCATTGTCATAAACTGCTGCCACCAGTTCTTTCTCAAGTTAAGGTCAGGATAACTACGAAGGCTTGTAAAAGTTACTTTTGTAAACCACAATCCTCATAATCCCTCAGCCATGATTTGGACCTCCAACACTTCCCCTGTCACCCCACTATTTTCCCTATGCTCACCTGGCCAATGATAGCATGTTCTTAAAATAACAACAGCACTGAATGTTAACTAAACACATTTATGTAAACATGTTTCATAATGTATCATTGATTCCACTTATTGATTTCAGACTTATCCAGGTGATCATAGTCAGGGTCTTCTACTTCTAAAGTTCACGTAAACTATACAACCCATTAAAGCGTAAACACAGTCATTATTATTGCAGGATTTGCAGAGCACTATCCTGTGAGCCCTTGTAAAATGCATAGTGCTTTCATAGCAACAAGCATTTGGTAAATGGCATGTAGACTCCTCTGGATGCATCGCTGATTAATGCATAACCATCGAGTCTTAGTTTAGGCTGAGAATATGAATTTATTTTGTGCTGCAGGTAGAGAGAATGAACACAGATTGTAAACAATTTATGCACATTGAAATGAATGCTGTGTATGAAAAGATAACTTAAGAAAAGAGAAAGCAACTCACACAGGGATGCTCTTGTAAGAGCCATTTTTGACAAGCAGGAAACCAGAAGGGAAGGTGGTAACGTTGAAGCTCCTCACTAGCTCTTCATTGCTCTTCAGGACTCGCCGTACTGCAATATTTTCAAACTGGAGCATATCTAGAGTCACCTAAGGTCAGAAATTGCACTGGTTAGTGTTCTAGAGTTATGCTTTTACAGCTGACTACCACAAGCCACATCCATCCCTTCCTGTAAGTCCTTATCTCAAAACCTGTCATCTCCCAAAAGTATCGTCCCCAAATGTCACCTATTTTATACTGTCTTATCTGTAAACAATCCCTGATGCACTCTTGCTATTCTTAGATCTGGCCCCTCTCTACTGACAGCTTCACCACCTTCATTTTACTTAAGTGTTGTTTGCATGATCACCATCTTCCACATACACATTCAAGATGCTTATATTGCTGTGATTAATAAAGATACAGATGAAATATTAACAACGAATTACAGCCCTATTTCTTTAATGAATAATGACTGTAAGTTAGTTGCCACCATTTTGGCAACCAGATTGAGATAACTTTATTCCCAGAATATTCATAAGCACTAGACTTGATATTTGCCAAAAAGGCAAATACGTGTAATGTAAGAACTGTTTTGAACATTATTGAATATATGGAATATTACAATGATAGCCCTGATCTTTTAAGATACAGATAAAGCCTTTGACACTATCCTTGAATTACTTATTTCAAGTTTTGAAGAGAATGGGCTTTGGAAAAAAATATAATTTGAGCTATAAAGACAATATATTCATTTCAAAAAACTCAGATGTTGGTAAATGGCAACACCACTTCATTGACTGAGATGCAGAAGGGAACCAGACAAAAATGCTCCTCCCACCTTTGCTTTTTATTTTGGTGTTGGGGACTTTACTGAATGGTATCAGAAAAGATGACAAAATCCGTGGCGTGAAGGTAAAAAAGAAGAGTATAAGCTGAAGACTTAAATGGATGAATTGTGATAGTAATACAAAATCCACTGGATTCAATGAAGGCTCTGTTGGAAAAAAATTAAGAGATCTGTGGCATGTTCTGGGTTTAAAATGAATTGTGATAAAACAAAACTGTTGACTAAAAATATGACTTCAGGAGAGAAAATTAATCGACTATCTTTTTTTAATTTAGAAGTAGAAAAAAGAGGATCAAATAACTGGGACTTATAATCACAAGGAATAACATTTGTTATTTCAAACTAACCATGAAGCTTGGAAAGAAATTAAAACAAATTTAGAAAAATGGGGAAAATTAAATCTGTCTCTGATAAGGGAAAACTGCAGCAATAAAAGAACAGTTATTTTATTTTCAAACAGCCCCCATTTTAAGAAACTGAATACCCTTTTGGCAATGGAAGAAGGAAATCTCTGAATTCATCTGGCAGACAAGGAAGCCCAAAATAAAATTTAAAACACTGTGCAAATGTTATAGAGAAGGATTACTTCTGTGTCCTGAACCACACTTGAGTGAAGATTTGTTTTGGCTCTGCTACAACTGTTCTTTCCCTCTAAGAGGTGGAAGGGAAAAGGAAGGTAATCGAGCCACTAACAGGTTTTTAAAAATGAACCAAGGCAAAAAAATAGCTCTTCCTTCAAAGGAGAGGGAGAGAGAGTTTACACATACACATGTATGATGGAGGGAGATTTCTCTTTTGATGGAGAGGCAGAGCTCTCACAAAGTCAGAGCCTTCTCCTCTGGTGCAAACTTCCCAAGCAACAGACCTTCTGTGGCTCATCAAAGTTATTCCACATCAAAGCTAAGTCACTCCAACAGCAGAGCAAAGGAGGGCATGTACCCTGCAATGACTTCAACCAATTTAATCTTAAACTTCTCTGTGTGTGTGTGTGTGTGCATGCACATTTGTATATGTAAAAGTTAAAAAAGAAAGTGGATGACTCAGAGTTAATACAGGTAAAGCAGGAATGGCAGAGGTGTGCCGGACAAGGAAGGAATGTTCTCCTGTCTTCATCCTCCTCCTTTTTAACAGGAATATAAACCAAACAGGGAGGGACCAGTTGCCTTGCTTTGGAAACCAGTTGCCCAATGTGAGTATGTTGCCAAATTTCAAAAGGGCAAGGAGTAAAGAGTTAAATGGGACATCAACTGGACGTTTTTAAACTGAGGCTGGTTGGCCATCTGTTGAGGGTGCTTTGATTGTGTGTTCCTGCACGTCAGGGGGTTAGACTGAGTGGCCCCTATGGTCTCATCCAACTATGATTCTGTAAGTAGGACAGAAATGTTCAGAGGAACTTGTGATTTTCCTCCATATTTACTGATTTACCACCCCTCTGTCCTTCATCCACAAGTAGTCCCAATATGGCAGTGCCTCAGTCAGAAACTCAGAAACAGTTGTCAAGAGAGGACTAAGCCACATATGAAGGTTGCCATCTTTCTCATTAAAGCAAGCACAAACAGCCCCAACCTAGATGGGTGCCAGTGCACATGGATATGGGTGTTTAATCACTCTCATTTGGTTTTTATTTCAAAATCCTCCCCAACGACAGGGCTAAAAAAAACCCCTCACATCCCCTATTAGCACCAATTGGAGGATGTTTCTATGTTTTATCCTCTAAGACACTAAGGGCCTTTGCAGACTGCTAGAAATAGTGCAAATTGAGTCTACTTTAACTGCCCTGGCTCAGTGCTAGGGAATCATGGGAATTGTATTTTTTTTTTTCTGAGACATTAAGCCTTCTCTGTCAGAGAGCTCTGGTGCCACAATAAACTACAGTTCCCATGATTCCCTAACCCTTGAAAGTGGACTCAATTTGCACTATTTCTGTCAGTCTGCAAAGGCCCTAAGATACTATTCTGCAGTGGGGGTGGGGAAGTTTTGAATAAAAAACCAGATAGAGATATTACACCTTCCTGCCCATGACTTGCAGTCATTCAGATCTTTCTTGACTAGTGTTAAAATACAATGCAGGGATTTGTTTTAAAAAGGCAGGCATATGACATATTTAACACAGTGTCCAGTTTCACCCAAGGTCTGGCTAAATATTAAACTGCACAGAATCTGGACAGGCAAAATTCTTGTGCAGTTTAATACACATTCCCTGCTCCTCTTCTGCCCAGCACTTTAGAGAATTTACCTGATGAGATAAACACTGGAGTCAGAAAGAAAGCAGGACCTGTTCCTCCCTGTGAGTTTGTGTGTGTACCACTGAGTGTGTATAGCCCAAGCTCTTGTATCATGGGGCTGTCACCACATGAGAGCACTGCAGAACTATATACCTGGATTCATACCCTTTTGCCACGTATCATTATTATATTTGGTATGAAAGGACTACAAGAGTTCCTGACTTAGCTGCCCTGAGCCTATGACCTGAAGGCAGAAGTCCTAGCTTAGCCTGTCAGGAAAGGTTGAAGCATGAGCTTGTGCAAGTGTACAATACCCTATTGTCTGTTAAATCCTAGCTGACTTTGGTTGAGGATACTATACACAAAGATAGTTTATTCTAGCTCTTCTTGCATAAGAAACTGTTGTGGAAAAACCAACAAGACTTCCTTGTGGCCACAGACGCAAGGTGCCAGTCAGCAGAAAGCACGACCCAGGGTTCCTCTTCAAGAATATTGTTCCTGTTTTTCATTTGACTAAGTTGCTTTCTGAACTCTGCAAGAAAGAGTCTGCTAACTCTAAATTGGATTAAAGGTTTACTCATTTTTAGTATCAATATTCACAAAAACATTCTGTATATTCAGCTCCCTGAAACCACAACCAACAAAACCAGTAGTAAGGGACTGTCAAGAGTTCTAATTCAATACATCTAGAACGTCAAAAGTTTCCCATCCCTGCTCTATACTTACAGGTTAAGAATTTTACATATGCAGCCTGAAAACTAACATGTGCTATCATACGACATATTTTTTAGAATAGGTCATAAAAGAGCTGGGGGCTAATTCCCTCCCTCCACTAGTGCCAAGTTCCTAATGCAAATTATCCTTTTACTGCTCCATGGTTTCAGAGAAGGGATTAAGACAGGGGTAGGCAACCTAAGGCCTGGGGGCTGGATGCAGCCCCCCGAGGCCTTTGGACCAGCCCCAGGCCGGTCCTGCCGCCGCCGCCGCCACCACCCCCTACCGTCGCTGCCGCCCACCATGATGATATTGATTATTGTTGTTATTACTTGTTCTTGGGGTTTTCTTGGCAAAATCTCCACAGGGGTTTTGCCATGGCTTTCCTGGGGCTGAGAGAGTGTGCATGCATATTTTTTGATTTTTAAATTTTTTTTAAAAAGCTTTTATTTATTTATGGTGCTTCGGCCCCCAATTGTCTGAGAGACAGCAACCTGGCCCCCAGCTCAAAAAGGTTGCCTACCCCTGGATTAAGACCATGGATTCTATCACTTCACTAATTTGGCCCTGAATTACTGTATGAGTTGATAATATCCACCCTTGACAACAAACAGGACAATAAATCAGTGGTGTCCAAAACAAGACTGTAGACTCTCAAATGACCATGACATTCTGCACTGTGCATATTTAATATACATAATGCAAATGTTTAAATCTTAAACTCTGTGAATGGCCTCTCTCAACTGCCTTCATTTGTTCCTTTGTGCAGTTGTAATTTCTGATTTGACTCAGAAGGTGAGACAAGCGGCTACTAACAAACCTGCTGTAATGAATATATCCATGAGTTAATTAACAGTCACCTCTCTTCCCAAAAAGGAATACTCCTTCTCAAATATCAGGGCCAGGTAAGTCACATTGTTTGCCTGGAAGAAGCCATGAAGTTCTGCTGCACTGCAAAGGAAAAGAGAGTATTATATACTATTCCTAGTACAGACTGTACATTCCTTTCATGCAAATTCAAGGCTGCCCAACTTCCTCCTGTCTCAGGGGACCCACCTAGCAGCTGAGCATTTCTTTCTGACTGTAGGGAATAAAACTGATTGTTTAACTGGACTGGATCTGAAATCCTGCGATAGAGTATAGGAAGATAAAGTTGCCACCCTATTTTAGTGGCCTTTCTGCATTTAAGAGTACCGCACTGCATAGAAATTTAGCAGCTGAAGTTTTTTCCTGGCTGAGTTATCTGTGGTGGAAAAGGGTTCAGCCGCTGCATCTGTGTGTGGGAGGGCAGAACCATTATTAGATTATGGGAGTGATGGGTCTCTTCAAAAACAGCACCCTTGTGCCAAATTCTCCACCCTGATAGTACATGTAACACTTATCCCATACTATGAAATCATCACATTGAGCACAGAATGTATCCTGATATAATGAAAAGATTGCTTCACATTATGAAGGGCAAAGCAGAGAATATGACCGGGGCACTATTTTTGGTGGGCCCTTTCTTTTGCCCTTCTTAAAGATACAAGACGAGGGAATGTAAATGTGGGAGGTGGCAATCCCAATAGAAACATGGGACAAATTTTTCTCTCCATCCTTAAGAAGCAGCTTCCAGTCAGCCTACACTCAGCTTTACGAAACCATGGATAATTGTTTGGAACCTCCCTGAAATCTCCATTTCCTTTGCTAAGAAACCAGAAGATACGACTGTTTCCTTCTCTCAGGTCCTAAAGATCTAGCAGCAAAGTCAATGTAGGCTCTTTCCTCCAACCCATAGAAGGTGGAGCTTAAACTGGGAAGAGATCACAGATAAAATGTTTGGAAGATAAGGACTGTCAGATTTGCCTCCTTTTGAGCTAAGAACAGGCAACTGAAGAGGAGCAAGGTAAAGAAAATGCATAGCCAACTAGAAGAGATTGTTTATACTGTGTAAGTTGTATAAGTGCAAAGCGGAATCCAGAAGCCTTTATCAGAGTCAAGCCTTTTGATCTAAAGATGCTTCCTTGCTATGGTGGCTGGCCTATGGGCAGCTTCCTCTTTTGGCCAGGGGTAATGACAGAAAGGGACTGTGGGCACACCTAATCAATCAAAAGGTAACATAAAGTAATCAGTGCCCTTCCCAGGATTAACTGGTTCACTCATAGCTTTTCCTCCCCCATCACTTGTCCTCTAAGAAGAAAAAGCAAAATTCACCACCCATTCAAAGCCAACTACTAATTACTGCCCCCAAAGCATGGTTTCTGAAGTCAGAAAAATCAGCCTTTGATGCTGGTGATTTAGGTCTCTATTTAACATGTGAATGTCTCAATATAGTTTATAAAAATTTTCAAGAAGACCTACTAAGAGATCCCTTAAGATATTATAAAGAATTGCTATAGTCTAGCCAGTTGAAACATTCCTTACAGCCAAGACAAATTATAATCATCTCCAACGTTTGGAATTTGGGAGCTGATAGCCATCTGAAACATGTACAGCATGTATCTTTCATAGGTCAATTTCTCTAATCACTCTTTTCCTTTGAGGTGGTGAATGGAGCATCAGCATGCATTATCTGTGCAGGTAATTCTATCTCCAGAACAAAGGCATAACCCACACAAGTATGATTACACTCACCATTACTCAAACACAGAAAAGACAGAGTACAAGAAACTGCAGAATCTTTGGACAGAATCCTTCTATTCAAGCACCATGACAGCAATGCTCTGGACCATGGACCTAAATCTAGCCCTAATCTAGCCATTGGAAAACCCAATCTTGTTTTTGAAGATTCCATGGCCACCTTCTCCCTGAAAGTCCACTTCCTTGTAGATGATCATCAGCAAATGAAGGCAATCAGATTTCAAAGATCTGCCTTTGATTTGGCTGTACTCAGTAATCCAGTTTATATCTGTAGCTCTCAGCATCATCCGATTTCCTGTCTGCTTGGTCAACCTACTCATTGAACAAGGAATGATAAGCAATCCAGGGGAATCTGCATATGATGCAGAGAGGCATGTTCTGCAGCTGACAGGCAAACCACAGGTAGGATTGTCCCAGATTTCCCAAGTCACTCAATTTCCTTTTTTGGGGGGAGGTGATAAAAATGGGGATAAAAATCTTATCTTTACCTTTCTCTCCTCCTCCCCTACTGTCCTCCTCACTACTGATTTCAGATTGTGACAGTGGAATGGCCTGATTTTGTTCTGTAGTATGGGAATAACAACATGGACCTACTTACAGGATCACTGTAAGGATTCCAGAGATAATATATATGAAGCACTTCAAATATTCTAAAGTGTTATATAAACGCTAAGGTTATCATTATGGGGTGACATGCTCAAGAATGGCATGCCAACAAGTGCCCCTGCTGAGATCAAAGCACTGACTCAGATTGACTCACACTGTTTTTGCTTGTGTTCAAAAAAGTTTCTAAGAAAGAAAGCCGTCTGTAAAATCTAGGTAAGTTTAGTTTAAAGAATTTAGAATAATGACTAAACCTATTGCAATGCCTCTTCCTGAGTCCATTTACCAACATGAGCGCACATATGTGCATTTGCTTGCATACACACAACCCAAAATGGTACATTTCACTTTGCACTCGCCTTCCAAGTTACCTGATTGGCTCCAGAGGTGGGCAGGCAGGAGGCCACACATCTTCATGGCTCTCTACTGAGGTGATTATGGATTCTCTGAGGCTCTGAATGTCATCTCCATGATCTGTGCAGAAAAGAAAGTTTATCATCAATTCATTATTAAATTGCTTTAATCTATTTAGATTTATAATTTACTTTACACTGTCCTACAGTCATAATATAGGGCAGGATATTAACAGTGGCTCAGAGGTTAAGACACTGACTCTGACGATCACAAGGTTGGCAGTTCAAGACCCAAGTGCCATGTGAAGAAGTGAGCTCCCGTCACTAGTCCTAGCTTCTGCCAACCTTGCAGTTCAAAAGCATGTAAAAGTGCAAGTAGATAAATAGGTACCACTTTGGTGGGAAGGTAAACAGCGTTCTGTGCAGTCATGGTGGCCACATGACCACGGAGTTGTCTGACAATGCTGGCTCTTCGGCTTAGTAATGGAGATGAGCACCACCTCCTACAGTTGGACATGACTTGACAACTTTGTCAAAGGGGAATACCTTTACCTATTTATACATATTTTAATTCACCAATCAATCAACGGCCAGCCAACAAACCCAAGTGATTTTCCACATGTGAAGAAGAGAGCATTCCTACTGCAGTTTCTACCATACCAAATTCAGAAGGATCATTGTCCTCAAAGTGTAAAAGAATTATCCTCATACAAAAAGCAGCTGTGCCCACTGTCTATTCTGCAGGATAAATGTGTAGAGGAAGGGAAGGGCACACATGTTGGATGAATGTTAAAGGTTTTAGAATGGGTTGACCTCATCCACTCTTTTGCCTGGCTACTCTGTATATTGGGCTGAAGGGCAGGAAATCAGCAGCTCTCTTCATTTGCTCAATGCTTGGCAAACTGGGATCTCCAGATGCTACTAGAGTTCTGCTCTCAAAAGTCCAAGGCAGTATGGCCAATTAGAGATTCTGGGAGTTGCAGCCCAACCCCAACTGAGGACCCAAGTTTAAAAATAAGAGGCTATGCTGGGTGGAGGCCTCTGGAAAACATAGTCCAAAAACATTTGTTCTAAGCTTTGGTTTGCATTTCAGCAGTGCCAGCTCCAAGGGAGGGATATAAAGAATATCCTCTAAAATTGTCATCCTTGACAAGATAGAATGTCCTGACACATTACCTCAGCAGGTCTCTCACAATTAACCCTCATAGGGGTGGGGTGTGTGACCCACATTTGAGAAATGAAAAAGAAAATAAATGTTGCCTGGATATGAGAAAAATACTGTACGAGGCAGGCAGGTCATAGAAGCACTCCTCACATAATTCATACATGGGTTGTGCCAGGGGAAGCAGACAGGTTCTCTGCTCAAAAACAAAACTTTAGAGTTTGCTTCTCAAATTGAGATTCCCCCTATAGAGAGCATGAGCCCTTCTGGAGACTTTACTCTAGCAAGACCCTCTCAGACTTTTCAGTAATGAATAACTGCTTGATCTTAGGGCTGTGTCCATTTGGCTTTGTTAAGAGTATATAGCCACATGTTGGTCTTCAAATTTACAGGCCCTGAGGAAGGCTAAGGGGTTTTCAAGAAAACAATTCAACTTCTAGACAGACAGACAAGAGGTTTCATTGATCTCTACAACAATGAGCTAGCAATCAGAAACTGTGGGAGAATAGTGGGATATAAATGAATATATAAGAACCAACAAATCACAGTATATTTGGGTCCTTAAGCTCACAATTCTGTTTTGCTTTTTAGGCTTTCTGCTCCTGTGTCCAGCTTTGTCTATCACATTTTCCTCTGTGCCAGAAAAGGCTTCACTTTATTAAATATTCTGACATGGGGGCATATATCAAAAGACAGTAGCATTTTCAAACAGAGAAAATAATTGTGGCAGAAAAAAATTGACAATTCTGAGGAAAAGGGCTTTGAGGCTAAGGCTAAGACTTCAGGTAAGAATGCTTGAATAAACATAATAATGTGGGGAGGGGGGTATTTATCTATGAGGTTTACACTAAAGATGGGCTAATGACAGCTTATCATCAACTAGCTGTTCCATGTAGTGAAGAGCACAGGTAGAGGAAGGTAAGGGGACATGGTTGGTGCAGTCACTGTGGGTGAATTGGCACAGTAAAGCAGAACCAAGGTCTTTAAAAGGTACCCAAAAATGGTGACTGCAGTAATGCAGGGGAGCACAGGCTGCTCTGAGTACAACCTGCACTCATTTTTCTAATCGGCCAGTGGAACAACAGGGGACTTTGGCAGAGAAACAGCCATCTCTGTAGAGATCACTGGGGGCACTGGGGTTTTGCACTGACAAACTCTCATTTCAGTGGAGATCACACTGCAGGGTGTAGAAAAGAGGTGCAAGTCTCTCCCAACTGCTTGTGAACTCAGGAGAGATGCACAATGAGATTGGGGGAGTGGGGAGGAGTTGTGTGCTGCAAAGTATAAAGAGGAATTGTTTCTCTCTGTACTATGCATGTATGAGGTGGAGAGCATTTGTGTGTATCTCCTGAACTATGGTGGGAGGGGGAATGCTTACACGCCAGTAAAGACCAACATGCTGCCCCCATGCAAAAAAGGATTGCACTCCCTGCAATAATGAACTTTTCAATTTCCTGGTGTCCCATCTACTTTCACTCTCACACCACAGTGCATGTACACTGTAATTTGGTGGGGGAACTCATAGAATCAAAGAGCTGGAAGAGACCACAAGGGCCATCCAGTCTAACCCCCTGCCATGCAGAAACTCAAAATCACCGACAGCCATCCAGCCTCCATTTAAAGACCTCCAAAGAAGGACTCAGAATTCTTTGATAGTGATGCTTAGACTCCTTCACAAAATTACATCTCTTGATCGAGATTGAGATCTTAGAGAGAGAGAGAGAATGGAAGTAAGTCCAAAAAGGATGCAAAACATCACAGCTTATCTGTCAGGGTGGGGCCCTGTGGTCCATGGGCAAAAGTTACAGTTTTCAAAATAAGTACAAAAGTTACACCATTGTAAGTAATTACATACATTAGTGTCTCTATGTACATATTTTTGACCCAATTCAAGAAGACCAGTCACATCTTGCCTAATTAAAAAGTTGCGCAGGACCAGAACATACATCATCATCATCCATCATGGGATATTTTTGGGCAAAAATTTATGAATGTTGACTATGAATCTCATCATCCAAAAATGAGAGTGTGACTTGGCCCAACACTGCTGATCGGGACAAGAAGGGCAGGTTGACATATAAACCCTTTACCAAATTGAGAAGTATCCCAAACAGGTAGGTGTGTGTTTGTGTGTGTTGTGTGTGTGTGCCCACATTGACATAGAGGAGAGGGTGAAGAATACTGAAGCGACTGTACTTCATGTAACAACCACTCTAAAGCCACCCCCAGCTTTGATGCTCACACCTGTATCATTCTTCCCCTCCTTCATCCGATGGAGGATATGAAGGTGACCACTTAGCTCTTTCTAGGTTCACTCAGCTTGGTAAATCAAACTCTAGTCACTACCTCAATAAGAGGATTCTAGCTTAGATAGAAATTAATTTCAGTATACATACGGTAGAGTCTTATGCCATCCTCAGGTTTTGTCGAGAATGCTTTGAAAAACTGGAAGGAGAAAAAAATCATACAGTTAGGTTCTATCTTTAAGGACCATCTTTCTAAGTCTGATAAAGATCTCCTAAATGTTCCTGGCAACAGCTGTCACATTTCAAGACAGTTTCAAGTTTCAAACCTTTGCTCTAACAAATCTGGAGCTGATGGAGAAGAAGCTAAGTTTAAAAATGCAGTTTGTTAAAAAATGTCTCTATCTGCTAATATTGGATTTTGTCAAACCACTGTAACAAATAAGAATTAAAAATAAGAAAGGACCACACCACTGTTTTTTGACCATGCTCTTCCTCAATGCTTACCATCTTCTTCCAACGGCAACTAAGCCATCTAAAAATGTCTCTTATGGGGATGCAAATGTCATAAATAAACAAATAAAGTCCTGTTTGCTTCAGCTGATATGATGGAAAGGTTGATGAAGAGCAAGGTAGGTTGGTTTAAACCAGGTTGGTTTAAACAATGGTTTAAACCTTTCTTTATCCCATTACTTAAAACAAAAACACTCCTGTTTTTTAAATTGATTATTCATACATTGTTTTTAAAGTCTGGCTATTATTATTATTTTCCAACCCTCCTACTGGAACAACAATGAATTTAAACATTTTTAACTTTAACAATTTATTGGCAAGCTTTCATTGTTAGACCAATATCCAGTGTCAGTTGAATCTTTTTAACCACTTTATTTTATAGTGCAAGAAATGCCATTCAAAAACAACTCTGGAGACTAGTGTTTGAATCCCAGATCAGCCATATAAACCTAGTGAGTGACCTTGAGCTAGTCACACTCTCTGAGCCTCAGAGGATGGCCATGGCAAGCCCCCTCTGAAGAAACAGGACTAGAAAACCCTATGATAGGTTATCCTTAGGCCCTAAGGATAACCTGGAAACAATTTGAAGGTACACAATAAGAAACAACAACAATCTCTCCCTCTCTTCTTTTCCTTTCCCAAACTCCAATTCTCCCTCTCTCTCTTCTCCCCTGGCGCAGTTTTCCTTTGCAAAAGTAAGCGCAGTTTTCCCTCTTCTTCTTCTTCTTCTTCCCTGCCAGAAGGAAGGAAGGAAGGAAGGACAAACTAGCTGCTGAAAAGGAGACGAGGCACCGCAAAATGCAGGACATTCAAGAAAGATGGAGGGCATGGTAAAAGGATGGTAATGGCAAGCCCCTCAGAGGATCCCTTGCCAAGAAACCCTGGGATAGGTTAGCCTTGGCGGGGGTCACACTCTCTCAGCTTTGGAGGATGGCAATGGCATGCCTCTCAGAGGATCGCTTGCTGGATAGGTTAGCCTTGAGGTGATTCCCCATCAGCCTTTGAAAATGGCAATGGCAAGCCCCTCTGGAGAATCCTTGGTTCTTCAGACCCCTAACCACCACCCCAACTGAGAGAAGTCCCCCCCAACTCCATTGTCATGCTGATGGTGCCAGTATTTAAAGGTACTGTCTACTGTAGCCATGCAATAGCACAGATGTGCATAATCGGTCAATTTTTATTTTTATTTTTATTTTAAAAAAGGACACCATCTAATGGGATGTTACAAGAACTCCCTCCACGGCTATGGCTTTGGCTGGCAGGGAAAGAGTAAAGAGGCGGGCATGATTTGCCCCTGCACATTAACTCTTCCCTCCTGGATGCCCCAAATGTGATCAGGAGCAAATTCCCATTGGCTGCTCCCTTATAAAATCCGGTGCTTTTGAAAACAAACAGGGGAAATAATCATTTCTGGAAAAAATGGGTTAAGGGGGATTTGCCCCGGCCCCCCCTTGAATTCAGGTTGGGAAAAACCGGCGCAAGTGTGAACGACCCACTTTTAAACCGGTTTGCAAAACGGTTATAACGTAGTGTGAACAACCCCTCAATAAAACTTTCAGTTGTTAATTCAAAGAGGGTATCAAGTACCTAGCAGGCCACAATATATAATCTGTGAACTGCATTTGGCTTGGTAGAGCCACAAGCTGGGCAGGTCAGAATTACATATGTGAAAATCCAGGTTGTGACTCAGAAAGATACGTGCTGTGTCCAGTGTTGTCCCTGGTTCTTCTGAAGGATCTTTGTCAACATTTGTTATTTAGGACAGTGGGTGCTTTGAGACATTAAAAAGGCCTTGAAGGTTGGGGGGGGGGTGTCTTTTTGTTAAGGGTTTGCATTTTTGAGGGGTTTTTTTGTTTCGTTTTTTTGTAAGCCAAGCGAGAGCTGAATTGTTAACCAACGTAAATAGATTCTGCCTTGATGGTTCCACGCACATGCAGATTAGGTGTTACAAAGGAAAACAATAAAGTGAAAGGGAGAGAACTCAAACTCCCATAGCAAAAAGGAAAATAAACCAGCTTGGTGCTCCAACTACACATCCTGGTAAAGGTCCCAGTGAACAAACAGATCTTCCGGCTACAAATGCTGACAGGTCCTGGACACAATGTCCAGAAACACACAATGACAAGGACTCTGAGTAGCCTGAAAAACAAAGGAACTGTACAGTTGCAGCCCTTTCCCATGGAAGCTGCACCACCAGCTCTTGTCTGAGTCTGAGTCCTCACTGGATGCATCAGCAAAACAGAGCAGTCTGAAAGGGTTCCCTCCTCCTTCAGTCAAATATTAAAAGAAAGTATATCTGGGGGGAAATCCACCTCCATCAATTACATTAATTAAGTAGTATTTAACTCTTAGTGGTTTCCAAAAACACAGATCATCTTGAAAAATACATAAGCATGTTGTTTCTTCCTATCTCTTTCTCTTGCTTTTGCAAACACTTAACACTTAGGTATCTTTAACATGCTTCTCCATCTACCTCTCTCAATAGATTTACAGAGGTCACTCTGCTGGTAGCATCTCCAATGAAGTGCTACTGGATATCCGTTTTGGCAATCAAGAGTTTGGCTTGGCTGTTGTGCCAAACAAGTTATCATTGGGTTACTAAATCTGTCATTTGGTGAATGGGTTGGTGAACGGTATCCAAAAGTCAGAGTAAAGTCTGTATTTGGTACCATTATTCAGAACTAAGCAAAACACCAATCTGCTTCTGACTTCTAAATGTCATAAAACTTATCTATGAAATACTTGTACAGTCTGCCCTCCATGTTCACAGATTCCTTATCCATGGATTCAACCATCCACGACTTTGAAATATTTTCAAAAAAATAGAAATTCCAAAAGAAACCTTGATTTTGCCATTTTGTATAAGGGACACCATTTTACCACATCATTATATATAATGGGACTTCAGCATCCACAGATTTTGGTATCCACAGGAGGGTCCTGGAACCAAACCCCAGCAGATACCGAGGGCCCAATGTAGAAGGAGAAGCTCCAGAGACAATGAAGAGAATAATGATGGACTGCTGTTCACGGGCTGAGAGAGCCAACTCATATGTTTCAAATAGGAAGATCTCACAATCACTAGGTTGTTTCAACTTGAGGATTTAGTCACTTCTGTCAAATCCTGGATTTGCAATTAATACAGAAGCAGCATCAATTAATTGGGTTCGGAAGAAAAGGTTCCATATGTTGGGCATTACCAATACCATACTGTCAGCTCAATGAGACAGATCTTTTACCTCTTTCTCCAGTAATAGTTTGCTGCTCAGCTTAACTGGCAAAGGAACAGAATGTGTTCCCTAGTCACCAGGTGCCTGCAACGTTTATTATACCAACAGCAGCTGCAATGCTTCCCCAATGCCTCTGGCACTACCTTCTAGCTAGGTACCTCCTATCTGTCCACAAGGTACACATGTCAAGGGTTTGTTTAATAGGTTGGGCTGAGCTTAAAATTCTGTTTGTAGGCATAGACAAAACGTCACCAAAGGAACAACAGAACACTGCCACATCAGCTTGTAAGAAGCATGAGAACAGAAGGGTGAGGAAACGAATGAGAAGGAAGGAAAGAGGCGTGAGAGTATTTTTAAATCTGTAATTTCGGGCCAAGTTATATGTGATGCTGGAAATCTATGAACTGGATTGTTTACAGAGTTTTGAGAAATGCTAATAGCGGTCTCAGGGGAGGAAGGAAAAAGTCCCAGTACCACATCACAGGGAGAGGAGTTCCACTTTGCTATGTTAAAATTAGGGGATTAAACCCCAATAGAAAAACTATTATTTGCCCTGTACAGCAAAATATATAGGTACTAGCATGGTTTAGCCCTGGAAGGCAAATAGCAGTATGTTGTGCCCCTTAGCACCTGGGATGCATTTATATGTGTGTGTGCACACTGCACACATACACAATTTTAAATCAGAAAAAGTAGCCTGTGAGGAAAGATTAAATCACCCTGGCATTAGAGTCCAAAACCAAACCAAGGTCCCTCATAACTACTAGAAACATAAGCCTAAGGCTGCTATTGCTTCATAATAAATGCCAGGTCCAGGCATTATGCTGGACGATGTACCCCAACTCCTAATATCGCTGTGCTGAGTCTTTCCTCCATCACTCTATCATAGGCTGGTGGTGGCAGGGCAATAAGGTAAAGCGTGCTGTACATGGGGCAGGGGGACACACAGAAAAGGCGAATTTTGTAGCTTGGTGTTTCTTATGTAAGATCTGCCTGTAAGGAAGCAAAACAGCATACAATGAAAAGCTGACAACTCGACTTGTTACTGCTTTAACCAGCCTTACCTGCAGTGACAGGAAGCCAGCAGATTTCAACTAGACCCAAGAAGGTCAAGGCTTCACCCTATGAAACCAATGGCTTCCAACTACATTACAGGAATGAATGAAGTCAGGTCTCCAGGCTATTCCTTGGAACCTGTCAGGTTTTGTTTTGTTTTTTAACTGTGAATGGCCTATTCCCATACCAGGAGTCATTATAAGAACTCACATTAAGTAACATGGTCTGAGTTTTCCTGTTTTCTTTTGCCCTCTTCATTTTCTTTTCCTTCTGTGTCCCAAGCCAGAGAACACAGGCTGTCTTGTGTTTATTGAACGATCTCACATTGAAAACCCCACTTAGAAATTCCCAGAAAGGTTCCATGCTCTTTCTCATAATAATGAAGGTTCAGAGAGCACAAATTTATTATAGATGAAAATGGAGATTCTCTAGACCAATGGCCATGTTATTGCTGTACACTGAAGATTTCTAGGAAGTCTGTGTACCCGTATATACCACTGCAGCATCATACAACGCTCCCAAGAAGTCAAAGCAGTACTATACCATCCAGTCCATTTAGAAAATAAAATTTTGAGGTGTACAGAAACTGAGACATAAAGGGATGTCAGTTCTGCACCAAGAAATAAAACCCAAATGCTTGGATAGCTGCCATAATCATTACATCTTCCTTTCAATAGAACCCAATAAGAGTATTAGGGATTAAATAACTTTTGTGAAATCAGCATAGCAATTACAAGAATTATAATTGGGCTGGGAAGTCCGCAGTTAAACCACACCTTATCTGTGAAGTCAACAGGGAAGCTTTATGTAAGCCACTGTTCTCCCAGGAACAACCTTCCACTTGCAATATGGGTTGCCTTACAGGGATGTTGCAAGGATTACTAAATTAATGGGAAAGATTGTTTGACTACCAAGGAAAAGCACTATATAAATACTAAGTACTACTAATTTGAATGAGATTCTTTCCCTATGAGAACAGGGAATGTTTCAGTTCAATTCTGTTGAGGTTTTTAGCACTTGACCCAAACTCTTCCAAAGCCTTTAATTAGTCTATGTAGCAACATATTTCAGGTAACCACAGAAATGAGCCTGGTTCCTTGCTCTAAGCCAAACATAGGGACGTGACAACAAACACTGTGATGGAGATAGACATGAAACCCTGGACAAGAGCCAAATGGATGCAGTCATGGGGAAAATCAAAGTTTCCTAAGCTGGGATTTGGTTCCCTATGGTGCCACCAAAACTTCTGCACTTAGGGCAAAAATATGAAATGCATAGATATAGAATGGGAGACACCTGGCTTAACAAGATTACATGTGAAAGGGATCTAGGAGTCCTAGTAGACCACAGGTTAAACATGAGTCAACAGTGCGATGTAGCAGCTAAAAAGGCCAATGCGATTCTAGGCTGCATCAAAGAAGTATAATGTCTAGATCAGGGGTAGGCAACCTTTCCCCTTTAAGGGCCGAGGGACTTCAGCTCCCAGAAGCCTCAGCCATGTTGGCCAATAGTCCCATGTTGGCCAATAGCTCCTGGGATTCTGGGAGCTGAAGTCCCTCGGCCCTTAAAGGGGAAAGGTTGCCTACCCCTGGTCTAGATCAAGGGAAGTAATAGTGCCACTGTATTCTGCTTTGGTCAGCCCCCACTTGGAATACTGTGTCCAGTTCTGGGCACCACAATTCAAAAAGGATGTGGAGAAACTGGAGCGTGTCCAAAGGAGGGCAACTAAAATGGTGAAGGGTCTGGAAACCAAGCCCTATGAGGAATGACTTAGGGAACTGGGGATGTTTAGCCTGGAGAAGAGAAGGTTAAGAGGTGATATGATAGCCCTGTTTAAATATTTGAAGGGATGTCATATTGAGGAGGGAACAAGCTTGTTTTCTGCTGCTCCAGAGACTAGGACCCGAAACAATGGATGCAAGCTCCAGGAAAAAAGATTCCACCTCAACATTAGGAGGAACTTCCTGACAGTGAGAGCTGTTCAACAGTGGAAGACGCTCCCTCGGAGAGTGGTGGAGTCTCTTTCTTTGGAGGTCTTTAAACAGAGGCTGGATGGCCATCTGTCGGGGATGCTTTGCTTGTGAGTTCCTGCATGGCAGAATGGGGTTGGACTGGATGGCCCTTGTGGTCTCTTCAAACTCTATGATTCTATGATTAAACAAGCTTTCCCATGTTTAATGTTATCTTATATTAGAAAAGCACCCCTCATTTCTGGGTACATCTTAAGAAGTTTACTCTCTCTCGCTCTCTTTTTTCTTTCTTTTCTTTTAGATATTGTAACTCAGAATCTCCCAGGCCATGCTGACTGGAGTTTTCTGGGAGTTGTAGTCCAGTACCAACCCAAATCCCTTCTGGGTGCATCTGAAAATAAGAGGAACAATAAACTGACATTTCCAATATGATCAATCAGTGTTCAGTATGAAGCATGCACATTTTCAGGATTTTGTAAAATAGCTTTCCCTTGATTGCAAGTTAGCAAAAGCAAACAAATCTGAATGAGGACATGGCCCCACTGCTGGTAACAATGAGCATGAGAACGACACTAGTGTAACTAACCAACTCACAAATTTTGATGACTGTAAGTTGATTGTAATTCAAATATTACTTAACTGAGGTGGCCAAATTGGGATCCTGGTGGTCTTAATAAAAATTCAAATGACGTGTATTTTAACAAGTTTGACTCAGAGAAAAATGAATTTTTAAAGCAATAGATCAAATCTACATTTTAGTCTTGTATTTCTATCCATTTTTTCACTCTGCATGTAATTACCTAAGCAACATTCCAGGTTTCTGTGTGCCATAACTAGAAGTATGCAAACCTTTCTCCTGTGATGAGCGACTCTCCCCACACCCCATAAATGCCATGGAATTGCAACACAAGAGCTCATCCCAATTCCAAACTTGCATTCAATTTCTTCCAAGCTGAAAACTTGTGCGAAAGATGTCTCATCCCCAAGATTTATGCTGGACTTTGGTCACAACTGAAATGTCTCTGAAGCTGGGGTGCAGAAAGTGCAGTCTGAAAAGTCATTTTTAGGCATCTCAAACTTTTTGGGGGATTTTTTTTCTCACTAAAAAGAAATTCCCATATTTTGCACATACCCGCAGATGTTCAAGACATAAAAAATAGCCTTTATTTGACCAGTTTCCCCTCTCCTGGGCCTAAAACATCCTGGGAAGAATCCTAAAAAGGTGACAAACATGCCCCCCTAACCTCTTGAGGGGGTTTTCTGTAACAAAAATATGGCAGGGGTAGGGAAAATTAATAAAAATGCAATTAATAAAGTTCAGTGTGATTTCTGAGTTCTGGTTCTTCAAGGGCAGAACTATTGGTGACCCTCACTTATGGCTGCTACTGAGGCCATTCTAATTTTGTGGACCTCATTTGTAAGTGAAATACCTAATGCTAGATGATGCCAACAATACTGCAACTTCTATTACCATGTAAAAGGGCCAGTTTATACCCACTTTTGGTTCCGGAAGGCACAGAAACCAAACAAGCCAACACAGCTACCTATTTCTGATCTAATTTCGAAAAGTCAAGTAAGAGCCTCTGCAGACGGGCCCTTTGCGGCGTGTTGGAGGCAGGGAAAGGGAGGGGCAGCCGCATGCCGGCTGCCCCAATCCCTCCCCGAAGACGTCCTGACGCCATGTGCCCTTACACACAGCACGTGGCATCAGGACATCCTCCTGGCGTAGTGTCCTCACACGCTACGCCAGAAGAGGCAGAGAAGAGCCGCACGGCGGCTCTTGGAGCGGCCTTTTGCTGCCTCTAATAGGAGCGGCATTTTGCCGCTCTTTTAAGAGGCGGCAAACGGGAGAATCGCGGCTGCTGTGTGTGCTAGCAGCAGCCCCGGTCCTCTGCTTCCCGGGGCGGCCCAGGGCCGCCCGTCTGCTTCCTCCCTAAGTAACTAAGGCACTTGAATTGACAAAGCAACTCCACTCCTTCAGAAGTCACTGCCCACAACTGTTCCTGCAGTGACTCCCGTAATGGCAAGATCAGACATAAGAATCATAGACAGAAGTCCCTTTGAGGACATATGATGTAGGGGAAGAGGATGAGTCTATTCTGCAATAAACAGTGTGCAGGTGGTGACTTTCAGTTTTGTTGCAGTTAAACATTTTTGCTGAATTGTAGTTACTCAAATGTATAATAATAATAATAATAATAATAATAATAATAATATATTTCTATCCCACCCTTTGGGAAAACCCAATCAGGGCGGCTTACAACAGTAAAACAGTATACAATACATAAAATCCAAAAATTATTCCCTCCCCCTTAAAACAGTATTAAATCTAGATGAATTAAAATTACAATAAAAGTTAAACGAGTTCAATAGTTAAAACCTCCTCTGAAGATGCCAGCCACAGATGCTGGCGAAATGTCAGAAAGAAACTCTTCTAGAACATGGCCACACAGTCCGAAAAACCCACAAAAAACTATGGATGCCGGCCATGAAAGCCTTCGACTTCACGTACTTACCTCCCTTTCCCACTTGGCCAGCAGCCCTGCCAGACCTGAAAGGGGCTGCTGGATAGCAGGAGCACCCCATTCCCACCAGTAGCTTGAGCTGGAGTTTGGAACATCTTCTATAGGGTACTATGGGGAGACAGAGTGCTGCTGCCTCCCACGAACCCTAGTGATACCATTGGCTTGCTCTAAGACCCAAATTCTGTAAATGATGTGGGTCACAGGCAATGTATTTACCTGAGCAAATATCCAGGCACTCTGTCATGTTTCAATGCACACAGCACTGTTCTCATTCCATTTTTATGCTGAGCTGTGCCATCGGTGTGCCAACACATTACGTGACTGGGCCATGTTAAGTATCTTTAAACATGAGATGGTATGTCTATAATGCTTAGAAGAACAAACACTTAACCATTAGCTTACATGAAAGGATTTATAAAGGACAAAATTATTGATAAACTATAAATCTAAGGAACAAGGTAGTTTAGCATTCTCTAAGTCTTCAGAGTTACAAAAGCTCTCCACCTTTTAAACAGGAGCTACATTTAAATATAATTAGGTCTTGGTTGAAAGACCTAGGGCTAGAAAGAAAGCTCCACCCAAGCCAGCCCTGCTTCTTAAAAAGGCCACTTGAAACACGTTGGCAAAGGGCACATAAAATCCAGTTCTCCCTCTGTCTCCTGGCATACCATTCTGCCTGGATACAAGATTACGTAGACACCTGAAAAGTGGATCAGGCTGCATAAAGCCAATGGCCATTTTCTGAGATGATGCTGGCTTCCAAATAAGCTAAAGAAAACCTATTAGCGTGTGTAGGTCAAACCTGTGTTTGACACAGCTATTCTCATCTTATCTGACCCATCCTCTGAATACAAAGCTTGTAAAATACCTACCCTGCCTAGTCACTTGTAGGAAGTAAAAATAATCTCCAAATTGTTAGACAGGGAGGCTTATGTAAACCAGAAAATGAGTTGATTCTTCTTTCTACCAATCTTTCCACAAGCCATCATGCCAAAATGGCAAACATGGATACACACAGGTCGGCAGGCAAAAAAAATTAAAGTTGCTCTTAGGATAGATTTGCAGAATAGAATTTAAAAGTGGTCTATACTTCACTTTTTAAAAATTGTCTCAGACACGTTATTCAAAGCAGGGGTTCCCAACGTGGGGTGCCCACACCGGCAGGGCGTGTGAGATTGAATTTTGGGAGGTGGGACAAACAGTGGCTTGTGTCCTTAGTGACAAGTCACAAGTCATCACTCAATTTTTTTCTGAATAAATTAGAATCTAATTGCTCAATTTAGATTTGCATTTTATTCACAGAGTTAAAAGCTTTTTTTTTTAAGTACAATTTGTTCACCCACAATATTGTAGTTGGTTCTATTTGTGGTTCAAAAATTAGAAATTAGACCTCTCCATCCTCAAATGTGATAATACTTTTTTAGGGGGTGTGAATATTAATCAAACATTTCATAGGGGTGTGGAACATAGAAAACGTTGGAAGCCACTGATCTAAAGCAATGGGAGCTTTATAAAATAAATGGGAGACAATTTGGTACCCTATGGAAGATGTACCAAACTCCAGCTCAAATAAACTGTAGCCAGTACTGCTAATGGTCAGGGATTATGGGGGTTGTACTCTGAAACCTTAGGAGGGCACAGGTTGTCCATCTCTGATCTAAAGAAGCATACCCTGTGGCACACAGGCCAGGATCAAGCTAGCATGGTAGCTGTCAAGAGGTTTTGGAGGAATATACAATAACCCCCTTTTCCAAGCTATGAGGGAAGTGTGGAGCTGCTACTAAGATAAGGTAAGTGAAAAGGAATCTCAATTAATACCCATTTTGCAGCACATTAGTCTTCACCTCTCCTAAAACGTTACACTTAAAATCAAGAGCAAATATATAACAGGTGCCCCAGGTTATCCTGCTTCACACAAGACTGCCAAAAGGCTCCATTCAGATGCAACGGAAGATGCTGGTTTCCCTGCTATGTGCTTGAACCTGCATGAGCTTTAGACTCATGCCCTCCTACCCCCTTATGGATGCAAGGAGTCCAGATGCATCCACTTCCACAGCAACAGTAACACCCTATTTACCTGACCATGGGGCACAAGTGTGGAACACAGATTCCTCTCCCCACAAATAAAATTTCTTGTGTCTCATCTCCACTGTGATTGAGCTAAATGTGGCTTGCTGGCCACTGATGAACCATCAACAAAACTACCACAGCTTGGAGTTATGACTTGGAAGTGCTGGAAGGGGTGGATTTTCATATTGGAGCCCAAACTCTAAGCAACAGCTTATGGTTGGGCAACAATTGTTATTTTGAACAGCTGTTTTCTTTCTACTTTCTCTCAGAAGAATAAACATTGCTGTTGCAATCATTACTAGGTAAGAATGAGTGGGATGGAGGTACCATGTGTGAAGTCCAGAATTGTCTCCTTTCTTCTCTGTACTGAACTTTTCTTTTTCTCTTTCCCCATCTCAAAGTCACCTCAGTCTTTTTAATGTCTGTCTCCTACACAATCCCCCCTACTGGGGGATGAAAAACACATCCCTGCCAGAATCCACTAGTGAGCCATAATATCAGGATTATATAGCTGACCATCAAAGCCTTACAGCTTGCAGTCCAAGAACATGATTAGGAAATGTGTGCTGTCCAAGAAACATGGTATTAAATGTCAATTCTGACTGAAGTAGAAGAATCTCTTCAAACTAGTCTCTGAACTTCAACCTTGCTCTCTGACTCTCCAATGGGAACTGTACCTTCAAAGTAGGGTAGCCAGTGATTCCAAATTCCGAACATATTTTCTGATTCATCTTCTCAGCACAGTCCAGCACACCCAGCATGACAGCAGGTCTCCAATCTATGAGGGGGAGACAAAAACAGGAAGCATTAATGTCACTCTATTCTCCTGATGAACATCTTAGTGTGACCAAGACCTGCATAAGGGGACAGGGAGTCTGGTATAGCAGTAGGCCACAGGAATGGAAGTGCTTTGGGTCCCATACTGGGAGAAAAGCAAGATATAAATCAAATACATGAATGAATGAATAAGTGGAAAAGGCTGGAAGAAGCAATGTTGAGAGGAACGAGGCCAAAGAGCAGAATCAAAGAGGAAAAGGAAAACTGGAAAAGGAGCAGCACAGAAGAGAGCTACAAATGGTCAAGCATCACAAAAGTCAGGAAGGGTCAAGGTGATATGTTGACTGGAAATGAACATTCACATTTTTTGGTTGCATGCCTCTCAGTGGTTATCATAGTGTATACCAACTTATAAAAACTCTCCATGAGCTGCAGTAGCAATTGTCAGCAATACAGTACAATAATTTAATAATGGGTCATGTAAGGTAAATCATCTTATTAACAAAAGATCCCCATAAATCATCATATAATTCACAGAAGAGGTCTGGAAACCACTCCTAACCTGGTAATGATGGCATTTCCCCTGAAATCTCTGATGGTGAGTAGTGCAAATATTTTCAAATAAATAAATAAATAAATAAATAACAGAAGGTCTGTGCAAGCTGGAAAAGGCCACTAGCTTCTATACCTCACCAATGTATTCATAAACATTTCACATCAGATCTTTGTCTAACTTCACTGCTCTCAATACAGGCAGAGCAGAAAGAAATAAAGATACTACAGTATATTTACCCAGTACTGTTAAAAGTTTCTCAAGTGTCAAGATTTGGCTGTTAGAGGGAGAATACTGGTGTGGATTTATGAATTGACCTCATAAGACCATTTTCATGTGTGGCTTAGTAAGGCGCTACAGATCTCAAATTGTACATAAACACATCTATGGAAAGGTAGACAAAGTTCCCAACCTGACAGACAGCTGGGTGTAGTGGTTAAAATGCTGAACTAAAGATAGGGAGACTTAGCTTCAAATCCCTGTGCACTCATGAACCTCTCTGGTTTACCCTGGGCCAGTTCAACTTAACTCCCTCCATCAAAAGATTGCTACGAAAATAAAGTGGAAAGATTTAGGTAATCCACTCTCAGACCCTTGGGGAATGGATGAAATAACAACATAATTAATAATAATTTTAAAAAACCTGAGCAAGAGGATTCTACTACACTATGTCTATAAAGAGGAGGAGGGAGCTACTGGTTTGTTCCTAGCTGTGCCATAGCACCATAGTGCATTTGGACTGACTTCACATACGAGAAGAGCTGGAATCAAGTGATTCCTGAAGCTAATAAGTGCCATTTGGTCTTGTAAAGCTGCTGAATTTGTCCTTCAGGCACAGGTTAAGATGATCTCAAACTATTCTTCCACCAAATCCTAGCCCATCTCCACATTATTCCATTCTAGGTGATTGGATATCAGTCAAAAACAAGTACAGCAGGTCCAGTAGCAAAAAAAGCACACATTTTCAAGGTCAAGAAGTATTAGTGGAAAGTCTGATGGTTGTACTTTTCAGATAGCACATTCCAAATCCTCTGGGAAAGGAAAACTCCCAGCCACCACCCTTGCAACCAACATACCAGCTAATCCACCCTCAACTTTCGGTAGCTGCCACCATGAGATTAAATAGCACACAGTAGCCATTGTTAGCACGCCATTCCCAGCCACTCCTTGCTTTTATTCTACATGGAAAAAAGTGCCTGCCCATCCATGTGTTTGGCCAATGATCAAGCACTGTACTCATGAAAACCACGATGCTCACTGGCACATGGATCTACAGAGGCCAAAGTCCGGCTCTGCCAAAGTATCACCAGGATGGTCATGGTTATGCATCATGCCTCAGCTATTCCTTTCATACAATGCCACTAAACAGAATGTAAGTGCAAAGCTTTTGAAAGTCCACATTGAAAAGTTTCAAGTTTTTATAATCACAAATTATGCAAACAGATTAAATCTGGACAAACATTTATACGCAATTTGCAAAACTACATTTTCAGAAAACTCTCTATACAGTTTAGAACTTCATCTTAAGATTTGTGTACATGATAGATTCAAGATTTATGGAAAATATGGATGGACATGAAGGAAAGCAAACAAGGACAGGGAGGGAATTTCAAGGAACATTTATATGCCACTCCCCCAATTTATGGGATTTCTATCCAGGTGTCCTCTCTGTTACCAGTAGTAGTGGCAAACCACCTTAAATTTCCAGATTTCCCCTGCTATTAAACAGATCATAAACATAAAATAAATTACAAGAAGGCTGGGGGCACAGCTGTACAAGTTGAGAACAAATTCAATGTTCTCGAATGCAGATGGCCGAAAAGATCTCCCTAATCGGGTTATTTCATGAAGTAAAATGACAGGCAGGAAAGGATAATTTTTTCCATGTTCAGTGCTTTTCTGTCACTCTAATATGTTATTCAAATTCTTCCCACATAGCTAATTAAAAACAAAACTAAGGTATCAATGAAAGCTAGCCAGTCTACCACTCTACCCTAAGTTCCATCCCAGATTTCACAGTTCAAATCCAAAATCAAGTATATATCGATAAGAGCTAGCCAAAAGGTCATCAAACAGCATGAAAGGTTTCATGTTGTACAGAATGCATCATTAGGTTACCTTGTTAAAACAAACGGAGGATGGAGAAAGAAACAAAAAGGTCTAAAAATTAGGCCATATGACACCTACACCTGAACTCTAAGCAGAATGGCTGTCTCAAGTCACTCCTGGGCCCAACTAAAGTACTGATATTAATCTGTAAAGACCTAACATCTTGAAACCTGGTCACATGAAAGACTGCTTTCTCTCACAAGTACCTCCTGAACATTAAAATATTCAGGCCTTCCCAGAGATACACATGCACACCATCTTTATGGATTTTGCCCCCTCAAGCAAAGACTTTTTCATTCACCCAGACCTTTTAAATAACATACACATTTTAGCATGATTTTAGCACTGTTCTTAGCTTTAACTGTACAGTCGTCCCTCCATTTTCACGGGGGATATTTCGCATATATTCAAAGTCCATTGATTATAATGGGTGTGTGCTCCCCTGCGTGGCTGTGCATGCGCGCCATGGGCATGGACGCCATTTTAATCCCTCCCCACCTTGCCATTGCGGAAAGCAAAACCACGGACTCCAAGTCTGCAAATTAGAAGGGATGAGTGTATTACACTGCAAATTAATGTTTTCCTTGTTTGTGAGCCACCCAGAGAACCTCTGTTGTGGGACAGCTACAGAAATATACAAATGAAATAATAAATAAATAAATTCATTCTTCCCCCAAAGAACACAGACAAAGCCATTCCTTTGCCTATATTTAACTTTCTTGCATACTTCAACTACAAAGCTGGCTAATTTTTCTGTCTTGTGAATTTACCGTAACTGTAGCCTATATCACAGGGCTTTGTGAAAATGAACGAAATACATTTTAACCAGTTTAAATGAGAGGGACACGTTATAGAAGTTTAAAAAATGAGGCTGAAGAATCTATGTACATCCAGAGCCACTTGGTAGACAGCAGACAGTTAATTCATGGAATCTACTTCTGTAAGATGCAATGATGGCTGCCAAAGTGGATGGTATTTCATGAGAATTAGACCATGGAAGAGAAGGCTATCAATAGCTACAAGTCATGAAGATTATGTACTATGTACCCTTGGTATCAGTAACAGCATTTTATGTTAAAATCCATCAGTGATAGCTTTCTTGGCCAACCAAAATGCACAATATACTTGTTGCATTTTGCATTGTGCATTTTGGTTGGCCAATAAAGCTATCATTGATGGATTTTTTGTGTGAATTTGCTAAATGGCCAATACAGCTACCCCTGAATGTTTTCAGCATTTTATATTAGTATCTGGATACTTTGTATTACAAGTGTACAGTATTGCATTAGTTTTATGTTTATATTATTATGTTTATTTATACCCCGCCTTCCTCCCAGTACAGGGACTCAAGGCAGCTAACAAATCTAAAACAGTCCAAGTTAAAACAGTATAAAACATTAAAAATACAAAGTTTAAAAAAGAATTAAACAATTCAAACAATTAAAAACATTAGATTATAAACATTTAAAACTCTGTATTACTCCTTCCCTTCTCCATATGTCTTTTCTTTCTTCTTTCTTTTCTTTCCTCTTCTCCTCTTAGGTAAGATTCCATGCCTGTGGCACAGCTGTCTGTCTTTTATTCTGCAAAGGACCATGCACAATGATGAAACTATAACAACAATAAGCCTCTCAATACCAACAGAAGCTGAAGGTGACCATCTCACTTCTTGGTTGCTTTTTTTTTTTTTTTTGGCAGGTGGATGTGTTACCCACAGGTATCTATTTGGCCACTGTGGGAACAGAACGGTGGATTGTGTGGGCCTGTGAATCAATGCTGAACAGCTCTTATGTCCCAAATTGCCCAGAAGGTTCATGTGACATTGATTAAATTCATATTATTTCGCCTCTGCAAGATGATTCTGACTTTAGATCCATCATTCTGCAGATGGCAAATTCTTGTAGAATCGGATATTTGGTGCACCATAAGACAGCTGGAACAGGTTTGTGAGTATCTTATTTCAGATGCATTCGTGTGTTGACAGCAACAACAAACAGCCTTGTGGCACCTTGTGTGTGTGTGTTGTGTCCCTTCAAGTCGGTTCCGACTTATGGCGACCCTTATGGGCAGGGGTCAGCAACCGGGGGGGAATGCGCACGTGGGGAGCGCCATTTTGGAACACCCAACGCACATGCACCGTGAGAATTCGCCCAGCGGACGGGTGGAGGGGCTTCCCTGGGCCTTGGGAACAACCCCCCCACCCGTGCACCAGTGAATTCGCACGGTGCACGTGTGTGTGTGGGTGTTCCGTCGGGCCTTCCAGAATGGCATGTGCATGGCGGCAGGTGCCATTTTGGAACGGCCAACGTGCCACCATCGTGTGTCATGCACACGACGCCAGCACATTGGGCATTCCAAAATCACGCCCGCCGTCGGGCACCATTTTTGCTGCAAAAATGGTGCACATGGGGGGGCGGCGACGGGACCGGCCACGGGCCGGTCCCAAGGCCTTCGCGGGCCGCACCCAGCCCACAGGCCGTAGGTTGCCGACCCTTACTTATGGGTTTTTATTAGGGTTCAGAGGATGTTTGCCATTGCCTTCCCCTGAAGGATATTATGACTTAGAGCTAATTATCTGAAGGCCTGAAAACACCGCCCAGCAAAATACCAGAACCCATTTTTTCCAAGAATTTTTTAAAAATAATAAGTGTTTTTATTTGTTTTACAACAACAATACAAAACAAACAATTACTATATTAGTAACATATAGCCTTGGAGGACAACTTACATAATAAGTTTGTTAGTTGATTTGTTAGCTGATGAAGTTGGGATCAAAGTATCTTTCCAAAGAATAGCTTCATGAGTAGGAGGTCCGATAGCAAATGAGTTGGTGTTGATGTAATCAATAAACACTAACCAATCATCAATAAAGGTGTCTGGTTTCTTTTGTCCATTACAGAGTTAAAAAGTATAAGAAAGCTTTTCCAATAACCAAATGTTCCAAACTCTTTTCCAACAGTCGCTTATTAGTACATTCCCTGTTTTCCAGCTTCTTGCAATTATATTCCTGGCTGCTGATATGATAAATGTGATAAGCCTACGATTTTTCAGACGAGTGTTCTCTTTACCATAAATTGCCAATAAGAGAAGGACTGGACAGAAGGTTACAGTTTGTTTCACAATAAGAGAGATTTGCATCAGTCTTACATTCCAAAAATCTTTAATCTTGGGACCATCTAACCACATATGTTCAAAGGAGCCCAAGGTGTCACAGGCTCTCCAACATTTTGGAAAGACGCTTTGTGTCATCCAGAACAATTTCAGAGGGAACTTTTTGAGGGGAAAAATAAGAAAAAACAGATTGGCTGGTTTTCCATTTTTCTGTTCACCCTGCCAAAAAAAGTTTTTTCTCCCTCCTTCCAAGCCAACATGAGCCTCATGGGAGGGAGGAGTATAGACCTCCGGGGAGTCCACTTCCGCCTTACAAACCTATGGGCAGGAGTGTCGCCGCCGCCAGCTTGAAATGTCATGTTGGCACTCAAAAAGGTTCAGATTTTGGAGAATTTTGGATTGCTGATTTTTGGGCTCAACCTGTACAAGCAATGTTGGTAATGATATATGAATGAATATATTTTACAATATATTGTAAAATCTTTTAAACAATTTTATCTGGAAGTCATCTTGGGTCCCTTTCTAGGAGAAAGGTGGCATAGAAATGAACTACCGGTAAATAAAATAAATAAATATGAAGTACTCCTTACAACAGCTGTGTAATGTAGGCCAATGGAATCATTCAAATGAAAGAGGTCAGGCTAGAAAGAACACCAGCTTCCCTATGATGGTTTAGCAACTTTGCAACCAACTTGAGAATTAAATTGGCAATTTTTCCAGCTCACACACTTATTTGCTCGTTAACTACTTCAATAGCTATAAGGCCCAACTAGCAGAACCCAGGTAGCAAACTGACCCATGGCAGGCTTCGTTCTCATCTGATCTTTCAAATAAACTCTGCTGAAGCCACTCAGCTCAGAAATGCCCTGGACCTGTTATTCCGGTTTCCCCAGCGATGGGCACTAGCCTCCGGAGCTGCCAGCTTAATGCCAGGATAAGCTGCAGTATTTCCTTCTCCTGCTTTCTGTCCAAGGATTCAGGCCTATCATGAACTTTACATGAGCCCACAATGATTTGGTCAGAATCTTATTTATGAGCAGAAACTGGGAGAGAAGGAAAAGTGCAGGGCAGATGCAAACTGACTGAACACTGAAGCACCATCTTTCTCTCTCTGCATGCACCACCAAATCAGAGATCAGGACTGTGGTGGCAAAGACAACCAGCTACGATCCATGTGCTTTATTTCCTGATGCCCATCTCCACTAACTTCATGTCAGTCCAGAACCTGAGATTTAAACTGTCCTCAGAGATGCAATAGTAACAGGGAAGAAAAGCTGTCTTTCCCCTACAAGGGGCACTGTTTCACTATAGCACACAGACATTTGGCTTATGCTTTCATCCAGCACTGTCAAAATCTGCAAGGAAAACAAAGGAATTGCAAGTGGTGCCAAAGAAAACAAAAAAGCCAAACATCCATAAGCTAGGGGTTTGCCAGCTTTCAGGCACAAGATGATCATCATTCCACATGAATGAGAAAACAAATTGTCCCCTTCGAGAGAGATTCAGGGGAATGTCATTCAATTCTCTCAAAGATTCGGAATTGCTCCTGGGCAGAAATCTTGCAACAGGGAACACTATGAACCCAGGTTATACAACCAGAATCAAACTGCGGCATTCTTCCTGAACTGTATGCCACTTCAGGCTACAACTGGTGGTAAAGTATGTTTAAATAAATATCTTACATATGCAAATGGGCAAAGAAATTATTATTCTATCCATTAAAAAAAGCAGCCCTGGCATATCAGGGACTTCAGGGGTTGTTATATTTTTAACAGATTTTTCCTCCAGCTATGGCATACATGGGCATTTCCTATTTTATCCCCAAAACAACCCCATAAACTTGATCAGGTTGAGTGATATTCACTAGTCAAAGTTAACCCAGTAAACATTACAGCTGGGTGAAGAGGGAAACCTGGTGTCCTATCCACAATACTAAACAGTCTTTCTAGGTGAAGTCGTAGGCTTTCATGGCCGGCATCCATAGTTTTTTTTGTGGGTTTTTTCGGGCTGTGTGGCCATGTTCTGAAAGAGTTTCTTTCTGACGTTTCGCCAGCATCTGTGGCTAGCATCTTCAGAGAAAAGATGCTTTCTCTGAAGATGCTAGCCACAGATGCTGGCGAAACGTCAGAAAGAAACTCTTTCAGAACATGGCCACACAGCCCGAAAAAACCCACAAAAAAACCTAAGTCTTTCTAGGGTTGGGATGTGCAAAATGTGCATCTGCAACATGTATGAATCCTTTGGAATGGGCGGGCTTAGGGTAAATATTAGAAACCTAAACATCAATGCAGAATCTTCAACACCATGGCTGTAACTCAAACCACTGTTGCTTTTACTTCTGCTACTTGCAAAATCTGTTTTGTTCTTGTTATAGTCATGTGGATTTGTTTTCTGTTTGGCTATCCTGTCATTGCTAAAACTGAATAAAACTGGAATACAGTGAAAGACCCCTGTATTTGAGCTATCTTCAGAGTTCATGAGTTGGAGAAGACACACTTCAGGTCTTCAGTCAAGTCAGGCCACTCAGAGTTTGCATCCTGGAAGCCCCCCAGAATCACAGACCTGTTCCTAAACATGGCTTGCAGGGAACATGTCCCTTGGTACTGGCAGAAAATAACAAAGACTTGGAAGAACTATGTTTGAAAATAAGGAAGTACCATATATACTCGATTATAAGTTGACTTCATGTATAAGTCAAAACAGGTTTGGGGGCCAAAATTACGGATTTTGCTATGACCAGTGGATAAATTTGAGGGTAAAACTTAGGGGTGTGTAACAAAGAATCTATAAAGGATGAAGCAAAGAAAAATGATACCAAAGATATTACAAAATTCCAGCAGGCATAACTGTTTGTGCTCACCCTAAAGTCAGGATTGACCATGCCATCATATTTGGTTGTAAACAATGAAAAAAGCTGATAGGAAGAAAATTCATTTGAAATGTGGTGCTGGAGGACAGTTCTATGGACACCATGGGCTGCTGACAAGACAAATGAATGGGTCTTGCAGCAAATCAAGCCTGAACTCTCACCAGAAGTGAAGATGACTAAACTGAGGGTGCCATACTTTAGACCAGGGGTAGGCAACCTTTCCCCTTTAAGGGCCGAGGGACTTCAGCTCCCAGAATCCCAGGAGCTATTGGCCAACATGGGACTATTGGCCAACATGGCTGAGGCTTCTGGGAGCTGAAGTCCTTCGGCCCTTAAAGGGGAAAGGTTGCCTACCCCTGCTTTAGACATATAAGAAAAAAGTAGGAGCCAAAGCCTATATTAGTCAAGGGGCACCCATGTGCACGTTAGCGCTGCTGCGTGCATGCGATGCCACTGATCAATATGGGAGAGGGCAATCTGTGGGAGCTCCAGTCCATGGATGGCTAGCCTGCCAATATGGTGGGCTCACAGCATCATGAGATGATGCAACTCATTGGGAAAAATGATAAAGCTTGGCAAAGTGGGAGGCACTAGGAAAAAAGGGAGACTGCATTACAGGTGGATTGATTCAAGCAAGCAAGCCATGGCTTTGAGTTTGGAATAGTTGAGCAGGACAGATGGTGGCCATGGATCTTGGAAATCTCTCATTGAGACGTCACCATAAATCGAAGTCAATTTGATGGCAAATAACATCATCAACAACAAATCACTTTTAACCACCACTTGTTTTTCTGCTGCTACCATGATAAATTCAGTAAAGCCACTCACCAAACCCACCACTGGCATAAGGGCAACTGACATCTAGGTTACCTTTGAATAAGCTTCCTGTGTTAAAGTAACATTTTTTAATTCACATAGAATGCACACAAGATAGGTTTGGCAAGCTAATCTCTCTCGTCATATGGCTTCAATTTAAAAGTAGTCATAGTCAGCACTGGCAAGAGTTTGATTCATGGAGCATTTCCAGCTCCTATTTATGAGGTATTATTGAATGGAGAAAGAATTCCCCATTTGATTGAAGATACAGTGTCTGCAACTAGGGTTGAAATGAGACCGAGGGGGTCGGAGAAATTGCAACAAGGGGAGAATACCCCTCTCTCTTTAGAGAAATACATGACTAACTCAAAAGGGCCAAGAGCAATTTGAGCATGGGCGAGGAAATAACTATTTAATCAGAACTTTGATCTCCTGGTTCAGCTGACATCCCTGTATAAGGAAATTGGGAAAATCCCCACAAGGAAGTCAATTAGTTGTGCATCTTTACTTCCACTTTTCATCCAGTCATGGTTACTTATTTCCTCTGCAAAGGAAGTACGATTTCCCAAAATGCACATGAGACAAACAGCGGGGAGCAGGGAATGATTTCATGCTATGGTTCCAAGTGGAAATGAACAGTTCAACATCAGCAAAACCCAGAGAATGAACACATGACTGCAAAAGTTCAAGGCATGTGAGTGAACGTAAGCAGCACAACAAATGTGAGAGATTTAGTCCCACAGCTCATGGGAGAATTAGAAAAGTTTGTGCAGGCCATAAACTGCTACCTAACATTAACAATCCAAATCTCCAATTCTTAAAATAATTAACAGTATGGACACTTTTAATCTCACTAATTTAAATGAGAGAGATATTTAACTTTCCCTTGAAATCTTCCACTAGAATCAATGGGACCTAGAACTGCCTAGCTGTGGCCAGATTATGTTCTTACTTTTTAAGGTCTTTGGCTACAAAGATAACATCAGAATATTCTTTAAATGGTAAACGTGACTGGCTATAAGCAAACTCAAGTTCTCCATTTCTATTGCAACATATATTTCAAGGGAGCAATGTAAATATTTCTGCACCCAACTGTAACATTTCACAATATTTTTATTCTCAAATAAATGTGGCAGCTCAACTTTGAGTTACCATATCCATCAAAGTGACACTGAAATAATTGACCCAAGGCACCAGAGCAATAAATTAGGCCTCCACACAAATCTTTCATGATGGATTACAACTTTTACAATTTAGAGCTCTAAATAGCCAATGCCCAACATCACAAAACTGCCTCCTCCCACATGGGTCCAGATCCTCCACATTACTGTCCAAGGGCCATATTCTTGGTGCATCAAATTCAAACAGAAAAGGTATGTATAGAGAGGCTTTTCAATGGCTCTTCCGCAGTATGAAACATCCTACTTTTGGGATCTGAAAGCCCAAGACAAAGGGTTCTTAAGAGTGTTTCCACACTGTACAATGATAACAGTTTGAGATCACTTTAGCTGCCATAGCTCCATCCTATGGAATTCTGGCATTTGTAGTCTGGAAAGAGACCACATATCCCAAACTCCAGCACTAAAGCTCCCTAGCAGAGATTCTTAAGTCCCTCGTCAAACCATAAATCCCAAGTTCTATTTCTTCAGGATGGAATTACAGTCTTTTCAGGATGCCTCCTGTCCAACTAGACATGGGTACTATCTCAATAGAGTGAATCTGGGCTGATTCACTCAGTGTCTACAGCTGAATAAAATAGTTCTGAAGCAATGGATATCATCAAATGTTTTTAAATGACACATTTTCTAACAGGCATTGTCTCAGAAGAGACAGTCCTTCTGGAGAGCCTGCACTTACTACCAGTAGAACTTTAATATATTTTATAAAAATTAACTTTGATTTTAATAATTTAATAATGAACTTCTGCAGCTCAATTAATCAGGCATCATAAAGTTAAAAGTCTTTTAAACTAAACATTTCTAATTGGAAATCTCTTGCATTGTTTCAGAAGTGTGCTATCCAAGGAATCCACTGTAGTTCCATGTGGTTGGTTTCATCAAGCTCATTCCTTACATACAGAGATGCTCATGAGGACAATGGGCATTAACCATATATGAATAATCAATGCAAATAATTTCTGACTCGGCAGAGTTTATTTATTATTTATTTAGAGCATTTATATCCCACTCTTCAGCCATAAAGGCTCTCAGAGAGGTTTACAGACTGCTAATCTGACAGTTCCCTGCCTTCAGGTTTACAATCTAAAAAGACATGACCCAAAAGGAGAAGGGAATGGCAGTGGTTGAAGTGGATCAAGTCCAGTAGATACTGCCAATTCTTCTCTCCTTCCAAGGCCAGGATGGTGGTAGTTGAAATGGAAGAAGGGTCTTCCATCTGCTTCTGGGGATAGAGCTGTGCCTGCCTCTTCTTTTCTCCCTGTGAGTTGAGACCATCTTGGTCTCATATTATCCATCTCTCCTGTAGCTGATCAGAGGTAAAGAGCTCTATGATTCTATGTATGCATGCCTTTTTCCATCTAGCATATCTTTATTTCTCCTCCTGTTTGAAAACTGGGTACTCTACAAAGGAGCAAAGTGGAGAAAGTGGTGGAAACAACAATATTCTGTATTTCCCCCCCAGATAGTTAACACTTTCACTTGTACATGGATTTCTTAAGTTTGTACAATATTTCCAAATATTACATAGGAAGATTAAAGAATCACATGGAGCCTGCTCTAAGTATCTCTCTGCAGACCAACTTAATTATATGTTTTAATGAACTTAGTTACTTGTTCTGGCTGGAAGAGTTGGGAAAAACATTTTGCCTGTGATTTTTGACAATCACTAGGTAGGCACTCTCATATTTTCTGATGTGGCAATGGGTTCCAAAGCAGTCGCCAACTGGGAACAAGGTGCTTCAAATAATTCAATAAATTGGGATTGAGCACTGAATGCCTCTTTTCTTCTAGAGTCTGTGCTTTAGATTAGGGAGACAATAAAACAGAATCATCCTGACTAAAAAAGAATGTCAATATGACTATCCTTCATAGGTGTTGTTATGTGCCTCCAAGTTGTTTCTGTCCTATGGTGATCCTAAGGCAAAGCTATCAAGGGGTTTCTTGGCAAGATCTATTCAGAGAAGGTTTGCCATTGCCTTCCCCTGAGGCTGAGAATATGTGACTTGCCCAAAGTCACCCAGTGAGTTTTATGGCTGAGTGGGAAACTGAACCCTGGTCTCCAGAGTTGTAGTCCAACACTCAACCCAGTACACTACGCAGACTTGTGTCATATTTTAAAAACCAGACAACTTATAATTACGCCCTTTGCAACATCACATAGCAGCAAATTCCACAGATTAACTGTCTCTTATCAAGAGAACTTCCTTCCTCGTGCCCAAAGCAACATTCATATACATTTATCCATAGCTATGATAAACCATTACGGTAAATCATTACAGTGATTCATAAAGAAAATACAGATGACATGTTAACAAAGAATTATAGATCTATCTCACTACTAAACAATGAGATAACCCTAACCCTAACCCTAACCCTAACCCTAATATAAGATATAAGGTAAAAGGTCTGGAAACCATGCCCTATGAGGGTGAGCTTAGGGAGCTGGGTATGTTTAGCCTAGAGAAGAGAAGGTTAAGATGTGATATGATAGCCCTGTTTAAATATTTCAAAGGGTATGAAATGGCCCACAAACTGGAAATGCTAATAAACATTAAAATCCCCAAGAAAGTGGACACAAAGGATTGCAGTAACCACAGGACCATTGTATTAATTTCCCATGCAAGCAAAGTGATGCTCAAAATTCTATAACAAAGACTTTGACTGTATATGGAATGAAAAATGCCAATGTCCAAGCTGGGTTCAGGAAAGGAAGAGGCACTAGGGATCATATTGCATATGTTGGATAATAGAGTGCACCAAAGAATTTCAAAAGAAAATCAGTCTGTGCTTTATAGATTATAGCAAAGCCTTTGATTGCATAACTCATGAAAAACTTGGATCACTGTTAAAGAAATGGATGTACAGTTGGCCTTCCTAATCCACAGATTTTTTTATCCATGGATTCAAGCATCCACAGCTTGAAAATATTAAATATATATATATATATATATATATATATATATTCCAAACAGCAAACTTTGATTTTCTATTTTATATAAGAGACACCATTTTACTATGCCATTGTATAATGGGACTTGAGCATCCACGGATTTTGTTATCCATGGGGGTTCCTGGAAGCAAACCCCAGTGGATAAAAAGTATGCACTGTACTGCAATACAATCCTGTACTCAGTATAAGAGGCTACCGTTAGGGCAGATTATGGAGAAACTGAATGGTTTCAATTGGCAAAGGAGTCAGGCAATGGTGCATGTTATCACCCTAACTGTTTCACTTGTGTTTTAAACATATCATATGTAAAGCAGGATGAGGCTGAGAAAAGGAGGCATGAAAATTGGAGGATGGAACATCAAAAATTTAAGATATGCAAATGACACCATAGTATAAACAGAAATTGGCAAAGATGTGGAATGATTACTGAAGAAAGTCAAGGAAAGTGCAAAGTCAAGTTTACAGTTGAACAGTAAAAAAACAAAAATAATGACCACAGATATTTACGTTACTTTAACGTAGACAATGAACAGTTCAGGATTTTCCATACCTTGGTTCAGTTATTCATCAGAATGGAGACTGCAATCAAGAAATCAGAAGTAGACTAGAATTTGGAGGGCAGCTATGAAGAACCGGACAAGATCCTGAAGCGTCAAGATACAACTAAACATTAGGAAGGACATCCTGATGGTAAGAGCTGTTTGACAATGGAATATGCTGCCTTGGAGGAGCACTTTGACGGTGTGTTCCTGCATGGCAGGGGGCTGGACTACTCTTGTGGTCTCTTCCAATGCTATGATTCTATGATCTTGGCAAGCAGATTGAGAAGACATATTTCTCAGACTATTCTGGAGGATCAAAGTGGTGTTATTTTTCCCCACAAAGACAATTAGAGAATAATGTAAGAATTTTCTCAATACTATTGAATTTTTGGACCATCATAATGACAAAAAAAAAACTACCCCAAAACTTTTCAATTTTTTTTTTAAATGCAGAGGAAGTGCTTGATAATATTTCTTGGAACTATTTATTTCAAGTAGTGGAGAAAATGGCCTTTGGTGAAAAAAACTATTCAGGCAATGAAGACAATCTACTTAGTCCAAAGGCCCAGATCTTAGTAAAATGGCAATGCAACAAGATTGACTGAAATACAAAAGGGAACCACAGAAGGGTACCCTCTGTCACCTTTACTGTTTATTTTAGCACTGGAGACCCTATTGAGAGATATTAGACAAGATAACAGAATCTATGAACTGAAAGTTTTAAAAGAACAGTATAAACTGAGTTTATGCAAATAATCTTGTGCTAATGACACAAAACCCACTGGACTCAATGAAGGCTCTTTTGGAAAAATTAAAGTATTTGAGACATGCTCCAAATTTACAATGAATTGTGAAAAAACAAAATTGCTGCTTTTTCAAATTTTGAAATAGAAAAGGAGGATTAAATATCTGGGAATTACAAACTAACAGCTACAGATTATTATTTCAAAACAACTATGAAAAAGCTTGGAAAGAAATTAAAAGAGAAAAATGGGGAAAATTAAATTTATCCCTTTGGGATAGGAATTGCCAAAACAAAGGCAAATGTTTTGCCAAGACTTTTATTTCTCTTTAAAATGATCCCTATTAAAATAAATTGAGTATCTTTTGTGCAGTGGCAGGCAGATTTCTACATTTGTCTGGCAGACAAAAAACCCTGGACAAAATGTAAAACACTGCATGGAAAGGAGCAACTTGGGAGTCCCTAATGTTAAACTGTATTATGATGTCTGTTGTTTTGTACAGCTGAAGGAATGGATAATGGTTAGAGATGTGAGATTCTTGGAATTTGAAGGCCACAATTTAAGATTTGGTTGGCATGGTTATCTTTTATATGATAAAGATAAGGCACATACTGAATTTAAAAATCATTGTACAAGTTGAGCTTCTCTTATCAATTGGGACCAGAAGTGTCATATTGAGACCAGAAGTGTCTTTGATTTCAGAATATGTGTATTTGCATATTTGTATATAACAAGATGTGTTGGAGATGGGACCATTTCTAAACACAACATTTATTTATGTTTCATATACACCATATACACATAGCCTGAAGGTAGTTTTGTACATAAAACAAAATTTGTGTACACTGAACCATCAAAAAGATGAGATGCCACCATATCAGCTACCCATGTAAACGGTTTTGACTTTTTGGAATATTTTAGACTTCAGAATCCAGATAAGGGAGATTCAAGTTGTGCTAGAAAGGTTATCCTACAAGTTTGATATGAGGTTAAACAGAGACTTCTTCCCAAGCTAATACAGCTGGCCCATCGGACATGAGCTTCCACAGATCACCATGGCACATTATTATCAATGGTGGTGCATGCACACAGCTGCATGTACATTGCTGCCCACTGACTATAACAGGGCTTGAGTATGCATGTTTTTTCCCATCTACAGCCCCCCTCCCCCCCAAAAAACCCCCAAACTCATGCAGATGGGAAGGTATGCTATACAGTCAGGACTGGGGTATGTGTGTCAAACTGTGTATTAATTGTATCTTTGTCCTTCTCACTCTTTTTTCTTTTCTTCTTCTCTTCCACTCCTTTTTCTCTTCTTCTTTTCCCCACTTCCCACATTCTTTCTTTTTGACTGTATATTATTTTGATTGTGGATTAGATTGTTTGTTAAAATTATTAACACTTAATCTAAGAGAGAGAGAGAATTTCCTTCCTCATGCCAAAAGCAACATTCATAAACATTTACCCACAACTATGCTAAACCTGGGCAGTAATTTTCCATCATCTCCATAGGACTCACATTTCTGAGTAAAGGTTATATAACCCAGGAGGTGACTACCCTACCTAGACCAACTTTCTTCACCTGGTTCTCCTTTAGATTTGCGAAGTGGAAAAATATCTGGGTCCCTTCCTGGAAGCCACTCATTGCCAACTGCTAGGAGTGATGGGAGCTACACTGCAATACCTTGGGAGAGTCCCATGTTGCCCATCCCCATGCTTTAAGGGAAATCAAGCTGGGACAGTCTTGCCTTGCATAGAAGCAGGAAAGGAGGAAACTAAGGACTTTTGTCATTGAATATTCTCCACTGAATGTTAATTTGTGTTGAGATTTTATCAATGGATTGAAAGACAGAGGGGCATTTGTAATGCACATGGGTGGCTCAAGTGGTTAAGATGCTGACTCTGTTGATTGCAAGCTCCTATCCCTAGTTCCAGCTTCTGCCAACCTAGCAGTTCAAAAACATACAAATACAAGTAGATATATAGGTACCACTTTGGTGGGAAGGTAAACAGTGTCCTGTGCAATCATGCTGGCCCCATGATCACAGAGTAGTCTCTGACAACACTGGCTCTTTGGCTTAGTAACGGAGATGAGCACCGCTCCCCACGGTCGGACACGACTTGACAACCTTGTCAACGGGGAATACCTTTACCTTTATCTTTATTCTGGCCGATACTGGTTGACTCAAACAAGAGTCACTCTAAACCTGAGACTCTTCTGAAGTGTGGGTGCTCTATTCTGCTGCTAAAGTGCAGTAATGGATGTCACTTTCAGCAGAGGAAAAAAGGTGGCTCATTCACCCCCAATTTGGTGTTAAGTCAGAACACCTAAAATCCCCTCTTGAGGCTTCAATGGGATGAATGCAATCTACATTTCCTGTCTCTTAAACCAGCAGGACAGCAGCACTATATGGCTGCCAAACTCCACCCCAGGTAGCTACACTTGCAGCCAAATGATTCATCAGTCAATTAGCAAAAGGACTGCCAATGTGTTTCAGGAGATAACCTCAACACAACAGACACAGTCCCATTAAACCATTATGGAGGAACACTGGCATTTTAAGCCACAAATTTCTTTAATTTACCATGGAAGAAAGAAAGAAACAAAATCCAAAATTCCCATCAGCACTTTAAATATGTACATTGTTCCTTAGCAGAAATTTGTAGAAAAAGTCAACAACATAATAAATCCATACTAAATCCACTCAGCGACATAGCCGTGTTAGTCTAGATATCGGTATGCAAAGGGATGTTGTAGCACCTTTAAGAGTAACTACCGTAGGTGACAGAGGTTGCAACATAAAATTTCGTATGCCATGCATCTAAGGAAGTAGACCAAGTCTACAAAAGCTTATGCTACAATCTCTTTTGCCCAGTTAGGGCCTTTGCAGACTGCCAGAAATAGTGCAAATTGAGTCCACTTTAACTGCCCTGGCTCAGTGCTAGGGAATCATGGGAATTGTATTTTTTTCTAAGACATTGAGCCTTCTCTGTCAGAGAGCTCTGGTGCCACAGTAAATTACAGTTCCCATAATTCCCTAGCACTGAGCCAGGGCAGTGCCTCAATTTAAAGTGGACTCAATTTGCACTATTTCTGGCAGTCTGCAAAGGCCCTTGGTCTCAAAGGTGCTGCAAGATCCCTTTGCGTACCAATAAGGAAAACTACTCACATTGCACTACTGATAGTTTGAAAAGTGAAGGCTTAGTTAAGAAATTGGCCAAAACACTAGCCAAGAGAGCAATCCTAACTCTCAAGCAACCAGCTAGAAAACAATATGATACAGTAGAAATGCCCGTCAATTGGTGCAAGGGGAGTGAGACCACCAATAGAGAAGGAAGGAAAAGAATTACCCCTCTCCTTGACTGGTGCAAGCTGTTAGGACTTCAGATGTGGCAGATGACATAGGGCCTTTGCAGACTGCCAGAAATAGTGCAAATTGAGTCCACTTTAACTGCCCTGACTCAGTGCTAGGGAACCATGGGAACTGTAGTTTATTGTGGCACCAGAGCTCTCTGACAGAGAAGGCTCAATGTCTCAGAAAAACTACAGTTCCCATGATTCCCTAGCACTGAGTGAGGGCAGTTAAAGTGGACTCAATTTGCACTATTTCTAGCAGTCTGCAAAAGCCCATACTCTTCCCCGATTCCTCTTCCACCCTGTAGTTTGGACTATTCTCTCCATCACTGCAAAACCACCATAAACTGGCCTCCAGTTTCGAGAGAAGCAAAAACACAACTGCCAATGTACCTAAAAGAGCTCTAGCTTCCAATTTTAAAGCGAAGAATTTGAGCTGTGATTCAATCAGAACAAGAATATGAATACTATTGATGAATACCAATTTGTTCCTGCCTGATAGTCAACCCAAAAGACCAGACAAAACCATTAAGTCAGGCCTTTGCTTCCAACCCTCTCAAAAGCCTCTGCCCCGCTACACCCTATTATTTCTGGCTTCTTTGGAAAAAGAAGGGTCTAATGAGAACATGATATGATTGGCAAAACCAAATGGCCTCATGCAAGAATCGAATGAGCAGAGGGAGTGTAGCCCAACATATTCCTATGAAGGCAAAATTCACTGAATGGTTGCATATGTGTCTTAGCATAGGACATATAGTCTTAAAAGTATATAACGCATATGCCAATAGTTGAATGTGCAACATACAATCAAAGAATACAGTCTGCATTTTGGACTGCAGTGGTGACATTTGGGACTGCATGGAAATGCAATCCACACTACAATCCAAGATACCACCATCTTAGCTACCACCAGCTTCAGTGGACAGCAGAGAGGAAGCAAACAAATTTCAAGAGAGCTCTGCAAAAAGATAAAAATTACAAATGTAATTTAATTCATGTAAGAACTGCCAGATCCAACAACTTACAATTAATAATGAAGCAAAGTACACCAAGCGTTGAGATTGACCCAATAAAAAATAATACATTGTTGTACGTGTTATGTGTGACCTGTGGTTATAACAATAAATCTACTTACTCACATTGTTACAGTACGACCTTGTAAAAAGATAGTCTTGATACAGCATTTTTAAACAACACATGCTTTAATTGTAGCGGCAGTTCATGAGAGTCGTTTTGTTCAGAGTTAAGTGAGGGACAAATGGAATTAATTAAAATTAATGAACTGAATCAAGACTTTCTGCTTAGATAAGAAAGTACACTGATTTTATCTGGCTTAAAATGATGTTTTGAGGCCAATGGGCAAAGAGAATGTACTACGATGAGAACACCATGCCCAGTAAGTTGCCAGCCACAGATTCAAAGCTCCAGTATAGACCCAAAAAAAGAATTAAGTTTTGAGTTTTAGCAATATGGAGGGGGGAGTAAAAGAACAATGCATACAGAATCAGAAATTGGGAAAGTTGCTTTTGGATAGGACAACATCCACAGTCAGCATGGACAAAAGCCCTATTCCAAGCTCTGAACAAAGCACAGAGGCAAACCATGATGAATAATTATTTGCAAGACTGATGTGGCCATATGCATTTGATTTAAATTACCCTTTGGGTTTATAAAAATGTTTTGTACATGCATCTAATCATCTTCCAGTATAAACAGAGTTAGTTTAGTAGCTGGGCAGAAGAAAGAAACTCAATGGTTAACTATACTTACATTTGCCCTTATGGAATTTGCCACTCCATAGAGAAGTTCACTACCATGACTAAACTGGCATGGAGGGCATGTCAATTGTTAAATCAGATCAACAGCTCCCATTCTGAATGAACTAGGAGCCATTTTGGTCTGGAGAGAAGTACAGTGCATCCAGATAATATATTGAGGCTGCATCCACACTGCAGAAATAATCTAGTTTGACACCACTTTAACTGCCACAGCTCAATGCCATGGACTTCCGGGAATTGTAGTTTGTTGTGACACCAGAGCTCTCTGACAAGAGTAGATTAAGGGTCTCGGCAGACGGCTAATTGAGCCGTCTTCCGGGCCCGGAAGAGGAGGGGCAGCCACACGAGCGGCGCCCCTTCCTCTTCCTGAGGTTGCCCTCGGAGTTGCCGGCCCTCCGCACGGCCGGCACTCCGGGGATGACCTCACGCCGCGGCGACCGGACGCGCCGCGGCGTTTGAGTCAGGGAAAGTGCGCCCGCCGCTTTTAGGGCACACTTTCCCTGACATCTAAAAGGAGCCCCAATTTGGAGCTCCTTTTAGAGTCGCCGGAGGAGCGGCGCGGTGCGGAGGCTGAGCTCCGCCGCCGCTCCGGACCAGGGCGTCCCCGACGCCCTGGTCTGCAGAGGGCCTAAATGTCCCACAAAAGTACAAATCAGTTAAAGTGGTATCAACGTGGATTATTTCTGCAGTGTGGAGGCAACTTAAGAAGTAATGTACAATCTGAAGCATGTTTGGCTGTTGTTGTGTGCCTTCACGTCCTTTCTGATTCAGGGTAACTCTACCATGGAGTTTCATTGGTAAGGTTTATTCAGAAAAGAGTTGCATTTGCCTTCCTCTGAAGCACAGAGACTGTGATTTGCACTAGGTCACCCTAAGGGTTTCCATGGCCAAGGTAGGATTCAAACCCTGGTCTCAGAGTTACAGTCCAGACTTCAAAATCACTACACCACACTGGCTCTTCAACAAGGAATACCACAGTAAATTTCAGCCAATTTTGATATTTGTGTGGCTGCAATGATCTTTTCTTACAATTCGAGAAATTATTTGTTGTTACCTGCCCTCGAGTCAATCTCGACTCATAAATAAAAAGCCACATTACACAATTTGTGTCATTCTATGGATTTTAACAGACTATGAGTATACTATCCTTTCATAGAGATATGCAGATTCTATCAATTTTTCCATAATGGACAGCTAGCTTCACTTGCTGAAATTCCCTCTCCTACACAACTATTAAAGGTAAAGCTCTTCTCTCTTTTGCATTTGGCCACAGTACCAGCAAAATAGTCTCAGCACAGGAACATGAGTACAATTCATCAAGAAATACAGGTGCTCTTTTCTGTGACCGAAGAAAAAGCGCCCAGCCATACATCCCTCACCAATGTTGTCAATGTGAAGATCTCCAGAACAACTCCCAGGCAAAACCAGTGTCTAGTCAAACGTTTCGCTGTTGTGTGCCTTTAAGTACTTCCAACTTAAGGTGACCCTATCACAGGGTTTCTGGGGTTAAAAAATGATTGACTTGCCCAATGTCACTCAGTGAGTTTCCATGCCCTAGTGGGTTTCTGGAACCCTGATCTTCAAAGTTATAGTCCAATGCTCAAATCACTACATCACGCTGGCTATTTGCCAAACCCAGAATGATGTAAAATAAATATTACTCTTGCAAACAAGTACTGTCTGCTTAAGAGAGATTTATTTCTGTTTAATTATATATTACTGAACCTTCCAAGACATGAGCCCTTGGCAAGTGCAACTCCATCCACGTCTACTCAGCAGAACATCCCATTCCGTTCAACAGTACTTTCTTCTGGGTAAGCATTTATAGTACAGAACTCCTCAATCAGTCCAAACACACTTTGTTTGTTATATTGACTAAAATTATTTAACAAACAACAACAACAACAACAACAACAACAACAAAACCTTGATGACAGCTCACCATGGATGGAACAAACACAGGGAAGGAACTGGAAAACTGAACTTTAATATATCCACCTAATTCTATATAACTTTGGTCTTTCAGGCAAAAATCTCTTTATTCTATTTGTGAGTTTGTCCCTTTTTGGTTTGTTTTTTCCATGATTGTACTGATTGCCTATCCTCTTCTCCACTCTCTCATGCTAGTGATTTTTCAGTCCCCGCCATCTTGGCTTCCTCTTCTCCAACCTGTTGTTTTTTTATAACTCTACTCCAACATGCCTTCATTTTCTTCTCTCTAGTGACAACTATTTGCATCCAATCTTAACTGCCACAAAACCTCTGCTGAGCACTTCAGTCTTCATTCACACCTGCCCCATACTGTGCTCATAGGTCTATTCAGTCTCTCACCCTCTGCTGGTATGCTTCACTCTTCTCACTCCCACCCATTACTGTAATCATAGATCTATTCAACCTCTTGGCCTCTGCTGTTATATTCTCCAGTTCACTCTGCTCTCCATTACATACCAATCCTTTTCACTGAGATCTAAGCCCCCATGTCATCATACATCAATGACATTTCCCCCAATCCCCCAGTCCAGGGGAGACTGCCAGAGCATGGCTAGATTGGGGTGCAGGGCATGCCCTGTACTTCCCTCCCCTCGGTCTGTTCCTGGTTTTAGTTAAAGTTTTTCAGTTAAGATTGTTTGTTCAAGATTATGTTTGTGCTAGTCATAAGGCTGTGATCCTCAGAAAGCAAAACCCTGAGTCCCTCAACATATCCCACCCCCAATGTGTGACTGCTGATCCTGGAGAGGGGTCTTGTTACAACGGTTAACTTGAAAATCAAATTTCTTTGGGGTTCTATCCTAGAGATAATGTATTACAGCTTAATTTCTTGAACTCTGGGCAGACTCAGAATTGTATCTCTAAATGTGAAGGGGCTGGGGTCTCCAACGAAACGCACCCACATTAATCATTACTTAAATAAACTTAAATCAAACATAGTTTTCTTGCAAGAAACACACAGAAAAGGGATGGAAAATATCCTCCCCAGGTCCCCTTTTGCAACTCAATACACTACAGGAGACTCAAACAAGTCAAGGGGAGTAGTGATACTTTTCCTGGGTTCTTGCCCATTCCAGTCCAACGCTTTATGATTTTGAAAGGAACCATAGTCAACACATCTCACTTTGGCAACCTTTTATTCTCCCAACTCTAATCTGTAAGCCTTTATGTTGTCCTTCCTACAAACCTTGAGGGAGATGGCAAAAGGGATCACTATTATTGGGGGAGATGCAAATAAGGTGTTTGACTATAAGATGCACAAATCCCACCATCTTTTCAAGACTAAAAGAAAGCTACCCCCAATTTCGGATCTTAGATCCATGAAAAACATTATACCCATCAGTTAGGGATTACACCTTCTATTCACACACACACACACAACACACCTACTCTAGAATTGATTACTTGCTTGTTTCAAGATCCTCCCTTTTCAATGTTATTGATGTCCAGATAGAACCTATAGTTTATTTCAACCATTCAGCCACAGTGCTGACCTGGCAGTTAAACCCAGACTCATGGAAACCTCGCATATGGAGGTTTAACCCCAGCCTTTTTGCTAATAAAAAGTACAAAACCCAGATTCAAGATGAAATTAAGCAGGTTTACTTGGAAAATAGGAAACCAGACACCTCGGAAGCCCTACTGTGGGATACCTTGAAAGCGGTCCTCAGGGGCCTATTAACTAAAGAGGGAGCCACATAGAAAAAGCTCAAAGATGCCACCAAAACCAAGCTCCTTCAAGACATAGCTCAGTTGTCACATACCCACAAAGAATCACTTGATTCTAAGATCTTTCACCAACTCCAAATGAAAAAGGCAGAGTTAGCAGTATTAGATCCTAGGAAAATACAAACTGCCCTACATTATACCAAGGCATAATGTATAATAATAATAATAATAATAATAATAATAATAATAATAATATAGTTATTTTTACCCTGCCCCTCTGCAGAGCAATCAGGGTGGCTTACAACATTAAAATTTACATAGATGCAATCCCCATCCCCTCCCAAACAACCCCAAAATTCATGCCTTCTGGCCAGAGCAGTTAAACGCAAGGCTAGGAAAAGTATTATTCCCACTCTTACTTCCCACAACAAAACTGTAGTAATGGCCCCAGACAAAATAATACAGGAATTTAGAGCTTTTTATTCCAAATTATACACTTTAGAGTTGCCTCAAGATACTCCGATGGATAGCTTTGTGAAATCACTGAATCTAGGAAAAATCAAAGAACCCCACCAAATCCTCCTGAACAAACCTATCCAATCAGATGAGATTTTAAAGGCAATCGATAAACTGAAACCAACCAAATCACCTGGCCCAGATGGATTTTCAAGTGAATTTTACAAGCTCCTTTATAATCAGAGTGCACCTCATCTCCTATATTTGTTCAACTCCATGTTGAATGGAGACCCTGTTCCCATGTCTTGGCACAGAACCCGAATAATCCCAATTCCTAAGACAAAAGAAGACTGCCCCAAAATTACATTCTTTCGCCCCATAGCTCACCTTAACCAGGATGCCAAATTATTTACTTCAATTATGGCCACCAGGATAAATGAGTTTATCTTGGAGTACATCAATCCTGACCAGGTGGGCTTCATGCCAGGTAGGTGACTGGCAGACCTGATCCATAGGGTATTAAACATCCTGCACTACGCCAAGCAATCCAAAAAGCCTCTGGCCCTTCTATTGCTAGATGCTTTAAAAGCCTTCAACCGAATGGCATGGCTGTACCTTTTTGGTATATTAAAAGAAAGGAACTTTGGCCAGAGATTTATTGGAGCATTGTGCCACATCTATGATAGCTCAGAGGCAAACATTTTAATCCAGGGGTAGGCAACCTTTTCCCCTTTAAGGGCCGAGGGACTTCAGCTCCCAGAAGCCTCAGCCATGTTGGCCAATAGTCCCATGTTGGCCAATAGCTCCTGGGATTCTGGGAGTTGAAGTCCCTCGGCCCTTAAAGGGGAAAGGTTGCCTACCCCTGTTTTAATCAATGAGTATGAGTCTACACCCTTTACTCTTACTAGGGGAACTAGACAAGGGTGCCTGCTGTCACCTCTTTTATTTGCCCTAATGATTAAACTCCTAGCAAACCTCATCAGATCCAAAATCAGTATAATTGGTCTCAATATTAATGGCCAACATTACAAGACTGCCCTTTACATGGATGATATGCTGATTCTTTTGATTAACCCATAAAGACCATTTCCCTCACTGAAAGAGGTATTTGAAGTGTTTGGCAAATTCTCAGGTTTCTGAATTAACTTTGATAAATCTACCATGATGACCCTGAATACATCCCACCAACAGCAGCAGCAGTGGAAATCCCTCACGAACTTGCATATCCATCCATCAGGTTTTATCTATCTAGGAATAATCATAACTAAAGACATTCAACAACTTATATCCAGGAATTACAATCCATTCACCAAGCGGATGACACAAAAATTGAAAGCATGGAAAACATTAAAACTTTCCATCCTGGGTCGAATTGCTTTAGTCAAAATATTTTTGCTTCCCCACCTGGTTTTCTTGTTCCAAAATATTCCACTGACAACCTCCACTTCCAGGTTCGCAAAATGGCAGTCCGCAATTAGCCTATTTATTTTTAATATAAAAGACCTAGGTTCTCTAAACACATCAGACACACTGTCTCTACCTATGGTGGACTGGTGGTCCCAGATGTTAAACTTTACTTCCGCGCCTTCCAATTAAGCCAAATTGTACAACTGATCAAAGATGATGACTCCGCAAAATGGGTTATCTTGGAAATTGGCAAACTAAATTCAATAGAAGCTTTTTTCCCTTCATAATCAGACCATGAAACACAAACTTAAAGCAATTGTCAATCCCTTTCTTCATAATTCTCTTACAATCTGGAATAAATGGAGGCATTATTATTATTATTATTATTATTATTATTATTTCCCTTATTATATTTATATATGTCCTTGCTCCCAACCCTTCTCCCTTGAAACTCTTCTTCTAACACCAAGAGCTGGTCAGTTTATCCCAGACAGAACCTGGAAACAGGAAGGCATTAATTACATTGCTGATCCATTTGCAGATGGAAAACCTAAATCTCCTGATGTTTTAAAAACATCCTTCCAAACTAAGGGCCTAACTTGGTTCCAAGTGCCCCAACTCACCTCCTTCATGTCGAGAATAGGCTCTATCGAGGAACTCTCATGGCCACTCACCCAATACAAGACTTTTTATAAAAAAAAACAGAGCCCAGACTAAAGGAATCGCGGCATATACATACAGGCATTTGCTGGAAGACACATATGGAAGGGGCCAGTCTGTCTATTCTTTCTGTCAACCAGAATTAAAGCTACCAATACAGGAATCCACATGGACACGTATATGGCCCTCACCCCCATTTAAGTCTAGGCCAGCAGCCACAAGGGAAAATTTCCTCAAAACTATACACAGGTGGTACCTTACCTCCACCCTGATATCAAAAATGGTACGGAGTCTCCCAATGAGCTGCTGGAGAGGGTGCAAGGACACTGGCTCCTATATCCACCCGTGGGTCGAATGCCCCAAGATACAGGAGTTTTGGCGCCTAGTTCTACACCAGATCCCATGAATTACATGCCAAACCCTACTTTTGTCCAGCCCTGATTTTACTCTCGGTGTTTATTGATAGAAATGCCACACTTAAATATAGAAAACTTTGTCACGCAAGCAACACCTGCTGAAATTCCCTCTTCTACCCAACCATTAACATTACAGGAGCCCTGTTCCTTATTGCATCTGGCAACCCCAACAAACTGATGGACAGGGTGATTCAAAAGGTATGGTGCAATCCCCAAAAAGAACAGCTTTACTTTTGGACCATTCTTTTTTACATCTGAAGTTTACATCTGAAGGTAAACTGCAAGTAATCTGTATCCAAGGTTCCTGAGTTATATGCCAAAGCTTTCTCTAACTCTATACACTTTCCGTTGATGAACTGGAACAAAAGCAAAAGAATTAGTAAACAAATGGTGAAAACACTTTTAGAAAGTACCAAAAGCTGAGTAGACAGCAAACCTCAAAGCCATCGGCAATGGAACAAATGAGTGCTTGCTAAAGTGGAAACTCGCAGCTAAAGTCTAAGGAAAAGCCACCAAACAGCCTAAGGAGAGGGTGGGGGAAACAGCATTAAAGCAATTTTAAAAAATGGAAACGGTTATTAACAGTTCGCTGTTTGGGGTTAAATAATAACTCCCAGAAAATGTATAACTGCGCATGTGTTTTTAAATCCAGGCCGCCAACAATGCCAGAAATAATCATGTAGAAAGTGTAAACATACATAAATGCATAGAGGCAGAAGAGATTTATTTTGGTGGTTGGGATTTTTTTTTTTTTTTTACAAAATAAAATGTTGACAAAAATATTCCGCTGAACAATTCACCACATTAAATAATGCACAACAGGCTCACTTCACATAAAAATAAATGTGGTACATCGGCAGGGAAGGAAGGATTGTTGATGCTGTTTGTAACTTAACTGCAACTAGATAACAAAATACACAAGGGACTGCTAGCACCAACTGTTGTGTTACACCAGGGGTAGGCAACCTTTCCCCTTTAAGGGCCGAGGGACTTCAGCTCCCAGAAGCCTCAGCCATGTTGGCCAATAGTCCCATGTTGGCCAATAGCTCCTGGGATTCTGGGAGCTGAAGTCCCTCGGCCCTTAAAGGGGAAAGGTTGCCTACCCCTGGGTTACACCTTTATTATGTACATAGACCATAGAGGGCAAGGCAGAATTCACCAAAGTTTCTCCTACTGAAGCCACACTGAAACAGATCAGAGTGTTCAAGGAGTGTGCACTGCGGCAAGCGCACAAGAGAACACCCAAATGGACTGTACCAAGAGGACAACGTTTGGACACAAACAAATGCTTAAGTGCTTTCACAACACTTTAAATTCCCAATAAGCCTGAGGCACATAGCCATGTCTTGCATGAATATCACACAGAGGAATTCAATAAAATGATTTATGGAAGGGTAGAGAAAACATCTAGCAGTAGGAGACCACTTAAAACTGAAGTACTACTGAAGGAATTAAGAGACTATGGCAAACCCCCTCTGAAGAAAGTTGCCTTAGGATCACCATAAGTCAGAAATGACTAGAAGGCACACAACAACAAACCCAAAAGTCAGTGTGAGAGTCAGCGTGGCTTAGTGTTGGTTTATCTTGGACTAGGACTCTGGAAACCAGGGTTTGAATCCTCACTTTGCCATGGAAACCCACTGGGTGACCTTGGGCAAGTCACACAGTCTCAGCCTCAGAGGGAGGCAAGGGCAAAACCCCTCTGAACAAATCTTACCAAGAAAACCCCATGATAGGCTTGCCTTAGGGTTGTTGTTAAGTCGGAAACAACTGAGACATTGAGCCTTCTCTGTCAGAGAGCTCTGGTGCCACAATAAACTACAGTTCCCATGATTCCCTAACCCTAACCCTAAAAGTGGACTCAATTTGCACTATTTCTGGCAGTCTGCAAAGGCCCTGAGTCCCCTTAGGTTTACCATAAGCTGGAAACGACTCAAAGGCAAACCACAAAACATTGTAGGATCCATTGTCTGTTGGTGTAAGAGACAACCATTGCCAGCGTGAAAGGCACAACTCAGAAACTGACAAGAGGACAAAATTAAAACAAATAGCTAAAACAAACCCAAGTTTGGAAACTCAAATCTCACTTTAATAAACAGAGATACAAGCCAGCTTTGTGCAATCTCCTACAGCTGTTTTGTTCCACATTGAGAAGCCATGTTTGAGGGCTTGCAAATGAACCAGGATACAGAAACCAACTTTAACCCATAATTTTCTGTATTTTGGCTCATTTCAAAGCCACTAACCATAATTTCCATCCTTGGATGTGCTAAGAAACTCTGGCTAAACTGGTACGGTTAAGGACTTGTTTTCCTAACTCTTGTGGGCAAAGAAGGGAAACGGTGCCAGAGACGAGTTCCAATCTCACTTCATTAAACCATGGTTTGCCCATCTGGATGTGGCCTTGGCACTGGGTTCAAGTCACCCCTTCAACCAGGGCAGTTAAAGTGGTCTCAAGCTGGATTATTTCTGGCAGTCTGTAAAGGCCCGAAGAGGCATGACTTCTATATATCTATAAGTGTTTTTTGCTTTGTATTTGGTCTCGTCCTCCATTTCATTTGAATGCCCTCCATTCTGAGCTTGACTAAGAAGCAAGAATTTTATATTTCTACATTTTTAGCTTTGTATTTGATCACGTCCCTCATTTTATTTAAATGTCCTCCATTCTGAGCCTGACCAAGAAGCAAGACTTTTATATTTCTATATTTTTAGTTTTGTATTTGGTCCCATCCTCCATTTCATTTGAACGTCCTCCATCCTAAGCCTGACTAAGAATCATGGGTTTATGTTTCTATATCTCTTTAGCTTTTTATCTGGTCCTGTCCTCCATTTTATTTGAAGGTCCTCTATTCTGAGCCTAAGACGACTTTTATATTTTTCTGTCTTGCTTTCTATGTGGTCTTGTCCTCTATTTTATTTGAAAGTCCTTCATTCAGAGCCTGACTAAGAAGCAAGACTTTTATATTTCTATATTTTTAGTTTTGTATTTGGTCCCATCCTCCATTTCATTTGAATGTCCTCCATCCTAAGCCTGACTAAGAATCATGGGTTTATGTTTCTATATCTCTTTAGCTTTTTATCTGGTCCTGTCCTCCATTTTATTTGAAGGTCCTCTATTCTGAGCCTAAGACGACTTTTATATTTTTCTGTCTTGCTTTCTATGTGGTCTTGTCCTCTATTTTATTTGAAAGTCCTTCATTCAGAGCCTGACTAAGAAGCAAGAATTTTATACTTCTATGTCTTTAGCTTTGCATATGGTCCCATCCTCCATTGTATATAAATGTCTTCCATAACCCTGACCCTGACCAAGAAGCAAGACTTCTATATTTGTCTATGTCTTTAGCTTTGTATCTGCTCCTGTCCTCCAGTTCACCTGAAGGTCCTCCATTCTAAGCCTAAGAAGATGTCTATATTTTTTCATGTCTTCAGGTGTGTATGTGCTCCTGTCCTCCATTGTATCTGACTGTCCTCCATAACCCTGAGCCTGACCAAGAAGCAAGACTTCTATATTTTTCTATGTCTTTAGCTTTGTAGCTGCTCCTGTCCTCCATTGTATATAAATGTCCTCCATAACCCTGAGCCTAAGAAGCAAGACTTCTATATTATTCCATGTCTTCAGGTGTGTATCTGGTCCTGTCCTCCATTGTATCTGACTGTCCTCCATACCCCTGCACCTGACTGAAGGAAGACTTCTATGTCTTCAGCTTTGTATCTGGTCCTGTCCTCCACTGTAGATGAATCTCCTCCATAACCCTGAGCCTGACCAAGAAGCAAGACTTCTATATTTTTCTATGTCTTTAGCTTTGTATCTGCCCCTGTCCTCCATTGTGTATAAATGTCCTCCATACCCCTGCGCCTAAGAAGCAAGATTTCTATATTGTTCCATGTCTTCAGCTTTGTATCTGCTCCTGTCCTCCACTGCATATGAATGTTCTCCAAAACCCTGAGCCTGACCAAGAAGCAAGACTTCTATATTATTCCATGTGTTCAGCTGCATATCTGGTCCTGTCCTCCATTGTATCTGACTGTCCTCCATACCCCTGCGCCTGACTATGAAGGAAGACTTCTATGTCTTCAGCTTTGTATCTGGTCCCGTCCTCCATTGCATCTGACTGTCCTCCATACCCCTGCGCCTGACTATGAAGGAAGACTTCTATGTCTTCAGCTTTGTATCTGGTCCCGTCCTCCATTGCATCTGACTGTCCTCCATACCCCTGCGCCTGACTATGAAGGAAGACTTCTATGTCTTCAGCTTTGTATCTGGTCCCGTCCTCCATTGTATCTGACTGTCCTCCATACCCCTGTGCCTGACTATGAAGGAAGACTTCTATGTCTTCAGCTTTGTATCTGGTCCCGTCCTCCATTGCATCTGACTGTCCTCCATACCCCTGCGCCTGACTATGAAGGAAGACTTCTATGTCTTCAGCTTTGTATCTGGTCCTGTCCTCCATTGCATCTGACTGTCCTCCAAACCCCTGAGCCCGACCAAGAAGCAAGACTTCTATATTTCTTGGAGTCTCTTTAGCAGCGTATCTGGTCCTGTCCTCCATTGCATCTGACTGTCCTCCATACCCCTGTGCCTGACTATGAAGGAAGACTTCTATGTCTTCAGCTTTGTATCTGGTCCCGTCCTCCATTGCATCTGACTGTCCTCCAAACCCCTGCGCCTGACTATGAAGGAAGACTTCTATGTCTTCAGCTTTGTATCTGGTCCCGTCCTCCATTGCATCTGACTGTCCTCCATACCCCCTGCGCCTGACTATGAAGGAAGACTTCTATGTCTTCAGCTTTGTATCTGGTCCCGTCCTCCATTGCATCTGACTGTCCTCCAAACCCCTGAGCCCGACCAAGAAGCAAGACTTCTATCTTGTTCCGTGTCTTTCCTCCGCTGTGTACGTGCCCCGTCCTCCATGGTATCCGGCTGTCCTCCATACCCCGGAGCCTGTCCCCTCTCTCTCTCTCTCACCTCGGAGGTCCCTGGCCAGCTCCTTGAAGGCGGGGGCGAAGCGGACGCAGTGGCCGCACCAGGAGGCGTAGAACTCCAGCACCCAGGCGCCGCTCGAGCGGAAGACCGCCCGCTCCAGGGAGGCCGCCGACAGCACCTCCAGGGGGTCCTCCCGCGAGTACAGGCCCAGCGACCGCGCTCCGGGGAACGATAGCGACAGCGCCAGGGCCAGCGCCAGCAACAGGGCCGGCCAGGGACCCAGGGGACGCGGCATGGCGGCGGCGGCGGCGGCGGCGGCGGCGGCGGCGGCAGCAGAGACACCGAGAGAGAGAGAGAACACGAGGAGGAGCAGCGGCGCCCACTGAGCGGCGGCCGCCCGCGAAGGCCAAGGGGCCTCCTCGCTGGGCGGGGCAACGGAGAAGACACGCCCCCTCGCAGGGAGGACACGCCCCTAAGACACACACACACACACACACACACCTGCGCCGCGAGGAGGCCCCGCCCCGGGACGCCCGTCCTCCTTTTCCCGGACACGTGTCCCTTTTTTCCCCCGGACACGTTCCCCCTTTTTTCCTCTGACACCCGTTTTCTTTCTCCCTGACACGTGTCCTCCTTTGCCCTGACACCCGTCCTCTTTCTCCCGGACACATGTTTCGCCCCCCCTTTTTTTTTCATGACACTCGTCCTCTTTCTCCCGGACACATGTCCCCCCTTTTTTTCCATGAAACCCGTCCTCTTTTTTCTCCTCGACACATGTCCCCCGATTTTTCCTGACACCCGTCCGTCCCCTTTTCTCCCAGACACATATCTTACTTTTCGTGACACCCGTCCTCTTTCTCCCGGACACATATCTTCCTTTTCCCAGACGTTCGCCCACCTTTTTTCCGGACACCTATCCTCTCTTTTCCCCGGACACCCATCCTCCATTTTTTCCAGACACCGTCCTCCTTTTTCCCCCGGACACGCCCTCCTCTTCCTCCTTTCCCAGCCTTCTGTTCCTAAATGCCCTTCATTTGGAGCAGGACTCAGAAGCATGGGCTTAACATTTAATATGAGGGTTTTAAAGCCATATATATATATGTGTGTGTGTGTGTGTGTGTGTGTATTTAATTTTGCCGTGTGCTACATTTCTTCTTCTTCTTCTTCTGGAGAGTGTCCTCCTCCGTTTTTCCAGGGCTTTTGTCCTCCTTTGTGGCGATGGCATCTGGTTGCCTTTGCTGGAGAGAGCCTCACTTGATGGGCTGCAGCCCTCATCATGGGAGCCTAAAAAGAGCTGGAAGGGATGTCAGTCAGACTCAGGAGGGAACAAGCTTGTTTTCTGCTGCTCCAGAGACTAGAACACAGAACAATGGATGCAAGCTGCAGGAAAAGAGATTCCACCTCAACATTAGGAGGAATTTCCTGATACTAAGAGCTATTTGACACTGGAATACTCTGCCTCAGAGAGTGATGAAGTCTCCTTCCTTGGAGGTCTTTAAGCAGAAGCTGGATGGCCATCTGTCAGGGATGCTTTGATTTTGACCCTGGAATCATAAAAAAGTTGGAAGAGACCCCAAGGGCCATCCAGTCCAACCCCATTCTGCCATGCAGGAACTCCCAATCAAAGCATCCCCGACAGATGGCCCTCCAGCCTCTGTTTAAAGACCTCCAAAGACAGAGACTCCACCATACTCCAAGGGAATGAGTTCCACTTTCGAACAGCTTTTACTGTCAGGAAGTTCCCCCTAATGTTGAGGTGGAATCTCTTTTCCTGCAGCTTGCATCCGTTGCTCTGGGTCCTATTCTCTAGAGCAGCAGAAAAGAAGCTTTCTCCATTCTCAATATGACATCCCTTCAAATATTTAAACAGGGCTATCATATCACCTCTCAGCCTTCTCTTCTCCAGGCTAAACATACCCAGCTCCCTAAGTCGTTCCTCATAGGGCTTGGTTTCCAGACCCTTCACCATTTTAGTTGCCCTCCTTTGGACACGCTCCAGTTTCTCCACATCCTTTTTGAATTGTGGTGCCCAGAACTGGACACAGTATTCCAGGTGAGGCCGGACCAAAGCAGAATAGAGTAGTATTATTACACTTGTCCCTCCACATTCGCTGAGGTTTAGGGCACAGGACCCCCATGAATGTGGAAAAACGACAAATAACAAATAACAAGAGCACTATGTTTTTCACGTGAAAGAATACCTCTCTAGGAATCTCTAGGTCCTCCAGTGCAACTCTGTGGTGAACATCTGCCAAACATTGATTATAGAATTGCATTGGAGGAGCTACAAAGGCCTAGTGAAGTCTTCTCTCTAGGAATCTCTAGCTCCTTCAGTGCGACTTTTGGTTAAAGTTGGCTACAGAGATGCACTGGAGGACCTAGATATTCCTAGAGAGAACATATTAATAAAATCCATGAATAATCAAACCCACAAAAGTAAAAGTCACAAATGTGGAGGAACAAGTGTACTTCCCTTCAGGGGTAGGCAACCTTTCCCCTTTAAGGGCCGAGGGACTTCAGCTCCCAGAATCCCAGGAGCTATTGGCCAACATGGGACTATTGGCCAACATGGCTGAGGCTTCTGGGAGCTGAAGTCCCTCGGCCCTTAAAGGGGAAAGGTTGCCTACCCCTGATAGACACTATACTTTAGGAGTTGAGTACATTTACCTTGAAGAAGAGGAGACGGAGAGGTGACCTAATAACCATTTTTAAATGTCTTTTATGTGAAAACGAATATATATTATAATACAGATTATATTAGTTTTCACAGACAAGATATTTAAAGAAGGTTCTTCAGTCACCTCTCAGTCTCCACTTCTCCAAGGTAAATGTACTCAACTCCCTAAGAAGTATATCTCAAGAAGATGAAGTGAGCTTGTTTTCTGCTGCTCCAGAGACCAGAACATGAACCAGTGGATTCAGATTACAAGAAAAGAGATCACCTAAACATTGGGAAGAACCTCCATACTGAGTGTAAGATCTATTCAACGGTGGAAGAGAGGGCCTTGGAAGTTGTTAGGCTCTCCTTCCTTGGAGGTCCTTAAACAGAGATTGTAGAGTAGACTATATCTCACATGTGCTTTGATTGTATATTGCTGTATGGCAGGGGGTTGAACTGGGTGGCCAATCCTATGCTTAGATGCATCTTTTTGGCATTTATATCTAAGATCCGAAACCTTAGTTGCATCTCTTTGGCATGTATATCTAAGGTCCACTGCAGAAATAATCCAGGAATCCTGGAACGTGTAGAGCTCTTTGACAGAGAAGGCTAAATGTCCCACAAAACTACAGCTCCCAGAACTCCCTAGCACCGAGGCAGGTCAGTTAAAGCGGTCTCAAACAGGATTATTTCTGCAGTGGGTTTTGGACCTAAGATGCCAGCTCAGGGTTTATAATGTTCACACACTGTGCAGCCCTGTGCAAATGGGCAGAACCAGCAAGGTAGAAGTACTTCTGCAAAATAATCAAAATAAAGTCCGAAACACAGGGAGGAAACAACTGTCCTGTGTCACCACTGGCACCGCATCTCACCTCCCTAACAGATACATATGAAAATGGGGTTACTTTCATTACTTTCATTAGTGAGCCCTTGGTATCCGCTGGGGTTTGGTTCCAGGATAACAAAATCCGTGGATGCTCAAGTCCCATTAAATACAGTGGCAGACAGAGCAAAATGGTGTCCCTTAGATAAAATGGGAAAATGAAGGTTTGCTTTTTGGAATGTATACATCTCAACAATAATTCCACAGATGCTTGAATCCATGGATAAAAATTCTGTGGATACAGAGGGCTGATTGCGTGACTTTCTTGCATGGATGTATTTATAAGGAAGGCTTCAGTTGCAAAGGAAATAGACGTCACACTTCTGAGAAGTCTTCTGCCAGTGGTTTCCATGCTAGTAGGGGAGTGAAAAGGATTTGGGTTTTACTGGGAAATTTAAAGGTGCCATCTGAGCTGGCTACCCTATCCCATAAAAGTTTGGGATCTTGGATAGATCCCTTAAAATCTGGACAAAAAGATTCACTCTCTGATGACATGGGAGCCATCAGGCGCCACTCTGTTCCACTTAGGACTTTATCACTCAGAGGCAAATTACTTAAATCCTCTGCAGAAACGGGATTTAAAAATCCGAACCCCCCCACAAAAGTGGGTTGTTTTTCAGATGTATTTGTGTAAAGGAGAAATAACGTGACATTAATCTGAACGGAAAGTCACCAAAACCCACTCCTTTTTACTTCCCGAAAGTAAAAAGGAATGGGTTTTGGCGACTTTCCGTTCCGATTAATGTCGCGTTATTTCTCCCTTACACAAATACATCTGAAAAACAACCCGCTTTGGCAGGTTGTTTCTACTTTCTGTTCAGGATAACCCCAAACGTTGGAGTTTATCACACAGGGGAAATCCCGTGCAGAAACGGGGTTTTAAATTGGAAAAACCCCTGCAAAAGCGGGCAGATTTTCAGATGACGTCGCTGTTAAAATGGGGTTAACCCAAATGGAAAGTAGTCAGAAACTGCTTCTTTTTACTTTCAGAAAATCCTGAAAGTAAAAAGAAGCAGTTTCTGACTACTTTCCATTCGGGGTAACCCCATTTTAACAGCGATGTGTGTGAAAAACTAACCGCTTTTGCAGATTTCCCCCAACTTTTAAATCCCGTTTCAGCACGGGATTTCCCCCGTGTGATAAACTCTGTTGTGTGCTTTTGCAGGTTGTTTACACTTTAAATCCAGTTTCTGCACGGGATCCGTCCTGTGTAATAAACTTCTTAATCTGAAAGGAATACAGCCCTGAAACTAAAGCATGGCAGGTATGGGAGGACACTTTTCTCTCTCTCTCTCTCTCTCTTTCTCTCAAACTATGAGCAAAAGAGTTTCTTGTGTACAAAGTGTTTTTCTCTCTCTCTCTTTTAGAAGAGGGCCAGGACAGACTGTCAACTCACAGTTCACAAATGTCAGTACATACTTTGCTGATCTGTTATAATATCTGGAATGTCACTGTTGTGGCATCACTAGGGTTGGCATAAGCCGGTGCAGTAACTCATGGTATCACACACCCCTCACCATTGACCTCCTCCCAAACAAACCGTACAGAAGCCTCCATAATGTTTTTTTGTATTCGTGTTACTCATAAATCTTAATTCTCGTGTATCACTTAACACAGGGTTAGGCAACCTGTCCCCTTTAAGGGCCGAGGGACTTCAGCTCCCAGAATCCCAGGAGCTATTGGCCAACATGGCTGAGGCTTCTGGGAGCTGAAGTCCCTCGGCCCTTAAAGGGGAAAGGTTGCCTACCCCTGACTTAACGCAATGGCAATAATAGTGACATAAGCAACTATCAAAGTTAGAAATATATCTTTCAATTAAAATATCATACGCATAGCCTAAATGTATGTGCAGGTACATAGTTTCATGTGGTTAAAGTGAAAAATTGGTAAGATTTGATTTTTTTTTAAGAAAACTTTTCAAATAATATTTTAATAATAATGATAATATTTAAAATTAAGTTTCAATTTATAAAAAACTGAAGCCTCTCCCATCTCCTCCCACTAAGTCTCACCCCACACACAGCAGTTAATGTTTTTAATAAAATTGTAAAATAATGGGAGAAAATTAAAATTTTAATTTAATTTAATTTAATTTAAATGTGTTTGTTTAATTGTATTTTTAGTATTGGGTTTTGAGGGTTGGGAAGGGACTAGTTTTGAATTTTATTGTATTCCATGTATTTTTATTGCTGTAACCCACCCGGATTCCTTGTGATTGGGCGGGCTATAAATAAATTATTTATTATTTATTATTATTATTTGTTTTTAAATATATATTATTAAAAAAAATTAAAATCCAGTGGTCTCTCCTTTCTCCTCCCCCTAAGCCTTGCCTCACTCACACCATTTCTTTAGCATTTTGAAGGGGCACAGGCAATCGCCACCGGCCATTTCTGCCAAAAGGCAGATGTTTGGGAGAGCAATGGTGTCATCTGCCCCTTAGAGTGTCACCAGATGTGGTTTGTACTTTCTGCACTCCCCCAATGACGACACTGCTGTTGTCCTATTGTTATATGCCTTCAACTCAACTCCAGCTTATATTAGCCCTATCAGAGGGTTTTGCTAAAGCATTTTTGGAGGCAGTTTGCATTGCCTTCCTCTGAGGCTGAGAGAGTGGAACTTGCCCAAGGTCACTGTGTGGGTTCAAACACTGGTATCCCAAAGTCCTAATCCAACACTCAAACTACTACGTCAATGGTTCTCAAACTGTGGGGGTGGGACCCCCAAGGCGAGCACAAGAGTTGCTCCAAACTACAATTCCAAAGCACTGAGCCATGACAGTTAAATTGGTGTCAAACTGGATTATTTCTACAGCGTGGACAGCTTATTAGTTGCTATACATGCAGGGAAATAAGATATGCAAACCTCTTGAAGCATAATCTAGAGCAGTGTTCCCAAATGTTTTTGGACTACTGCCCCCTTTCCTCTCCGGTGACAACCCTAGCACCACTCCTGTCCCCAGTCTCTGGATATTAGGTCCTATTCTACTGCAAATTCAAAACAGCTGATTTTGGTTGCTGCTCCCTTTACCATCCAGTCACTCTGGGAGCAGCAACTGAGCAGCTGGCTGTGCCTGTGCTGGCCTTGTGGGAAAGTTGCTGCTTGGTTGCTGCTCCCAAGGAACCCAGGTGCAAAGGGAAATGCTTCTCCCTGTCGAGGAATGACTCTCAATCCTTTGTCGTGAAGAGAGGGGGTACAGCCAGTCCGTATGTGGTTTGCAGAGGCCACATGCTCTGGACTGGCATGGATGGGAAATGGAGAGATTGCAACTATAGGAGCCACTCCAAGCCAAAGGACTCTTTGCAAGAATTGACCCCAGATACTCCTCCCGCTCCTTCCCCAGAGACATGCCTTTCCCACACCGCTTCAAGTGTTTGCAACCCCACCAACATTGTTTCTTCTGCTGCCTCTTCTCTCAGCCTGTCTAATGAAAGAAAGCAGGAGAAGCAGCAGTGGCGTCACTAAGGTGTGTGTGTGTGTGTGTGCGGTGGTGTGGACCGCACTGGGTGACACCCCAGAAGAGGGACAACAGCCAAGTTGTGGGGTGAGGACCACTATGGCGGATGCCTCCAACGCACCCCTCCAGACCTTGCTGCCATGGTGCCACTTTCTTCCTGAGGAGAACAATGCTGCAGCAGCGAAAGAGAGGGCCGGGCCCAGCCAGCCAACCCTGGCCAGCTGGACCTCGCTGCCATGGTGGTGCTTTCCTCCTGAGGAGAGCATCCCCCAGCAGTGGCAGAGAAGGGACAAAGGTGCAGCTGCCCCCAGAAAGCCCAGCCTGGAGCCCCACCCCATGTCCGCAAGCCCTGGCACCCCACAGCGGGTGACACCGGGGGAGCAGCAGCCCAGCTCCAACCTGCCAACCAAATCCCGGCAAAGCTCACAACGCATAAGCAGGGTCCCAAATCCGAAAGCTCCTTTTTGCCACTACCTGCCCCTCACCACTATGTGCTTGAACGCCTTGCTCCAGGCAGTCTGTCCCCAAAGAGTGCAGCTCATAGCCACAGAAACAATGCCCTGCAGCCAAGCCTCATGAGAATTTCCCAACCACCGCTGCTAGCGAAAGACGCAGCTGAGAGAGTGCGCTCCTGTGGGGAGGTGAAGAGTGGGAGACACCACCACACAAGTGATCTGCAAGGCTGTGCAGTGATTTTAAGGGACCCTGAAAGGAAGTTTCATATAACTCTCATCCTCCTCATGGCCCTTAAGACCCCCAGTTCCCCTTGTCTTTCTTGTGCACCAATACTTTGACTGAAGGCCCCCCTTTTCCCTCTTTTCCCATCAACGCCCCATTGGACCTTTCCATCACCCCCTGGCGGGGCATACTGCCCACTTTGGGCATCACTGATCTAGTGTATATCTACAATCCATCCTGGTCATTTTCCCCAACCCAAACCACCCCACTCCCTGGTCCTTTGGGCTCAAATAAACTATCATTTCTCTCCAGGGCTACTCTCCATGCTTCAGCCTCACTGGCAACACTCTGAGAGCCAGTTCCTTTTTGGCTTTGGATAGATTTTAGAAACAAGCTGTTAAAATATTAATTAATTAACTCAATTCAATAAATCTGGCTTTGACAGTGGCTTTGAGATTTGTTATTTTACTAATTAAATGCCATTGTTTTTGAGCAACAGTTTTCTTCTTACTTAATTGTTTACTGGGATGGCTGGGGGGGGGGAGACACATCTCACAGAAATTAGGCTTTTAAAGACAACAGGATCTATAGACTACATGAAACAGAAAGACATACTTTGACCATTTCACCACCTGTAGCAGTAATTTTGTTATTTACGTTGTGCAGTGCAAATTCACATACAGGGGAACACCTTTGTTATATACATATGTATACACATACACAAAGCAGATACTCTGTTGGTGAGTCACTTCTTGGAACAACAACATTTTATTATCCTTAGATTTCAGGCAATAAAGAAGGTGAATTCTACTGATGAGGGTTCTGCTGTGAGAAAAGAGATATAGATAAAGTGGATCTTAAAATATTTAGCCCCTTTAGGCCTAGAAAAAGAAACTCATTATCTTCCACTCTTACAAAAAACTTTCTGAGTCTTCCGATAGTCTCTCTTCCTTTAGCCTAAATACAGCTTAGCCTTGGGTGTTATCTCTATTTGTCTACCATCTACTTATAAACAGGGTTGCCTGGTGTCCTTTATTACAAGGGATGAGGACCAGAGAGCATGTGACTTATAGGGCTGGCAGGTGTCCTATATTGTAATAGAAGTCCCCTATTTGAGAGTTGGAAAGCTTTTCCTTTAATATAGACTGATGCCCCCACCCCCCAAAAATCCTGTATTTTGGGTGGATCCTTCATAAAGACAGAACTATGTGCATCATGTAATTTTTGAACTACAATTCAAAATTAAATCAAAATTAAAATTTGAATTACAGGTGTGCAGTATGTTAATTTTACACAGAAACACATGCAAAGTTAACTGCATTCAATACTTTCATTTAATATTTAGGCAGAACACCAACTGGCTATGTATTGGCTACTTCCTGATGGTCATGAATTTCAACTGTCCCTTCTTGCTCTTTTGAAATCCTGGTAACCCGACTTGTAAGAGCGAAAGACAACTCAGCCTTTATTTGCGTGCTTTTGGTCACTTCTTCCTCTCTTTTGGGTTCTTGAGATTTCCTTCATCTAGAAACTGATGAAGTGCTGGATGTCAGTCATTTACACGCTGTGGGATGGGGATAAGTTTTAAGGTGCAGGCACGCACCAGGACGGTTTCAATGGCAATACCTGCTCAGAGACTCCAAATTTCCGAAGGCTGTATCGAAACAATCTGTGGCAGTTTTTAATTTCTAACAGGATCAGGCCCCCTGCAGAAAGCCTTAAAAGCATTTAGAGGCTGAAATGTGTTGGGCTTTATTAAAGCAAGGATGGGCCTTTACAGACTGCCAGAAATAATGCAACTTGAGTCCACTTTAACTGTCCTGGCTTAGTACTAGGGAATCATGGAAATTGTATGGTAGTTTTTTCTGAGACATTGAGCCTTCTCTGTCAAGGAGCTCAGGTGCCACAATAAACTACAGTTCCCATGATTCCCTAGCACTGAGCCAGGGCAGTTAAAGTGGACTCATGTTGCATTATTTCTGGCAGTCTGTAAAAGTCCTATAGCATCCTGAGATGTGTCCTTTTCCCTCCCTCCTGTGGATTTCACCAGTCTTTGCTCTCTTTTTAAAATGGTGGCCAGCTTTAAAAATGTATTGTTAACATGCTAATGCAAACACTAATGTTTCCAAGCCTTTACTTTGGGAATCACAAGGCCCCTCAAGCAATGTTGCCCCAATGGAAAGACAAGACACCCCATCCCTATTAAAGTTTCAAAGCAAATAATGGTAGATCCGCTAAAGTTTTTTTCCCCCCTTAGGCAAATCCAGGCCAGCTCTGGAAATCCTACTGCTCTAATATCATATATGGCTATTGCGGCAGACAGGACTGTTGTTCAGAGGACCAAGATAACAGGATGGGAAAGAGCACTACGTGAGTGTTAACCAAGGCTTCAGCTGAAACTCAGCAAGACCCATGATTGAGTTCTCCAGTTTGAAAGATTATTGCTTTAAAGACAACATCTGTCTCAGTACTGCGCTTGCTATCAGTGGCATTTGCTGTCTGCATTTCACTCCCGGCAACAAACAGGACTCCGTCTTGGCAACATTCCAGATTGTCAGTGAAACTTATTTACATTCCCATCACATCCTGTTACCCTGATGCAACAATGCTCCCGCCAGCATTATCTATGTATACTTTCCAGAGTGAAACCAAACCCAGCAGTCACACAATTCCATTCTACCATAAAAAACAAACAAACCAGCAGCCATGGGATCGCAATCACTTTGGTGTTCTGGCCATCTCCAGGCTCAGCCTAAGGAGTTTATCACACGGAGGCAAATTGCTTAAATCCCATGCAGAAACGGGATTTAAAAGCGGATTGTTTTTACATATTTGTGTAAAGGAGAACACAAACATTAACCCAAACAGAAAGTCACCAAAGCCTGCTCCTTTTTACTTTGAGAAGTTCCCGAAAGTAAAAAGGAGCGGGTTATGTCGGTTTTCCATTCGGGTTATTTTCACATTATTTCTCTTTCACGCAAACGTTGTCTGAAAAACAATCCACAATTGTGAGTTTTGTCTGCTTTCTGTTCGTGTTAACCCTGAACATCATGTGAAAAACAACCCACAAAAGCAGGTTGTTTTCACTTTAAATCTACTTTCTGCACAGGGTTCGTCCCATGTGATAAACTCCTAAGAAGACTCATGGTCCTCCCAGCAACAATTTGATTCCTCCTAATACCGGCTCACCTCTTCTTTGTGTTTGCTGCTGCTGGAGCAAAAGTCAGACTGTGTACACAACTGAGCAGGCATTGTTAGCACACTGAAAGTAACTCCAATGTTAAATATGCAGAAATCTTTCAGATCAGCACCTCACAAGCAGCCACCAAAAAATGTCAGTGGTCTTGAGTGTTGAGTGACTGACTTGGCAAAATATCTCATGAAGGAACATAGAATGGAGTGGCTGCAAAAGGGAGGAGACCCCCAGATTACTGACTGACTATTGGGGAAGGAAATTGGAGTGGGGATGCAATACAGTATCTTGAAAAAGATCATGACTGTCTGACTTGAATGCTGGACAAAAGCACCCAGTGCTACAAAATTTTATTGCAAGTTCCTACATTGTCCCTGTCTTTCCCTGAGTGCCCATGTTCAAAAGCTGTGGCTTTCCAAGTATTTTCTAGGGAGCCCTTGCTCCCCCATATTCTCCTTGTTTCTAGTATTTGTATCTGGCACTTCTTCAGTCATGGAAGCCAGAACCTTCAATGTGGTTCCCCCATTTGATCAGAATCAGACCTGGAGCCAGAAATATAGCACTGTGATTCTACTTTAACAGCCATGGCTCTATTCTGCGGAATACTGGGGTTTGCACTTTGGTGAGGCACTGAAGGCGCACACAACAACAACAACAACAACAACAACAACAACAACAACAATGAGGCACTGGAGCGCTCCAGCTAAGACTTCCAAATACCTTTCCCTAAATGGCAAATCCCTGGATTCCATAGGATATTGCCATGGCAGTTAAAGTGGAATCATAGTGGTATAATTGTTTGGAATAGTGTGAAAGGGATCCTATAAGCATCAGCTAAGTAGCATTTCCCTTCAGACGAAGCCTTGGACCCACCAGCAGATTTCCTGGTAAAAAGATCATTAAAAATCATAGAATCATAGAATCACAGAGTTGGAAGAGACCACAAGGGCCATCCAGTCCAACCCCCTGCCATGCAGGAACTCCCAATCAAAGCATCCCTGACATATGGCCATCCAAAATAGGAAGCTAGGCTTTATTGAAAGACAACTTTGGTCAATTCTATGGTGATGGAGTCTCCTTCTTTAGAGGCTTTCAAACAGAGGCTGGATGGCCATCCATCAGGAGGGCTTTGATTGTGTCTTCCTGTATGGCAAAGAGTTGCACTAGATGGCCCTTGGGGTCTCTTCCAACATTAGGATTCTTTGATTCAATCAGTGCTTCCAGATCTTTTGTGACAATGTCCAAGGGGCTGTACAGTGAGCAAGACGGCATTCTCATCTCACAAAGGCTTGGAAAAGGTTGGGGAATGTCTCGTGAATTCAGAATCTTGAGTAATTTCTATCACCCTCTGAAAAGAAGAACCATCACAGTAGGATATGCTCTACCATTTGGCAGATTAAGCCAACCATTTCAGGCAACAGATACTGAAGGAAATAGCAGCAAAGGCCTCTCTCCCAGTTGTTCTCCATGAGCCCCCAGTCCTTAGCTTTCTTGAAGAACAGAGCTATGGAGGCCACACACTCCCTTGAACCCTCTGTTTCTCTCAACTGTGGAGGAGGATTGTTTCCCATTGCCAGCATTGAAGTACCATCCAAATGCCAGTCTCTCTAAGTGGAATGGAAGGGATCTTGTTCTTTGCATCAGCCAACAACACGTCTTGGGCTAGTCCTGCTCCATGGATAGAAGAGGTTCTCCTTTCAAAGACATGGAGAGTGAAGAAACAGAAACTAGCAGGGTTGGTATTTCCTGTAACAGCTGAGAAACTGCCTAGACAAGGGGTAGCGTTCACCCAAGTGCTTGAAGTGCAACTCATAATCCTTTTTAGTGTGCAAGAGGGAAAAAGGGCTTATGTGAACACATTGGGACATCCTACAGATTCCCGCATAAGACAATGGAATAAATGGACACAACTTGCCTATGAAAGATAAGATCCAGAACCTGAGAAGATATTTCAACAACTTGCGTTATTAACCATATTACGATAGTCTGCCTGGTGTGTGCCAAACTTAGAAACAATTGTTTGTTTTATTGAACAGAAATCTGTGTGTTCAAGATCTGAATTATTAAGTAGATTCTGTTCAAAAAATTTTTTTTCCAGTTTACTGACATATTTAAATCTGCATTGTAATTATGTAATCTTTTTAAAAACCTAAGTGAGTTTTTTTTAATTTTGTGACAAATCCTCTGGAACTAATGGCTAAGATACTGCAGTGTTTTGATATTAATCAGCCTTACTACCTCCTGGAGGTGCTGTATCATCCATATGACTACTGATAGTTTTTTTGTTCCATCCACTTGTCTAAGCACTCTTTAAAGCCACCTAAACTATTGGCCCTTGCCATATTTTCCTCTGTGTCCCACCAATCTGGTATTATAAAAGATGGAATTAAAAAACAACAACAACACACTTTTTCCTTATCTGTACCTATACCTAATTTTACAAACCTTTGTCATGTCTCATTCTTCATTGCCTTTTTTTTTCTAAAATGAAAAGCCTCAATTGCTGTGTAATTTCTTGATAAGAAATGTGCCCCAGACCCCAGATAATTTGGATTACTCAACCCTTACTCTCCAATGGAAGCCAGACCCAAGATAACACAGGAGGCTTGGGAGTGAGACACAAGAAAATGAATCACACAAGACAGGGGCAAGAGATATCAGGAAAAAAGGCCGGCAGGTGGGGAGAGAGGAGATAGAGGGCTGTGGAGAAAAAGGCAATGGTGATCAAATGTCACAAGGACTCAAAACAGGAGAGGTTGTATGTTGTTGGCAGGAAGAAGCAAGGGAAGGAAACAGTTGGCACTTGTGGCAGGAAGAAGGATGTGGCCAAGGAGGAAAGGAATTGAAGTGATGACTTGGAACAAGATTTGCTATAGAAACTAGCATTACAAAGTCATACAGAAAATCTCTCTCTCTCTTGCTCTTTCAATATATTATTATATCAGCCTATGTGGGTGGATTAGAGCTGTATTGTTCCCTATGGGAAATCTGCATTCTTTTTGGTATGCTAACAGCTTAACCCCATATATATATATAAGAATTCCATGGTACCTTAAATACTAATAAACGCAGTCCTATGCCACTTAGATGCGAGTAAGCCCAATGGAACCCAACTGATTTACTTATATGTCTGTGTGTGTGTGTGTGTGTGTGTGTGTGTGTATGTATATATATATATATATAGAGAGAGAGAGAGAGAGAGAGAGAGAGATAAGTAAATCAGTTGGGTTCCATTGGGCTTACTCACATCTAAGTGGCATAGGACTGCGTTTATTAGTATTTAAGGTACCATGGAATTCTTAATTGTATTTGCTTTAAGTTTCACAATAGACAGTAGAAATTATCAGTAATTGTAATGAAGTCTAGCAACAGAAGAATAGTTGTTCAAGAAACCTTGGCAACCAGGGAGAAAAACAAGTCCACGTTATGATTAATGCTTTGCCATTGCAAAGCACATTTTCTCCCTGTGCTTCAGCACATTTTTCCCCCAGAGAGTGATATTATTACTTTTTGTGTTCTAAATGAGGAGGCAAAGATTAAAGGACCCACCCAAGGCTCTACTACTGAGTCAGTGTGAGAGATGAGGCTCAATCTACATCCCTGTATTACTTGGCGTGGCTTTTAAATTGCATTGTTTGCGGTGCCTTCATCTGGCTTTGCCTGCTCCTTCTTACCCTTGTTAGTGCATCTCCTATTTCTGCATGTGATGTCCTAGGTTTCAGGTCAGTGATTTCTTGGAGTTGCAGAAATGGCATACGTAGCCTGCCATCTTCTTTCTCTGAAACTGTCTAGGGCTCTATAGAAACATGCACCCTAAAAACTCAATGATGAACTGCAGGGGTAGAGAGTGTGTAGTCCTCCACATATTATTAGAGTGCGGCCCCCATCAGCCCTACCTAGTATAGACAATGATGAAGGACTATGGTAATTTTGGGCCAACAATTCTGGACAGATATATTCCCTGCCCATTGCACTGTATTGCATTGTAATATAAGATAATTAATTCATTGCAGTGCTTGGGAATGACACCTGTGTCATTCTTCTCATCTGATACAAGACTGTTGTGTCAACTAAATTTTTATCCTACAGGTTCAAGGCAGTTTACCATATTTTAAAACATGGGTAATCAAGCTGCAGCAAGCATGACACAAATGAAATGAAATAATGGAATAAAAAAAGAATAAAAATGTTTATGGATGCCTGAGAGAGGAATAGCTTGATGTGATATAGAGACAGTCCACATCTTGGGGGGGGGGGGGGAAATTACTTTTGTGGACTTCAGATCCCAGTATCTCCCAGCCAGTACCTCCTGCCTGTCTCCTAGTGTTGCAGTCCATACACCAACTAGAAGCAAAGTGATCTAGAATTTGACCTTTAGGTGAATTCCTGCTTTAAAGGAGCTCTCTCTTGGACCTAAAACAGAAAAGGGGGGGGGGGAGATCAAATTAAAATAAAATACTACAAATTAAAATAAAATACTACAATATCTGGAGGATCAGAGCATGGTTTGCTCATGCATCCCTCCAAGGTCTGTGGGGCAGGGACAGGGGGACAAAGTGGCTCTCCAACCCCTGGCAGTTGCCCACTCATGACTTAAAAGAAACTTCCCTGGGGTAAAGGAACAGAGGCAGGTGGAGCCTGACCTGCTGGGAACTGCCTGAGAATGTGTCCTTGTCATTGTTGCCAGAGTGGTTTTGGCCATCTCCAGTGCAGCAGTCCCAGCCCCCCCCATCTTGAGCATGCTTTGTGAGGAAGCTTCTCCTCCTGAAAGACCCACCTATGGAGCAAAGGCCAGGCCTAGTGATGCACTTTGTGCTATGGATGCTCCCTCCATATCACAGTGGGGTGGGTGAGCGAGACTCTGGGTAGCTGGGAGCTATGGTCAGAATGACTATGTATCTTTTGAAATACAGGATAAAAGCTCTCCAAGGACTCATCATCCTAAGGCCCAAAGTGCTGCAAAGGGACTGTTAAGGACAGAAATGACCCCCTTGCATACTTAGGACTTGACTGGTATTCTGCTTGCCTCAAAAGCTCTAGCATCCTTCCAAGGTTGCTAAAATGAGTACCCAGCTTGTTTTAGGCAATTGGCTTACACACGTAAACCGCTAAGCAAGTGCTTAAGTGCACTGATATGAGGTATAGAAATGTACTTGCTAATGTTGTTCCTACTAATATTTTAAAAGCTAATACTGTAACAATGTACAGTGGGCTCTTGGTATCTGCTGGGTTTGGTCCTAGGACGCCCCACAGATACCAACATTTGTGGATGCTCAAATCCCATTATATACATTGGTGTAGCAAAGTGGCATCCTTTATATAAAAATGACAAAATCAAGGTTTGATTTTTTTGAAATTTATACATGTATATATTTAGTATTTTCAAGTTGTAGGTGACTGAATATGTGGATAAAAAAAATAAATCTGCGGATTTGGAGGGCCAACTGCAACAAAAACAACATGCAAGAAGCTGAGTAAAGTATTCCACTTCTCAATTAAATATTTGTGTACTTCACCAATCTGTCTTCTTTCATTAAGATACTATGTTGGATCAGGTTTTGGTGGATGAATTTCTGACGTTAGGTGCCATAATGCATGTTCCCTTTTCCTGTTGTCCAATGACATTTGGACAAGAGAGTGGCCCTTCAGTAGGGTCTGCCATCCCTGAATGAATCCTGACCCACAGTGCTTGTATCATCCCCTTTTTACCCTACTTAGCAAAGGTTCCCCAGAGCCATACTTCTAAGTGGGAAGGAGCAACTATACATCTTTGGCCAATGGCCTCAGTGTCTCTAGAAAGTGTCTCTTAAGAGTGTCTCCTTAAGTGTCCCTGTTGAAGTGTGGGATCAAAAGCATAGCAGGGGTAAAATTCAATTTTTTAATGACCAAAAAAAAAATCTCTTGGTATTCTGTAGTAAATATAAAGCCTACAAATGCTATAGCATAGCCACAGCTTTTCATAGTGACCAAGTCCTCGTTGAGACTATATGCCATTAATTCTTTCCTCCCAATATTAGTTCTCCCCCAAACCACTTTTAGAAGTCATGCATTTTTAAATTATTCAAGTGTGATAAAGAAATATAATGTGGGGAATTACAGTGATGAAATGAAAGCAGAAAACCTTTTGAACAATATGACTTATGCATGAGCCAGCATGGCATAGTGGTTAGATTGTTGGATTACAACTCCGAAGACCCTGGGTTCGATTCCAGGCTCAACCATGAAACCTGCTGGTTTGCCTTGCAACGGCAAACTTCCTCTGAACACATCTTGCCAAGAAAACACCATGATAGGTTTGTGTTAAGGTTGCCATAAGTCAGAAACGAGTTGAAGGCCCATGACACCACACACATGAGAAATAAACCAATTTCTTCCTATCAAGTATTATTTTAGCTCAGATTTTGTTTCTATTAATATGTTGGCCGTCTGTGGACTTCCTTTTCTTTTCATGACCTACAGCATGAAAACAACATATCTTCAGCAATATTAGTAATTCTGTATATTTCCACTGAGTGTTAAAGAGGGTATAAATGGTTAGTAATCACAAGATTAACTGAAAGTTGCATTTATTAGTTTAAGGTGCTAAAGGAGTCCAACAGGGAGGCACACTTACACCAATTGACATTCATGTGCTTAAGCATATGTGGTTCTGAATTGGATGTGGTCAATTATTACTTTCATTGTAACACTGAACAAATTGTATTGTCTTTGTCAGCACTTCCTAATTTGCAAGAGTAAATGCTTCCAGTTCTACTTGTGCTTCGCATAACTGTATTCACATAAATTCAGTGCTTCCAATTTGCGATGGTTTCTTTCTGTCTTGTTCTTTTCTTTCTTCCATGGCTCCTTCCTTCACACCATTCTGGGGAAACGTTTCAATATGGTTCTCTCATGCCATGCAGAGATTTGGTTTCTTTGATAGAGAATTTCCCCTGGTTTGGAGATTGGTCAGGCAAAGAGAAGTGGGACAAAAAGTGCAAGACTTATAGTGGCTGCAGATAATGAGGATGCTGAATACTTGTGGCAGGTCAGTTAACAGCTGTGTACTGGATCCCAGCCCAATTCAAACCTTGGCATCTCTTGTACAACTGTTTCTGTTTCCCATTTTTCCCCTCTAGTTGTCAGTAAAATTAACCTAAGCCGGTTGGCAACCACAGAAGAGAGAAACAGTGAAAACATGGAAAGGAGGAGTAAATTCCTACATAGGGGAGAGAGGAATCCTCTGGAGAGGAGAACATGGTTGGCTTCTTAAGGTTGCTCCTCTTAAGAGATTTTCAATTGAAGACATCAAGAAAGGATATGATCTTGTGTTTTGAGGTTGGAAGCGGTGGAAATCTTGGACCTAAGTATTTTTTGTGGAAGCCACAGAGAAAGAAGAGGTTCATAAACTACTGGTTTGGGTCAGGGGTATCTCATGCATTGGACAATTAGGGTATCTTGCTAACATGGCAGGAGTACAAAGGATATGATTACTTAACAGGCACTGCCAGCTTAGTTGCATTGCCTTACAGCAATTCCAGGTAGCCTGATACTGTGCTACAGGAGAAGAAAGCTTTAGGGTTTCCTAAGAAAACAATTGAAGGGCTGTTGGTGTTTGGTACGCTTGTATGGAAAGTCTTCTGAAAGGAGTATCAGCACCTCAGGAAATTACTAATAGGGAGTGACACCATAGACAACCCACAAAGGGCTAGTTTCAACATGACATGCCTGACTGGTCCTGGGGACATGTCCTAGTAGAAGAAGTAGAATATGCAACAGAAACCCATCACAGACACATCTCATTATTTTATGCTATTAGCGTTTGAAAGTAATTTACTCTTTGTTTTTATTCTGCTATGAATTTTATTGTGAAAGGAAGGGAAGGCAAGAAAAGATAAAGTGAGTAAATATAATTCAGAACCTTCACTAAGCCATAAAACCAGCCCTTTGTATCTATGGGAGTTCTGTTCCAGATCCCCTGCAGATACCAAAAAAACATGGGACCTCAAGTCCTGTTGATTTTAATGGTGGCACAGCTGCATACACTCACTGCCATTGGGGTGAATGAAGCAGCGCCATCCACAGATGCTCAAATCCACAGATGGTAAACCTGTGGTTGAGGCGTGCAGACTGTATTTATTTATATATAGCTGCAGATCTATTTGATGAGCTTTGACTATGAATGGAAATATCAGGCCCAGACTACACCTTATGTGGAAAACCCATGACAGGATTTCACAAGACAATTTTCTTCTTTAGAAACAGCCACAGGGTTACAGCACAAAGAGAAGCATGTTATGGAATTGATCCAACCCTTCTCCCAGAAATGCTATTAGTTGTAGAGCCCCCAAAACTGCAGTCATTCATTTGCTTTTCTTTCTGAAGCTAATAGCCCCACTATTTATTTATTTACAGAATTTGTGTGTTCAACTTATATCCAATCTTCTTCCTGACACAGGACCCAAGTGGCAGAAATATGGATGGAGCAACAATGTGGTGGGTGGGGATGGGATGGAATTAGGTTCTTCCACAAAACCATGATCCAAACTGGTTGTGTCTACAGCTGCTTGTGAAAGAAGAACATTCCATAAGGAAATCTAGTAACAGATTTCCCATATAATACTCAATTATGTTTTCAGTTAAATAAAAAATAGTGAAGAAAAATCACTGGAGAATTTATTAACTTTTGAAACTTAGCATGTTAAGAGACCTCTGTAGTCTCATCAAATTCTAGTTTTGGTCGTAACATCTGACCCACCTCTAAAATATTTCTTACATAGGATTCTTTGAAAAAATATTCCTTGTGTCATTTTCATATGCATTGCTCATCCAGTGCCCCTAAACAACTAGTCACGTGTAAGTAACATAAAGAATTATTCATTGCTCTGTATTTTTATCATGCATACGACAGATGGATGTGCGTAGGCGTGTGTGTTTTTAAATAGGATCTGAGACTAATGGTATGATACTCGAATAGCTAAATTTAGTGACTACATTCTTATAGGATTGTCAACTGTATCTGGTCCTGATCCCACCCTTTCCATAAAACTCACCCACTAAGGCATGTGTGACTCATTCAGCTGCCTGGGCCACAAACCGCAAAACCTCGTGTTGGACTTGCACACTATAACAACAACAACAACAACAACAACAACAAAATTTATTTATATCCCGCCCCTTGGGGACCCAATCCGGGTGGCTTACTCAACTGAGGCACTGGAAGGCAATGAACAACAGTGACGCTCAAGGCCAGAGATCAGGTCAGGACCCAAGCAATCTTTCAGCATACTGCTCCTCCCAGTCAGTGAGCTCCTAAGATCTGTTAATTAGTTTTAACATGTGCCTGTGTGCCTTCAACATATGATTTTGTTTATTGGTTGGCCTATTGTCCTTCCAGGGCTCCACCCGGACATTCAGAACAACAGGTTCTACTAGCTGTAGGAAGACAGAATTGCTAGGTGGCAATTAAAATTACAAAAGATGATAAGAGGTTAAGGGAAATCTCTGTCTTACAGCTGGCTGTGGCAGCTAGAAATAGTCTACAAAAATGAGGTACCTGCAACACATGGTGTATATACTCATGTATAAGTCTTGAAATTTTAATCAAAAAATTTATCCCAAAAGCTACTGAAACCATGGGTCAATGTAAATAAAGTACTTTAACTCTTATTAAAAAAATAACCTTCCCCTGGTGAAAGGCAAGAGTGTAAACCTGACCCCTCTCTACTCTCTTATCGAGGGGTAGGCAACCTTTTTGAGCTGGGGGCCGATCCTCCAAAGTCCTCCCCTCTGCTGGGCCGAGGGGGGGGGAATGGCAGCGTGCTGCCGCAGCCGCCTCCAATCATGTCGCGGCCACCATATTGATTTCCAAAATGGCGGCCGTGACGCATTTGCGCATCTGCAGGAGTTTGGAAATCAAAATGGCGGTTGTGGTGCGCGCGGCCGCATGGCGGCCAAAACAAGCGGCGGTGGTGGCGTGCAGTGGCAGAGGCGGCAGGGGTCCGCCTGGGCTGGTAAGTACCGGGACCTGGGCCGGAACCGGCCCTCGGGCCGTAGGTTGCCAGCCCCTGCTCTTATCCTTCCAGCCTTTAGCATGAACACAGTTATGCCTGCTGGAATTTTGTAAGTTCTTTGGCATTGTGCTCCTTTAGATCCTTTGTTATGTGCCCCAGGTTTTAAAGGTAAAGGTATTCCCCATTGACAAGGTTGTCAAGTTGGGTCCGACCATAAGGAGCAGTGCTTATCTCTGTTATTAAGTTGTCAGAGACTACTCTGTGATCATGAGGCCAGCAGGATTGCACAGAATGCTGTTTATCTTCCCACTGAGAAATGGTACCTATCTATCTACTTGCATTTGCATGCTTTCAAAATGCTAGGTTGGCAAAAGCTGGGACTAGTGATGGGAGCTCACCCCATCATGCAGCACCCGAGCCTCGACTGCCAACTGAGTCAATCTTGCAATCAACAGAGTCAACGTCTTAACCACTTGAGCCATTGCATCCCTGCCCCAAGTTTTACCCTTGACGTATCCACTGGTCATATCAAAATCCATAATTTTGGCCCCAAAACCTACCCTTGACTTATACATGAGGTCAACTTATAGTTGAGTATATACAGTAGTTATTGTACTCCTGCCCCAATCGGTGCTTTCTGGTTCCAGGGCTCCGTGAGCTGTTCAATGATATTACATGGAGAGAGAAAGAAAAAGAGAGAGAGAGAAAGGGAAGAACATCTTTACAAAATGACAAAGCAGTGAGGAACTTGAGAATATTGTATAAATTCCAAGCTTTTATGGGCAATAGAAAATTGTATCTGGTCAGAGGTGGCAGGGAAGTGAGAGAAGAGAAGAATTCAAATCAGACAAGGAAACTATTGATTGCAGAACCAACACAATAAAGAATCATGCAGAGTATCAAAAGCATCCCCAAAGGAACAGGACTCCCACCTCCATGCAGGTTCTGAGTACATGCGGTAAACAAAATAAAGGAGCCTTTATTTGTTTTAAAATGTTCTTAAAATACTTACTCAATCTGCTTGCTTTGTGTACACCAGGGGTTATTTTTTTTTAAAAAAATTGGCAGCCTCAGTGACTTCTGTAGGTTAAGAACTATAACAAGGAAACACATTGACTAGGAAGGTCCATCACGGAGAAGGAAACAGAACTGGTTTCCTAAGAGTAACTATGCGGGTATCACAGTGGCTCTGCCCCTTGGTTGCTCCCCCTAGCCTGACGTTTCTTCTAGTGTTGCAACTCCTTGTGCCCTTGGGAGATCCGAGAATTTAGCAAGGGGATTGTCATTTTGTTTCTGTGTTGGGGACAGCTCTGTACTTGTCTCTTCCCTGAGCAGCTTTCCTTAGTAATAATGTGAATTGAAAACTGCACAGATGCTCTGCCTTGGTGGACAGAAGCTCCTTCTAGGCTCTTGCTTGTCATGGAGCCAATCGAATTGCCTACAAATTATATTCTTCTGCATCTTCACTAGTTAGATAGTTGCCTCCATGAACCCCTTGCTCTGGGGGAACTTGACCAGTGTGGGGTAGGTTAGTTGTTCCTGGATGCTTCCATAATTCTGCTTATCAAGATAATTTAAGTTTGTTCTTTAAGAATGAAAGCCTGCTGCATGCATACTTGATTTTGGAACTTCTTGGCTGACAAGAGCTGCCAGGATAGGCCTAGCACTAGCCCTACTTACACAGTAAGTGTCCTGCACTCACACTGCACTAGTAAGCAGAGTGCCAGAAGTTCAACAGCCAAAGGAACAAGAAGTAACCAGTTACAAACAGTCCAAGGTCAGAGGCCAGAGATTAGAACAGAGTCTGAGAAGGAGTAGCATGGTAGCAGAGTCAAGAAACAGACCAGGGCCATAAATCAGGTACTCATAGCAGCCAGTGCAAGTTGAGAGGTAAGCCATAGAATCATAATTATAGAGTTGGAAGAGGCCACAAGGGCCATCCAGTCAAATCCCCTGCCATGCAGAAACTCACAATCAAAGCACCCAATAACAGATCGCCATCCAGCCTCTGTTTAAAAACCTCCAAAGAAAGAGACTCTACCACCTTCCGAGGGAGTGCGTTTCACAGTTGAAAAGCTCTCACTGTCAGGGTGTTTCTCCTAATCTTGAGGTGGAATCTCTTTTCCTGTAGCTTACATTCATTGTTCCAGGTCCTAGAGCAGCAGAAAACAAGTTCACTCCATCTTCACTATGACATCTCCTCAAATACTTAAACAGGGCTATCATATCACCCCTCAACCTTCTCTTCTTCAGGCTAAATATACCCAACTTCCAAAATCACTCCTCATAGGGCATGGTTTCCAGACCCTTCACCATTTTAGTCGCCCTCCTCTGGACACGCTCCAGTTTTTCAACATCCTTTTTGAATTGTGGTGCCCAGAACTGGACACAGTATTCCAGGTGAGGCCTGACCACAGCAGAATACAGTGGCACTATTACTTCCTTTGGTCTAGATGCTATACTTCTGTTGATGCAATCTAGAATCACATTGGCCTTTTTAGCTGCCACATGACACTGTTGACTCAAGTTCAACTTGTAGTCTACTAGGACTCCTAAGATCCCTGTCACATGTACTGTTGTTAAGCCAGATGTCCCCCATCCTATACCTATGCATTTTACTTTTTCTGCCTAAGTACAGTACTTTACGTTTCTCCCTGTTCAAATTCATTTTGTTAGCTTTGGCCTAGCTTTCTAATTTATTAAGGTCATTTTGAATTTTGATCCTCTCCTCTGGGGTATTAGCTACTTCGCCTAATTTGGAGTCATCGGCCAATTCATAAGCATGCCCTCTATTCCCTCATCCAAGTCATTGAACAAAAGATGTTGAGCCAATATGAGGCCATTGGGAGAGGTAACTGAGAGATTTAGAGTCAAGTGTCATCATTGTACTGATTATACTCAACTTTGTCATATCTCAATCAATCTCCATGCAGGGTTTGGTCCAGCATCTGATGCAATGATGGTCTGGACAAAGTCCAATAAACAGAGGCTGATTCCTGAATAAATTGAGACTTTATGAGACAGTGGTTCCCATATTGGAGAGATGGATAGACTGCTTGTTCTGGCCAGGACTGCACTCCTTTTGAAGGTTCAGGTTTGCAGCCTGGGGGCACCCCTAAGTCATTAATTGTTGGATCCAGGTGACCTTGGTGTCTCAAAGTGGTTCTCATCAGTTTTTATCTGGTCAGCCAGTTCTAGCTGTTCTTGGACAAGGACAGTTTGGCCACAGTAATCCAGGCACTTGAAGCCTCAAGGTTGGACTACAGTACAGTCAACCCTCCGTTTTCGTGGGAGATCCATTCAGGACCCTCCCGCAAAAACAGAGACTTGCCGATATTCAAGCCCCATAGGCTTGAATGGGGTGCACCCCCACAAGCGCACTCTCCATTGATCTTAATGGAGGTCAGCCCTCCATTAATATTTAAAACTGCAAATCTCAAGTCCACAAAAATGGAGGGGCAACTGTAATGCACTTTATGAGTGGCTATCTAGCCTTGGAACTGCAATTGCAGCAGAATGCTTCAGCTAGGTTTCTGAGTGAGGACTTCAAGGAGCACAGAATGCATTTGCTGAAAGAATCGTACTGCCTATTTGCCATCAGACATGGTTTAAGATTTTGTAAAAATTTTAGGGTTTATAAAACCCTAAAGAACTTGGAACCTGGTTAACTGAGAGATCACCATTTCCCTGATAGACCCATTTGGCCTTTGAAGTCATCTGGAGAAGCCCTCCAGATAATGCTATACACTCCTAAGCTCTACCTCACAATTTTTGCGAGCAGGACACTTATGTGGTGGCACCAACTATGTGGAAAGCTTTCCCCTTAGAAATTAGACATGCACCAATAATTTATAGTTTTAGATGCATGTTAAAAATGTACCATATGTAATTTAACTGATCATATACTTTAATGGGCTATGTTGTCAGAACCAGCTCACTTTGGGGGGTTGCAGACTGCCAGAAATAGTGCAAATTGAGTCCACTTTTAGGGTTAGGGTTAGGGTTAGGGAATCATGGGAACTGTATTTAATTGTGGCACCAGAGCTCTCTGACAGAGAAGGCTCAATGTCTCAGAAAAAAGACAATTCCCATGATTCCCTAGCACTAACCCTAACCCTAAAAGTGGACTCAATTTGCACTATTTCTAGCAGTCTGCAACCCCCCTTTGTTTCCAATATACAGGCAACCAGTCAGATTGTGATGGAAAAACAAAAGACTTTATTGCAGACAAAGGAGCAGAAGTTGCTAGCAAAGCGTCTGAATTAGATCTAACCAATTCCAGCCTCCAACATAGTATTAAAACTTAAAACAATAAAACTCCACCCTCCACATATTGGCAGGCAAATCTTATTCCCACCAGTTACCTGTAATGGTTTCATATCACCCATCCACACACACACTCCATTTCTATTCCCAAAGCTCTAACAGTATCTAAGGGCCTTTGCAGACTGCCAGAAATAGTGCAAATTGAGTCCACTCTAAGGGTTAGGGTTAGGGTTAGGGAATTGTTGTTGTTTTTTCTGAGACATTGAGCCTTCTCTGTCAGAGAGCTCTGGTGCCACAATAAAATACAGTTCCCATGATTCTCTAGCACTAACCCTAACCCTAAAAGCGGACTCAATTTGCACTATTTCTGGCAGTCTGCAAGAGAGAGAGAAAAGACAGAGAAAACACTCCTCCACATTCCAAGCCTCTGGCAGAAGCAGTTAATATACCAAACAACCAAGGTCTTGATGTACATTGCCCAAACCGGCCCATCCTCCACAAGCTACACAGAATAGATCCCAATATCCACCCCAAAACCATACAAAATGGCAGAACCAGATAAAGATCTGACATATGTAAATGTTATACACTCGTCCCTCCACATTTGTGGCTTTGACTTTTGTGGATTTGATTATTCACAGATTTTATGAATATGTTCTCTCTAGGAATATCTAGGTCCCCCCAGCGCAACTCTATGGTCAACTTTAACCAAAAGTCACACTGAAGGACCTAGAGATTCCCAGAAAGAACACTCCATTAGGTATCTGTATCTCCTCCAGCGCACTTCTATGGTCAATGTCTGGCAGATGTTGACCACAGAGTTGCACTGGAGGACCTGGAGATTCCTAGAGAGGTGTTCTCTCAGGTAAAAACACAAGTGTTTTTGTTGTTTGTGGTTTTTCCATATTCACAGGGGTCCTGTGCCCCTAACCCCAGCAAATATAGAGGGATGAGTGTATTCTGCTTACTTTGTTGATGTTAATTATTGTACACTGGTTTGAAACCTCCAGATTGAAGCAGACTATATATATATTTGTAAATAAATGGATACAAAAGTTTTAGAGAAGCTATAATTCCAACAATCTTAGTAGACCACCTTTGGGAGTTTGGGTCCAGTTAGGCATTGTGGCAGCCATATTTTCAGACAACTGTAGGATCTAGATGCAAATGTTATATGCCACTTGACAAAGGTCCAAAGCACACTGCAGAAATAATCCAATTTGAGACTTTTCTAATTGTCCTGGCTCAGTGCTGGGGAATCCTGGACATTGTACTGTAATTTATTGTGACACCAGAGCTCTTTGATAGAGAAGGCTAAATGTCTCACAAAATTATAGTTCCCAGAGTTCCCTAGCATCAAACTGGATTACTTCTGCAATGTGTTTCGGACCAAAATCATAGAAACTCACATGCAATTGGCTATTCCAAATGGATTCAGTCTGTTTTGCCTAGCTGGTCTCTGTCCAAGACAAATTCCAAAAACACTGTCTGCAGCTGTTCCTTCTCTTTGCAGAAGGCATCACATCCCACAATCAGGGATCCTTAAACTGTTTATAAAATGGGGAAAGTTTAGCATTGTCAGGCAGGTCATTATTAATTTGGCTTACTTGGAGGTACTTTTTTTAAAATGGAAACACAGAATAAAGTGTATTATAACAACAAAGACAGTGAACTCAATAATAAATGAATTATTACAAAACTGAGTAATTTAAAAAAAACACCAATATATCAAGCAAAGGGGTAATAATATGTAAACCCCTGTAAAGTAGATGCAAATATGTTTATGAGTGGGAGAGCTCAACCACAATAATTATCTTAACATCCCAAATCCACAAAACAGCAATATCTTTACTGGCCAGCCAAAAGGCACAAAATGCATGATGCAAACTTTCAAATCTCCACTGGCTTCTTCATCAGGTGAAGGTGTTAAAAATCAAACAGCAGGAAGAAAGAAAAATGATGACGTTGGAGCCATAGGTCTACATTTTGTCAAGATGTTGTTATAGTTGTTCTTGGCTGAGATGGTACAGAGGTAGAGACCATTCCTCCTCCATGGCCATGTGGGCTCTGGGAACAAAGAGTCTGTCTCAGTATTTCTTAGGCATCATCATTTAGTACATTTCTGACTGAGCATTCCTAAGGAGACTCAACTATATAGGAATTTTGGTTATCCAGTTTGCCTGATCATTTTAGGCAGGGCTCAAACAATCCTAGCCTAGTCTTGGGGGGAGTTGTCCCCCCTCCCCATTCTGGGATCCTTGTCCACAAGGAAAGCATTGGCCAAGACCTGGAAAGCATCACCTCCAAAAGTTTTTTATTCTTGAGAGAATTCAAAGATATAGCTGTGTTAGTCTGTAGAATCAGTATGTAGAGAGATTAACTGAAAGAAAGAAGTTGGCAGCCTGGCTTTCCTAGACTTCAGTATACGCATCAGAGGAAGTCGACAGAAGTCTAGGAAAGCTCATGCTGCCAACTTTTCTATTTCAGCGAGTCTCAAAGGTGGTACAAGATTATTCTTGGGAATTCAATAAGCCTCTTTAGCTTCCCCTAGAGGACAAAGCATGACATTGGAAACTATTGAGAAACAAGTCTTCACAACACATGTACATGTGAAGGAAACCCACGCATGTAGCCTCTGCATTCAGATACTGTCTCTGAATACTTTTTTTTATCACAAGCTTTTATCACAACTGATGCATATCCTATCTGCATCTGCCAAATCAGTTTAAAGCATGATGCATCCAAAGTACAATACCTTTAAAGTTATATAAATGATCTGTGGTTACATTGTTTTCTTCTTAGTGAGCTGTAACTGCTGTGGCACTTCATTCCTTAATTTTCATCAGTTGACATTTCATGTCTTTGCTGTTTTCTGTTAGTAGCATGGTGTCAGAGCCAGCATGCTGTAGTGGTTTGAGTGTTGGACTACGACTCTGGAGACCAGAGTTCGAATCCCCATTCAACCATGGAAACCCATTGGATGACTTTGGGTGAGTCCCATTCTCTCGGCCTCAGAGGAGGACAAAGGCAAATCCCCTCTGAACAAACCTTGCCAAGAAAAACCTGTGCTAGGCCTTAGGATAGCCATACGTTGGAAACAACGTGAGGGCACAAAACCACAAGAGCAAGTATGGTGTCATCTGCTATCTATATGTTCTGAGTGCATAGTACCAAGCAGTTACTCTCGTGCCCGGGTCTCACATGTCTGTGAGGTGTTCATGTGTGGGAGGGAGAGAATTATGGTCCACTTTGTGGTTCTCTCACAACAACCCCTTATCCTCAGCCCTGACCTTGGACTGGACACAGATGCAGTTTGTGGTTTTCCTTTGAAGTCACATCAGAGGCTCTAAGCGGTTACATAAAAAAAAAAGTGACCCAAACAGTGTATGCTCATAGTTAATTGTGGCATTACGATAGTGATAAAGAGGATGAATAAACCTTCCAGGAAAGTCAGAAGATATTTTCACATTGTGTTCCATGTTAGGCATAGGATGGGTTCTTTTATTGCTTAGTTAAAATATAGCTGGAAGGCCATTCTTACCACCGGCAACAGAAAATTCATGTTCCCCATCCAGGTTCAAATATGCTCTTTGTGGTCCTTCTTCAAGGTGCGATCAGGCACCACTTCACTTTTATTATGAAAGCCAAGATGTCCTATCCCCACAATTTATGACTTTTTTTATATACCACTGTCCACATAAGATACTTTTACTACTTATTGTCATGATTCAGTTGTTGTTGACATTAACTGCTATCAAGTTGACTTTGACTTGTGATGATCTTATGAACGAGAGACCTCCAAGTCACTCTAGCACAGGGGTAGGCAACCTTTTTGAGCCAGGGGCCGGGTTGCTGTCCCTCAGACAATTGGGGGGCTGAAGCACCATAAATAAATAAATAAATAAATAAATAAATATTAAAATTAAAAATTAAAAAAATATGCATGCACACTCTCTCAGCCCCAGAAAAGCCATGGCAAAACCCCCGTGGAGATTTTGCCAAGAAAACCCCAAGAAGAAGTAATAACAACAATAATCAATATCATCATGGTAGGCGGCGGCAGTGGTGGCGGCAGGACTGGCCTGGGGCCGGTCCAAAGGCCTCGGGTGGCCGCATTTGGCCCCTGGGCCTTAGGTTGCCTACCCCTGCTCTAACATCAACAGTCTTGCTCAGGTCTTGCAGACTCAGGGCCGTGGCTTCCTTGACTGAGTCTATCCATCTGGAATGTGGTTTTCCTCATTTCCTGCTGCCTTCTACCTTACTAAGCATTATTGTCTTTTCTGCTGTGTCACATCTTCTCATGATATGGTCAAAGTATGGCAGTCTCACTTTAGTCATCTAGGCTTCTAGGGAGAGTCCAGACTTGATTTGCTCTAGGACCCATTTATATGTCTTTTTGCAATCCACAGTATCCATAGAACTGTTCTCATTTCAATTGAGTTGATTTTCTTCCTATCAGCTTTCCCTGTCTAGCTTTCACAACCATATATAGAAGTGGAAAAAATGATGGCATGGACAATCCTAACTTTAGTATTCAATGATATATCTTTACACTTAATGATCTTGTCTAATTTTTTCATAGCTACACTTCTAAGTTCTAGTCTTCTTTTTATTTCTTCACTGCAGTCTCCATTCTGATGAATGACTGAGTCAAGGTATGGAAAATACTGAACTATTTCAAAGTCTTCCTCTTCTAAAGTTATGTAAATCATTTGTGTTTCCATTGTCATTTTATTTCTGTTTGATCATGTAATGGGTTCCCCTGCTGAACGCAGAGCATCTCTTCTCTTGGTTTTTAATTTCCCTTTGATTTCTCAGAAATTGTTACGAAGTCTCTTATTCTTCCTTTTCAGACCTAATTTCCATTATTTCTTTCCTATTATTTAGACATAATGGGAAAACCTGGCCTCTTTCTCTGTAAACAAGCTGCAGGCTCTTGTTCCATCCCAGCCTTCCTTTTTCATAGCCTTTGGGAAGATTTAATATCTTGATGTGATCTGAAGCTGCAGTTTTAAACCAGGAGCGGGGAAGCTGTGGTCCTCCAGATGTGGATAGACTCCAGTTCCTGTCATCTCTAGTCATTGACCATACTGGCTTAATCTGATGGGAGTAGGAGTCCCCAAACCTGCTTTAAATGAACCACAGACTAAGGGAGGATACAGACGGGCAGCCCTGGGCTGCCCCGGGAAGCAGAGGATCGGGGCCATTGCTACCACACGCAGCAGCCCTGATTCTCCCATTTGCGCCACTCCTATTAGAGGCAGCAAAAGACCACCCCAAGAGCCGGTGAGCAGCTCTTCTCTGCCTCTTCTGGCGCAGCGTGTGAAGACGCTGCACTGGGAGGACGTCCTGACACCACGCGCTATGCGTAAAGGCACGTGGCGTCAGGACATCTTCAGGGAGGGGTTGGGGCGGCTGGTGTGCGGCTGTCCCTCCCCTTCCCTGTCTCCAACGTGCTGCAAAGGGCCCAACTGCAGAGGCCCTAAATGAAGAACGTTAGTTCTGTTAATTTAAAAATGGAAACAAAAGCCTCTGATCTACCACATGGCCATAAGGAGAAGTGAGCCTAAAGTATGCCCAAAGAGCAGGAGACTAGGGTTTCCAGATATGTTTGAACTGGACCATGCACTGGCTGACCCACAGGGGTCTGTCTCTGTAGATACAAGAGACTGCAATGGGGAATGTGTGGCTCTCCAGGTATTGCCACACTCCCATCATCATTCCCCACTCACTATGCTGATAGGATTGATAATTGATAGGAGCTGCAGTCTAACAATATCTGGAAGACCATGAGTTCCCCACTGCTATAATATGCAAAAGTATTTCTAATATTCTTACATACAGCATTCTAAGTATATATATATATATATATATATATATATATTCCCTTAGAATTCAGACTCACCAGTTTATTTATTTATTTAAAGTATTTCTGTATCACCCCCGCCAAGGCTCCCAAGGAAATGAACAAATAAAAAAAAAATTCAAACAATACAGAAATAAACACATTTAAAATACACATTAAAATACTCTTTAAAAACTCCTAAAAGCAATCTAAAAATAGAATCTAGTTTTTAAACAGTTAAAACAGAAATTTCAAACATTTAATGTCATGTGGGAAAGCACTGCTTTTGCTGCCTGCTGGAAGCTTAAAGGAGATGGGGTCCGGCTAACGTCCTTGATAGAGAGTTCCATAGTTGAGGTGCTGCTACCAAGAAAACCCTGCTATGTGTATCCCCCAAATTAACTTCACAAGGTGTTGGAACATGCAGCAAGGCCTCCTCTGAAGATCTTTAATTTCTGGCAAGCTCATATGGAAGAAGATGGTCTTTCAGATAGCCTGGCCCCAATTCATATAGGGCTTTGTAGGTCAACGTTAGCACCTTGAGTTCAGCTTGGAAACAAATTGGAAGCCAGTGCAGTTCCTGCAAAACTGGTGTTATACGATCTCTAAAATGCATGCCTGACACCAGCCTGGCTGTTGGATTTTTCACTAGCTGCAGTTTCCAAACACTTTTCAGCAGCAGACCCATGTAAAGTGCATTATAGTAGTCTAATCAGGAGGTAACGAAGGCATGGATCATTGTGGTCAGATCTACCTTCCCCAAGAAAGGGCACAACTGGTGCACCATTCAAAGCTAGGCAAAGGCACACCTGGCCACCGCAGCAACCTGACTTTTCAGGAATAGCACTGGGTCCAAGAGCATCCCTAAGCTACAAATCTGATCTTTCAGAGGAAATGGGAATGCAGACCAGGTTGCGATCCCAACCCCAGGTTGATGTTCCTACTGACCAGCAGCACTTCTGTCTTATCTGGGTAAAGTCTCAATCCATTCTTTACTACATCCAGACAACTTCAGTGCTTCCACAGCCTCCTTGGCAGTGGTGTCAGAACCAGAGCAAAGCAATGCCCCCAAGTCCCATATCAGCCAAATGACCCAGAAGAATAGCATGGTCATAGTTTTGTATATAAGTCCTCTTCTGGCCAAGAACTGATATTGGTTGATAATGATAGGTATGTGGTGGTTCAGGGGAGTTAAAGTCCCTGATGGTGGGGTAATATGTTCCGAGTGGAGTTTATGGATAAACTGCTGGATTTGTTTTATAATAATTGGAGCCTTATGGGGGATTGGAGTGGGGTGGTATCTCCTGAAAAGGAGAGAACCTCTGATAAATTAATTAAGACATTTTAAGGCAACTGCCAAACATTTTCTTTTTAATGGAGAAACTAGAGCTGGTAGCTACATGGAAGTATAAAAATGGAGACTTAAGGGATTATATCCATTTTTCTGAAAGGCAAAAGTCTTGTTCGGGAATTTATATGATTTGGATATCGAAAACCTAGTTTACTAAGGTGAAAAAAGTTATGGTACCAAAGACCTCTTCAGATCAGTCAACTTCCAGCAGAATATTGCTGGAGGACTTAAGAGATTCCTAGAGATAACATATTAATCAAATCCACAAATAATCAGATCTGCAAAAATCAAAGCCATAAATGTGGAGGGCCAACTGTATTAAACATATGGGAATATCAAGAACAACACAATGTGAAACAAATTGCATTGATACTTTTGGATGCAGAAAAATCCTTTGACAAAGGCTGCAAGCCACTTTATTTTGTCTGTCTGTTTTACCCCATAGAAAAGAATGAACAGACAAAGAAAAATGGAAGAGATACTAGGAAGTGTAAAGAACTGCCATGGAAAATATATTAGGAAAACAAAAAGAACAATTTTTGATGAAGTTTTCAATGTTATGGTTGAAAACCGGTTTCAACAAAAGTTTATATATTTTACCAATCACCTGTTCATCATTTCAATATAATTGCAATTCAAGCTCAGGTTTACATTGTTCAAAACCATATATTTGTTGTTGCTAACTGCCCTCAAGTTGATCTTGACCCATGGCGACCCTATGGATGAGGCATCTCCAAGATCCTCTGTCCTCCCCTGCTCTGCTTAATTCCTGCAACCCCTTAATACCCATAGTGACCTCCTTCATAGAGTCCATCCATCTAGCAAGTGGCCTTCCTCTCTTCCTACTCCCCTCCACCTTCCCCAGCATTTATGTCTTTTCCAATGAGTCCTCTCTTCTCATGATGCGTTCGAAGTACAACAGTCTCAGTTTGGTAATCTTGACTTCCAGAGAGGTTTCCGGTTTGATCTGCTCTAGGACCCATGTGTTTGTCCTTTTCGCTGTCCATGGGATCCTCAGCACTCTTCTCCAGCACCACATTATCTCAAATGCATTGATTTTCCTCCTATCTTCTTTTTTGACTGTCCAGCTCTCACATCCATACATGGTAATAAGAAATACAATGGCTTGTATGATTCTGACTTTTCTGCTGAGTTGTGTATCTTTGTATTTTAGATTTTTTTTCTAGTTCTTTCATAGCCTCCCCATTCTTAGTCTTCTTCTGATTTCCTGACTGTGGTCCCCATTTCTATCAATGTTTGATCCCAGGAATGGGAATTCTTTTACTATTTCTATTTCTTCATTGTCTAGATTGAACTTGTGAAGGTCCTCGATGATCATTATTTTTGTTTTATGTTCAACATTAAGCCTGCCTTTGCACTTTCTTCTTTGATCTTCCTTAGTAGGTTTTCCAGGTCTATGAGGTTTTCTGCTAGTACTATGGTGTCATATGCATATCTTAAATGGTTGATATTCCTTCCTCCTGTTTTCAGTCCTCCTTCTTCTGTGTTCAAGCCTGCTTTTCTTATAATGTGTTCTGCGTACAGGTTGAATAAGTAGGATAGGATGCAGCCTTGTCTGACTCCTTTGCCAATTGGGAACCATTCTGTTTCTCTGTGCTCTCTTGTGACAGAAGCCTCTTGTCCTGAGTACAGATTCCTCATCAAGACCATCAGATGTGTTGGCACTCCCATGTCTTTAAGGGCATTCCATAGCCTTTCATGATCTTTGCAGTCAAAGGCTTTGCTGTAGTCTATAAAGCAAATGATTTTCTTTTGGAATTCCCTGGTGCTCTCCATTAGCCATTGTGTGTTTGCAATGTGGTCCCTAGTGCCTCTGCCTTTCCTGAACCCTGCTTGGACCTCTGGGATCTTTCTTTCCATGTATGGTTGGAGTCTATGTTACAGAATTTTGAGCATGATTTTGCTTGCATGGGAGATCAGTGCTATGGTTATAGTCCACTTCAAATCTTTCAAATAACTGGAGTGCAAAAACCATTAAAACCAATTATGGTTTTCAATGGTTTTTACACTTGCAGTTATTTGAAAGATTTAAAGTGGGCAATACATACACACACACATATAGTTTTGATCAATGTAAACCTGAGCTCGAATCACAATTATATTGAAATGACAAACAGGTGATTGGTAAAATATATAAACTCTTGTTGAAATATGATACAGAAGATGAACAGGTAAAGGAGCGTGGGCCAAAACATTTGTTATATTGTGCAAATTGAAAAATAGGAAAAGATGTGGTTGAAGGGACTGAAATTCTCCCTATGTTATAATCTTAAATAGAATTTTTATAAAATGATGTATTGGTGATACATGGCTCATGTGACCAGATGTGGCTGACTTGCAAAAAAGCTAAAAGATACTGGTTGCAAATACATACATGGATGCAGAGAACATTAAAGATTAATATACTTTTTTCTTCTGAGCTGGAATTGATGAATGATCAATTGGAAAGAAACTCAGTATGCAACTGAGATCCATTCTGAATGTAAATGAAAATTTATTAAAATAAAAAGATGGTCCTACGTATGCTGGTAATCTCAAGGCTAGAAATTTGTAATACACAGTACATTGGGCTACCCTCAATGAAATTAAGAAACTTCAGTTAGTTCAAAACATGGCAGCAGGTTACTGGTACATCTAGGAGTGATCAGATTACACAAAAATTAAAATCACCCTACTGGCTGTCAATTAGTTTCCAGACAAGATACATCATCATCATCATCATCATCATCATCATCATATTTATTTTTATCCCACCCCTCTGAGATCAATCGGGGCAGCTAACAAATATTAAAATTAGAATACATCAAACCCCATCCCCTCCCCCCCCCCTTAAAAAAGTATTAAACCAGATACAGATTATTAGTTATCACAAGTATTGGTTATCACCTTTAAAGCCCTACATGGTTTGGGTCCAGGTTACCTACAAGATCACCTTCTCCCATATAATCTGCCCTGTACACTCAGGTGCTGGGGGGGGGGACTACTTCTGTTAGCCAAAGCTAGGCTGCTACCCAGAGGACATTTTCTTTGACCATCCCTAGACTGTGGAATGACCTGCCGGAAGAGATGTGTTAGCTCAAGATACTGTCTCAGTTAAAATCAACAGTAAAGATCAGTTTCCTCTGGTAAGGCTATCCAGATTACTTTAAAATTATGGTTTTAAAATATTTATTGACAGATTTTAATATGTTTTGGTTTTATACATATGCTTTTGGATTTGTTTTATGTTCATAAACTATGTATATGGTTTTATATATTGTGTTATTTTTTGTTGTTCCCCACTTCGATCCACAGGGAAAGGCAGGTAAGAAATGCTGCTGGTGGTCTGGATCTTGCTCAAATATCGTGGGACTATGAGTTCCCATGAGATTTGCTGTGAGAACTGATAGGCCTATACAGGCCTCACATGTGGCTGCTGGCCATTGTCGACCTTGTCTGACTCCTTCGCCAACTGGGAATCATTCTGTTTCTACATATTCTGTTCTAACAGTAGTCTCTAACAGTAACCTCTTGTCCCACATACAGATTTCTCACCGGGTTGAGTTGTACTGTGTTTTAAATTACTGTAAGCCACCTTGAATCCTGTGCTGTGAGAAAGGCAGGATATAAAACAAATAAATGAACAAGTAAACAATGGATGAGGCTAAGAAACATACAGAATTAGCATTGTATGAGCCCATGTGCTTGATTTCAAAGAACAGTAAAATATTGGGTAATTTATAAATCAGTTTATTTACATATTTTATTCTCTTAAAGTACATCTCAAATTAACAAAGATATTTACACTGGTGTACACAGGGACTACCCTGGCTTATTTTACAGTCCATAATTACAAGAACCTTAACACCCTGTAATCTAATGAGCCGTGTTGCACAGGGATGTGTGATTATTGGCTGAAATTGACCTAGAAATCAGTATGACAAGGTTATTTACACACACACTCACACACAAAAGCAGTTTAGTATCTGCACAATACATTACACAGGGAAGAAGGGTTTCCCCAAAACGGCTCGGCAAATGTATATAAAAAGGTTCTGCAAAAATCAAAGGAAAAAACTCCTATTTACTTCAATGTATTACAGTACAGGTTTTCCATCTTCGTTTCCTTTTCTACATTAGATGTCAAATTAGTTCAGCTGATAGTTCTGCTTATCCACATTAACCAGTGTTTGCAAATACAAAAAACAAAATCCTACAGTTTACATAGAAACACTTTGCAAGTGTCAACTGTTTTTGCTGCTGGAACCTAAGTAGTCAGTTCTCTTAAAGTACCAAAAGCGATTGAAAAAATCTTTGTGGTGCAGTTACTTCAATGGTCTCTGAATGCTGTGCTATGGAATTTCTTTAGTGAACAAACACTTTTATTCAAGTATTGCAAAAAATGCTAAGGCCACGTTTTCAAAGATCCTCAATGGGTCCTCTCCCCACCCATACCAAACAGGCCACAAAACCTTACTGTTGTTTTCCAAAAAGTTAAGTGAAAAGCCTAAGGGACACAATGCAGTGGGAATTTTTCCTATCCAAAACTTTTTTTTTAAAATGAATGGGAATTATACATGAGTACTGTTGCGCTCTTATCTAACTCCTTCCTATATAAATTGGACTTTTGCAGGAAAGGTTTAGCAAACGAGGCCTCATCTTCTATAGATCAGGAAGAACTGTTGCTCTTTCTATTTGTATAATCCTTGTTTTTCCTTGATCTCAAAAGGGAACAATGGGAACACATTTAACTCAATCCATATTTTCCAGCTCTGCTATCATTTATTTTATAGGCTCAAACTTGTCAAGCCCAAATTCATCTCCAATGTGAATTCTGTGGGACATAACATAATTCAAGTGTATCTCAGGACAAAGAATGACAATCTTTGTCATCTGTTGCAACTCGAGTCTCCTGTCCTATTTCAACATTCTGTCCTGAACTATGATGTAAAAGGACAATTCCCCAGTATCCTCAGTGGACTCCAAGTTAAAGGCCACATTTTCATGTATATATGCATATACAGAATGGTCACTCCCACATCTCATTAACAGCAAAAAGGAAACATGTTTCACTCACAGATATATAAGCTCATGCTTTGGAGCTCACAAATCTTTGGGTGTCAAAGGCATGTTTAAAAGATATGCTATACATTTTTACAAGGATGCAAACACAGAACCTCTCAGGGTGAACTAGAGGTACTCTAATGCATTCTCATAATATGTGCCCACCTTTTTGTGTTTGAGACCAAAAGAATGATCCTCCAGTTTTTAATTTTCTACTGTAAAAACTGCAAGAATAATCCAACATTTCTAGAAAAAAAGTGATGACTTTCTATAGGCTGTTGCTGCAAAGAGGTGGAATAGTTCAAACTGGAGGTCACGGCTTGTTTCACATGAATCAACAGACTTCAGCAATTTTAAAAGGCAAATCTCCAGCCCTTTTCAATGCCTTGACAAAATGAGGCTTCTATATTATAAACCCCATATTCATGGCAAGAGCTTTAGGATGTATAGTGTATCATTATTGCTATTGCTTCCAGTAGCCTCAAGAATGGCAATGCCATTATCTATGCATCCATCAGTTTGTGTGTGTTTCCCCTATATACTTGAATACTCCCTTGGTTCACCCCAAGGTAAAAAAATCAGAGGCCCAGAAGTGGTAAAACCTAAGACACTGTGATAAAATGGCATCAAGCCTGTTAAAATTACAATAGCTTTGTTTGGGAGTTTAAAATCTATTAAGGTAACCTCTGAGGCCCAATAACTCACTCCACTACATCTTTCTTAGATGTTGATACCTAGCTCTTAAAGTGAAGTAGATACACTAATAAGACATACTGGGTATTTTCACTGCCCTTTTGTTCTTTTAGTTCTTTTAAACAAGACTAGCCATAGAAAATGTAAAAATGAGATGCTGGCAATGCCACATACGAGGGTTTCTTTGTTTGGATGCCAACCATTTTCTTTGTGCAGCCCTAGATATAAGGAGCTACCCTGGTAGTGTGTCATTGTGCAAAAGGCAAATAAATCACAAAAAAGATTTCGAAATAAGAGACCAATAAAGGAGTATTGGCAGAGGTATGTTTAGTTGGAAGCCCAGGAAACTAGATGAGATGAAAGGGGAAAGGACATAGCTCTTCCCACATGCACCTCTCGGTTCATAATAGTCTTTGGAGTGCCTCCTCCTATGCTTCCAAGTGCTGTCTCCACATTAAGACATGCCAAGAGATTTTGAATCAATTTTGATTCATATCAAGTAAACCAGATTTCAAATTAAGGCATCAGCATTCAAGCCTAGATTATCTGTGACCCCTTGGAAAAACACAGGGCAAGGAGGAGGAAGGACACTAAGTTGACAGCAGCTGTGTCCTGTGGGAAATCTTGGAGGATAGGGGGAAGGATGTTTTTAACGCCCAGCCCAGGTGCTCCCTCTGTAAATCCAAGTTTCAGATGGTTTCTGTTCCATTGGGCCCCTTTTCTACCCCACAGTGGAAAACATACACTTGGATCTTTACAGATTCCCTCTGTCTCTTTAAGATGGAGTTTTTACACACAGACTGTGTATCACTATTTTTATAAGACAGACACAGTCTTAAAGAACAGACACCTTTTGTAGATTCTGGAGTTTAAATCCTATCGTAGTGCAATTAGTGTAGCACTAGACATTTTCTAACATACATGTTATAAAATAAGTTAAAAGAAATTCTACATGCATACAAAACAAGTCCAGAGTCAAGCACTGGGCATCACTTTCTTTGGTACATACCCTCCTGACCCTACATAGTTCAAGTAATGGCTCCACCAATACATCGCAGTAGGGTGATAAGCAAGGGAGGAAGTAAAGGGATCAAAGGCCTAAATTTGCAAGCAATCTTTTCCAACTCTCACATGTTAAGAGCCTGAGAGAATCCTGAGTACCCACTTAGTTCAGCTGGTAGTTCACTGAGGGAACAATTAATATAGTGGAAAACTAGAAAATTAGCCCAGATTAATGTGACAGCATTTCATTCTGCCCCAAGACAGTAGGAATACATCTTCCACCAAATACACATTTACCTCAGTGTTTCTTGCATTAATCTACTTGCATTGTCTAGGTCCACATTTTGAGAAAGAAAAATGAAAATGAATAGTAGACAGAACAAAATCAACGGCTGGTGACAAATGTATGTTTGGACTGTTATATACACAAATAAGATAGGTAAGGACATTAACTATAGTTAAAAAGCAGACTAGAACAGAAGTTGTTAAAATGAAGACAAATGTTTACTAATGACTTGAGTTTCTAGTGCTGGGTACCCAGTGCTCCAACCCAGCAATTTACAAAATGTATCTGAAATGTCCAGTCCCTATAACAAGACTGCCACAACAACAACAAAAGAGAGATGCCAACTGTTATGATAAATTTGCAAAAAAAATGTGAATTGGCCAAAAAGAAAAAAAAAAGGTGGGGGGAGAAAGGGTCAAATGGGGGAAAATTGTTTGGAAAAATCCAGTGTAAACTCTTCAAAGGCAGCATGGGAAGGGGAGGATGTAATACCATGTTGTGTCACTTCTCAGCCTATTTTAAAATTACATTGTACTCCAGAAGTAAGAATTGTGTGACCCTTCAGATGTTGTTGAATAGCAACTCCCAGCACTTCTGACTATTAATCAAGCTAGCTAGTGCTGCTGGGAGTTGCAGTTCAACAGCATCTGCATACAATTCCCATACAATTCCCATTCCTGCTGAACTCCAATAATAGATTGCTATAACAAAAGTATAGCTTTGATGTCACACAAGCAGCAGCTTCTCCTGTTTTTCATTAATCTGGTTAAGGATTTCAATGGTCTCTCTAATTAAGGCCTCAAAAATTCCATCTGCCAGTTGCATCTTCACATATAGCTCATCTTCATCATAGTTCACCCACTGAGCCTCTTCTTCATGTAATTCTTGCACCTAGAATTTAGAAGGCGACAGAAGGAGAGTCACTATTATTAAATATACATCCACGTAAATATAATTAATAAGCATATTCTTTTAAGACTATGTAAAAACATTTTTGTAAGAGTGTTTTTATGATAATAATAATAAATAATAAAACTTTATTTATACCCCGCCTTTAGCCAAGGCTGTCAAGGCGGCTTACAATTAAAAGAATACACCCATACAATCAATAAGAAATACCCCCCTTGAAAATATATTAAATCATTATACAGATTAAAATCTTGTATACAATAAAACATTAAACATCTAACATAAATGGACAGCGGCGCTGTAGACATCTCAGAAAGAGCTATCTAGTGGTGGTGGTGGTGGTGGTGGTGGGGAATGTGTCATTCCGGGAATGCCTGCCGGAAGAGATCCATCTTGATGGCTTTTTTAAAGCCATCTAAGTTGATCATTTGGAGGATCTCCTCCGGCAGGGCATTCCATAGTCTGGGAGCCGTGGCAGAAAAGATCCTCCAGGAGGTCGTCGCCAACCTAGTTCTTATTGGTTGAAGCAACTTCCTCCCAGAGGACCTGAGGGCACAGGGCGGATTATATGGAGATAGGTGATTTCCTAGGTAAGATGGGCCCAGGCCGTGTAGGGCTTTAAAGGTCAATACCAACACCTTATACTGTGCCCGGAAACTAACTGGCAGCCAGTGCAATGATTTCAAGATGGGAGTAAAATGATCACCTTTTGATGTTCCAATGATCAGTCTGGCTGCCATGTTTTGCACTAATTGCAGTTTCTGAGTTAGGTATAAGGGTAGCCCCATGTAGAGTGCATTACAGAAGTCCAGTCGTGAGGTTTCTAGGTCCCTTACTTCCAGGAAAGAGCGCAGCTGGTGTATCAGCCAAAGCTGATAGCAGCTGCTCCTGACTGCCGCATTCACCTGATCTGTCATGGAGCACCCCCAGACTGCAGACACAGTCCTTGGTGGAGAGCGTGACCCCATCCAAGACTGGCAGTCACAACCCAATCTCTGGTTTGGGGGCCCCTACCGTTAAGTACCTCCATTTTGTCTGGATTCAATGTGAGTCGGTTTTTCCCCATCCAGTCCATTACCGCTTCAAGACATCGATTGAGGGGAGAACCGCTATCTGCCGTCATGGCATCTGACCGAGACATGGAGCAGAATATTTGAGTATCATCCGCATATTGGTAACATCCTGCTCCATGTCTCCTGATGATCTCTCCCAGCAGCTCCCTTTAAAAAGGTAGCTCCCTTTACTTTTTCTATGAAAGCTTCTATGAAAACGTTCAACTTAACAAAAATGGCCAGTTATATTGTACTTTCAAATCAAGCCTTGGGATTTCTAATAAGCAAGAACCACATTCTTCCAAGAATGTGTATAAAGCTATTCAAATTCCAGTGGACTGTAAGTCTTAACAATGAATAATTTTTAGTCTCATCCATACTGTGCAAGGTATTAAGATTACAACATGAGAGGGCATGTTCATATCCATTAAAGGAGAAGGGTTTGCAATAACTGTGTGACTGGGAATTAGTTTTCTGCCCAGACTCCTCTTGGTGCTGCACAGACTGCCAAAAATGCCAACAAAACAACAAATCCTGGGTGGGGAAAAAAATGCAAGAGTGGCTGCAACTCTACTTCTGGTTAAGGGGGCGGGGGGAGAAAAAGATGTTAAACAGTGCAGGAGGACCCTATAACCTATGTAAAATGTGGAATGCTATTCCTGGAGGCTTCTAAGAGGTAGTTCACCTTTTGTCCCCTGGTGGTCTGGAGGAATATGGGGCTCCCAAAACAGCTGCAGGGTGGCAGGCAGTTTCAGGACCATACATTACCAACCTCCGTTTCAGATCAAGTAACTGAGCAAACTCCTCCACTTCCATAAACAGCCATTCTGTTCTCACCATAGAAACAAAAATCCCAGATAGTCTTTGACTGTGACACTCATCATACTTGTCTTGGCGAAAGTGGTGCTACTCTCTGGCAAGTGTGACAAATAACATATCTTCCACCTGGCTGTGAAGCTGCAGAGGTGCTTGGATATTATCCTTGCAGCTGCACAACAGTCTTCCCCAACTCCAAATTTGGAAGGAAGACAAGAGCTTTTGCAGCTGCAGGACAAAGATGCTTGGGGCTTGTTCACTTCTTTTCCCACAGGAAAGATATACTATATATATTTGTGTATAAGTTGACTAATATATAAGTCGAGGTCAGGTATTAGGGCCAAAATCATGGATTTTGATATGACCTGTAGATGAGTCGAGGGTAAAACTTAGGGGCATGTAACAAAGGATATAAAGGGGGAAACACCACTTTCTTCCCTCCTTTATCTTCTTTGGACTTCTCCCAACCACCCAACACCACTTCCCTGGTGTTCGAGGAGGAGGTTTTAACATTGGATTGAGAAGAGAAGGAACTGGAGGGAAATGAGGTGTTTGGCGGGCAGAGAGATACAAAGGAAGAGGAGGAGGGGGATGGGGATGGGGGGATGGGGAGAGAAGTTTTTAACATTGGATTGAGAAGGGAGGGAAGTGGAGGGAAATGGGGTGTTTGGTGGGGAGAGAGATCCAAAGGAGGAGGAGGATGGGGAGAGAAGGTTTTAATATCGGATTGAGAAGGGAATCACCTCTTTCATACACACACACACACACACACACACACACACTCCTGCCTGGGCAGCTCTTTCAGAAATCACAGCCAAGGCACATCCCAGCAGTGGGACCTTTCTAAGGAGTATTACTGTGCTGACCAGTATATAAGGTGACCCAGGATTTAGGGTCAATTTTGGGCCATAAAGTTTTTGACTTATAATCAACTATATACAGTAGGCAAACCAGCAGGGAAGGGCAAGTCATTTTTGGCTTGGCTAGTAAGGGCAGTCCAAAGGTTTTCTTCTGACTATGCATGAAGTTCAGAAAAATGTTTACATATTAGGAGTCAAGAGACTCCACTAAATCCATTCGGGGGGGGGGGGAATTGAAGTTCTTAATTTTGGCTCCATCATATCCATTGTGGTTTATGGACAATCACATAAGAGTAAATAATTACTGATACACATATATACTCTCAATTTTTTCATCTTGCAATCTAACTCAAAAAGCTCTCAGTTACTAATTTCTGAATACAATGTACAACGTTAAGAAAGTTGCTGACCAGTATATGATCCACTCTGTCCCGTTTTTTGCGTCCAAATTTCATCATTTTCTGCCAGTCTGTTTTATTGTTTGGTTCCTTTTTCAGATTCAAGAGCTTTAGCACTTCATTTGCTATGAAAGTCTAGAGTCAAGACGATACAAACAAAAGTAAAACTTATTTGGAAAAAAGACATTTCTTTTATTTACAGCATCATCTCTATCAATATAACCTATACTTATACAATTCTGACAAAAAATACATACTAGAGATCCAATGTTCCCCCCTCCCGTACTATCTCAGAACCCATTAATGTTTAAACATCAGCTGAAAAGAGTATGGTAAATTTCAGTTCCTATATGTGTTCACCTTGAAGGTGGTATGATGTCATTATTTCTGTCTAGGTAGGCAGGTGCAAACAGGGTTCAGGAAAGGTAGAGACAATAGGGACATTGCCAACATACAATGGCTAAAGGCACACTGCAAACATACAATGGCTAATATAGCACACCAAGGAATTCCAAAAGAAAATTAGCATGTGTTTTATAGACTAAAAATGTAAAAAGATTGCCAAAATTGGAGCCCACCAATCTATATTGGACTTAATTAGTTCAAGGGGAATACCATCACCACCTGGAGCTTTGCCTGGTTTAAACTGATTTATAAGCTCTGTCACTTAATCAATTGATACTGGTTGCCATTCTGGCAAGTTCCTGGTAATATGGTTCACTTGAAAGGTAGGGGATTCTTTATTGGCATATAATTCATAAAAATGACCTTCTAAAACTCCAGCAGAAATATGACAGTCTGCTCACACAGAGTGATTTTTGGATGCTGTTGATGTAAGGTGCCAAAAGGTTTTCACATCCTTCCCCCAAATTGAATTAATAAGTTATTCCCATAGTACTTGTTGTGCTCTACTTTTTTTTAGTCTTGATCAATTTTTTATAGTCTCTTTTTAGTTGCATTAGATCAGGGGTGGGCAACCTTTCCCCTTTAAGGGCCGAGGGACTTCAGCTCCCAGAATCCCAGGAGCTATTGGCCAACATGGGACTATTGGCCAACATGGCTGAGGCTTCTGGGAGCTGAAGTCCCTCGGCCCTTAAAGGGGAAAGGTTGCCTACCCCTGCATTAGATCCTCACTTCTGAGTTTTCCTTGTGGAGCTTAAATTTAGAAGATGCTGTACAGGAGCATCTTAGAGGGTGCCATACAAGAAATTCCACCCGAATCTGGGAGGTAGTCATAGTAGGTTGGCCCCAGGATCCTGGTCTGAATTGTGACGTAGCGGAGGTAGTCTGGATTCGTGATGTGGAAGCTGAGGCCGAAGCTGCAGATCTCACATGGGAGCATAGGATCTCTGTGTGGTAATGGCAAAGGAATCAGCCACTGCGAACCTCACTAGGATCCAGAGACATATATTAGAGACTCGTGAAGACGTCATAGATAGGACCCATGTTGAAGGTTAGGAGTAGCCCTGATCGCCATCATCAAAGTCATCTGCAAGGCAAAGGACTTTGGGAGACATTGAGAGTTTCTCTGGCAATCTAATGGGCCATTGTTTGAAACAGCCGAGGGGTCAACTCCCTTGGGAGACTAACCTGGACCTCTCCCTCAGAAACAAAGCGGTCCTGGGTTCGATGACTCTGAGTGAGTGAACTAGTGACAGACGTACAACAGTTGTGGCATTGGCGTGAAGTGGGGTCGAGGGTCAAGATGAAGTACACCCTGACCTTCTGTCGGAGGCTCCACATGGAGCCGAGCCTGATCTCACTTGAAGCTCAGCAATGTGGGCAGGTGGAGACATTATGGCCCTCACTCAAGCCAGAGAGGCATTGAGAGTGACCGTTTTGGCCAAGAATTTTTTCCACCATACTCAGTGCAATTTTTTAAAGTGTGAAGAAGCACCAAGGTGAAAAATTCATGAGAAATGGAACATGCAAATGGCGGTACCTTCCCTTGGTATGGAGGGAGCACCATATTGTCCGACTCAACCACCTAAGGTGGACAATGGACTCGGGTCTACGTTTGGAGGGAATATTCCAGCGATAACCATATATGGCCAGTGAAGCTGCTATCCCTCGAAGGAGCAACCTGAAACACGACTTCTTTTCGAACAAAATGGAAGGCAGCATAAAGCACACAATGGTAGAGGATCTCAGTATAGAGGCAGTAAGCCAACCAAGTGATTTCTGGTAGTGGCTCAAGGAATGAATGGTGGGAGCTGCAGTGACCCTCGGAATGGAAGGGACAATCATGGCTCTGAATTCATCTGAGCACTTGCTGGTAATGGTTCCTGGTACAGAGGGAGTCACTACAGCCTCGCATTGGGGTGAGCGTGAGCCATACCGAGGTAGTAGTCATGGCTTCAATTTGACAGAGCGCACACTGGTAGTGGTCCTTGGTATAGAGGGAACAACTAAAGCCTTGTATCCAAACCAGTGTGAGCTGTACTGGCCCTCAAGAGGGGGTAATTGCATCTTTGTGCAGTATAAGAATGGTACCAATGTTGGGCCCCTAATATTTTTCTCCCAGAAGAGAATAAGGACAGTCTACGGCCATTCATGAATGTAGATCTGGCTATCATCCAATGCTTTTTAGCTAGTTATCCTATAAGACTGCCTGTGACCCAATCAGTCTGACAAGTCTGCAGGGTTATGACCGAGGAGGATCGAGGTAGGACAGGAAATGAGGAGCTGATCATCCATGAGTAGATCATTTCCCAATCGCCCAAAGCCTCCAACAGGCTAAGCTCATATAGTAGAGCTGTTAATCTCGCCTCCAAAGTATGACGGGCTGTTGCCAAGTAGTACAGCAAGGCGAGCAGCCATTTAAATAACTTCACCTTAAGAAGTACTATGGGCACAGCCAAGCATGGCAGCGAGGCAAGCAGCCATTTAAACAATGTTGACTCAGAAGTACAAAGGCCCTTAGCCAAGTGCAGCAGAGAGGTGAGTAGCTGTTTAATAACTTCTCCTCAGAGGTACGATAGGCCTTAGCCAGGCGCAACGGCAAGGCAAGCAGCCATTTAAAAAAAATTGTCTCTGAAGTATGATGGGCCTTGCCAAGCATGATAGCAAGGTGAGCAGCCTTTGAAACAACTTCACCTCTGAAGTACAATAAGCCTTTGCGAAACACGGCAGTGAGGTGAGCAGCTGTGAAGTACGTGATTTCTTCAGAAATCACAGTGATCCTCTTTAAATAGGAAAAGAACAAAGGAGATTGAAGAATCACCATCAAAACGCTTAGATTGGTCCTGTCAATTGTTGGAATTTAAAGTCTGACAGGAAAGTGTAACTCTGAAGAGTTCCTGAGCTCCTGCGGTGAATAAAAGGAACTGAGGGTTTAGGCAGGAAGACAGCCAATAAAGCAGTTGGAGTGTGTGTGTGTGTGAGGGGAGCTTCTGCCAAAATGCTTCTAATAACTATAGAAAGTTCCGAATATGCTCTGCACAGGCGCAGAATAACCCATTTTTGTGGATTCACAAAGACCATGAAGAAGTATCTTTGCATATGCCCAAGAGCAAAATTCGAACACATGAATGTGGGTCTCAACAGATGATGAGTCCACTACTATGCATCTACCATAACCTAGGGCAGAAGTGAAGTGTGAAAACACTTTTGTTTTAGTTATTATTTAATTTTGAAATCATTTGGGGTTTTTGGTTTGTTTTTTAGTTTTGTTTTTAGTTTGTTTTAGGAGGAAGTGATCATGATCTTCTGGGGTTTCTTGTACAGTTGAAGGGGGAAGCCAAGCACAGTCAGACATGCATTGTAGACTTTAGGAAAGCTCATTTCAGTAAACTTAGGGAAATACTGGGTGTGATCTAAAAGAGAAGAGATTCCAGGAAAGATGGGGTTTATTAAAAGAGAGATATTGAAAGCACAACTTCAAATAGTTCCAATGAGGATAAAAATGAAAGGTGTCTCAAGAAACCAGGATGGATGACTAAAGAACTTTTAAGTGAGCTAAGTTTTAAAAGGGACATGTATTAAAAATGGAAAAGGGAGGAACTGCCAAAGAGGAATTCAAACAAACAGCTAGCATATGTAGGGAGAAAGTCAGAAAAGCTATGGAGCAGAACGAACTGAGTCTTGTGAGAGAGTTTAAGAAAACAGAAAGGGCTTTTCAGGTTATGTCTGTAGCAAAAAGAAGAGAAATAGTAGGGCCATTGCATGGAAAAGATGGTGAAATGCTAATGGAACAGAGAAAAGGCACTACTCAACACCTTTTTTGGATGAGTCTTCTCACAAAAGAAAAATGGTGCTCAACCTGAGGAAAATGGAGCAAATGACACAGTAGAGGAAATGCAGCACAGAACTGGTAAAGAGGCATTATAGGAATACCTGGTCAATCTAAATGAATTCAAGTCTCCAGGGCAGATGAACTACATTCAAAGGTATTAAAAGAATTGACTAATGTGATTTCAGAGCATCTGTCAATAATCTTTGAGAATTCAAGAACAGAAGTCTCAGCAGACTGGAGGAGGGCAAATGTCCTCATCTTCAAAAAAGGGGAAAAAGAGGACCCAAATAAGTACCGCTCAATCAGTCTGACATCAATACCAAGAAAGATTCTACAGCAGATAATTAAACAAAGAGTCTGTAAGCACTTAGAAAGGAATGCCATGATCAGTAAAAATCAACATGGGTTTCTCAAAAACAAGTCATGCAAGACTTATTTCTTTTTTTGACAGAGTTACAAGTTTGTTAGATGAAGGGAATGTTGTGGATGTAGCATTCCTTGATTTCAGTTAGGCCTCTGTCAAGGTCCCCATGATATCCTTGCAAAAAAGCTAGCAAAATGTGAGCTAGAGAATGTGACTGTTAAGTGGATTTGTAACTGACTGGTCAACTAAACCCAAAGGATGCTCACCAATGGCTCTTTTTCATTCCAGAGAGAAATAACCAATGAGCTGCCACAGGGTTCTGTCCTGGGCCCAGTGCTATTTTACATCTTTATCAATGATTTGCATGATGGAATAGAGAGCATGCTTACCATATTTTCAGATGACACCAAATTAGGAGGTGTAGCTAATACCTCAGAGGACAAGATAAGAATTTAAAATGACCTTAACCGGTTAGAAAGCTGGACCAAACTAACAAAATGAATTTCAACAGGGAGTAAGGTACTAAGGCAGAAAAAATGAAAGCCTCAGATATAGCTTGGGTGACACCTGGCTTGACAACAGTACAAACAAAAGGGATCTGGGAGTCTTAGTAGACACAAGCTGAGTCAACAGTGTGATGCAATAGCTTAAAAAGCCAATATGATCCTAGGCTGCATCAACAGGAGTGTTGTGTCTAGATCAAGGAAAGTAATACAGTTGTCCCTCCCTGTTTGCAGACTTTGAGTCTGTGGTCTCGCTCTTCGCGTCATTAGTTTAAATGGGGCTTGAATATTTGTGAGCCACCATTTTTGCGGGGGTAGGGTCTGGAATGGATCCCCTGTGGATTGGGAGGAGCAACTGTAGTACCAATCTGGAGGTGAAAACTGTCGGGGCCAGGCATTCTCAGTCAATTTTCTTTGTTGAGAGGCACTGGGGTATTTTGAAAGAATGAATCACTCTTAATGGATATCTTCCACCCACACCCACGCCCTACCTCAAACCAAAGAAAATCAGCTAAAGAGCAGAACCAGAAATTACTTGTTTTCATTTTTGGGCTGCTTGTTGGACAAGCATACATAGAATGGATTGCAGGCAGCCTTTATTATTCCTGGGAGATCTCAGTGACTACAGCTGTCTTAATATTTTTAGTGCTTTATCATTTAGTACAATTCTGATTGATAATTCCTGACAATGCTCAACAACACAGGAGCCTTGGTTGTCCAATTTTGCTAGACCATATGGGGGTGGGTGGGCTCAGCTCCCTTAGTCTAGCTTTGTAGAGGCTTAAGCCTCCTCCTGATAGTTAAAATTAACAAGAAAAGAAGTAACCAAAGATGTCAACAGAAAGATGGCAAATCAGTGCCCATTTACTCTGGAATAACTCCAAGTATGTTAACATAAAACTCACTTTCAATTAAAATGCAGATGAGCATGTTGTAAGACTATCAGTTAATTTTCACAGACAAACATCAAACAGGTTATAAAGAGATTATAATCTATTTCTATACATTTGGGTGGGGGACTAACAGATGAAGTCACTAATCAAGGCAACTGTATCATTCTTACCTTTATCTCTTCAAGGTCATTTGGATCTTTTACTCGACGGAAGTAACCAGACGTGATTCTGCAGGGTTTCATCCATATTGGCTGGTTCAAATTTGGATCTTCTGCAAAGATCTCTCTAAAGATCTCTCTTGTTAGATCAAACACAGCCTTTAACACAATGTAAGATAAAGAAACATTAATTTTCAAAAACTACCACCCCCACTCTGCTTTTGTTCTCATCTATCTAGGATGTTCATTGTGCAGCCTGTTGATTATAGTTTTGCCTGCATAATGTCTACAGCTTTTCAGATGCAATTATTTTCAACATTGGAGATAGCTCTGCCTGAGAAAGTAGACAATCCAGAATTCCTTTCTAATGTGCCATCTGGCCCTCTCTTTTCCCATAACAAACTTTGTAACAAACATAACATACTCTTTTTTATATTATATTACATATTAATATATATGTGGTGGTGGAAAATTCTTTCAATGAATGCTAAGTGAAGATCAGACTGGAACAGCTGGAACCAAAATGGTGACTACTTTTTGCATTCATTGGATCACCCAAAAATTGCATTTGTAGCAGAAATGAACATTTTGATTAAACTCTCAGAATTTATAATCTAGTTTTTATTGTTGTTGTGTGAGCTCTCTCCCTCACTACTCTAATGGCCCTTTTAATCTCTGCCAGACAGAACTAGGAAAATGAAAGGTGAAAGAAAAAAGGTGAAAGAAAAAAAGGTTGAAAAGGAGACATTTCTTCCATATATTGAAAGATACAGAATAAACCAAAAGTAAAACAAGAAAGTCAAAGAACTAAAAAAATTGAAGTAAGCATAGGATAAGGATAATAGAGGCATCTAGCACTTCTCCTTGCTATTCTCACAGACCAAGATATAAAAGAAGAAAACATTAATTCTAACCTTGATGTGGCAAAAAACAAAACTCTGAAAGGGTAAAGCAATTGTCTCCAAAATGAAGACAAAGATGATGGTTCACAAAAAACCCAGCCTTGTCCTAGGTGGTAGAGGAATAAAACCCATCCTGGAGGCTTCCTTGGCCCTGATCTGGAAATCCTTCTTTCTCAAAGAACTGTAACTTTCCTATGTATGTTTTACATAAATTTGAAAGCACTAATCCTCCTCTGTTGATACCTGTTTGTAGATCTGTTTGCTAACAGCTTCCATGTCATCATCTTTGGCAGAATCACTTATGTCTCTGGGAAGGCTGGTAGCTTGAAGGTCATGTCCCATTTCTTTACACTTCCATAGTTCCTCAGCTGCTGCATGCACCAGGTCTTCTACTTCTCCTGCAGTATGTGGGACAGCCAAGGGCTCTTCACATGGCTTGGGTGGCACTTTGGGGGGCTCTATCTTAGGCAAAACTGCTGATTCTTCAGCTTGTTTCTGAGGGAGCTTGCGAGAACTCAAGCCAAAATCCTCATCAAACCAATCTTGGTCATCTCCTAATACACTCAAGAACTCCCGGCTAAGCTCCAGTTCTGCCAACCTCTTGGCAAGCTCTTCCTGGCCACTGGCACCAAACACAGGGCTTTCCTGTACAATAAAAAGGTAGTTACTATTTAGAGCAGTATTAACCCTCGCCTGTGGTATGCTTCACATTTCAATACACCAAACTCATCAAGTGGTGAATAATCATATTTCTTTCAATGTATGTGTTAACTGCCCTCAAGTCAACCCCGACTTATGGTGACCCCACAAATGAGACATCTCCAGGACACCCTATCCTCGACAGCTCTGCTCGGGCCTGCAGACTCATGGCCAAGGCTTCCTTGATTGAGTCTACCCATCTGGAATGTGGTCTTCCTCTTTTCTGCCTTATCAAGTATTATTGTCTTCTTCTTTCAATAGTCAGAGACATAATAACTGAATGGAAAGATAGAGAACTATGTTTTTAAACTCCCTTTCTTCTGCCAATGTAAGTGTGAGATATGACCCTTAACATCTATGGAGAAAGCCAAGATTTTAGTGTGATGGGTTGGTAAGAAGCATATCTATATACAAATAAAAGGGAATTCCAAAGATAGCAGTGCTCAATCTAACCCAAGTCTTATTTCCTGTGATTTTAAAATAACAATAACACAATGCTTCTGCATACAAATCAGCAGAAAAACAGAATTCTACATGCCACTGAACACTCTGTTTGGGCTGGGAGTGGAGCTTAGTGAGGGAATTTAAATCAGATTGACCAGTGCTAGCAATCCTAGAGGAACTGTTTGTGCAATAAGGGCTTGAAAATTAAAACCAGGGGTAGGCAACCTTTCCCCTTTAAGGGCCGAGGGACTTCAGCTCCCAGAAGCCTCAGCCATGATGGCCAATAGTCCCATGTTGGCCAATAGCTCCTGGGATTCTGGGAGCTGAAGTCCCTCGGCCCTTAAAGGGGAAAGGTTGCCTACCCCTGATTAAAACCATGGTCAGTTATATGTCTAGGACTATATTGCAGTGCTTCATATACCATCCACTCTAAGTCACATATAGAGATAATGGACTGAACTCCTACTCAAATTGGCAGGGAAATCTTTAAAGGTTTAGAAGTTCTACAAAATGTACAGAGTTAAATTTCTACACAAAAAGACAAAAGAAAGTACAAAGAAGAAAGTATGGCTACCTTGGATTTCTATTTGGATGCAGTGCTGCCCAGTAACAGCTCCACTAAAAACCTAATTTTTTCCATGAATATCCATGAGCAATTCTCATTCAATCCATGGAAGAAAAAACATGGTTTCTCATATAAACCTAGGCAATGGGTTCCCTAACGAGAGAATGAAATTATATCTTCTAATCCATGTTACAAGGAGTTTCTGCTATCTAGTGTCATCTCAATGACCCTTGGCAAATATGTTCTCTGTCAGCAGCATTTTTCCTACTGTCACAGCTAGCTTGCTTTGCTCTCCCGCTGGACTCAATCAACACCACTGTTGGGAAGGAAAGAATAACCATTCAAGAGGAATCTTGTCTTTTCCCTTGCTATTGGCACTGGTTACATGCTTGGAAGAAGCAGATGAATAGGCAAAAATAGGAGCAGCTGGTAATTTCTGCTAGTTAGTAGCAGGTCCCATGCTTTGATGTGGCCTCTGCAGGCACCCAACTATGGCTACTCCTTACACTAGCTCTCTATAAAAACCCTATAGCATTAAATAGAATTTATATAGCAGGAATGCCTCTTACTTCTGATGCCATTTATATAGAAAGATATGATGCTATACATAGAAATCCCATATGCACATGTCAACTGCCTCTGAAATAACGGAGGTCCAGAAACCATTTTTGATACAGTATGAAGGCCTGCTGTTCATGGTACAGGTTGAGTATCCCTTATCTGGAATTCCAAAATCTGAAATATTCCAAAATCCAAAAAGTTTTGAGCTACAACACAAGTAGCATAATATGTACCTGTATTATATTTGTGATGCTGGAGAGAGAGACACAGCTGGAGAAAGATTTCACAACAATCTGTGAAATGGCAGAAATCTTATGTCTCCAACAATTTCACAGATCCTCAGTTTCTCTCCAGCCTCATTATATCTACGCAAATACAGGTATTCCAAAATCCAAATAAATAAATAAAAATTTAAAAAATCTGAAATATGGAACACTTCTGGTCACAAGCATTTCAGATAAGGAATACTGAATACTTAACCTGTAATAAATTATTCTCCTTAATGAAATGAATGTGGAACAGGAAATGTGCACAAAAGGTTATTATAAGTAGCACTCCACCATATTATGGCTTGTTGCAATTTGTAGCTGAAACACTATTATGGTATTAATTTTCAAAATCATTCTGGAAAATTGTACTTACAGGCCTAGGACACATATCTGGAGAGGAAACTTCTTCTCCATCATCCAGTTCAGGACTGATTAAAAGGCTCTGCAGGTCATGATCTGCCAATGTTTTCTCTTGGACAGCACAAAGTTCTCTATTACTTGATTGGATTTTCTCATTCCTGGCCTTCTTGATTTGTTGCAACTGACTGACTGTGTCCTTCACAAAAGCTTGCAGCAGACTATCAGCCAGCAAGCCAACCTTTTCCTGTTGATCTACAAGTTCTTCCTCCTCTTGTGATGGGACTTTAAGTTGTGCTTCTAACTGGCTTCGTTCTTTTGTCAATAAGTCCAGGAGTGGAGTTGGAGACTTCTCTAAAGCTCCAGGAGAAAGGCTATCTGACTTCTCAGTATATTCCTGCCAAGAAGGCTGCTGCTTCCATTTCTCAGGGAAGAAGCTATCTAATGTTCCTTCAACAGCAACTGCAGAAGCCTCTCTACGGGCATTAGAAATTGAGGCAGATAAAATATCATTGTCATTTTCAGTAGATTTCAGAGAATCAACAATACTCATTTCTTGATCAAGCTCTTCAGTAGCTGTAATAATGTCTGACACATTATTTCTTTGTGAAGTCAGTTTTATATTGTCTCCAGTTGCAAGGGAGCCCTCTAAACCAGATACATCTCTCAGAAATTTATCCTGGAGGCATTTCTGACTAGCATTTCTTCCCTCACTCTCTTCTCCAGGGCTCAATCTGTCTTTCTCATTAGCTTTATAGTGATTGTCTAGTTTATGTTTGCAGACGTCTTTATTTGAGTCCAAATAATTATCAAAACTTTCTGAAATATGAGATATTTTTTGTGGAGGAGCAAAAATACCATGTTTTTCCTTACAATTAAAATAATGAATACCATTATAAGCACCATTATTATTTCCTTCTGGCTTGTCCAACTCTACACCAGCCCAAAAACCTTTAGCAAAACTTGTAAAGCCTTTGAATCTTAATGTTCCAGGCTGGACATTACTCACAAGAACTCTGTCACCAATATGGAAATCTAACAAAGCTTCTTCTTTTTCTTCTTCTTCTTCTGCCTTGGAACTGGAAGCCCAAAGTGATGAATCAGCAGGAGCGGGTTCTTTCTCAACATCACTTCGCTCCTTACTTTTCATAAGTTCTGTTGGTGATTTCAGTTCTAATAGTCTCTCTGAGTGAATACTGCCTGCCACAGACAAAGACTTGTCACTAAGACATTCACTTATTTCATCATCACTTCCAGTACTAGCAGATCTACTTCCAGGAGTTTTTGAATACCAGGATTTATCTTTTCCAACAGACAGTGCAGATGTATCAAGATCACCCTTGCTATATTCTGTAAGAGGTATCCCATTTTTTGACATCTCTTTTCTGGAGGAAGACCCTTCAAAATCGTTTGAATATGATGGCTCTTTGCAAATGGAATTATGTTCTGAAACCAAGGATTCTTCTTGCAGCATCCCCTTGTTCATCCTATTCAAACACTTGACTGACACAGCATTTTCATCATCCTTGGACTTTTTATCTGGCATTTTCTTTCCTTCAAGGATTCCTACAGAAATCAAGCTAAGTTGCTTCTTTTCTAAAGAATCAGCCTCAGGACTCACACATGTATTTAGAGAAACTGGAGGTAAACTCGTTTGCTCTACATCATAAACAGAGGCATCAGATCTTTCAGAAACCTTATCAACTACTTCAGATTTTACTGATTTCACACCCTCTTGTACAACAGATCTGTTACTGGAAATAAAAGAATCATAATTTGTTGCATCTTCAAACTTATTTGATGGCACATGCAATGTTTTGTTTATATCTCCAATGTCTTTGAAAACAGTGGATGAGGTCGAATTGTCCAAGGAATCACCAGATTCTGCTCTAGATTTTCTTGCAGCCTTGAGAAGAGGGGAAGGAGTTCGGGATTGCTCCTCTGCCCGAATCTCTGCTTCAATAAATTTCTTGGTGTATGCAGACACAGATTTCTCAGAATGAGAAAGGGCATCTTAGGAAAATAAAAACAAACAAATAGCTGAATACTTAAATCAATGTGCAAGATATTTGCTATTTAGTATCAGTAAATCAGGTGTTGAGAAAACCTTTACTACAATGGCAAAACTCAACAGCAAGGTTAAACTGTGCCATCAATATATTATCTAAAATATATATCCTACTGTTTAATTAATTTATGTATTAGTTAAACAAACCACCACAGTCAATTTAAAATACTCTGGTAAAAATTTTCATGGGTAATTTACCCCACAGATGCATTTCGGGTCAGGACCGACTCTAAAATACACCCAAAGATACACACACACACACACACACACACACACGTGAAAGCTTTTTCCTTAATTGGTACCAGTTCATACTTCATATATAATGTGCAATAAATGGCTTGATTATCCTGTAATAGTTGAATAACAGCTACCATGTAATATTTGAATAACACAACTATTCTGTATTAGTTTGGCTCATACTCAGGAAAGTTTTGAACTGAAGAAAAGAGTGTTTAATAGTATAAGATCCTAAAAGAATTAACTTCTGGAAAGGTCAACTAGAGACTCCATATACCTTTTCTTTACTATAAACAATGATCTTTTATACTATTACATATTTTTACACTGAAGTAGAAAAATCAATTATCTGCCTAAAGATCTAAAGTTCATTTTTCCCATTACAGCAAAGGGGGATTTCTATCAGCTTTCCTATCAGTCTGAAGTATTTACAGGAGAATTGGGGAGTAGGAAAGTCCTATTTTATTAATGTCAAGGAAGTAAAAATCCCTCCCATATTTTAAATCAATTTAATTTCAGTAACAAATAGTTTACAGTATTTATAAGCATATGACTGTTGAAGTTACTATCCTTTGTTGCCCCTCCATCTCTTATATGTTCTATGTTTCTTCTAAAATTTCTACCACACCTACTCCTTCGAGATTAAAAGGATTCATGTTAATTATGTAACATAACAGAATACTTAGTAGTGTCAAACATATTGGAGGCAGGGTAAACTTGTTTTAATCTCAAATATTCTTTCTAATGCCAACCTAGAAAATACAGAAAAAATGAAAAGGCACAATGTAATTGCATCCACAAGAAGAGGTGGGAACTACTAGAAGGCAGAAAACCCAAATACCAAAATAAGCTGCATCTTTGATAGTCACATTTTAATTGAAGAGGAAATAGTTGTAACAATGTCTCACTTCACTTTCAGTAACCTTGTGTCAAGGAGTTAAAGTTCCAGAAAGTGATTATTTGGGAAAAACATTTAAAATGTTAAAAAATAATGTGACTTGAAACCATTTGTAATTTATAGCACAAAAGGAGAATATTAACTTGATATTAGTATATATGGTTCAGACTTTTTGCAAAGTGTAAACAGATGCCAAGTTTTCAGTATGGACTATATTCTTAGCATTTGTTTTCCAAGCTACATACCAATATGTTCTGCAATGGACACTAAGGATCCTCTAGAACGTTCAGAATCAGTTAGTGATTTCCAACTTTTTGATGTCTCAGATCTATAATACAGATAGATATAGGCATATGAAAATGAGTGAATGACAAACTCTCCAAAAGAGGATGTACTACAGATGAGCCACTAAACAGGGAAGAGAATGAAAGATCCACCTATCAGAGAAACAGGAGCAATTCATTCATTAATCTTCATTTAGTCTATTAAATCTAGAGACAGTAGCACTCATGACCTAGTCAAAGTCTCTGTATGAATTAGGACATAAAATCAAAAGCTAAACCCAGCTATCCCAACAAGCAACGTTCTATCCCACAGCCCACAAGATTTTCTAATTTCAGAAATCTGGTTAATGCATAGCCTCATTTAGAGAATGTCTTAATTTCATTTTCCATTTTTATTGTCCATAACAAGCTGTGCAAGATCTTTTGACATGATACCCTATAGAAACTTCAGTTCACAGAGAAGATTAAATGGAGGCTTAATTAGAGATGTGATGCTCTGAAGTTTGTGTATTTCTATGTCTCTTTCTATGTCACTTTATATTCCATATCATATACCTGTGTACATATAGAATGCTAGGGAGTTAATTTCTGTATCTGTTAGCCTTGGTGACTGTGGAACTACTAGTAGTAAGATTTTGGGTAGAGGGGGATATTGTGATGGAGGCCGATTAGCTTCCCCTCTCCCCCCCCAAAAAAAGAATAAGGGACTAGCCAACTCTCTTTCCAGTACTTCACAGCTACCCCTGAATAACTTTGTTTAAAATACTGTATATCAATACTTGACACTACACACTATATCAATACTGGGTATCTTGGTACCTGGGTAGGATTTTTTAAAAATCAGTTTGCCAGTACATTTTGATCTCTTAGTATAATGCAGAAGGCTATGCTACATCTACATACATGGAAGTGGCAGAATCTTTTTCTAAATAGATAAGAGTGCTTATCTAGAAAACACCAAGGTAGTGTTAACTTTAAGCCACTATATTACCTTTGGAGTGGAGGTGGTTTGATCTTTGGCTTCTCGGTAGTTGAAGAAAGTGTTTTGATTTGAGGTTTAGCTGTAGGCGTTGCCTCCATATCCCGATTCAATTCTGCTTCAGTCTTTTTGATGAATTCATCATAAGTCTGGCAAAGGATGAAAGAGGTTATAAAGAATCTGTGAGTCTGAAGTCTTTCACCTTGAAAATCAGCTACCCACAGATGTACATGAAGGATAATTGTGAACATTTCATTTTTCTTGGTTTTAAATATTACATTGAAACATCCAAGACTTAAAGAATATCTGGGATATATTTTGATTTCAACTGATAGATTATTAACTATCCTACGTGCATCATTTTTATTTCTAATTCTTCCAGTCAGTATCACTATACTACCACCCACAGTCAGTGAGAAAAAAACACCTTAAAATACCTTAAATTTTCCAATATATCTTTTAATTAATTGAACACAGGTTTAAAGGAAATATCAGCATATTAGTTTATAACACTGATATTGTTTATATGAAGACAGACAAGAAAATATTTTCACTTTGATACATTATTTTAATGCAAGACCTTTTTCTAATAAATTCTTACTTCTAACTGTTTGATTAAACTGGCCTCCTGGGCTTTCAGTCTCTCCTTATGCCTCTTCTTTTGTTCCTTTTTCAGCTGGTAAACAACAGACTTTCTCTTCCGTAGCTCATCCTTCAGGGCTCGAATTCGACTTTCAATATCACTTTGATCAGATGTAGTTTCTGACAAAGTACATTTTAATACTTTTAAGAGAAAATGTATACTTGCATCTTACAAAAATCAATTGCCTACAAGGTATCCTAGAACATTTATTTTTTAAAAAAATCTCTCAGTAATTATCACTTAAGTCCTTAATCAATACCAAAACAATAACAAAATTAAAATACACCTTATTGCTTTTGTTCATGTTACACTCTTTTTACCCATGCCTTGTCCACTTCTCTGTTCACTTTGTAACATGTTTTGGACATGACCCTGTGATTTTTGCTCAAACTGCAAAGTATCACTTACTTTGATGACAATACATGAACACATTTAACACACTTTATAACTCCAGGGGCAGTCAAGTTTTATTGATAACCCAATGAGTTTGAGCAAAATTAAGCACTTATGCAGTATTTTCAATGTAACTTTGATAGCATCCTCATCCTCAGTTATACGTAAAAATATTTACATATTAAGGTTTTATATGTAAACCTTTCAAACACAGAACCAGAGTGATTTAGTTCCACCACCTCAAAATGTGGGGCAAAAATAAAGACTGGCATTCAGCATAATGCACAAGCTCTCTAGAGTGACTCTATCTACATTTCTTATAGCAATATTTAGCTTAACAACTACACACCATTTTTACAGAGAAGAATTAAGAATATAAAGTAATTCCTAAAAGTTGAGTTTGACAGGTGGTGGCTGAAATTTAAGAGAGTAACTGTGGAGATTTAATGCTTACCTGACTGGGTCATGGACAAAGACTCATCAGACCAACTGTAGGAAACATCCTGAGATTTTGTAGATAAATGAGGCTGCCCTCCTGTTCTGTGGGTTGCTTTGCTAGATGCTTGCTTCGAGAGGGATGCACTACTCTTGGAAGGTGACTATTCAAAAGGAAAGAGAGTAATATGTTTGTAAAAATAGTATTCTGAAAAACATGCATGGTTTCAATTAATTAATAATGGACATGGAAAGCCATCTCTGGTCATAAATATATATCTAGACTGAAGAAACTATTAAAATCTGTGAAAGTTTACAACATTGAATATATGAGAATTTCACTTCATGTTAAGCTTTGTTTAAGAAGTCTATTTAGTATATTTTGGACTAGACACAATAGATTCTAAAGCAAACTCCATCTATTGGTAGGGCATGGGCCTGTTATACTGCATATAAAGGATATAGTCTCTAGTCAAGAAGTAAAGCATATCTTTTGTAAGCTGCCCTAGGTGTGCTTCATCCTGAAAAATGGCATGGAAGTACTCTAAATAATAATCATTCTGTCTGCAAACATCATATTTTAATTTCAGGGAATTTACAGAGAATGCTCTGATACTTCTCAAAAGAAAACATGGTTAATTAATCCCATTTAGTTTCAAATCATACTCTGTACTTGCCGATAGAATTATATCTGCATATTAAAACCTATTTTGGAAGAATGGTGGGATATAAATCCAATAAAATATATGAATGAATGAATAAATAAACAAACAAACAGACCTGAGTTGAGATACTCAATCAAACATAAAATACATCACATTTCCACTTTTCAGTTAAACAAGAAAAATGCTGAAGGAAAATTTCCTACATGGAAGGTGCTTTAGAGCATTAACTTTATGATTCCTTAGCCATGAGAATCTTAGCATTTTTCTTTTAAAGTATGTTTCTGTTTTCTGTGACTGCAAAGAGAAAAGTTATGAAATTGTGATAGGGGATCAGCCCACAATAGAAACATTAACAGTCACAATTGAATTTTTTTGTACATAAAATATTTTTTTCACATTCTTCACATAATCTATTTTGCAAGATGGACAAATTCCACTGCACTATGGGGCATTTCCAATATGACTCTTATTACACTAAATAGCCCTACTTGCATAAACTTTGGCACCATGTTATTTATACTTCAGTAAAATAGAATGAGTATCAGTAAATTCTTAAGAGTGAATGGTGACTCAGTTCTAATTGTCTCCATAGATAACAGGCTAACAGTTCTCATTTCTACTCACAATCATCAGAGGTGGGTAAAGACAGGTTGCTTACCTGTTACTGTAGTTCTTCGAGTGGTCATCTGCAAATTCACACAAATGGGTTATTCTGTGCATGCGCAGTAAAGCTCGGAAACTTCTGGTATCACTAGGCAAAATGCCGTTTGCAACTTTTTGGTGGTACCTCCGCCCCCTCCATATAACCTGGTGTCTTCCCACTCTTTCCCCAGTTCCATAACTGTCCACCGCATGTCAGTGATAGCAGGAACCTAGGTGAGCAGGACATGACGGAGGGAAGGATACGTGGGATTTGTGTGAATTCGCAGATGACCACTTGAAGAACTAAGGTAACAGGTAAGCAACCTGTCCTTCTTCTTCGTGGTCTCTGCGAATCACACAAATGGGTTAGACCAGGGGTAGGCAACCTTTCCCCTTTAAGGGCCGAGGGACTTCAGCTCCCAGAAGCCTCAGCCATGTTGGCTAATAGTCCCACATTGGCCAATAGCTCCTGGGATTCTGGGAGCTGAAGTCCCTTGGCCCTTAAAGGGGAAAGGTTGCCTACCCCTGGGTTAGACTGACAAGCTTCAGTCAGTGGAAGAGGGAGTGTCATGACACAAGTTGTAAAGTTCAAACAAGTTGAATTTATTAACAACAATAAGCCATTGAACTCAAAGTGCATTTGTTAGTGTCATCTCTTTTTGGAGCAGACACAATTATGAATGCGTCAACATTCAGTGCAAACTTTCTTAAAGCAAACTAAGCAGTGCAATAAAACATATCAGTGCAAACATGAAAGCAACACTGCACTTCAAAAGGCTGTGTCCCGTCTGGCCCTGTCATCAAGCCTGCAGTGTTTAATGAATCTGATCCATCTCAAGGGGTTCAGCACAGATTTTTCCATGTTGACCAGGAGCTTGAGGGAGTTCAAGAGGGAGAGAGTGAAGACTATGTCTCTGAGCAGATCCTGTCAGGACTGGGTGGTGAAGAGCCAGTCGTCTAGGTATGGGAAGAGCGTGATGCCTCACTGGTGAAGATGAGCCACAATGGGGGCCATGCACTTGGTGAAGACCCTCGGTGCCATGGAGAGGCCAAAAGGAAGCACCCTGAATTGGTATATCTTGGGGCCGACGGCAAAGGACAAGAATCTTCTGTGATCCTCTCAGATCCCCATGTGGAAGTAAGCATCCTTCAAGTCGAGGGTCGCGAACCACAAGTCCTTCTGCAAAAGCGGCAGGATAGAAGTGAGAGTTACCATACGGAAACGGTGGTAAAAGATAAACTCATTCAGGTATCATAGGTCCAGAATGGGCCTGAGACCCGAGTCACTTTTTGGGACAATGAAGTAATGGGAGCAAAAACAGTAGTGGGATCGAGCAGGGTCAACAGGATTGATAGCGCCCTTCTGTAACAAAGTGTGCACTTCATCAAGTAAAGTGTTTGGGGTGGTGGTAGAGATTATGGCTGCGGTGACTGGGAGCTCTTTGAACTTGACGGCATAACCCCTACAATGTCCAGAACCCAAGAGCCAGATGTTACAGAAGCCCAAGCATTGTAAAATGGCCTTAGTCTGTCTCCAAATGGAGTGTCAACAAAGTGCACCACCTCATCTCATGCCCTCTTCTTTCCCTGCTCCAGATCCTTTTTGTGGTATCCCTGGCAGTATCGAGGTTGAGCAGGTTGTCTGCGGCCGGAAGAAGAGGAGGAATGAGAGGGGTGGCACTATCTGGGCTGGTCATGGTGGTACTGACACTCTTGGGCCAGGTAAGACTGTTGTTGGTGCAAGGAGTACCATGGGTGCTGGCCACCAGAGTGATGATGCTGGGATGGTTGGTAAGAAGAAGAGGACATGCCATGTTTTCGGGCTTCTGTCTTCATCTGGTACTGAAAATTCAACCTCTCATCCATCTCCTTGTTAAAGAGTCTGGAGTCATCAAAGGACATGTCCTCTATCAGTGCCCTAGCCTGAGGTGTTAAGTCCGAAGACTGCAACCAGGAATGACGTCTGAGTGCTATCAAGCCTGACAGCACTTTGCAGGCACAATCTGCTGAATGTCTTGCCGACAGGATCTGTTAAGCCTCAATAGAATCAGTTTTGGCCTGGAGGGTAAGGACCAAGGGTCTCTTCTCCTCAGGGAGGTCATCAAGCAATGGGAGCATCCATTCCATAATATGCCGCTGGTATGCCCCCATGCAAGCTGAGTAATTGGCCGTTTTCAAGTCCAGGACCACTGCAGCATAGAATTTCTTGGCCAGCCAATCCATCTTTTTACCCTCTCTGTCCGCTGGTGACAAGGTGGTCTTCGGGGTAGGCGTCACCTGTGCATCCTCCACAATAGCTGAATTGGGTCGTGGGTGCTCAAACAGCCAGGAAGAAGGAGATGGAACAATCCTGCAGAGATTCTCAATCTTCCTGGAGGTGGAGGCGATGGTGGCTGAGGTCTTCCACGACCACTTAGCAATCTTCTTCAGGGAGGGTAAAAATCCCAGAACTGGAGGAGTAGGCACCTTGCCATGTACCCGGCGCTCAATAGAGTCCACAGCATCCTTGTCCACCCTAACGAGCTCAATCTCCAGTGCACTGGCCATCCTCACCACCTGATCCATGAAAGTCTTAACATCGTCTGATGGAGAGGCAGGATCATGGTCAACCAGCTGGAGAGGAGAATGAGCGATCTCTAGGTCAGAGGATGGAGAAGCTGATCACAACTGAGAGTGATGCTGGTGAGGTGTAGTGTTGGGATAGAGCATGGGATTGTGCTGGAGACCCTGGAGGTGTTTTAGGAAGCCGTCTCCATTGAGGTTGTTGAGAGCCTGGGAATGACACACGGTCTGGAGTGGAGGCTTGATGAATTTGGGCTCAAACCGTGGTCCATCTCAGTGGGAGCGGTGAAGGTGACCTGCTTTCCTGTAAGAAGTGGCGAAGGAGAGCAAGGTCTACCAGCAACAGATAATGGCCCAGAAGCTCATAATAAACTAGGTCCGGGAAGTGTTTGTAGAGCCTGGCCTTCGCTGCATTGTCTGCCTCGGTCCCAAGGGTCGATGGGTCTCAATGCCGAAGAGATTCAAGGGCTCGGTCCTGAACGTGCTCAGTGTCAATAAAGGTCCTGTGGGCTGGTGTCAAGATTGGCAGCTCGCAGTCCCAGCCATCTCCATGTTCATCCAAAGACAATTCAACCTCAATCACCTGGGACATTTCCAATGAGCCCACAGGTGTCTTGGGCGGTGGAGTCAATAGCTTGGGCTCGATGTGAGTACTGGCAGGGACAATGGCCTGTGCGGTCGGTGCCAAAGGCACAGATGTTGCCCTGGAGACCTCATCGCCTCGGGTGGTCGTTGGGGCTCTCAGTGAAGCAGAACAGGCACAGTGAAAGGCCTTCAATGGGGATTTCTCCTTTCTGAAGGAAAAATCCTTGTGTGCCGAGTGTTTCCTCTTGGAGGTCTTTTTGGCCTTCGGGTCCTCAGGAGAATGGTCTCCACTGGACTTGGACAGTTGGGGATGGGAATATTTTTCCTTGGGTCTTCCCCCTCCTTGGTCTTCTCGATCCCCAACGTAGAGGGCTGAGGGTCCACCGAAGCGGTGGAGGCCATGGAAACAGTGGAGGCCATGGAAATGGACCGAGGCCTCAAGGCATGCTCATAAAGAGCAGCTTTCAATCTTTTGTCCCTATTTCTAAGGGCCTGGGAAGTCATGGACCTAAGGGCACAGGATTGAACATTGTGCCCTTCGCCCAGATGGAGGAGTGCAGGTCAGAGCTAGCAATCTTACCACCGCACTTCCCATAGAGCTTGAAGGAGTGTGAAGACATTTCCAACCGAAGTTGAAGCCAAATCAAAGTGAAAATCGAGGTCAAACAGTCCGAGGTCAAGTGATCTGCAAACAGAGTCAAGTCCACAATCCAAAGAGGTGTCAAAGTCAAGTCCAGAAGTCAAATCCAAAATCAGCATGTGAGAGAAATGAGCAATACTGAGCAGCAAAGTTCCTTCCTAGCAGCTAACGCAGTGGACGAAAGAAACGGGAAAGAGAGGGAAGATGCTAGGCTTATATGGAGGAGGCAGAGCTACCACCAAAAAGTTGCGAATGGAGTTTTGCCCAGAGATACCAGAAGTTTCCGAGCTTTACTGTGCATGCGCAGAATAACCCATTTGTGTGACTCACAGAGACCACAAAGAAGAAAAGATAATCTGGTTCCACTGGTAGATTTCTGCATGTTGTGCAGTAAACTGGTAAGGATTTCCATCTCCAATTTCCCACCCCTAATAGGGGAAAAGGCTGCCCTTTTCTCTCTAAACTATATTACTGAAATGAAGTAGTATATTAGAGTAACCAACATGTATGTGTGGAAAAAAACAACTAAGTTTGGATACTGAAAAAATAATTCCTTGGTTCAGAATATTTTGACCCCAAGTGCATAGCTTTTGCATCAAACTATATTTAGAATAACAATAAAAGTATATCTTGAAAGGGTGTAGTTTGCCCAAATATAATAAATGGGAGTCCCTCCATTTATCAGAGCTTTCTTCCCAGATAGCAAAAAGTTAAATGTTTTGGGGGGTACATTTTAATGAGGGTTTACATCACAGCTGATGAGATGTCCAATGAGATGGGCAGGTGAGGAGAAGTGCAAAGCTTCAAGAGGGTTCTAAGAGGTTTTTAAAAGCCTGGATGCAACACGAGGCTTTTGTCTGCCTTTTGGGTCTGTGTGTGTGGTCTGCCTGCCTGTTAGCTGGTGGAAGCATCTGACTCTTGTGAGGCATACCATGAGGAAGCTGGTGGAGCTGGAGAATGGAGTCCAGGCTCCTAGCCATACAGAAACAAGGACTGCAAATGCCATCTGAACTGTGAGTAAGATAAGGAACATGTACCAGTCAGTGGTGTTAGGATTTTGAGTTGATTTATTGGTTTGGCTGAAATGATTGTACTCTGTAACTTACACTTTCTGTTTGTGCCAACACATGGACAATTTGGTCCTTCATGTAGTGATATCCTTTTGCTCTAGAACTCTTTTAGTTAGAATAAAGCTTTTCTTTAAAAAGTACTCTGCTTATTTGCACTCCTTTCCCCCATGCCTTGGTTTGGCTAGTTCTTTCCTAAATTGGCAAGGGAAAATATCTGTGGAATCCCCCAACGAAGTCCTACTGTGTTGCTGGGTTGGGAGAGGATAATCCATCAAGTGGTGGCAGCAGCGAAGTTTATTTAAGATAAATATGTAGTCTCAAGAGGTCCCGTCCAGCTCAGCAGCAGGGTGGGGGTGGGGGGGACCTAGGTTCAGAGAAACACCTTCACATGGTGGCTTCTATGTTCAAAGAACCATAACACCAATCCTGTACTGTGTAGATGAAACATAAAGGCCTTCCCCCAATCCAGGACTTTGGGAGTATGGGCGGATGGGGACTACCATTGGTTCATGAACAGGTAACACTCAACTACAGGTGCCCCTTGGCCCATGTGTGCTATGATTCCCATAACTGTGGTCACTCAAAAATAATTTTTCTATAGAAAAGAAACTGCAGTATCTATGAATCAACTTAAATATGCAAGTACGGATTCAGATGGATAGCACCTCTTTACAAACACAACATTATATGCTACATAACTGACTCATTCACAAATGGACTGCTACACCACGTTTTAAAAGTTGCAAAAATAAAGGTCCAAAACACATTGCAGAAATAATCCAGTTTGAGACCGCTTTAACTGTCCTGGCTCAATGCTAGGGAATTCTGGAAATTCTAGTTTTGTTAGACATTTAGCCTTCTCTGTCAAAAGAGCTCTGGTGCCACAATAAACTACAATTCCCAGGATTCCATACCACTGAGCCAGGGCAGTTAAAGCGGTCTCAAACTGGATTATTTCTGCAGTGTGTTCTGGACCAAAAATTCTTTATCTCATCAGAAAGAAAAATATGACTTCAGATATTTTCTTGTCTAGTTCATAGTTCAATCAAAAACACTTATCTTTGATGACAAAAGAAATATGGTATATAATAGTTAAACCTTTAGTAAAAAAAAAAATATCGTACATGTTTTCCAGGTGAGGCAGAGGACTCTAGTTCTTGTGTATAAACCATTTCTTCAGTAAGTGTATTGTCTAGGCTTCCAAACTGCTCTTGGTCTTCAGGGACCATTGATGGCCTAGACTCAACAGGTAGGCTGCCCAATTCTTCTGGCACAGAGCTTTCACTATTCAGGCGGGAACAAGGTGGTACTGAAGAATCTTCTTCACTAGCTGTTTCTGAGAGGAAGGGGATGTGGGGGGGAAGGAGACAAACAGCTTAAACGTCTATATATCACCACAGTAAAAAGTCATCATACATACACACACAGCGAGAAAGAACATGAGATATATTTGACAGAGTTTCCAATTAAATGTTGTTATGACATTTAACTGGAAAAATTATGAGCACTGAAGTCATTTCTATAAAATGATGCTATGCAAGGTATGTAATAACACTGAGTGTTAAAAAGTGCAAGCGTTATCATCTTTCTCCAGTCTGGTGCCCTTCATATGTGTTTAAATTAAAAAACCAGTACCCAGCCAGTATAATCAACAGTCCTACTGGGTGGGTATGATGAGAACTGTAGACTACATCTGTAGGATACGAGGTTGGAGAAGGCTGCTTAATATCTTATGCATATTTTCCTATTTTTTCCTGAAAATGTAACAACAAAAACAACAACAATTATTATTATTTCTTATCCACCTCTCCCCATTGATTGAGGCAGGGAACAACAACGAACAGATCAACAACATCAGTTGTATAAAGAAGCAAAGTAATGAATAGTTACATATGCTGTTTCTTCAACTACTGCATAACCTACTACTACTTCTGTTAAGCATGACATTTTGCCCCTTTTGAAGTCCATTTACCCAATGTCATGAAATTCCCATGTTTTAATTTTCCTATTCATAGTACTTTCTCATTTTTTAAAATGAGGAGGTGGGGGATGAACCCACTTAAGAAGCCTTACTGTAAGAAAATTTAAGGAGGCAATATGCTAATGGGAGAATTATATATTTACAGTTCCCTTGGGGCTAAGTACATCATAATCCTAAATGATTTTCATTGGTTTTAAATAAACATTAAAGTTCTAATGATCATGTGACTCCTGCTTCTGTTTGGGGACACAACAAAATATGTGTGGTTTGATTCTCAGTATCATCCAGAGAATGAACTAAGTATGATAAAAAGAAAGGCTATTCATGGAGATATCAAGTGATCAATCAGAGGAGCAATGGACAGAAAGCTAATCCCTGTTGTTTTCCCCTTTATCTTTGATGGCTTACCTGCTGAAGTCACTTCCTTCTTCCAGAATGAAAATGAAAATGAAGGGTTGGTATTTCATGATCATTTTTGGAGGACTACAGGAGCAATCTATACAATGGTTATTTTCTATATGTGACTGACAAGACCGAGTTTAGTTCTTTTCATTTATGATTGTTTATTCCTCTCCCTTCTATGATAGATTCATTGTAAAGTCTTGCTTTCTCTATTAATCTCTCAACACAATTTCTAAATTTGTTAATAAACACTGACACACACACCATCTTCTGTATGTATAGATATGTTCAGCAACAACTCTGGGCAGGGATGGATTGCTCCTCTAGCCATCCAAGTGGCCATTCATGGTAAGTACCAAAACTTTCATTCTCTGAATAATGCAGAAAAGTAATTTACACACTCATGAGATGCATCCAAGCCCTTAGTTGCTTGGATGGATGTGACTACCTGTTTTCTGACTAAAGGCTGTGTGTGCTGATATATACTGGTCTATTTTGTAACGTCTTATGAATGAAAAGGGTTTCTTCCACCCTTCTATATAATAATAATAATAATAATAATAATAATAATAATAATTTGTATACCGCCCAATGGTTTCCCAATCCGGGCGGTTAACAGGATAAAATACAATACAAATGGCAGACATCATCCAATGATGTTGACACAGTAAATGCTGTGCTTGTTATTACTGTAGGAGTGGATGAACCCAGACATTTTGTGGCTTTCATGTCTTACCACTAGGCATAATACAAATAAACACATTCTTGTAACAACTGAGTAATCACTAATTTCACTGCCCTTTTTCCTAGTGATTTCAGATTTAACAAAATAAGCAGTGCTTCTGAAGGTCTAATACACCAACAATAGCACACCACCAACAGCAACACCACAATTTCAACATCTCATTATCAATATACTAAGAACACCATCCTATATTGCTAGGCCTTTCCAACTTGAAAATGGATGAAAGGTTTCTTCTGTAAAGCAGTTTTCTTGCACTCCAAATTAACAAACATCTTCCTACCATGAGGCAGTGATTATGTATTTACTATTCTGCCATTATCATTATTATAATCTAAGATTATAATATATTATTATAAGATTATAATATATCTTTATTATAATCTAAGATAGCCCCCAAAAGCACCAGGTTAAAATAGACCAATACAAAGAGACAGACTGAGTTGAACCCCCAGCTGATTAACTGTTCAACCTTAGTAAATTGCAAAGCAAAGCAGCTTCATTTATATACCGCTTCATACCATGCTATGCAGTGTCTAAGCAGTTTACAACTGTAAGCTCATTGCCCCCCAACAGCTGGGTACTCCTTTTAGCAACCTTGGAAGGATGCAGGCCTTAGTCAAGCCTGAGCCCTGGCTAGTATTGAACTCGCAACCTTGTAGTTTATGAGTGAGTGGCTGCAGTACAGGCATTTAACCACTGCGCCACCAGGGGTCCTAGTGAAGCTATTGAAGAAATAAAACAATAAAAACATCTAGAACAGCAAATTTCCAATGGAAGTACCTGCACCATTAGTTCAATCACAAATGAATCATCTGAAAATTCTCACACTTGGGTGAGCAGGTGAAAATTTCTCAGCTTGTAAACAGACATTTAAAGGGGCTGGGAAAACAAAAAAATATATGTTTAGCAAACTGCAACAAATTATTGTCACATCCCTTGTTACAACAAGGTACCCAAAGTGCTTTTACTATAGCTAGTTTTCCCCTCTCCTAATGTTTCATTGTGTAGCTTAATGTATGTCACCTAGGTGAAGACAAAAACTTTGAAGCAGTGGGGAAAAGATATGCAAAAGGGGGTTCAGTGTTAAATCTTTTGCTGCCATATCAAAACAGTTCAAGAATCCTACCCCAAAATGTCTCCATCCAGCAGAGTTCAAAACAGGAACAAAAAGCATAACAGTACAAGGCCACAGAGTGACTTTGGACAAGTCACATTTTTCTCAGCCTCAGAAGGCAAGGGCAAACCCACTCTGAACAAATCCTGTCAAGAATACCCTCTGATAAGTTCGCCTTAGGATTACCATAAGTCAGAAACAACTTGAAGGCACACAACAACATTGATCACATAGATGGAGCCAACTATATGGGCCTTTCCTATACAATCAGCACTCTGCTGGAAGAAAACATGTGAAATCAGGAACTTCCTTTCAAAGATAGCTTTCAAATTCATACCTTTCTGATCAGATTTCTGGTCTCCTGCACCCATTTTGTTTGCCTTTGCTTTGAGCAGCTCTTTGTCCCAGGCAGCCAATGCTTGTTTCTCTATTTGACGTATTTCTGCTTCTTCCGCATCTAAACGGCGCTTCCATTGTAGGAGTTCTTCAGCATGCTGTCGACGCTGCATCAGTTTTTGTTCTCGCTTAGTTAAGAACCTGACAGAGAAGCAATGAGGAATTAATCACCAGTGCCCTGAGGTGTCAGTTATAATGTGGTAGGATATATTATTCAATTTAATAATTTTTCAGTTATTGCCATGATTTCACACTGAATACAGCATGAACAGATGAAGGAGTGGGAGGTAAAAACCCCGAGGTTAATACTTCCCACTCCACACATTCTGCACATTTTCCTTTCTGTGAAAAACCAACCCAAAATTGTATGCATTTGTAAATTAGTATGTTTATTATGAAGGGGAAATCTATAGCCATTAATTCCCCCTCATAAACAAATACATTTCAAAATGTGTCCTTCTCTCATCCAGTTTGATTTTTCACCCACGTCTACAGCTAACGTAGATTTAAAACCATTGATATACATAGATTTATAACTGCATTGCTAAGGGAAAGATTTACCCCAATACACCTTTTCACATAATTATAAAATTCAGTTGGTTTCTCTCACCAAAAGCAGTAATCTAGAACTGCATGCCAAGCTTACTTTCTGGTTACACTCCACTGCACACCACAGTCTTCCAAAAAGGAACTGCTAAGATAGCATTAAGCCCTCTCCCTCAATTCACCTGTTTTTGTCCTGCAATAATGTGGTTGTTTCTGAATGGCCCCAACAATGAAAAAGGGGCTCCAAGACATTTAAGTAGTAAGAATATAAAAGAAATTAAATTCTAAAGGCAAAATGGCCTCAGTACTTTGTTGCCCAAGACAGAAAATGCAAACAGCATCTGGTGAGATACACATAACAACTGAAGAGATAAGTTAATGCCTTTTGAACAGTATCCTAAATGTTCTTCCTGGGGGCAAGCCATCATTCTTCCTAATAGCAGAGCTGAGTCAGATACAATGAGACACAATGGAAGATGGTAAAAAATTACCAAGCTAACATAGAAACAAACATTTGGTAACTGATATTGTGACTTTCCAACAGATCTTGAAATAAACTGAAACCATTCAATACAGAAGGCTTTCACTAGCAGTACCTGAAACTTTTGTGCAATAGAACAAAGGAATTTACACTATGTATCCAACAAAAGAAAGCAATGCATAGGAGAATCTCTTCCTCAAGAGGGCATTCATTGAATCTCTTTAGCATCATAAGGACACTTGGTAGAGGAGTCCCAAAGATAACTTGTTCAGTTTTAGCTAAGTTTGTGTTGTAACAAATGCCCACAAAAGACAAATGGAAATGTTCACACCAGGGTGCACAATCCTTCTTAATAATGGGTTTGAAAATTAATGGTATGCTACAGTTGTGTGCTGGCGGCTAGGTTTATGTTCCTCTGTTTAACTAGAATGCATATGTTCCTCTGCTTAACTAGAATGCATATGACTTAAAGCCAATAAAGTGACAGCTAAGAGACAAATAACACAAATCTGGGCTATACTTCCATTCAGAGATTATCCTAATGCCTGCAGCAACACAATTTCCTTTACTACAGGCAAAACTTAGGTACTTCTATAGTTAAAACAAACTTTCAAATAAAACTTTAAGCTCCAAAGTTTTAAATTTGTAGGCATAAGATTGCTTATGATCCTTTGATTTGCCAATATCTTGCATTGGAAATTTAATATCCTGTCCTGGTCATCTCCATCATCTAACAGAAGCAGTAGAGGGATCTGGTACTAAGGAGGACCCACCCACACCTTTTGGGTATTTTTCTGCCAACTGGTTCCTCAGATCTATACTTCCTGCCAACTTCATTGATCATGATTTAGTTATGGATTTCCAATAAATTTGGAGCTAGAGTCCTGTTGCAAGGATTTGGGGAAATGATACAAAGTAAACAAGTTTGTTTGTTTTTAAAATCCTTAATAGCTTGAGGAAATTTGTTTACCAATATTTTAAAAGAGAAATGAAATGACTATTTCACATGAATTAAAACTATGGGATTGATCACATTCAGTTAAAAAACCAAAACTGAAGCTCACAATCACAGAGACAATTTTGGAAATATGTAGAGAGTAATTTGTAAGGACTCAAAACGGTGAAAGGATAAAAGATTTTATCATAAAGCAATCAAATGGCTAAGAAAGGAGTCAGAGTCCTCTGTAATCCAATTTGTTTCTTTTTACATGATCCTTCTATTGGCCAAGAACTTTTCATTTTTACATTTTGTCTTCTCCTGTATCCATGCTTTTTTACAACCCTAGAACAGGAAATCATACCAAATAATTAGAGGAAAAATACAACTACCAGAAATAGAAACAAGTTTGATTAGTTTGCATTGTTATTCTTTTCTATGAATTGGGCTCATTTATATGGAGAACTTTATATTCAATACCAATTTGGAAAGGTTAAGAAGCAGCAACTGATTTAAATTTTACTTGTGTAAAATTTTTAAAAAATGAAATTGGTGATCTCAGTATGATGCTCAAAAACAAATTAAATTCCAGAGTCCATTCCCAACACCAATTTAGACATTAGCTAGTTTAAGGCAAGAGTCTGCCAGTGACTATATGTAGCAGTACCAGCCTTAAAGCTTTACACAGGAAGGGAAAGTTATGTGGGGGAAATCCTTATGAAGAGCTTCCTAGTCACGTAAAACTGAACAGAGCATGCTCGATCAAAGAGTCTACCACTAAAAAAGGTAGAAAGTTACCTGACCAATTGGTTGTAGATATACAGCTGGAATTTGGGATGGAGGTTGGGAAAACAGACACTGAGAGAAGCCCAGTGGTGAGACGTAAAGACAGAGAAGAAGTAGTGAACAGGAGAGCAGTGTCTACAAAATAAGGAGGAAGAGTTTTAAGCCAAGACAGCAGGAAACAGACAGAAAAGCGAGAGTAGGAGAGCATCTAACACAGAGTCTTGTCTTAAATAAGTCTCAAAATGTCAAATATATCAACACTCCACAAGCAGAAGACTCTAAAGGCAACAAAACTAAATTGTATTTTCACCACAATCCTCCATTCTCTGTTAAAAGCTTACCACTTCCTGCAGTGGTATATGTCTCTTTTCCTGCTTTTTCAAGCCTCTTTTCTGGTACTTAAAGAAAGTGATCATCCCTATTGGCTTCTATACTGCATTTTAAAAGGCCTAATATTTTGACCAGTTGAACCAAACTTTAAAGCTGTGTTCTAGTCCCCATTCATACTAATGAAGACTTAGTTTAGCTAACTAAACGAAATGAATGAATTCTTCCAAAGAAGAAGTTGGGGCTATAGCCTTGGTACGTACACAGCATCAGTTGTCTAAAACCTTCAGTAACAACAAAAAATAAAGTCAATGAGTTGTACTGTGTACACTCAATGAGCTCATAAGGTGCCACTTGGCACAAGCAGTTGATTTTAATGTTTGGATTACACAGTCCACTCATACTTTCATTTTCAAGCACTGCTCTGTACCAGAACAGCATTTTATTGTGAAATGCCTTCATGACTAAATTTTTAAAAACAGAGAAAACTACTTAGCTGAGAAGATGTTAGAAAGTAAAAGCCATGCTACTCATAGAGACTAGGAGTTATAAAGCACAGTAAGGACTAGCTAAGACAAAGCAGCACAAAGAATCATTTCTGTTTGGGTGGTTCCATGTTAGGAGTTTGAATCACAACGGGTTAATTCTTTGACAGAGCATGCTCCTGTTCACATGCAAACCACAAGACAGTTTTTTTCCTCTTTCTTCTTTAGCCATGATCAATCCTAATATTTCCTACAAACTTCCAGATAAATCTGAGTATTTGTGGAAAGGTCAAGATAGCACAATTATTCAATATGTCTTTATCTTTTTGGCACTTTATAAAATACTGTGCTAATACTGCTTTTACCTTATTGGCGTCTTTGCCAAGTGCAGATGTAAAACTGGTCTTTATGAAAATGCAACACGTATCAATATGATTTAGCAGTCATTAACCTCACTAAATCACTGGGCTTAGGAGATCTGTACTTTCTAGTCTTAAAACTAATAGATGCTTTTTAAAAGTACTGGTTTGAAACATAACAATGACATTGGGTGTTTCTTTTAAACAAAGAAGAGATGAACTGCTGTGGCTCCATTACTGTTTCCAAGTAATTGTTTTTCATGGGCTACTATAGGCTGGGATCGCCAAAAATCATGTGGGTGCCTAGGAAAGAATTTTTCTTGGGGCTGTCCAAATTTTTACTACACAGGAAACCTCTCTAGAGATTTTCTTACTTTTAGTGCAGCTTTTAGAAAAGCTTGGATGGGAAGGAAAATTGTAGTATACTTAATGAAATCTTAAGACACAGACACTTGAGCCTCACGTACTGAATTGACACAAGAAGACATTTTCTGCATATGAAATATTCAGGACTACATTCAGAATGATTTGAAAAACAGTTATACGACAAAACATCAGCTTTTCTTTCAGTATGATAGGTATATTAGAGAGATGCCTGTTACACAGGATACACAAAACATTTCTCAATGAAAACAGGTATTTTGTTCACAATTTGTAAATGCATAGCCCAATTAATGTTCTAACATGCTACAGTATGAAGCAATTGTTTTTCAGATAAATCTGTATCATCATGTTTAACTGTTAAAGTTCCTAGTTGTCTGGAGACAAACTTCAGAAGACAAAATGCATTTCTTTATGACTGCACTGAGACATGTACCACATCTGTATGAAGCATTATGCAGTAATCAATCTGTCTGTACAGAATTCAGGCTCTAATTATTGCAGAGTGTAACCTGCAGAGGATCCATACATGACTTAGGAAAAGAATACATGCTTTACATGCAGAAGGTTCCAGGTTCAACCTTCAGCATCTTCAGTTAAAGAATACTTCACACAGCAGGACAGGGAGCACTCTTCTTTACACAAAGAATCTCTTGCTGCCAGGAAGAGTAGACAGTGACTGGATTAGATGAAAAGGCAATTTTGTGTCTTTGTTTTCACTCATATGCTCAATGTACAATGTCAAACCACCACCAAGGCTTGTTAAATCAAACTACCTCTGCAGCTGTAGGAAGCAAAACCAAATTCTGAAGAAAGAATAACCTCATAACCATTTACTCATGTCAGCAATAGAATAAGCATAAATAGTTACTTCTCATCCATCCGGCTACGCATTTTCTTTAGTTTCTGCATGATGCTACTCGTCTCACAGCTGGAGATGGAAGAAGGGCTACCCATCTCTGCATCTGTTGGTAGTGGGCTTGAAGAATGGGTTTGTTTTACATCATCCTCACTGTGATGTTCCTACAATGGTAAGAACTTAATTAACTTAATTGAGAGGCATATTATGTTGGTTTCTAGTTTTGTTAGTTTCTCAAATGGAAGAACAACTCTCTTATCTCAAAAAAGATATTTAGAATGGAAGTTTATTAAAAATTGCACTCTTAGAACATCAAAACATGCTAACTCATTTAAGAATGTAAATTTGGGAAAAATGATGGATTTTTAAAATGTCATGGCAAAGTCTCTTTTATCAGTTAGATATAAAAATTAATCCATATCTTAAGTAAAGCCAGAAAAATGTCATCATCTGCAGTTCCAACAACAGTCTTCATCTTTCTTTAATTATCATATATACTGTAGTTCACCTTTCTAATTTTTAAAATTTTTTTTTTACTATGGTGAATCCTAAGCAGGTTGAGAAACAAGATGGCATTTTAAGTACCAGTACTGCAAGCACCCTGGTATTGGTTATCTATTGTTTTATTTCATAAATATAGTTATTGCTTTATATTATCTTTTTACTAAGTATTTATTAAAAAGACAACTATGTTTTCATGTTCAATTGTTTATTTTGCAATCTGAGAATTTCAATCTGAAAACTACAATGGTGCAAATAAAATTAACTGACTGATTGTCAGAGGGATGATTCCAGCATTTGCTACATAGCTTACCAGCTTATTTTCCCCTGCAGACTTCAGTTTTTCCTGTAGTTTCATAGTAGTTTGACGTATTCGTTCTATCTCTTCCTGTTGCTTAAGGATCAGCTGCCTCTCTTTCCGGGCTGCCTTATTGGCCTCCTGAAGACGCTTAATTTCAGCCTTTATGGGTAAGCACAATAAAGCAAAACAAAAGCAGTAATCTTCATATTGGTGAACCTCTTGCTCATCTCCAGACTCTTCTCCTCTTCATTTTGTCATTCTGCTCATTTTTTTCTGTTTGCTGAATCAACCACTGCTTCTCTCCCCACACCCAATATCTTCATTGTTTTTCTTCTATTCATTATAAGCAGCTTATTCTAACATTTATGCACCTGAGTTCTTGCCCCTTCTTTCTACACACTCTCCCACACCCTTCATTTTGTTGCGTCTAATCTTCATGCTAAAACTCATCTTCTCTGTTTTTGTTCCAAGCATCTCTTCTGTTGCACACAGTTTGAAGCTTACCTTTTCTCCCATGATTACTGCTTCTCCCTCCTTGACTTTCTGACTCTGAGTACAGCATCTTATAAACAGTTTTCAATTTCTTTCACCCAACAGCTCTCACTTTCCTTATAAGTTATGCCTACTTCAGTCTCAAAGCAGGGATCATGTCTGTTTAAGCATTCTGTGACCAATACCTAATTGTTGTAGGTATTATTACAAGCCTGGTTCTATGTAAATTTAGTAAAAAAAAATCATAAGCTTGGACTGCTCTTCTGTTTACACAACACATTTCTATGAACTTCTCCTTCCATCTGTAACTCTCTACATCATAATCCACAACATTGTCAGGAGACCTCTTGCCTAAAGGGGCAGATTTTTAGGGAACACAGGACACTATATAAAAAGTGGGGAGACAGGAAAGCCAGGAAGATGAACTCTTCATTTCACAGAACTAGAGCTAGAATTCAAATCGCTAAGCTCTATAGGACTAGCTTCTAAATAAATATTCATAGGACTACAGGCTTTGGCTATCATAAAAACATATCATCAAGAACTACTTGTTGCGTTCTGATCTGAGTTTCAATGCTAACATAAGATATGACTTCTTGAGAATTAAAGGCCCACAATAAGTTTTATACTAGGTGATTCAAAAAGAATTGTGCAAAACTAAATAAGAGCACCTTTACTTTTGCAATATTTGTTTTGAATTACCTTGTGCATAAAGTAAAAATGCAGTGGGCCAGCTGTGTAGGTGGCTAAGAGCTCACAGTGCAATGTGATTTTAAGAAGAAAATGACCTGGTGGCAGACAGAAAGAATCAGAGAGAATAGAAATAGTTGGAGAAGAAACAAAGAAAAACAAGTGAGGAGAATGAAGAGAGGAGCTGTAGCAGTATGAAGCAGACCTACTGAGAAGACAGTTCAGGAAAGGCGGTATTGTGGTGTAGAGACAGAACAACCGTTAATCAGTTAGGAATGGTGAGAGTCGGGAACAGAAGCCAGCAATAACTGTTTGAGAAGCTGCAGATGTGACTACCACTGCCCCTTTAACAGCGTTATATTTGTAATGTATTGTTCTAACTTTAAACAGTAAATTAGATATAAAGTTGTCAATAATTTGTAATTCCTCATTCTGAGCATGGAAACTTTGGTTATTACTTAAAATGTAATAATATATACAATAATCAATATAATGGATATTGGGCCAAGAACCTGACTCCAATTCAGTGTGTGTGTATTGTGTATATAGATATTTTCCTAACATCAACTCAAGACATTAAAAAGCTAGCTCTTTTTAGGAGCCGGGAAGACTAGTACCTCAATGTGTACTAGAACCTAAATAGTTGTTTTCATTGCCAAACTTCATTCTAATCTTCAGGCTCTGTGGCAACACTTTAGTAACAATTAATACCATATCTATAGCAATTACTATATATACTCTTATACAAGTCTATCTTGTGCATAAGTCAAGGATAGTTTTTTGGGCCCACCCTAAAGGGTTGATTGAGGAGAGAACTACAGTGGCTATGTGATGTGTGGGGGAGGTGACCAGGTGCAGAGGGTGGAGGCTAAGAAAACACACACATGTAAAAAGGATGTAAAGAGTTAAGGTGCAATATTAACTCTTATCAAAAAAAGGAACCATCACCTTCTCTGAATAGAGTGGTGAAAGGTGAGAGCTTAGTCCGTCCAAGGAGAACCTAAATGAAGCACTGACCCCCTCTATTCTCTTGGCGTGGCACTCCTTTGAAGGGAAGTGTCAAAGAGTGCCGTTATGTTCCTGTCCAGGCATTCAAAAAGATCGGAAGCAGTGCCACAATAGAAAGAGTAGAGGGGACTGGATCTTTTAGGTTATCCTGGGATGACCTACGCTTTCACTCTTTGCCACTCTACTCAGAGAAGGGGATGGTTCCCTTCTTGATACAATTTAAGGTACAGTACTTATAATGACCACAATAAGACTCTAGACATGGTGATGGCTTTGCCACAGATCTGCATCCCATTCCCATGAGGTTTGTTATGCGACTTACTGTTCTTATATAATGGCTGAAAACCTCTTAGTGACATACACAGGCATTGTGCTTTCATATAACCTTTTAAAATCACAGGGGAACAAGGCATCCAGCACCTGCTTTGAGCAACAACCCTATGCCCACGCAGCCTATCATTCTGCTGCAGTGCAGTCTGATGGCCGTTTTGTGACTGAAGGGAAAGCAATGAGTAGCCATGTACTGTCTGGCTGTGTCTCTGCAGCCAGATAAACAAATAAGGCAGCTTCCCCCTAGACCTCCTAGAGGTCCTCTGAAGGTCCAGAGAAAGATGTTTTCTTTGTACATCCAGTTGCAAACCTGCCAGATACTGGGTATGTTTTGGCTGTCCCATCACTAAATGGCTAAGTGGGTAAACCAAAATATAATGGTATGTTGTGCACATCCTGGGGGTTGGAAGCAGGAAGAGGAGGCAGAGACACGCTTGATGGAGCTTCATACTCTGCCAAGATAACAGAGGATCTCGGTCAATATATGATTATTACACATATTATATATCAAGCTAAAGTAGTTTGATATAGCCTAGTAGCAATTCTACTGTTATATTCTTATTTGTTTGTAAATAAACAAAACAAAAACTTGGCTTAAAGTTAAAAGATGACATATAGTTCTCTTGCAGGAAGCTTACAAATGTTGGCCAATTGTAAAGTTAAACAACTTTCTTCTTGGCATAACTATTAAAGACCTTCATTCTCTGCCACCACAGAGGGAGGTTTCCCATGAGCAGTTTGTTCAATAAAGTGGTGGAAGGTTCCTCTGTACTGGTGGTGGTGGTTTGATGGCAATGTAGCAAAAATGGAGCATTTGGGGATCAGTCTCTGATACTCTAGATCCTCTCCTTTGTTTCCCTGAAGCACTATCAGAGCTCTGAATGTATTAATAGTTCCACCATGGTTCTCTTCCCCTCACATCCCCACCACCCTCTACATAGGATTGCTAGTTCAGATACATCTTTATTTCCAAATCTAGTTGTAAAAAATATCAACATCAAAATATCAATATACTCAACACAGGTATGACACAAATAATATGAATGTGCTGTAACATTAATGAATATGCCACCAAGACCATCACTTCAAGGCATTCAGCAACAAATGAAGCCTCTTTACTAATGAGAGGGAACACATTGCTAAACTTGACATTCAATGTTCGCTGTATATGTGCAGAGCACAGGATCAAATTTCCTAGCTTACAGAGTCCAAAATTTACTAATGAACTAGCAGTACCTCTGTGCAATCAGGCTTAATTTTTTACCTTCTCCTGCTGCAGCTTCAGAAGCAGGCCGCGTTGTTTCTTTCTGATAGGTGGCATTTTGTCATCTTCTCCTTTGTCTCGTAAATGCCTGGAAAATTAATAGCAGAAAAGTTTAGTTTTTATTAAATATATAGCCATATTTGCTGTTATTCATTGTTTTATATTCCATTATTTATATACCACTTTTATTTATATATATTCTGGTATTTATATAGCAGAAGCATTTCCTGAATCTGGAGACCTTTAAATACTTACTTTAAAATACACAACACAGAGAAGAGTACACAGCACTCCTCAAAACCTGATAAAATCCCTTGAAACTTAAAAAAGAAAAAAGGAACCAGAAGTAGAATTTTGCTCCCTTCTTACCTTTATTTTAATAATTTGGCACACTTCAGGGCCCAATGGGTGTTAGTGGTAAACATTTAGCTCCCAAGCCCCCCATCAACTGCCTGCTCTGGCATAAAGAAACAAACAAGTTTTTTCTTCAACTGGGAAATAATCTCAAGAATTAGTAATATAATCTTATAGTCGGTTACTTTTGTCAACCTTCTTTATTTAATCAAACCAAGGTCCAAAACACACTGAAGAAATAATTCATTTTGAGACTGCTTTAAATGCCCTGGCTCAGTGCTGGGGAATCCTGGGAATTGTAGTTTATTGTGGCACCAGAGCACTCTGACAGAGAAGGCTAAATGTCTCACAAAACTACAAATCCCCAAATTCCCTAGCATTGAGCCAGGGCAGTTAAAAGAGGTCTTAAACTGGTTTATTTCCACAGTGTGATTTGGATCCTACATTTATAAATTTTATATTGAATGTAACATTTAAAAATACACATTGGAACACTAATCTTAAAGACACACATGGCTGCAATAGGATATGAAATGACATGTATCATCAACGCTTGCCATGGTGTTCTATGCAAGCAAAATGTGACAAGGACAACTGGCTATGCCCTGATGTCTATGATAACCTATTATAAAAGATGAATGCAGATTGATCTAATATTTTGTAGTAGTGACAGACAGGGGAGAATGCTGTTGACATAAGCAACTGGAATAATGAAGAGCCAGAACAGACCGGCTCCAAAAGCTGCTGTCCAGGCAGCTTGGGAGTGCGGCATTTATATACTGCATCCTCCCACACTGCCCTGAAGTGTGGCCGGCCGGTCAACTTCTTTCTGAGAAGCTTATTCAGGACTTCATCCTGAACAGAGATTGAGAAGCTCTATTTTTGTGGCAAAAACGAGACCAATAGCTATTATGAGGTACTGAAAAGTTCTCGGCCTGACCCACTTCCCAAAATCTGAGCGTAATCTTGTCACTGTAGCTTGAAAGAATGCTCTTTTGAATTTTAAACTGTCGATCCGCAGGATCATAACTCTGAGTTTTTATTTTCTGAAAATTTCTTAATTTTTCCCCAGATCATTGATTCAGATCACTGCATGGATGCAAACTATAGGATAAGAGATTCCACCTAATTATTAGGAAGAACTTCCTGAGCTATCCAACTTCCAGAGCTGTTCAGCAATAGAACACACTCCCTCGAAGAGTGGTGGAGTTTCCTTCTTTAGAGGTTTTTAGACAGAGGCCATCTGTCTGGGGTGCTTTGATTGTGTGTTTCTGCATGGCAGGGAGTTGGATTGGATTCCAACTCTATGATTCTAAAAAGGAGCACCCAACAGAGAAAAGCAGAAAATGCCCTTCAGTTGAAAGAAAAAACACACTTAAATAGCAGCCCCTAAATAGCCATGAAGGGAGGAATAGATCTTCTCAACATCCTAGAATGCACCTTTATGGTAAGTAACCAATGTAGCATTTTCTGGGTTGGTGAGAGGAGGAATCCACAGAATGAGACATACCCAAACTCCCAACATGGGTTGGATTGCTGCTGAATCAAACCTGAGGTGAGGAACAAGAAGCTGGAAGAGACTCAGAAACATATGCAGAGGTCTGGCAAGAAAATGGAACAATCTGAATGGTCAAAATCATGAGATGCAGAAGACAAGCTAGGCTCATGAGATCAACCAGATGCAGCCGTGCAATCCAAAGGGTATCACACAAAACTGGTAGTGCCAGTTCCTGAAGACAAACTGCAGAAACCTCTGACTGCTCACACAAATCAGGGTGTGTAAGTAACCTGAGAGGTCCACAGAAACCAGGATTTTGCCTTGTCTGAGAGCTTTTTGATTAGAGTGAAGTGTTTCCATTCTGAAGAACTTGACAGTGCAAATGACCTCACTGCTCTAGCTGAGAATGCCATAGTATCGAGAGTGGAATCTGCCATAAACTGCAGTGCTCTATTGATTTTCATGAGCCTCCTGTACAAAGATTTTTTTTTACTCAGATGGTCTCAGCCTAGCTTCCAGGATTTAAGACACATATGACTTTACAGGTATAAATATTCCTGACATATGATGCTCCTCCTCCTCCCCCCTGCCTGTTTGGTCTATTTCTCTGAAATAGGTTATAACCCTCTATTACTACAGTCCAATTATGAGACTCATCCCACTAGATTTCAGTGATGCTTATTATATTTGCTTTGCTGTGTGAAGAGTTCAAATTCATCTTATTTCCATGCTCTGTACCTTAGTGCACACACATGTAAGGCCATTCCCCATAGCTGCCTGTGAGTATTGAAGTTTTTTTTCTCCCACTGTTGGATTCCTGTATTATTTGTCTTATTCTCTATACAACAGTCAGGCTATTATTTCCAGCACTTGATGAACTCCTGCCCTCAAGACGGTCTCCCTCCCTTACATAACTCAGTTTAAAGCCCTCCAGATCAGAATTTTCAGACTCTTATGAAAAACAATTCTATCTACTGCTGTGAAGTGCAACACATCCTTTGCCAGAAGTCCATCTTCATGAAGACTAATGCCATGGTCCAAGAAGCCAAAATCATTCTGGAAACACCATCGATGGAGCCAGTTGTTCACCTGCATTATTTTTTCTCACCTTTCCCAAGGCATGCCCTTCAACTGGGAGATGAGAGGAAATGACAACTTGTGTATCCAGGTTCTTCAGCTTCCTTCTCGGAGCCTCATAATCTCTTATGATATTCTGAAGGCTATGCCTTCAAGTGCCACTGGTTCCCATGTGAACCAAAAGGAAGGGATAAAGGTCAGTGAGGTGGATTACATTACATTGCGGATTTTTGCCCCAGGAAGACAACACACCTCTCAAGACATCTTGTCAGGCCCACAAACTACTGATTCTGTAACCCTCAGCAAAGAGTCCCCTACAACCATCACATTTACTCTGGGATTTGGCAGAGGCCACCCTGTATGTTGAACCTTCCAAGGTCTCATACAAATTCTCCAAGGTTTGACACTGCTGCTCCTCTTGCTGCTCCACATCATCACTGATAAGGGAGAGAGCTTCAAATTGATTCTGCAACTCCAAACTCATAGAATGATCCCTGGTCCTTCTACTTCTATGTGTCATATTCCTCCAATGGTCTACCTCCTATGTATGAGAAGTGACTTCCTCCCCAAACCTTCCTTATGTGTCCATCAAACAGGACAGTCAGCTCCAATCTGTCCAAGAAATCCTCATGCTCCCTAATATGCTACAAGTAGATAAATGGGCCTCAAGTTGCTGGACTTTCTCTTTCAACAGGGCAATCAACGTGAACTTGCTATAGATCTAGCTACCCACATACTTCAGCAAGAACAAAAATGTCCATATTCAGGACAGTGAAACAGAATTCTGAAAGAGCCACTGAAACAGAACTCAGGATCTCCCATTCAAATCTCCCCTGCTAAACACACCTGTTGGTCTCGCCTGTTAGATGACTTCTGTTCACTGAGCCCAGCTGTGGCTATAGAGAGCTACTGACTGTTAGATCTTTCCTCCACCAAGTCTCCGACTCACTTCCTCTCAGCAGAAGCCCCACCTCTCTGATATGATGTGCTCAGGAAGGGGCTCTGGGGCTATACATTTGAAGTCTTGAAGAATTGCTGAAAAAAGGCATGAAGAGGGTTGGGGTGGGCTACAAAGAATAAATGCAGTGAACCCTTCCCTGCTTACTGTGATCAGAGAGCACAGCAGATCTGTCTCTGGAAACAGAAACCTGCAGTGGAAAGACCAGGAGAGGTCTCCCACAAGGCTATGCAGGCAAAGCAGTGGGTCCAAAGTAAGCCTCCAATCTGTTTGGTGCTGCACATTGGGCTCAGCAGCAGGAGCTGTGTATGGAGGAAAGTGCATGTGATCCCCACTCCAAGTGTCTACTGATCTGTAGTCAGTGGTGGAGGGGGGCTTTCTCAATTCTGCTCTTTTAGAACAGTAAGAAGAGTAAACTTTTTAGTCTTAAACATAGCAATATCCCTTTCTCCCTCTGGAGCCATAAGAGGAGTGGGAAAGAAAAGGAAATAGAAAGAATAGATAGCAAGTAAAGAGAGTTTTTTTAATTGATAAAAATGAAAGACTGAGGAAAAAAATTATTTAGAATCAAGATATTGAGAGAGAAACTATAAGCAATGACAAAGGAAAGACACAAAGACTTCTGCTATAGACACAAGAAAGTAAGAACTAATGAACCAAGATGGCAACTGCCTGAAAACTCTTGGGTTGATGGCTTATCTTTCTCCTTGCCTGTTCTCAGTGGTGATAGACTAAAACCCACTTTATGGATTCCTCTCTCACCAACCCAGAGAATGTGAGACTCTCCAAGACAGAAAAGACATAGAGCAGGGGTTAGCAGCCTACGGCCCGCATGCGGCCTGAGGAGGCCTTGGGACCGGCCTATGGCTGGTCCTGCAGCCATGGCCGCGGCTGTCATGTCGTGCGCGAGCGCCATTTTTGCGTCCAAAATGGTGCCCGCGTTTGCGCACGCCATCTTGGAATGCCCAACATGCTGACGTCGTGCGCATGCACGGGCACCATTTTGGAAGGCCCCACAGCGACTGCGCCGTGTGAATTCTCATGGCGCAGACACCATGGGGCCTCCCCGGGCCTTGGGAACACCCCCCACCCGTGTGCTGGGTGAATTTGGCCAGCGCACAGGCGGGGGGGGCGTTCCCAAGGCCCAGGAAAGGCCTCCCCCACCCGTGCAAATTCGCAGATGACCACTCGAAGAAATACAGTTACAGGTGAGTAATTTGTCCTTCACCCTCTGTGTGTTTTTGGGCTTCACTCTCAGAGATTCTTTGGTGGTTAATTAGTTCTTCATGGTCTCTGTGCCTCATACAAATGGGTTTTGCTTGGTTATTTCTCATTGCTGAGTAGCTCTCAACCTCCTTCTTTCTTTTGTCTTTCCCCTTTCTTTTTCTCTTTTTGTCTCTTGACTGTGTTCATATATATATTTATAAAAGAATTGTTATCTCTGACATCAGGTCTTCGGCCTAATCTGCTCACTTTTATGGCCTCTCCTTCTCTTTTCAAGCCATATACTGCTTGTGGTAGAAGTCTTTCTTTCCAGTGGTTACTGTATGTCAGGGGTCGGCAACATTTGTTGCCGGGGGGGGGAATGGCGTGGGGGCCAGGTGGGTGCTTGTGTGTGCATGCACATGACGCCCGCCATCGTATGCATGCGTGCGTGGGGAGCGGCATTTTGGAACGCCCCTTGTGCATGCGGCAGGCGAATTCACCCGGCGCACGGGCAGGGGGGCCTTGGGAACGCCCCCTCGCGCATGTGCCGTGCGAATTTGCCCAGCGCACGGGTGGGGGGCCTTTCCTGGGCCTTGGGAATGCCCCCCCGCGCATGCGCCGTGTGAATTTGCCCAGCGCACGGGTGGGGGAGGCCTTTCCTGGGCCTTGGGAACGCCCCCCCGCCTGTGTGCCGGCCAAATTCACCCAGCACACGGGTGGGGGGTGTTCCCAAGGCCCAGGGGAGGCCCCATGGTGGCTGCGCCATGAGAATTCACACGGCGCAATCGCCGTGGGGCCTTCCAAAATGGTGCCCGTGCATGCGCACATTGTCAGCGTGTTGGGCGTTCCAAGATGGCGTGCGCAAGCGTCGGCACCATTTTGGACGCAAAAATGGCGCTCGTGCACAGCATGGCGGCCGCGGCCTTGGCCGCAGGGCCGGCCATAGGCCGGTCCCAAGGCCTCCGCAGGCCGCATGCGGGCCGTAGGCTGCTAACCCCTGCTCTATGTCTTTTCTGTCTTGGAGAGTCTCACATTCTCTGGGTTGGTGAGTGAGGAATCCATAAAGTGGGTTTTAATCTATCACCACTGAGAACAGGCAAGGAGAAAGATAAGCCATCAACCCAAGAGTTTTCAGGCAGTTGCCATCTTGGTTCATTAGTTCTTACTTTCTTGTGTCTATAGCAGAAGTCTTTGTGTCTTTCCTTTGTCATTGCTTATAGTTTCTCTCTCAATATCTGCGCAGTCTCAGAGTTCTGGTATCACTGGGCAAAACTTCAGTTGCAACTTTTTGGTGGTAGCTCCGCCCACCCCTATAAATCCCCTGGCGTTCCCGCTCTTTCTTCAATTCCAAAACGTATGCCACCAAGCAGTGACAGCATGAATTTAGCAATAAGCAGGACACTACTGTGGGGAGGATGGGCGGGATTTGTGTGAATTCACAGATGACCACTCGAAGAAATACAGTTACAGGTGAGCAACCTGTCCTTTTTCTTCGTGGTCTCTGAAAATCACACAAATAGGTTATTCAGACTGACAAGCTTCGGTCAGTGGAGGAGGGAGTGTGCTGACACAATCTTGTTGAGTTCAAACAAGATAAAATTTATTAACAACAATAAACTGTAAACTGTAACCACCAAAACATCCTTCTGTCAATTACTGTATTCAAGTATGCAATGAATAGTGCAAATAAGTCAACATCACACCCGAAATAACTTTTCAGTGCAAAGCAGATAGTAACACTGCCCTCCCAAAGGAGGCTTCTTGTCTGGCCCTTGTGTCTAACCTGTAACGTTTTATAAATATCAATGGTTGAGACCAGACAGCAGCCTTACAGACATTCTCCAGTGGCACTCCAGACAAAAAGGCGGAGGATGCAGCTACCACCCTAGTTGAGTGTGCCCACACCCTGTCCGGTGGGGTCCTGCTCACCAGTTTGTAGCAAAGATGGATGGTGGCAGTTACCCACTTAGAAAACCTTTGCGCCAAGACCGGCAGTCCTTTCTTGGCCTCAGAGTAGCACACAAAGAGTCTCTCTGAGCGCCTCGAACCCGAGGTCCTGTCAAGATAAAAGACCAAGGCCCTGTGAACGTCCAAGGTGTGCAATCACCTTTCAGTATCAGTGGTTGGGTTTGGACCTAGGGTGGGCAACACAATGTCTTGGTTAATATGGAAGGCCGACACCACTTTAGATAGGAATGTGATGTCGGTACGGAGAACCACCTTGTCCTTATGAAACTGAAGGTATGGTTGGTCCATCTGTAGTTCATAAATCTCCCCAGCGCAACGAGCAGAGGTGATGGCCACTAAGAAAGCTGTTTTCTAGGTCAGCAATCTTAAGTCCGTTGTGGCCATAGGTTCAAAGGGCTTAGAAGGTGAGCCAAAGCCAAGTCCAAGCTCCAAGCCAGCGTCGGTACCGAAACTGGGGGGTGCAAATTAGAAAGTCCTTTAAGGAACCTCTTGACCAGAGGGTCCAAAAACAGAGAGCATCTGCCCTCGAGTTGGTAATGAGAGCATAGTGCAGATAAATAGCACTTGATAGACATTAGAAATTCCAGGATCGTCGGGATTGACACACGGGATGGAGAAATGTCCTTAGATGACAGGAAGTCTAAGAACCTGTTTCATTTCAAAGAATAAGACTTAATCCTGGAGGGCTTCTGGGCAACCTGGATTACAGTCTGTACTGGTGGGGGCAAGTTCCGTATGGACGCAGTCTCCACGCCACCAAAGGGAGTTGGTCTATGTCTGGATGGAAGACCTGACCCTTGTTCAGAGTCAGCAGATCTGAGCAAGGCTCCAGACGATGATACTCCTCCCTTGCCATCAGCAGTAGAGGTGCAAACCATGGTGGCCTTGGCCACCATGGGGTGATCAGGATGGAGTCCGTCCTGTCGGACCTCATTTTGGCCACTACCTTTGTGATGAGTGGGAATGGAGGGAAGGTGTAAAACCTCTGTCCTGACCACTTGAACTGGATGGCATCACCTAGTGAGAGTGGAGTTCGAACCCGAGAACAGAACCTGATACACTGGGCATTCCGGGGGGTTGCAAACATATCGATCTCCGCCCTGCCCCAGATGGAGAAGAGATCGGAGGCCACCTCCAGGTGGAAGCGCCACTCGTGGCAAGGATTGGCTGACCTGCTGAGACGGTCCGCCAGCTGGTTGTCCTCTCCCGGCAGGTGCACTGACTGGAGCATGATCCTGTTGGAGATGCACCAGTCCCATATGCAGATGGTGATGTGTAGCAATGTCCAAGACCTCGTGCCTCCTGTTTAAATAAAACATGACGGTGGTGTTGTCCGTCAGCAGCAAGACTACCTTTCCTGCTAATAAAGTCCGAAATGCCTTGAAGGCCTTTTGCACTGCCAGCATCTCCAGAGCGTTGATGTGAAGCTCTCTCTTCTGTAGTGACCATTCCCCCTTGATGGTCAGGTCCCACATGTGTGCTCCCCACCCTTCCAGGGAAGCATCCGTAATCAGGGTGATTCGAGCCCGAGGGGCCAAGAAGGGCACTCCTGAACACACATTGTCGAGATTGAGCCACCAGGCCAATGACTTGCTTATCGGCCTCGGTATCGTGAGCCACTTCGAAGGAGGGTCGCTGGCAGGATCGAAGACGGACAGGAACCAACACTGCACTGGTCTCAAGCGTAGGCAAGCCCACAGGGTGACAAAAGTGGTTAAAGCCATGTGTCCTAGGGCCACTTGGATTACCTGTGCCTTGACCTGTCTGTGTGTAAGACAGTTCCTGACGGCAATGCTTATGGAAATAAGCATCTTTGAGATTGAGGGTTGCAAACCAATGTCCTCTCTGCAAGAGTGGTAAAATAGAAGTGAGAGTTACCATTTGGAAACAACATTAAGACACAAGGGAGTTCAAATGTCTTAGGTCCAGGATAGGCCTAAGGCCTGAGTCCTTTTTAGGCACAGTAAAGTATCTGGAAAAGAAGCAATATCAGGCCCGAGAGGGGTCCATGGGTTCAATAGCTCTTTTGCTTAACAATGAGTGCACTTCTTCGAGTAGGGTATCTGAGGGGTTGGTAGACAGGACAGCCCTGGTGGTAGGGAGGTCTTCGATCTTGAGTGCATAGCCCCTACAGACAATGTCTAGCACCCAAGAATCAGAGGTCATTGAGGCCCAAGTGTTAAAATACCCCTTTAACCTGTCTTCATAGGGGAAAGGGACAAAGTGCGCTGCCCCACATCATAAACTCCTCTTGCCTGGTTCAGTGTTTTTTTTATGGAAGTCCTGACAGTACTGAGGCAGGGATTGTTGTGGTCGTCCCGAAGAAGAGGATGAAGACTGCGACGGCTGCCACTGACAGTGCCGGATCTGCTGCTGGCTTTGATGTTCTTGGGGCTGGTAGGACCTGTGCAGCTGGAACCAAGGATGCTGACTCCCATAACATCTCTGAGAAGGCTGGAAGGTGGGAGAGGACATACTATGCTTTCGAGCTGCCGCTGTACAGATTTAAAAGAACAATACTACAAAATGCAGTACAGATGGTACATGATGCCAGAAAAAATAGCTCATATGTATAAGAATGCTAATGATTGCTGTTGGAAGTGCGGCAAAGAGAAAGGAACCTTTATACATATATGGTGGTTATGTCCAAAGGCTAGGCAGTTTTGGGATGAAATTCAAAAAAGTATTAGAGATATTCTTCAAATAGAGTTGAGGGAAATCCCTAAATGCTTTCTCCTTGGTATGGTTGACCAGGAGTTAGAGAAGAAATATGGCAGAGTTTTATTTTATATGTTAACTGTGGCTAGAATAGTCTACGCAAAATTTTGGAAATTAGAAAAGACCCCGTCTATTTTAGATTGGATGTGGAAACTTTATGATTTGATTGCCAATGATAAATTGACACATTTGATTAAATTTAATTCACTAGAGAAATTTGTTGAAGACTGGAACCCGGTTTTGGAAGCTTTAAAAGAAGCTCTGGAATTGAAAATTAAAGCAGAGGAATATTGACTTTTTAGGAATAGGCGGACCTTAACCTCCAGAACAGGAGGACATCAACCCGTTTGTATGGTTAAATCTAACAATAATAATACATCATGGAGTTATCGGAAAATGAATTCTTTACTTATTTTTCTCATGAGTAATCAGATAATCATAACTATTATTAATTTGTGAACTGGGATCTGAAAAAGATATACTCTAGAATTATTAGATCCAGACAAAGATTACCCAATCTATTCATGGATTTATCTGAAATTAGAAGGAAGTTAGCTAAATTGGATAAGATGACGGTCACAGGAAAATTATGCTGTTTATTTCGGATTAAGGGGAGTATTGACTAAAGGAAAATATAACCATCGCTTTTGATTTTGGAAGTCCTTTTTTAGAATTTGTTGTTAGTTTTGTTGGTATTGTATTGTTTAATGTATTGTTTTATAGTCTTATTGTTTGTGGATTTGTAAATTTATGTATTCATGTTAAAAAAAAAAGTTCTCGTTCGTCTCTTTATTAAAGAGGCCGGAGTCATTGAATGGCATGTGCTCGATGGCAGTCCTCGCCTGAGGAGTCAGGTCCGAAGCTCGTAGCCAGGCATGCCTCCGAAGAGCCACCGATCCTGACAGCATCTCTGCGGTGCAGTCCATGGAATGCCGAGCAAACACGATCTGTTGTCCCCCCAAGGCATGAGTCTCTGCTGGATCGCCATAGCCAGAGCCTTGTTTTCATCAGGGATGGAGTCCAACAAGGGCTCTAGCATCTCCATCAAATGCTGGACATAGGCGCCCATGCATGCCGTGTAATTTGTCACTTTCAGGTCCAGTACTGCTGCCGCATATATTATCTTTGTGACAGCGTCAAGCTTTTTGCTCTTCCGGTCAGTTGGCGAAGTTGAGGTGCAAGGGGTGAAGGCGGTCTGCGAACCCTCCATGATGGCTGAATTAGGCCGTGGGTGTTCGAAGAACCAGCTCGGTCTCAAAGATGAGATATGGTAAAGGTTCTCAATCTTACGGGATGTAGATGACACAGAAGCTGGTGTCACTCACGGCCTCTTGGCTATCTTTTCCAGGGAGGGAGGTATGTAATAGCAGGTGGTGTGGGTACCTTACTATGCACTCTCCTCTCCACTGGATCAAGAGCTTCTTAATTCATGTGAGTCACCTCAATTTCAAGCACACTGGCCATTCTAACAATTTGGTCTGTGAAAGACCTGACATCATCGTTTGGGGAGAACAATGCCAGGTTGACCAAGGCAGGAGGAGGCAATGATCTGTCCTCATCAGATTCTGGGAATGGAGACCTTGACCTCAGCGCTGAGTGAACCGAGACTGGAGAATCTTCTGGCGAGTGAGGGAGAGGCCTGTGGCTGAACAGAGAAGCACGCCGAGGTGGAATCGGCAGCACTGGAGAAGGGAGAGGCAAAACCTGAGATGGAACAGGCAGTCCTGACCCAAGGATTCGGAGTCGACAGGTAAGTAGTATCGGCTTGATGGTGGATCAAATCGGAGGTCAGGGTACTGCAATAGAAGAGAGTCTTGTCTAGCAGTTATGTCCAGCAAGGCCCGATCAGCCTTGAGCCCGAGGGAGGCTTGGTCTCGAGGTCGGTACTGATCTCCTGAATCCTCTCAAGCCTGAGAGTGCTGAGGACCAACTGCTCCTGTGGTGTCAATTCCAGTGGCTCCTCACGGATTTCACCCTCTGACTCGGACTCTACTCGAATTGGAGGGGAGAGTGGTCCAGTGACCAGAGAAGGCTGGGCCAACTCAGACCCGATGATGGCCAGAGGTGTTTTCGAAGCCTCGCAGGCCCCAATATGCCGAGAGCTCTTGGGAGAGGAGGATCTGGCCCTCTTCAAATGTGATTTTCGTGGTGAAACGGAGCGGGCTCTTTTTGAGCAGGGGCACTCAGAAGAATCTCTATTGCTGGGCTCGATGTGCTTCTTTTTAGAAGTCTTCTTCCCAGCTCCATCGCCTCGGACCTTATCGGGCTAAGAAGCCTTTTTTGAGGCTTTCTCTCTAGATCTGCCCCTCTCACTCTTGGTCTCCCTGGAGGTAGATGGTAAAAGCTCCTCTGAGACCTGAGTTGGAGCCGAGGCCGGTCTGAGGGCCTGTTCCCAAAGGGCCGCCTTGAGCTTCAAATACTTGTTTTTGAGGGCTTGGGCAGTCATCCCCTTACACAGGGGGCAAGCCTTGGGGTTATGGGACTCACCCAAGCACAAAACACACTAATCGGGCCAATCTGTAGTCGGGATCTTAGAGTTGCACTTTTGGCAATGCTTGAAGGAAGCCATAGTCAAACACAAGTCGTCGTCCGTGAGACAAATTCGAAGTCCAAGAAAGAGTCCGTAGGTCAAGCGATCCGCAAGCAATCACAAAGCCAAAATCCGATAGAATAAGTGAAAAACCAGAACAAGAGTCAAAGCTGTAGGTCAAATCAAGTAAGTTAGAGAGCGACTCTAGCGAGCTAAGTTCCTTGCTAGCTGCAAATGTGGTGGATGAAAGGAACTGGAGAAAGAGCAGGAACACCAGGGGATTCATAGGGGTGGGCGGAACTACTGCCAAAAAGTTGCAACTGAAGTTTTGCTCAGTGATATTAGAACTTTCTAGCTAGCTGCGCAGGCACAGAGATAACCTATTTGTGTGATTCGCAGAGACCACGAAGAAGAAGTAGAACTGATCTGCTCTACTGTATTGTCTCAGAATGCATCATAGAAAGAAGAGGTGGTGCTACCCTCAAAAAGCTTAACTCTGAGAATTTTTGAAGAAACATAGTGATTGTTGTCAATGATAGTGCAGCACCAATTCACCTTTGAGTACATCATCCTGGATTCAACTATGAAACGGTTTTGTCCTGTGTTTGCAGATTGACCAGACTATGGAACACACAGAGCCAAACAATATTCTTGGGGATCATATTCTCCAGACACTATTGCATGAAGAGGTGGACCAGAGATGGTCCAATTCTAACAAAAGCTGGTGTCAGCTAACAATAAGACAGATACAGCGCACACATACACCAAGTGCACAAAGAAATAATCAACCAAAGAATCAACAGACTGCTTGAAAGATCTTATAATAAAACATAATAATGCTAGGAAAGGTAGAGGGTAGTAGAAAGAGACGAAGACCACCCGCTAAATGAGTGGACTCAATTACGAAGGTCACAAGTCTGAATTTACAGACCCTAGGTAGAGTGGTGGAAGATTGGGGGGGGGGGGTTGAAATTGTCTCATCCACAGGGTTGCCATGAATTTGGGCTGACTCGAGAGCACTTAACAACAACAAAGCCTTGCCAAAGTTGGCTCTGAGACAGAATTGGTGAATGGCTCACTAGACTGACCAAATCTGCTCCACAATATCAATGATGATAACTTTAAGGAATACTGTTTTATTAAATAGTCAATCCACGGTATTCAGAATATTTACAGAAAAAGTTTATATGCTATTGACAAAACTTAAAGCAAAAGCAAAGTTTTAGGATTATAAACCATTATATTACTAGGATGCCTTACTTTTTCTGGTGTTCTAGCCAAGCTAACTCAGCCTTAGTCTTCTCTTTCAGTGCTTTTTCCCGTAGTCGAAGCAATGAGGACTGGTGAGCTGCTCGCATTTCTTCTTCCTTCATGTACTGTCGTACCATTTCCATTGTAAATCTAGAAAAGCTGTCTTGTCCTCCTGAAAATGGCAGACTTAGCTCCTGTTACAAGAATATATATATATGCAAATTCCTATTAAACCAAATCATTGGGGGGGAAGGGAGAAATTTTTACAAAATATGCTTTTACTAATATAAGGCACATTCACTAAAGAGCACACCACCTCTCTTTCATTAAAACAGGGGTAGGCAACCTTTCCCCTTTAAGGGCCGAGGGACTTCAGCTCCCAGAAGCCTCAGCCATGTTGGCCAATAGTCCCATGTTGGTCAATAGCTCCTGGGATTCTGGGAGCTGAAGTCCCTCGGCCCTTAAAGGGGAAAGGTTGCCTACCCCTGCATTAAACAGTCTCCTACAAAGCATAACCCATATTCTAGTAGATTGTTCCACTACACCTATCAGGGAAAAGGTCTTTCACAATAGTGATCCCAATTTCATGAAACTTCTTTCCAAGGGAGCGAGCCCCTTCAATGTTGGGATTTCGAACAACTTTGCAAACTTATCTATACCACATGGGGTTTACATGTGATTTTATGGTTTTTCCCACCGATTCATTATTTCATTGTTTGTGATTACTTTTGTCTGTTTTTCTTTACATTTAAATATGTTCATAATGTCATATTGTTTAAATTTTGTAGTTTATACACTTGCATGCTGCTTTGAAAGTCCTCCCCCTCCCCGGAATGTTAGCCTTAAAATACTTAAAATACATATAAAAAAGAACAGAACCTTTCCCCTTGGATCTTAGAATGCCTGCTAGCAGATCATAAAATATTTCTGGGTAATGTTCTAAGGACTTTTGAAACCGTTTCACAGAAAGGCTAAGATAAATTGTGCATCCAAGTTTTACCTTTCACTGTGTAATATTCTAAAATACTGTACATACACATGTATAGGTTAAATTTTTTTAGTAAAAATATTGACCCAAAAAAACCTAACGGGTCAACTTATCCATGGCTCAATGTAAAGGTGAGAGAAAGATGAGAAAGGGAAATGCTATTCGGACACCACTTGACACAGGGCACAGCTGTCACTCAAGGTGTCAGAGGCATATCCTGGCAAGTAAGCTTGGATGCAGGATTGGGGCCACACAGAAAGGAAGAAAACACTGAGAGCAAACTTTTTTCAGCTGCACCTGGCAAGGCTGTGAAAATGTTCCATGGATCTCCAGGTTGGGCTGGTGGAGGAAAGGATGAAACAAGGAAGCAAGGAGGAGCTGAGGGATGGATTGGCCAGGAGCCATCATGTGGCTACTCTACTTCACCCAAGAGCTGATGATGGAGATTCTCCCACCAGCAAACAGCACCTGAACACCAGGTGCCAATGATGTCACATCCTCTGCTTCCCTTGCCATAGTCAAACACAAAAAAACTGGAGTTTTATCTCATTCCTCTCCAGCTTTGTTGGTCAGTTCCCTCTGCACATTGGCCAGCCTCAGGCTCATTTAAGTGAGCCACCGCTGATTCTGGACTTTTTAAATGCTTGCATGGGAAAACAGTGATGGCTCAGGTGTGTGAGCTTGGTTGATTTTGCCGGCATGAATGAGAGGAGGTCTCAGGTAGAAGGATGAGTCTGTTTATCTGCTCTGGGTTTTTTTCCCAGGGGAAAGAATTAATGTGGCAGAAACCTAACACTCAGTCCTCGAACTGGACAGCCCAAACTGAGAGGGGAGAGTAAGGAAGAGGGGAAAGGGAAAGGAGGCCTTTCAGACCCTCTTCGCATTATGGCTCACAATTTGAGGTGCTCCTGCCAACAACAAGCTATTAAAGAAATGGGACTCCAGGCAGGCTTTGCTCACAGTTGGTCAGTCTAACAAAGCAGCAGAGGAACGAGATAAAGGAGGGTGGCAAGCACTTCCCCTGAAAAGGAGTGTTGAGAGGTGAAGGGAGCAGTAGGGTTGCAGCAGCAGCAGCAGCAGCAGCAGTACTGGCACGTTCAACTTATCTACAGTCATATCAAAACCCATAATTTTGGCCCACAAACCTGCCCTTGATTTATACATGAGATCAATATGCACACAGGTATATATGGTATGTCTTCAAAGCAGTGCAACAGACTGTTAGTTAAATACCTAGGTATCCAAATTGGTTCAACCAATACTGAGCAGCTACCTTATTCTTAGATGGAACATGTGATATTAGCAATGCAAAACTGGATCCTTGGAATAGTAAATCTAGCCATTCCAGAAACCTCCACTTTCAGGTTGAATTAATAAAATAAAATGAAATAAAATAAAATACTGAATTAATGGTGCCTAGCATATACCTAGTGGGGTTCACACATGCATTCTTTTTTTAAAAAAACAACAGAACATCCTTACTGAAATTCGCAGCCAGGCTCTGAAAACTATCAGTATTTATCAGTAAATACTCATAGTCAGAACTGAATACTTGCTTTAACAGGTGACAGTACAGCCTTTCCAGGAGAAGCTTCCTCATCAGAATAATCATGGTGAATTCGTTTTTTCAAATTGATCCGACGATGACTCTCAGAAGGTAGCAAAGACCGGAAAGATTTTTCCTCAATCTCATCCTCTGTCATAGATTCATCAAATTTAAGGGAATATTCTGTTGCAACAGAGGTGGAATCTGAAAAGAAAGGGGAAGATTTATTTAAGGGGAAACTTCCATTATACAGCAAGAAGTGTTTTGAAATAGATTTCATAAAAGACGAGATGTACAGCTTACCAAATTAAGCAATGCAGATTTCTTTGTTCTCTCCCTTCTTAACTGCTGTAATTATTGCCTGTTTGTCCTCCATTTGTCACTATCTAATCTAAATTATGGATAAGGGGTTGCCTATGACCAGATGACAGGGCAGCCAATTAAAACTGAAGAAGAAGGGGGTTAGGAGTCACAACTGAAAAAAAAAACAGTAAAGAACTTTGACTCCTGCCTCGTGGATGGTGTGTGGTGTTAAACCCGAGACGAGTGCATTGCTCCACTTGCCATCCCGAGAATGACCAAAACTGCAGAACTGTAAGCATGAGTAAGAATTACATGTAAGAAGCAAAGTTCCTGGCCTTATGAAGGAAAGTGTTCAAATACTGCAGAAATCCTGGGAAAAGGCAAATAAATATAATCATGTCTTTACAGTGACACCCAGTCAGGAGTAATGGGACAGATATCCACTAATAAAAGGGATAGCTGAAAAGCAGGTCTGCAAAGATTCAAAGGTAATTGATTGAGATGGTAGCAAAACATGCCTCCTGATGGCCCAAAATTCTTGGGATACAGATTAAGACTTCATCTCTCCTCCAACAGTATTGCAAACTGCAGTTCATCCATTTATCCCATATAAACTTATTGGAAACCAGTGAAAATCATGTCTGCATTTATCTTCATGGTTGGTTAATCCAAAGAAAGCATATAAAAGCAATGAAGGATGATCTGGCGCTTGTGAAAGAGTGTGTGTGCAAAAGAAGGAGAAATGTTTTACCCACTTTTATACTATTTCTATGTGACCCCATCAGCTGAACTATCAATAGAGCAAGGAATAACACACAAATAACTAAAGGTTAGATTGGAATGGTGGATGAACACCAAGTACTTTACTTAACCATCTGAGTTCTAACCTCTCTCATCAGGAATGCATGGGATACCATTATTCTGTAATGAATCATTCACAGCTGTAGGAGCCTCCTCTTCAACAGAGCTGCCAGGCTTTTCATGACGGGAAAGTTTTTTGGTTTCCTTGGAAGATGGAACAGATGGACTTTCCTGACGACTACTGCTGCTGCTACTGCTGTTTTAGAAAAAAGCACAAAGAAAGTAGACAAGGAACTCTAGAATTAGGATTGTAAACATCAAAGCTGAAGCAGGCATTAGAATAATACAGTCAACATATTTAGATACGTTTTTAATGTCAATAATGTGCTTCTGGCCATTATACAACAGCTCTGTATATCCTTTTACCCCTCATGGGTTGCAATAAAATTATATTCATATAATAGAATATAAAGTAATCACTAAATCCTCAGAAAAATGAATTAAATTTCACTTCAGTGCAACATAATGTCCTAATCACTTAACAGAACAGCTGTAACAGGGGTTTTGACATGCCTGCACAGCTAGTGAGCCGTCAGCATTATGCTGTGGCCTGTTTGAAACTGTCCTCTTTTTTCAGTCCTAGGAAGCCACCTAAAACAGAAATTGTATTGTGCTGTAGCACATCATCATACATAGCTAGTAAATTACACTCCATTTGGTGATCCAAAATACTATCAGATCTGAACTAGAAGAAACTTCAGGACCTAATTGTTAAGTGTACAATCTGCTAGGAAACAACGAGTTTTGTCACAATACACAATACACAGCTTGGCTGTTGCACAGCTGAGAAGTCTACACTGTTGAGTTACACTCCTGATGCATCACTTCATTATACATATATGATTTACTGCATGTGTATCATGACATGGCTAGCCCTACCACTGTGCAGCATGGGACTTCAGGAAGCAAACTGTGTATGCCATTAATTAATTAATTGGATTTATATCCCACTTTTCTCCCCCAAAGCACCAATTAAATATCAATGTATTCTTATTGTATCCTTTAATGTAAGAGAAAGGCAGATGTGCTTAACAGACTGGCCAAACCAGAACCAAAAAAGCACTTGGCTGGCTAGCTTTGAGTACTATGCACCTTAGATTGGAGAAGAGTTATGTCATTTGTTGTTTTACCCAAGGCACAAAAATTTCCTTGAGCAAGCCTGTATAATGTCTTTTCCTTCACAAGCCTTTCAAATAAAAATGGGATAATAAAACAATGTTAGAAAAATGGTTTTGATGAATAAAGCTTGAATGGCAGTATCCTATAATACATATCCATATAGCAAAGTACAGTATCATCCAAAATCCACAAATCAGTGGATCCTTACTGGGCCAACGAATTGTAAAGTTGGACTGCACTGGCATGTTCTATCTTAACAACACCTAAAAGTTTTCCTGATAGAAAAACAAGAAGGCTTACTTAGAATTTCTGTGTTCTCTTCCTTCCCTTCAAGCCTGTGCAATGGATTTTTCTGGTGGAGCACGGCGTGCACAGAACTGGCCTCACCCTGCATAGCCTTACAAAGGATTTGAAACAAACTGGATCTCAGAGGCAGTAGCTTTTTGTCTTGCTAATGGATTTAAAGTTTATTTCCTGGATTGAATCTCTCAGTAACCACATGGCCAAAAGGAGGAGGGAACCACCTGAATGAATACCCTTCCATACCATCTGAATTGAGGACAACAACCATAACAAATACAGGGGTATGACTAACATCCTGGAGAGAAGTGACCAGTAGGGTGCCACAGGATTCTTTCCTGGGCCCAGTGCTATTCAACATCTTTATCAATGACATGGGTGAAAGACTAGAGGGCATACTTATCAAATTTGCAGATGATACCAAATTAGGAGGATTAGCTAATACCCCGGAGGACAGAATGAAAATTCAAAATGACTTTAATAGATCAGAAAGCTGGGCCAAAGCTAACAAAATGAATTTCAACATGGATAAATGTAAGGTACTGCACTTAGGGCGGAAAAATGAAATGCACAGATATAGGATGGGGGACACATGGCTTAACGCAACATGTGAAAGGGATCTAGGAGTCCTAGCAGACCACAAGTTGAACATGAGTCAACAGTGTGATGCAGCAGCTAAAAAGGCCAATGCAAATTTAGGATGCATCAGCAGAAATATAATGTCTAGATCAAGTGAAGTAATAGTACCACTGTATTCTGCTCTGGTCAGGCCCCACCTGGAATACTGTGTCCAATTCTGGGTACCACAATTCAAAAAGGATGTTGAGAAACTGGAAATGGTGAAGGGTCTGTAAACCATGCCCTATGAGGAACAACTCAGGGAATTGGGTATGTTTACCCTGGAGAAGAGATGGTTAAGAGGTGATATGATAGCTCTTTAAGTATTTGAAGGGGTGTCATGTTGAGGAGGGAGCAGGCTTATTTTCTGCTGCTCCAGAGAACAGGACCAGAACAACGGATGCAAGCTACAGGAACAAAGATTCCGCCTGCACATTAGGAGGCGCCTCCTGACAGTAAGGGCTTTTTGACAGTGGAACACTTTTCCTCCAAGTGTGGTGGAGTTTCTTTCTTTGGAGGTCTTTAAACAGAGGCTGAATTGCCATCTGTTGGGTATGCTTTGACTGAGAGATCCTGTATGGCAGGGGGTTGGACTAGATGGCCCATGTGGTCTCTTTCAACTCTATGATTCTATAACTTTAAATAAATAAATAAATAAATAAATTCTTTCTCCTGTACGGACCTTATCACATGGGGTCTGAAGCAAAGCTAATGCAAAGGGCATCCACAGCTAATACATATTAGTCCCCCGTGTTTACACACGACGCTGCCCCAGAACACGGAGCTAATCCGTATTGTTCCCCCGTGTTTACACACTACGCTGCCCCAGAACACGGAGCTAATCCGTATTGTCCCCCGTGTTTACACACGACACTGCCCCAGAACTCGGCAGAATACGGAGCTAATCCGTAAGGAGTAGGGAGATTTTGACATTCGGTTTGTAGAGGAAGTACCTAGGGAGCCTTCGCATTCATTGCGAATTGGTGGGCAGGGCGAAAATCCCAGCGAGGGGAAGGGATTGCCTTGGCAAAAGGCAAACCGGATTGGAAAGAAGAGGAGGAGAGGAAGAGGGAAGAGGGAAGAGGGAGGCGATCTCTCTCTCTCCATGGGCTGCCTTCCCTTCTCCAGTCCTCCAGCCCTCCTCCTCCTCCCCGGTTCCCATGGCTGCCTTTCCTCCCGGCTTTTCGTGACGGGAGAGAAGGGAGCCTATTGCGAAATGGCCAAAAGGGCGATATTCCCTTCGTTTCGCTATGGAACCGAATTTATTCCTACTTCTGTTTTTCTTCGCTTTTTCTTTGCTTCGTGGCCAGCGTTTGATAAGGCCCTACGATTTTAACACCTTTGCCTGATGAAGAAGCCAGTAGAGCTTTGAAAGTCTGCAGTATTTATAATAGGCATTTTGGTTGGCCTAATAAAGATATCTGTTTTGTGGATTTGAGGTATAGTGTCCTATGAAGGTAGAGTAGGAGTGGGCAACCCCCCATGGTCCAAGAGACACACAAGCTCCTAGCTGGATTTATGCCCATCCCTGATTTTCATGTTTTCTAAAAATGTAAAAAATATGCTTCAGTACCATCTAGTTTTTTTTGATGGGGGGGGGGGGATTCTGCCATGGTTTTGATCCCATCTAGTCATCTTGTGCCTAACAACCTTTCTTTTCAAATCAATTTCTGATTTTGAAAAAAAAGATGCTTTCCTGTTTCTACATAGGGCAAGGGGGAAAAAACCATGGCAAAATTGCCCCCTCACGCCCTAAAGGGTTCAACTGGGCATTTAAAATAAAAATGGAGGATTACAAAAATAGTCTTGGAGAAACATGTAACCTGTGGACCATAAATTTGTTACTCCTGGTATTCAAGAACACTACACTAACTAGAATGTAATGGTTATGAAAATAAATTTGAAATTAGCCAATGTGATGCCACTCCTTTTGGCAAGCCACCCTAAGGAAAATAGAAAGGCCTGGCCAGTGTTGTAATTTCTGCTGCTATCACTGACAATCCTGTTGAAGCTCTGGCCAATAGATGGAATCAACAGCTGACTACTGATATGACTGCTCTCAAATGTCCTCTCCAACCTGTTACTAACTGGGCTCCTTCGTATACAGAAGATCTCAGGGAGCTGAAACAGGAAGGACAATGACTGGAGAGAGATGGTGGAAAATTCAACTTATATCTGACAAGGCATGATTTAGAGAACATCTTTGTTCATATAAAGTGGCAATAAATGCTGCAAAGAAAGCCTTCTTTTCTGCACATACTGCATCTCCAATTTATATCCAGCTGAATTATTCAGAGTGGTAAGGGATCTAACTCAGGCATCTTGCCCTCTGAATCCAATTTTACAGCCCTCAGCAGTTAACTGTGATGCCTTTAATGGTCATTTCATATCAGATAAGAGCAGACTTAGATGCCATTGTTATAGCAGAAGTTGATAATGAGGTACGTAGCAACTCCATGAGTAGGATTACACTGGATCCGTTTCAGTTGAAGAGTACCACAGATGGGAACAAGTTGCTAGGACAAATAAGAAAGACAACATGTTCTCTTGATGCCACATAGAATCATAGAGTTGGAAGAGACCAAAAGGGCCATCCAGTCCAACCCCCTGCCATGCAGGAACTCAAAATCAAACCATCCCCGACAGATGGCCATCCAGCCTCTGTTTAAAGACCTCCAAAGGAGACTCCAGCACACTCCGAGGGAGAGTGTTCCACTGTCGAACAGCTCCCACTGTCAGGAAGTTCCTCCTAATGTTGAGGTGGAATCTCTTTTGACTGTGGATTGCTCCTCTGCCCCAGCCAGAGAATGAGAGATTGGATTTACCGTGAAGATTCATTGAGGAATGGCAGGAGAATCAATCCACTATGATTGGGTTTTCCCCGTGCGCTAGCCATACTATAGGAGTCCACATTCTATGGTTTTTGTGTGTGTGTGTTTTCCTCCCAAATTGACAGTTACTGCCGTTGGACTCCTGCCCTTCTCAGCCAGTTTGATGATCCAGCCCAACCCATGTTTCTCTTTAACCTCTTTCTTGGGTGTGGATTGATCCTCCTGCCATCCTTGAATGAATCTTCGTGGTAAGTCCAATCTCTCATTCATGGTATGGCAGGAGGAGCAATCCACTATGATTGGGATGTACCCAAGCCCTTTATTATGGGTGGGCCTATTTTTCAGAAACAACTGACTGCAGCACCATTCTGCCAAATGCAACCTGTGATGAATGATATTTATCTGTTTTACAGTGGCGAATAAATGTGAATGGTTCCTTCCACCCAAACACGTCTTTCAATGATGTTGATACCACATATGCTGTGCTGGTAGCCATCATCCTTGTTGAATGTGGCCACACTGGACATGATCTAAGTTTCTTCTCCTAATCATATCAAAGCTAGATACATGCTTTTATCCACCTACCAGTCAATGACTTTGATACTTTATTCTCTATTGTCCTTGGATTAAAAGATATGAATAAAGATTCTGTTTTACTTATATGTCTTGTCCTTTTTTATATAAAGCTTTATTGCTCTTTTAAAATCAAGCGTATGCCATCTATGTTCTTCTGGATGATTTGGATTTGGTCAGAGGTTCGGCAAGTATATTACATCCGGTGTTCAAAACCGATTCGGACATTTTGGTAAAAACACAGGATCTAATGTCAACACTAATCTATCATTCTCTATTCTATATAGATTTGAATTCATAGATAAAGCAGACAATTTGGACACTCTTCTTGCCGAAGTTATAACTACCATGAATGCAACTTTATAAATAATCATTCTCAAGGTAGTCTCTCCTAATGGCTCAAATGGTATTCTAGTTAACCTGTTAAGCACTAAGTTTAAATCCCATGTAGGGAATCTGTGTTGTGTTGGAACAGACTTTAAAGTTGCCCCTCTCAGTATGTATCTTTTTACATACTTATGTCCTGATAAGGGAATTATTTCAAATTCTAGTGCATTTGATAAAGCTGATATTTGCCTTTTCAGAGTATTGGGCTTGAGCCCTTTTTTCATCCCATCTTGCAAACACTGGTTAACCTGTAAATTTTCTAATTGTAGTTTTCTGTCCATGCACCATGACCCAAATATCTTTCATGTTCTGGAATATATTGACCTTGTAGATTCTCTATGTGAAGGCAACATAGTGTCTACCATATCCTGTGAATATTCTTATTCCGTTCAATTAAACTGAGCCAATGAAGATCTGGATGTAGAATTGGACCTTGCTTCAGTAGCTTTGGTCTTCTTGGCAACTTTATGAATTTGCCCTTGGACAGTTTTAGTAATAGAGGAAACCAAGACAAGCATGGCCAGTAAGGCCTTATTAACATTATTTCTGCCTGTTACTTCTGTATTTTCTGCAACACCTTTTGAATTATTTGCACTGGTGGAAATGCATAATGATATCCCACTGGCCACTGTGTGTTGTTAATGCATCGTGTACTTCCGACCTTTTGTTTCCATCTATTGAAAAATATATTTTTAATTTTGTATTCTTGACTGTTGTAAATAAATCCAGTGCAAATGCTCCTCATACTTTGTTTACATCTTGGAACACCGAATGATGAAGTTCCCATTCTCCTGGATGTATTTGGTTTTGACTTAAATAATCCACTCTTACATTCCGTATTTCTCTCAGGTAAACTACTAGTAATGATTTTAAATGTTTCTCTGACTACCTGAAGTTTGTTCACTTTGTCACTAAATTTTTGGAATATAGTCCTCCTTGCTTCACTATGTAGGCCCTCACAGTTATACTGTCTGTCCATATCTGAACATGTTGGCTTCAAGCATCTTAACCACTTGGAAACAGCTGTATCCCTTCCTGTCTTAGGTAAGCTATTATTGGAATTAAAATTAAATATTAAGGGAGCCAATGCCAGTACAAAAAGAAGGCCCCTGAATTGATAATGGTTCCCTTGATAACAGAATCTGAGATACTTTTTGTTGGATATGTGCATAGGAACATGGAGATAAGCCTCCTTCAGATTTATTGAGGCCATCCAGTCTCAACTCTAAATTGTCCTTTACTGTCATTAATGTTTCCATTTTGAATCTGAAATATCTCAGATAACCATTAAGATATTTGAAATTCAAAACAGGATGATACGTTCCATTTGTTTTTGGAACTGTGAAAAAAGTTGAATAAATGCCTGAATAACATTGTTCCTGAGGCATCTTCTCTATTGCTTTTATTGCTAACAAATGATGTATTGCCTTCAATATTGTTTGATGTTTTATTTTTTCCTTTGATACTGGTGAGGAAACGAACCTGTTCCTCAGAACCATGTCAAAAATCATTCTATATCCTTGTTCCATCACCTGTAAAACCCATTTGTCTGATGTTATTGACTGCCACAGAGTTCAAAAGTGCAGAAAACGTTCCCCCACTGATATTCCTATAGTGTCAGTATTGAGGTCTACCTCTTTCTGAGAGGCTCCTCCTCCTCTACTCTGCTGATTTTTACCATATAATCCTTGTCTGTTATTTTGATCTCATGCTCTGTTCCAATTTGGTTACTTCCTATTTGAAATCATTAAATCTAGTCATTCCTCCTCCACTAAAGGAAGAGTATGTTTCACAAAAATACTTATCTACCTTTTTCTTTGGTATAGTAGGCATAACTTGCTTCTTATGAGTGTTTTCCACCAACGCTTTCTCCAAAGCTGCCTCACCAAATAACAATTGTCTCTTGAATGGTACAAAAGCTAAGTTGTTCTTTGATTTTTAATCAGCTTCCCAATGCCTAAGCCATAAGGAGCGCCTAGCTATTGTGGTAGCATTTATATTCCTAGCCATAAAGGCTACTGCATCATGACTAGCATCTGCTATGTATTCTAACACTTGACCAATTCTATATAATGGCTTTTGTAACATTCCTACATCTATTTCCTCCTGATGCTGAAGTTCTTTAACCACAGTATTGCTGCTCTAGTGAACACTGATATTGCCTCTGATGTTCTCATGGCTGATGAAGAAAACTCATGGGATTTATGTAACATATCTGCCCTGTGCTCATCAATTTCTTTCAACATTGTTTCATCTTCCTTTGGAACTATAGCTCTCGAGACAAGAGCCGCCACAGGCCCATCTACCAAGGGGACTTTAAGGAATTCTATGTCTGCATTTTCAAATGAATACAACTGATTTAAATACCCTTGTAATCTTCTTGTATTTAATGGTGAACTCCACTCTGACTGAATTAATTCTTTAAATAGTTCTGGTAATGGCATTTTTGCACCTAATGGTATTTTTCTTTTTATTATTGGTGCTACTTTCTCCTGGTTATCTTTTTTTGCTTTAGCCTGCAATTTATTTTGTAATCCTAATATTCTTATTACCCTTTTCAACAAATATTTAACATTCTCAGTGTTAAACAGTCTATCTGTGTCTCCATCCTCCTCATTCTCCTGATCAGAGGAATCCACCACGTTATTTCCTATATCTGTCATAATATTGTCCTGCCACTCATCTGCATCTAATTCTATATCATTGCCCATTACATGTTTTGACTTTTGAGCACATTTCCGTGGCTTATCCTCACAATCCTCTCCTAACTTCCTCTTTTTATTTGGCATTGAGTCCTGCACATCCTTTAAATTATCTGACTGTGCTTTCAAAATTCTTCAAATTTCTTCCACATGATTTCATTAGATTTGTTCTTATTTTTCTCAACTGAGAGGTGTCCAGTTCTGTCCTTTAGTTTCCCTGACTGATCTGTGGCCATTGTAATGTTGCCTAGCTGTTGGTCAGCAATTATGTTTTTTAATTCACTATTTATTAATTTCCTAATTACAGTAGTGAACTCTTGGGAAAACATAATATTCTGTATATCGGTGGATTGAGAAATATCTTCCTCCAATTCCTCTAGTTCTGTGGGCATTACCTGTTTTGGGGGCGATTCCTCCAGAACCTGAATGGGTATTTCATAAAACATTTCCTTTAATAAATCAAATAACTGCCATTTCTGAATCTCCTGGTACTTACTGTGTATTATTGTACCCCTACTGTTTAAATAATAAGTTTGGCTGAATAGTCAAATGTGACTGGTCTGTTCGCAGGATATTAAAAAACTAGCTGAGAAGGGCAGGAGTCCAAAGGCAGTATCTGTCGATTTGAATTTTTTTAAAAAAACCCCAAACCCCTCCACAGAATGTGGAGTCCTGCAGCACAGGCTGGCACGTGGGGAGAACCCAATTGTAGTGGATTGCTCGTTCTGCCATACCATGAGTGTAGCCAGTATTCACCTCAAAGACTCTTCCTCTGGTTACCAAATTTAATAGATTTTTAGAACGAAAATAGCATGATTTTCTATTTTCCTCTATATCACAACTTTGTAAGTGTATTCTAAACTGGCACTGATTTGATTGGGAGTTCCTGCATGGCAGGGGGTTGGACTGGATGGCCCTTGTGGTCTCTTCCAACTCTATGATTCTATGATTCTATGATTCTATGATTTCACAAAAAAGATACAGAAATATGAAATACATTAAAGAGCAGGAACTGAAAATATTTCAAGCAGCTACAAGCAAATGATTTGAATGCTGACATCTCCTGCATCAAATACAGGCAGCCTTTTTTTTGTTAAATTCACCCCCGACACTGACTATATAAATCTTGCTTCTCACCTTTGATCATGTATCTTTGATCTTGATGATTCAGAGTAACTATCAAATGAGTGGGAGTAATGGTGCTTTGAGTCTCCTATCTCCACTTTGCTTTGTAAATCAGTATTTGATTCTACTTTCCTAGAAAAAAAGAAAAAACCGAGTTGTGAGTTACCTTGACAGCCAAAAGGGATGCTGTAGTTCACCGGTGTAACTGGTGCAATCTTCCAGGTTTTTGTTGGACTGCAACTCCCAGCATTCCTCAACTGGTTATGCCTGCAAAGGCTGCTGGGACTTACAGTTCAATAACATCTGGGGGCCAGTATGATTCCCATCCCTGTTTTATACTTAAGTAGCTAAATAAGAAAAAAGATTCAAAGACAAGATGGTTAGATAAATGGATGAGAAACATCAGTAAATAAAAAGTGAATTGAAAATTATATTTGATTCATTTTTGTGAAAACATCATCTAGTATGACTCTAAACAAAGCCTTCTTGTTATCAGACATTAAACCCAGGGGAGAACAAGGGACAATTCCTGACACTTTATACCAGGGATAGGCAACCTTTCCCATTTAAGGGCCGAGGGACTTCAGCTCCAAGAATCCCAGGAGCTATTGGCCAATATGGGACTATTGGCTAACATGGCTAAGGCTTCTGGGAGCTGAAGTCCCTCGGCCCTTAAAGAGGAGAGGTTGCCTACCCCTGCTTTATACTAAAAAGCATCCTTCACATCTTTACAAGGCTTCCCATTGTCACATAGGATGATCAGATGAAGACAGGAGGGAAAGTGTTCTGACAATTCTCTGTGAAACAGAGCTTTGATTTGGCAAGCAGTGACTAAGAGACTTGGCCTTCTAGTACTAGTACTTCTGGAAAAGTACCATAGGGCACATAGCTGATTCAGTGCCAATATAGCGGGCATCTGCTTAGAAAAACTCTTTGCTTCCTCACAGAGTCTGCAGTAATGGAAGAAGAGGAAGACAGGGTGGTGCAAGCTTCCCAAGGCCTACAGCAAGTCAATCAAGGAGACTATGAAGAAATCTCAACCCATATCCATATCTGAGGAATTATCTTCAAAAGAATTTAAAATACACACACACATTTGTGTATTATATAATTATATTCTTCAAACTAAAATGTTATATAAAATACCTGTTCATATGGTGAGATTTCAACTGTTTTGTGAATGCTGTATGATGTTTCCTTTCTTGGTCAAGCCGTGTGGTAACTGGAGCTGTAGGAGCACCAACAGCATCAGACATCTGGGCATGTGCAAGCTCTGTCATCTGGGGGGAAAAGTAACATAGAGAGAAATAAAAACATCCATTCACTTTCCATGATTTAATATATGAGAAGTCATAAGTTCTCAAGTAACAAATACTGATTTTTGAGTTCCATTTATACAGTAGCTTTTCTTTTCCAAAAAGATGCTGCAGGAAAGAGCAAAATGATTTTTTCTACTAAAGATCTAGTATGCAAATTATCCTGCAAGGCAAAGCTTGTCAAAATAATCATAGTAGTAGCTTACCTCACGTATCTGGCGAGCAGCATCTGTAGTGAGCAGAGCTGCCTCCATCTGTTGAGCTGCAATTTTGCACGTTGTCTCCTGTAGGGTCTCTGCTGTCTCTTTCCGTGACTGCACCAGCTGCTGCAGAGATTCTGCATGGGCCTAGACAGAGCAATACACTTTTCTTTTAAAATCATCAACAATGTTAAATTTTCATGATTTGAGATATCTGAATTTGCATGCCCACCCATTTGACAGTAAAACAGGATCCTCTATAAAGGAACATCTCAACAGGTCAGGGTGATTTTGGTGGACAAAACAAGGAAGAGAAGCGAAGAATGTCACACAGAACAGCTTAAGGAACAAACGGTCTCTTCAAATAATAATTTCATCTTATCCACTACTGATAGGTACCACTAGAAGTATTACAATTAATTTTTAGACACAAATCAAATATTCCCATAGAATATTTCTTCAAGAAATTACTATTCTATACACTACTGAATATGTAGGGATCATGAATACAAATCAGGTATAAAAGTGTATCTCTGAGTAAAAGGAAAAGTTGTGATAAATAAGCAAAGATGGTGCATTAAGTTGGTGGAGCACTCTGGAGAAATCATAAATTTACACACACACACACACACCAAACGTAAATATTATTCCCAAATGTTAATTCTTAACTCTTCATATTATATTGTATCCTTTAGTATAACATTTAGGGTAGTTAAGAAATAATAAGTTAAAAATAATCAAACAGGGTATAAAAACAATAAATAAATCAAGAATCTTTTCAAGACCTTCATGTTAAAACATTGCAGTGATTTCTAGTACCAGTTTACGAATCTTTGGCTTTTGTGACTGATGTGACCAAAGAGTTCCTTTCATTCACACACCAGGGGATAGCTATAGCTGCAGCAACAGTGAGGTCATTCTAATTTAAGCACCGGATTCACATTCCAGGTCTAACTTGCAGTAACTAAGGGGGAAGCCTTTTCAGGGATGATGACCTTGAAGGCATTCTTGTAGATGCAAAGGTTAAACAAAGGCTATGCCTACAGTCCATATAGACAGAAACTAGAAGTGGCATAAATAATATGTCAACAGCTAGACATCTGGTCCAAATAATATCTAAGTTAATAAATAAGCATGTGGCTGGTGTCAAGATGCATGAGTAAGGACCAAGTGAGCCTTCCTAGTGAAGGCATCCTGAAGAAAGTTTCCACAAATGAAAATGACTTTTTCATTTGCCAGTCAACTCATCTCAGAAGGCAAGGCAAGGCAAGGCCACAGTGGAATTTTGCAGCAGAAGCAGGCAGGGAGACTAGTACTCATGCACTCTTTTCACACATCCATCATCTCTCCCTCCCACCTCTCAGGCGAGCTATCATTCCTCAGGTTTTCATCAATTATTTTCCCTTCTCTTCACAGTAGAAGCTGCATACCGCATCCGTGCTGCTCATTTAACCTCTCTGAGTAGGGAATATGTCTGGACTTAGAAGGAAGTTCTATTCTTGTCTGCAGAGGAAACATCCATGGATGGAGTTAGCTTCCGTCACTGACCAAGTAAGATCAGAGATCACATGACTAACTTTTAAACTCTAAAAACCAGATTCCTAGCATCTCTCCCTAGTTTTTGTTTGTTTGTTGGGTTTTTTTTGGTACAGTGGATCTGGATGTCTCCTCTGCAGGAGGAGACATCCAGGCCCACTGTATGCATTATTGTGGAGATTTATTCTCCACAGTAAATCTCAGCATATCATTCTCTCTGTAGCAAAGGAGATATTCATAGTTGGGATTTGCCAAAGTTTAGTTTTATATTTCCCCTCCTCATACTGGACTGTAGGCACTGTTGTTGTTGTTAGCTGCTCTCAAGTCAGTTCCAACTCATGGCAACCCGATGGATGAAACATCTCCGAGAATCCCTATCTTCCACTGCCTTGCCCAGATCCTGCAAGCCCTTCCTCATAACCCTCCTGATTGAGTCTATCCATCTGGTTGGTGGTCTTCCTCTCTTTTCTTCTACCCTCTACCTTTCCTAGCATTATTGTTTTTTCTAGTGATCTGTGCCTTCTCATTGTGTGGCCAAAGCACAATAGTCTCAACTTGATCATCTTTGCTTCCAAGGAGAGCCCTGGTCTGATCTGTTCAAGGACCCATTTGTTTCTCTTCTTGGCTGTCCGTGGTATCCTAAGTACTCTTCAGCACCACATTTCAAATGAGTTGATTTTCTTTCTGTCAGCTTCCTTCACTGTCCAGCTCTCACATCCATACATAGTAATTGGGAATATAATGGCCTCAACGATTCTGACTTTAGTGCTCAGTTGTATGTCTTTGCTCTGCAGTATCTTTTCCAGTTCTTTCATAGCTACTATTCCCATTCCTAGTCTTCTTCTTATATCTTGATTGCAGTCTCCATTCTGGTCAATGTTTGATCCTAGATATGGGAATTCTTTAACTATTTCAATTTCCTTGTTGTCTAGATTGAATTTGTGTATTTCTTCTGTGATCATTATTTTTGTTTTTGTTATGTTCAGCATCAGAGCTGCCTTTGCACTTTCATCTTTGACCTTTCTTATTAACTGTTCCAATTCCTGAACATCTTCTGCTAATATTATGGTGTCATCCGCATTATCTTAGGTTATTAAATGTTGCTTCCTCTTATCTTAACTCCTCCTTTTTCTGATTCTAATTCTGCTTTTCTTATTATGTTTTCGCCATATAAGTTAAACAAGTAGGGTGATAGGATGCAGCTTTGCCTGACCCCTTTGCCTACTGGGAACCACTATTTTCCCCCAAATTCTGTTCTCACGGTGGCCTCTTGTCCTTGGTAGAGATTCCTCATCAGGACTATCAGATGTAGTGGCACCCCCATATCTGAGTGCATTTCATAATTTTTCAAGATCTATACAATCAAATGTTTTGCTGCAGATTCTTTTTTAGAATTCTTTGGTGCGCTCCATTAGCCATCGTATGTTTGCAATGTGGTCCCTAGTGCCCCTTCCTTTTCTGAATCCTGCTTGCACCTCTGGAATTTCTCTCTCCATATATGCTTGGAGTCTATGCTGTAGAATTTTGAGCATTATTTTGCTTGCATGTGAGATTAATGCTATTGTCTTATAGTTGCTGCAGTCTTTTGTATCTTCTTTTTGTGGATTGGTATGTATATCGAGCATTTCCAGTCTGTTGGCCACTGCTTTGTTTTCCATATTTGTTAGCATATTTCAGTTAGCACTAAAGTTGCATCTGTCTGTACGCACTGTAGCAGTTCAATTGGGATATCATCTGTTCCTGGTGATTTATTTTCCTCCATTTCCTTTATTGCGTATTCCACTTCACTTCTTAGAATTTGGGTTTCATCTTCATATGGCTCCTCATTCCATATCATTCATTCCCTCATCTCTTTTGTATAACTCTTCTGTGTATTGCCTCCAGCGTCTTTTTATTTCTTCTTGTTCCTGTATTGTTCTTTTTTTTTCTCCACAGAGCATCCCTGCCCTTGATTTGAGCTTGGCTTTAATTTCTCAGATTTTTTGATAAAGGTCTCTCATTCTTCCCTTTTTGTTGCTGTCTTCTATTTCTCTGCATTGGTCATTGTAGCATTTCTCCTTATCCCTGCATGCCAGACATTGGACAGTTGCGTTCATACTTCTGGCTTTCTTCCTATCTCTCTTTGCTTTCGCTTTTCTTCTTTTTTTTAATTGCATGACGTGTTTCATCCGCCATCCATTGTTTCTTATTTTTCTTTTGCCCACTGTTAGTGTTTTCTTGCATTCGTCCTTAATCTGAAATATTATTCAGGTCATATTTTGGTATAATGATAGTTTTTGCTTTATTCTTCAGCTGAACTCTGATTTTTGTTATGAGCAGTTCATGGTCTGTGCCACAGTCCGCTCCTGGTCTGGTTTTGGCCTCAAGGATTTCTCCATCTTCTACTTCCAATTATGTAGTCCAGGGGTAGGCAACCTTTCCCCTTTAAGGGCCGAGGGACTTCAGCTCCCAGAAGCCTCAGCCATGTTGGCCAATAGTCCCATGCTGGCCAATACCTCCTGGGATTCTGGGAGCTGAAGTCCCTCGGCCCTTAAAGGGGAAAGGTTGCCTACCCCTGATTTAGTCTATCTGGCTTTTGTGTTTACCATCTGGTGATGTCCAGGTGTATAGTCTCCTATCTGGTTGCATGAAGCAGATATTTGCAATGAATAGATTATTGTCTATAGATTATCAATGACTGAAGGCATAGCCTTTGTTTAACCTTTGCATCTACAAGGATGTCTTCAAGGTCATCATCCCTGAAAAAGTTTCCCCCTTAGTTACTGCAAGTTAGATGTAGAATTTGAATCCAGTGTTTAAATTAGCATGATCTCATTGTAGCTGCAGCTATGCCTATCTCCTGGTATGTGAATGAAAGGACTCTTTGGTCACATGTTACAAAAGCCAAAGATTTGTGAACTAATACTAGACATCACTGCAATGTTTTAGCAACAAGCTCTTGATTGTTTAAAAGATTCTTGATTCTAGCATTGCAGCCCTGGAAACAATTGAAGCAGAAGCTGTAGAACAGAGGTGGTAATTATGAAGTCTTCCAGATGTTGCTGAACTGCCACTCCCAGCATTCATCACCACTGTCTATACAAGTGTCTTGCTATTTGTACTATAGAACTACTATGTATAGTTTCAGGCCTCTCTCAAGGTTCTTTGTGTGCTGGACACCGATACATATTACTGTAATAGCATAAGTGTTATTGATGGAAAACGATACAGTAGATAGTACACAACAAAATGTTATTCCATTTTAACAGAATTTCAGTTTAAACTCAGATCCACAAGGAGGAAGCCACCCTAGCCTCGCTAAGAGGGAGTTCCAAAACCAGGAGCAACTGCTAGGAAGATTTTAAAAGTTGGACAGAGTTACATGGAACCTTTGGGAGCTGACCTTTAAGTAGCTTTGTACAAGGCTATCTAGGGCTTTTGAAGGTTATAAACAGAACAATGAGCAACATGGAGAAACAGCCCATCAAATAATATTCTGGATTAACAAAACTTTTCTGGCAATTTTTACAGGCAGACCCACATACAGCATATACTAGTAATCTCAGCTGTGGGTTACCATAGCATGAGTAACTGTGGCCAGGCTCTACTTCTCCTGGTGGTCACAATGGTGAGCCAACTTTCGCCATTGACACCAATTGCACCTTCCATCATCAAGCTTCATTTGTATCTCCATATTTCATACCTGATTCTTTTGAGATGTACAACCTCATGTAGTACAGGCTGTACATTACCTCATTGGTCAGACAAACCCCAACCAAATATGCTATCCATCTTAAATTATAGCCACTTCTGACAATTCAGAGAAAAGGTCAGGAAAATATACCATGACAAAGTTTTCCAAACTACTAACTTCTAGCACATTTCCCCCCATGGTGTTACAAAATTTCCCAGTTCCTAAACATGGGGGAGAGGCCTGAGACTTGCATTGATTACCAGCTATTTCTCTGCAAAGAGGAGTTCATATTCTTCATGCTTTTTGAAAGACCTTCTCACCTGAGCTGCTTTCTGTCTAGCCTCCTCCATCTGTCTCTGACTTTCCAAAGCCTCCTGCTCTGCTTTGAGCTTCAAAAGAGCCATGTCCCGTTCATGTCGCTGCTGCTGTGCCTACAAATTAAGGTTAGTTTTAATTTTGTTAATTTATCAACTGCTCCTTTTTTGTATATAATGCATTCAAAAGGGCTTAACAGCAATTTTTTCACAGTATGGAAATTATTACTTTAATCACTGACTCCTAATCATGTTTAATTAATAGAAAACTTCAGAATCTTTGAGTATGTTTGCTGCTTTTAGTATCCTTTAGTGCCCTGTTTCAAAAATTTCATAATTTTTATCTTGATCATACCAAAATCATATTGCAATCCATAAACCTGTAATGTTAGGTTTTGTTTTTTTTTAAATTCCAGTTACATGGGTATTTTTTTGAAAATAGTGGTCATATTTTTTAAGGAATATTTGATCATAAACGTATTAATTGGATGATACAAAGAACCTACTGGAGTGAAGTAACCATAGGACTAGTGCATTAATTTCCCATGCAAGTAAAGTGATACTCAAAATTCTACAACAAAGATTTTTATAATTTGTGGAGCAAGAAATGTCAAATGTCCAAACTGGGTTCAGGAACATAAGAGGCACAAGAGATTGTATCACAAACAGATGCTAGATAATGGAGCACACCAGAGAATTTCAGAAAATCAGCCTATGTTTTATAGATTATATCAAAGCTTTTGTTTGTTTATATCATGAAAAACTATGGATTGCTGTTAAAGAAATGAGTGTACCACAAAATTTGATTGTCCTGATGTTTAACCTGTATTTAGGACAAGAGTCTACTGTTAGGACAAAATAGGGAGAAATGAAATGGTTCTCAGTTGGCAAAGGAGTCAGGCAAGGCTGCATTTAATCACCTGATCTAATTTGTACACTGAATATACTGTATGTAAAGCAGGGTTATAGTCAGAGACATGAACATTGGAGGAAGGAACATCAACAATTTAACTTATGCACATGAACCACACTACTAGCACAAAACAGCAAAGATTTTGAACAATTTACTGAAGAAAGTCAAAGAAGAAAGTACAAAGGCAGGTTTACAACTGAACCTTAAGTAAACAAAAATAATGACCACAGATGACAATGAAGACTGAAATAGTTCAAGATTTTCCATGTCTTGGCTCAGTCATTAATCAGAACAGAGACTGCAATCAAGAAATCTGAAGAAGACTAGGGTAGCTATAAAGGAACTATTTAAGACCATGAAGTGTGAAGACATGGCGTGTCCATGACATCATATTTCCAATTTTTATGTATCATTGTGAAAACTGATAGGAATAAAATCAACTCATTTGAAATGTGGTGCAGAAGAAGTTCTACGGATACCATGGACTGCTAAAAAGACCAATAAATGGGTCTTAGACCAAATCAAGTCTGAACTCTTCTCAAAATCCAAAATGATGAAACTCAGACTGCTATACTTTGGATATATCATAAAAAGACATGACTCACTATAAAAAACAATACTGCTTGGTAAGGTAGAAGGCAGTAGGAAAAGAGGAAGACTGCATTCCAGATGGATAGACTCAATCAATGAAGCCACGGTCCTGTGTCTACAAGACCTGAGCAGGGCTGTTGATAATAGCGTAATTTGGAGATCTCTCATTCATAGGGTCACCATAAGTCAAAGTTGTCTTGGTGGCAATTAACAACAGTTTAGTGACTTTAATCACTAAAATATGCCTAAAATATTCTATTAAAATGGAAATATGCTAACATTTACATTAACCATTAGTGGATCTTTTGATGAAAGTTCTCAGTTGCATCACAACTGCTCTAGCCTTTCTTACAATCTTTATTATATGTCACCTTTCTCTTGGCACAGGAGTAGGACCTTTAGTTGCAATGCATGAGACTGCGTACAAAGACCAATTAGGGCAGAGATACAATCCTTCTATCATTACCTTTAAGATTTGAGCCAAAGAAACACTTTCCTGTTGTGCAAGTGATAAGCCTCGTATACGTTCTACATCAGAAATCTGGCGTACAGACTCCTCAATGGCACTTAAGTAGTTAAGTTCGGCTGACATACGATGCTGGAGACCAGCAGGTGAGAAGCGCATGGAACCTGTAAGATCAAAATATTAGGTACCAAGATGCATGTCATTAAGTAAAACTTTCTTTTTAAAATCAAATTCCATTTTTTTTTTCTTTTAGCCAGCTCACCAGTCATGCTTCCAGCTCCAGTCCTATTGGTTCCAAAATTCAAATCCGAGAAGGCAACATTTGGCTTAGGTCCAGAAGCTACAGTAACTGAAGAGTTTGAAGATCTGTTTTTTTCTGTTGTATTTACTGCCAGATCTAACTGCTTCTGTATGCATGGAGACTGAGGAGAGCTTGCAGTCCTTGGGGACCTTACCTTATCTGGGACACTAACAGAAAAATAAAAACAGAAATAATATTTTTAATTCTTCCAACATAGGGTAGTCACACAACATTAGCCAAAAAAAAAAAAGTCTGAAAGTGCATTCATCCCCATCAATGCACAAAAAGAGCTTAAAAGAGCTGAGGTTTTATTTTATTTTATTTTTTTGGTGGTGGTATAACAAAAATGTTTTCTTCAACCATCTGAAGGCCACTTCACAGACTGGAGTGGGGGTTAAAGTAACATATTTTAGCACATAAATCTTTTACGCATGCATATAGATGTTTCATTCCTCCCTTTGGGGCATGGTCTCTAACTAAACTTTCCTGTGTTGTCCAAATTTGGAAACTATAGTCACCCACTTTGGTAAAAATTAACAGATTAAAGCCAGGATCTGAATGTGATTTATCCTGGCTTGCTCTGAAGCTATTTAACCACAATTTACTGTTTTGTACAAAAATTATGTAGAAAACATAATGGAGACTTTAGCTGCTTGCACTAGTAAATGGGGGATAAAGACGCTGTATCAGCATGCAAGAGACCTGTTCTTATCTTGCCTTATCAAGTAAGGGATATTATTGAACAATTATGATAATTGTATTTCTTACTTGTCTCCTTAAGATGCTTTGGTGTGTGTGTGTGTATGTGTGCGCACGCACATGCAGGAGAGCATGTGTGTCTGTCTATATAAAGAAAATATAAAGTTTAGAAACATTTGTTGCATTCAAAATGGATCATACCCCTTAAAAATGTGACTGACTGGGTCTTTTTAGCACATTACAAATATAGCTGTACACCTAAAAACAAGTACAAGTACACATTTCAACACAGATAGTTCTATCAAAGCTGGGGATGGCTGTGGTTCCATACTGGGTACATAGACTCTGGCAAATCTACATTGCCACTGGTCTGAAGACAATGCTGGTCCCCCGAAGGGACCAGCATTCTGCTAATAGTTTATTCTCTCAACACACTATGCATATAAATACAAAGGCAGGGGAAATACTGACAAGTTTTAATATAGTCCCCTTGCACCAATAATATCTGTCTGAATTTTACTGAATTTTACTCACTGGAGGGAGCAGGATGGGACTGTCAGTCTGCAGCAACCCAATCAACAGGAGAACAAACCCCGATTGCTTGCCGTGGCTGCTGCCTGGCATGTCAGGATTGTGGGGGTTTGACTTGGAGATGCTACTTGGCTATGTAACTAAGGAAGTTATGCAGCTAAGTATCTGATTTAGAATACCATCCATTATTTTTCTCTATATCACATGTTTATAATGATAAAAGTTATGATTCCCTTTGGAAATAGGCAGGCTAGAAATAAATCATATTATTATTATTATTATTATTATTATTATTATTATTATTTAAAGATTTAATAATATGCTACTTTAGCTCAAGTAGTGATTCACCTTACCTCATCAAGGAGTGACCAGAGAGTTCCTCTAAAGTGCTGTCAGAATCTAGATTCTGCTCTTGTTCTTTATCAGATATTCCATTACCAGGTAATGAGTTCATTGCCTGGTGTAGTCCATAGTCTGACCCTGGAGATATTTTGTTTTCCTCCCGCAAAGGGACATTTGGAATTCCGTTCAAAGAATTTAGGTCTGAAACACATTTTGGGAAAAAGTGGATTAAAAAACAAGAACTTGAAAAACAATGTCGTGTTTTTTAGATTTCAAAGTTGTGTTCAATGTTTCAACCTAGAACAGGGGCTCTAGTCTAAGAGAGATGTGCTACATAAATGAACTAGTGTGTTCCCCTTAGTTCACAATCATTCTCTGCTTAACAATTGCAGAAACTAGTTCAAAGACTAAGCTAGCAGCAGAAAGTATACATTTACACACTCCTGAAGACAGACAAGGATGAAATGGTGGTATATGTGTTAATATAGTCCAGGGGAAGAACCGTATGAGTAAAATGGAGCAAGACACAGCTGAAGAAACTACAATATCCCTATTCACTCATTATGAAAGTGAGAATAGGGCTAATATCTGTACAGGTATATCACAAATTTTGTCTGAATCATATATCAAATAATGACGAAAGTCTTTATATACCAAGTAGCTAAAAGATACAAAAAGTAAATATATCTATATATGATATAATGCTATTATGACTGCATGATGATATCTCATTGTATAATGAAAGCTATATATACCTAAAAGGTCATAATAAGAGGAAACAACATTTCTGATAGCTTCTCCAAATGTAACAAAATTGTTAAGGAAGTAGAAATTTAGAATTAAGTACCACCAGAAGGATAGCAAGAGTACCACAGCCAAGTACTGCAATGTATTTTGTACACATCCACAGTGTGCACACTGAAGCAGGCTATACTGTTCAAATTTGGAGATGGCTGTGGAGCCCCAATCATGTACAATATATTGGAACAGTATCTAAGCGATGCACATTGCTGTGGACTGAGACTAGCTAACTGTGTTGTTTGCGCTGAGCAGTTCACCCAAGAGTAAAGATCCTATTTTTTTCTGCACATCACACACTGGTGATTTTTACTGGATGCATGGAAGATGGTGATCTGGCAGTGGTAGGAGGAATGTCACTTTCAAAATTAAAAAATTCTGGGAAGCTATGAGCAATAAAATGACAGGGACAGCTACTGAGATAAAAAGAAAGACTACTTCACAATACTAAGTGCTATTCTAGAAGGATTTCCTGGCAGCATGCCTGTATAATATGTGTGTGTGGACTGTCAAGCTGCTTGCTTACTTATAGTGACTCCATGAATTTCACGGAGGTGGTTTTGCCAGTTCCCTCCTCTAAAATATAGCCTATAGCACCTATTATTTGTTGGCAGTCTCCCATCCAAGGGCTGACTAAGATTCCAAGATCAGATAGGATCTGGTGCCTTTAAGGCAGGGGTCCCCAAACTATGGCCTGTGGGCCGGCCCCGGCCCGTTAAGGCCTTCTTACCGGCCCGCAGCCAGTCCTGCCACCACCACCGGTCACGCACACCACCGAACACCATTTTGTCTTCCAAAATGGTGTCCGGAGTTGTGCGCATGCGCGCGCCTCCGGCCCCCCGAAGATCTGGGGGCCAGCGAACCGACCCCCAGATCAAAAACCATGGGGACCCCTGCTTTAAGGTATTTAGACCCTATCATTCCCCCAAAGTCCCATGTGCTTGTACTACTAATATCAATAGACAAAAAGACATGCTTGATACAAAACACTTACTTCCGGCTTTTCCTCGTTTTTTAGAAGATGCAGAGGAATGAGAAGAACCCGTAGATGGTGGTCCTGAGGAATCATGGGTAAACTCTATAGCTTGCCCCTCATAAGGCGACTTCCTGCTGGTCAACTCTTCCTGTAGGCTGGGACTGCTGCTTCCACTGCCAATACAGTTATAGAACTTATTATTTCTCAACTTATGAACCCACTAGAACACAGAGTGTCCGGAGAGGCCCTCCTCTCTGTCCCACCAGCTTCTCAGCCTCATTTGGGAGGAACAAGAGAGGGGGCCTTCTCAGTGGTTGCTCCTATGCTCTGGAACTCCCTCCCTAGGGAGACCAGGCTGGCTCCATCCCTGCTTTCTTTTCAGTACCAGAAAAAAACATTTTATGCCACCAGGCTTTCGCACACTGACATTGGTGCTGTATATGCTTATATAATCGTTTTTTAAAAAGAGTTTTAAATTTTAATAATGTAATGCAGGGGTAGGCAACCTTTTTGAGTCGGGGGCCAGGTTGCTGTCCCTCAGACAATTGGGGGGCCGAAGCACCAAAAATAAATAAACAAACAAACAAACAAACAAACAAATAAATAAATTTTTTTAAAAAAAATAAAAAATTAAAAAAAATATGCATGCACACGCTCTCAGCCCCAGGAAAGCCATGGCAAAACCCCTGTGGAGAGTTTGCCAAGAAAACCCCAAGAACAAGTAATAACAACAATAATCAATATCAACATGGCGGGCGGCGGCGGCGGGCGGCGGCGGCAGGACTGGCCTGGGGCTGGTCCAAAGGCCTCGGGGGGCCGCATCCGGCCCCCAGGCCTCAGGTTGCCTACCCCTGATGTAATGTTTTTAATCTTTTGAAATTGTTTGTATTTTTAATGTTTCATACTGTTTTAACTTAGACTGTTTTAAATTTATATCCTGCCTTGAGTCCCTATATCACGAGGAAGGCGGGATATAAATAAACAGAACAACTACAACAACAACTTAATATTTATCCACTTAATATTTGTCAGCTACATAAATCCACACCACATTAAACAAAATTATGGCTAATTACAACAGTTTACTGTTATAACTCCTTTAGAATTTAAAATCGGAAATGCCTTTAAAAAACATACAAAGCACCAGAGGAAGTCTTTTATCTAAGTTTAAAAGCAGCTGTTTCAGACCACCTTGGAAACTACTGAAGACACCAGATACACTTGTGCATAAGTTGACCTCATATATAAGTCAAGGGCAGATTTTGGGGCCAAAATTATTGATTTTGATATGATCCATGGATAAATTGAAGGTAAAACCTAGATGTATGCAACAAAGGATGTAAATAACAAAGCAACCGAAAATAATGTCAAAGAACTTACAAAATTCCAGCAGGCATAACTGTTTGTGCTCACCCTAAAGGCCGAGTGGGTGAGGAGGGGACTAAAGAAAATGGTGGCTGTGTGATGTGCGGGGGAGCTGACCAGGCATGAGCAGGGCTAAGAAAACATGCACATGACAAAAGCGATGTAAAGGCAAAGCAAAGAAAATGGCGACTACGTTAGCAGTGATTACAGCCTTTAACTTTAATGTGATAACTTTGTCTGGATTTTAACCCAGAAAAGCTGGCAAACATATACAAATGTCTTATTCAAATCCTTCAAAACCAATTATTCTTTGCTGCAATTACATTACTGGGATCCCCTTCTCTGAGCAGAGTGGCAAAAGGTGAGATCTTAGTTCATCTGAGAGAACTTAAAAGAAGCACTGACCCACTCTACTCTCTCGGTGCCCATCTGAGAAGTGCCAAAGAGCCATTGCTGCTATACTTCAACCCAGGTATTCAAAAAAGCCAGAAGCAGTGCCATGGCAGAAAGTACAGGGGGTCAGTGCTTCTTTTAGGTTCTCTCAGGATGCACTAAGCTCTTGCCTTTCACTACTCTACTCAGAGAAAGGGATGGTTCCTTTTTTGATTAAAGTTAAGGTATTATTTATTTGAGGCCCAGGTGCTGCATGATGGGGTGAGCTCCTGTCACTAGTCCCAGCTTCTACCAATGTAGCAGTTTGAAAGCATGCAAATGCAAGTAGATAAATAGTTATCACTTCGATGGGAAGGTAAACAGTGTTCTGTGCAATCCTGCTGGCCACATGATCACAGAGCAGTCTCTGACAACGCTGGCTCTTTGGCTTAGTAACAGAGATGAGCACTGCTCCCTATGGTTGGACACGACTTGACAACCTTGTCAACGAGGAATACTTTTACCTTTACCTTTACAGTACTTATATTGACCCATGGATAAGTCGACCCAGATTTTTTTGGTCGTTTTTTTCAATAAAATGTCTTGACTTATGCACAAATATATATACAGTAAGCATCTAGACTAGACATGCAATCTGTGAACTGACTCTTAGGAATATATATGGTTTTATTTTGTTGCTGTGAGAAATGTAGTTATTACAGATGGCATTTTCTTCTAAGAATGTGATAGTTTCTGTTTTAAAAAATGAATTCTCAAAAACACATCTATGGAAATATGCATATTTATTTCAATGTAAATGCCTAAGTGTCTTAATGGGAAAGTAATGAAACACTGAGCAACCCTAATATACGGTACTTTTTTAACAGAAATTAAGAAAATTCTGCAACACCTAAATTAACCCTCAACATGAGAATGCAGGATTCTTAAAGAAAAACGAGGCAGCTACTCATTTGTACCAACACAACAGTATTATGATGAGGCCAGAAAATTTTTTAAATAGGTATATTTTCATTTATGCTGTTTTATGTCACAATCCACTGATTTTGATATATCTTCTCCAAGGATTCCTTTTAATTAAGAAATACAAGGATCCTGTAGTATTTAATGAAATTTTCTTTCATGTTATTGTTGTTGTTTCTGTGTACCTCCAAGCCATTTCTGACCTATGGTGACCCTAAGGTGAATGAACCACAGGGCTTTCTAGAGCTGGTAGTGTATGACTCACCCAAGGTCACCCAGTGGGTTTCCATAATTGAGTGGGGGACTGAACCCTGGTCTCTAGGGTTATAGTCTGATGCTCAAACCACTACACTGTGCTGGCTCTCAATCTTCCATACACATTATTTTTCATATTTTTTGTTCCACAGCCATTTATAAACTCTTAAGTACCTGGGCTCAAAAGTAGCCTTTTTGTCGGTTGCAGTTCCAGTTCCCTGTGATGAGATGAAGTCATCATCATATGAAACAATACTAGCTGAAGGGCTCATGATGGGAAGTAAAGATCTCTGAGTTGGAGACCTTTGTCCTGACCATTCTTCAAATCCTGTAGAAGAACAGAAAGTGAACATTGAATGGAATCTGTATTTCAGAGGGATTTACTTATCTCAGCAAAATTCATCTGACTCCAATGAGCAGACTTATACAGAGCAAAATACCATTTAGACAAATTACTCGACTCTCAATTTCTTCTCTCCTGCAATAAGATGACTCAGCAAATTTACTTTCAAGGTAACAATACTCAGAAGTGGAAAAATCTGAACTTATTAAGTGACTCCAGTATAAAAGAGTAGAGGCCAATATTACCAAGAGAAATTGGAAGCTTCCTATATTTCAGCAAACATGGATATCCACAAAACTAAACTGCAGATTTATTACTCCTATAAAGAGCTAAAGCTCAGAACTGCAAGTAAACATTATGCAAGTCCAATTCTTTTGGCAGTTAAAAGCAAAATACTAGAAATAGCAGTAAGTCTCTCATTCCTTACCTTTTCCATACAGCTGGTAAGATTTTGTAAAAATGTTGATGACGCTATGTGGACTTCCCTTGGATAGCTCATCCCAAGGTCTTTGAGAACTCTTTAGCTGTGTAAAAATAGGTAAATATTTCTCTGCCTCTTTCTGGAATTCTTTTATAGGCTCACAGACAGTTTTATCTGCCACACAGAATTCTTTTTCCTTTAATATTTCAGTTGTCTTCAGTGCTGGGGGCTCATGCTTTTCTCCTTCCTCCTCAGATATAAGGCCATCACTGAGTGGCCCTTCGCTTATTGAATCTACACTGCCATCATGCTGAAGTATAACTTTACTTTCAACACCATGGGAGCGTGCTTGCTTCTTGCACAGACTTCCTAGGATTCCTTCAGATCGGTGATTGCTTGGAAGGTTGATACCAGCAGTATGAGGACTGATGGTTTCTGGAAGCTTTTTAAATTCACTAAGATTTCCTACTCCAGGAAGACTGTCATCAAAACTTGCATGAGAGATACAGGTACCTAACATCTTCTGAAGTCTGGCTGAAAAGACATCATCTTCTCTCACAGGGGGGCTGCTGGACTTTGCCCAGTAGCCTTCACTCTGGTCTCCTTGCAACAAATCACACTCAGAATTCCACACTGCACCATAGTTAATGCCTGCTCCTGCTAATTTCTTGGCTTCATTTTCAATCCGATTCGATAGAGAGGCTGCTGTTGCTTTCAGGGCTTCAATACGGTCCAATTTACTTTTATATTGATTAATGGTTGGCTGTACAGCAGATGGCATGAATGGCTGAGATCCCAAAGGTATAGAACCCACAGCAGTACTATAGCTTCTTCTAGTTGAGAATACAGTATCAAAGTCCTTTTGTAAGATACCCCTGTGATCCAAGGATAAATGTTGAGAGAAGATACTTCCATTCAAGACAGCAGAAGACTGAGAGCAAGGAAGCTGGGTTTTAGAACTCAGCCTATCCGGCTGAATCCATAAAGGCTCCAACAATTTATTCCTAGAAACATAAGGTAGAGTTATCATAAGCATACAAGGACAGAATCTGTATAAGATTTCATGATCAGCAGTTGCACACATGGATGTATTTGAACACATTTTCTAAACTGAGTTTTCCATTTAGTTAGATGACTTTTTCTGATCTCTCTACCTATGGCAGACACACCTTCCTGCCCAACTGATGGGACACCTTATTTCACTTGCACTGCTTGTCAATGCATACATGTAACACTTAAATGCAGTTTACACTTGCAAAACCCAATACACTCATCCCTCCACATTTGTGGCTTTGACTTTTGCGGCTTTGATTATTCACGAATTTTATTAATATGTTCTCTCTAGGAATATCTAGGTCCTCCAGTGTAACTCTATGGTCAACTTTAACCAAAAGTCACACTGAAGGACCTAGAGATTACTAGAGAACACTCTACTGGGCATTTGTAGCTTCTCCAGTGCAATTCTATGGTCAATGTCTGACAGAAGTTGACCAAAGAGTCACACTGGAGGACCTAGAGAATTCTAGAGAGGTGTTCTCTCAGGTAAAAACATAGTGTTTTTGTTATTTGCATTTTTTCCGCTCCAACTTGGATGTTGCAATTGATACAGTGCCAGTGAATGCAACCTGTTTGACCAGTGTTCATGGATACTTTTCAATTTGTGCAGCCTGATGTGGACAGGATCTACAAAGAGGAGAGAGCCATCACATATGTGTTAGACTCTTGTCCTTCTTAGCTTATTAAACAGGCCAGATGGGGACTGGCTGAGTGGGTGAAAGGGGTAGTCTCCCTACAACATGGCAGTGTTCCAACTTGCCTATAGGAGGCAGTTGTGATCTCTTTGTTGAAAAAGCCATCCCTAAATCTTGCTATAATGAATAATTATCAACAGAGTCCAACCTACCATTGCATGGGGATCCTGTGCCCCTAACCCTAGTGGATGTGGAGGGATGAGTGTATATTTGCAACGTCAATTCCATCTGACTGAAAAAGTGACATCCTTGTTTTATCACACTGTATTTTGTACAATTACACTTTGTTTTTTATGTACTCTTACTGCAGGAAGTCTTCAAGCTATAGAATTCTGAAGGACTGAATTTCAAATGGGGGGGGGGGGAATATTTCATACCTCTCTGTTGGTATATAGGTTTTATTGCAATATTGCCTGTTAAGATCACTGCTTTTCTATATCAAGTTCCTGATATTCAAAAAAGTCTTAAATATCCCCTTGTTCTCTTACCTGAGAACAGGATGAGGTTCAGAAAGAGACATATCACTACTGGAAGATGCACTGGGAGGACGCTCCTGCACCTTGTTCTCTTTATCAGATTCCCCAGATGGTTGGTAACCAGGTTTGGACTGGAAAGTAAACAAACATGTAAACTACACTGCCAACATGGAGTCAACAAAAATCATATATTTTAAAGGTTTGACAAAATCCCAACTGACTGAGCCAACGAATGGTATTCGTTTTGTAGAGATGATGATACCAGGTCATTTAGCAATAATAAAATATTAGTATTAACTGTACATATAGTAAGTAGATTTCACTTTCATATCTAACACAACAGCTCAGAGCCCAATTACTATGACTAAAAGGTTTATTACACGCACATCCTGAATTAGAAAATGCAGACCACTCAACAGCCTGCTGTGAAGAATCTGTATGGCACTTTCCAGATAGTCGCTCAGATCCGCTCCAACTTGGATGTTGCAATTGATACAGTGCCAGTGAATTTAACCTGTTTGACCAGTGTTCATGGATACTTTTCAATTTGTGCAGCCTGATGTGGACAGGATCCACAAAGAGGAGAGAGCCATCACATATGTGTTAGACTCTTGTCCTTCTTAGCTTATTAAACAGGCCAGACGGGGACTGGCTGAGTGGGTGAAAGGGGTAGTCTCCCTACAACATGGCAGTGTTCCAACTTGCCTATAGGAGGCAGTTGTGATCTCTTTGTTGAAAAAGCCATTACTAAATCCTGCTATAATGAATAATTATCAGCAGAGTCCAACCTACCATTTTTGGGAAAGATATTGGGATGTGTGGTAGCTTCCCAACTCTCCAGGAGTTTCTGGATAAAACAGATCACGTAGATCCATTTCAGTCTGGTTTCTGCCAGTCTACGAAACACAGATATCCTTGGTAGATAACCCATGCAGGGAAGTGGACAGGAGAAATACATCCCAGTTCATTCTGCTGGACCTCTCAATGGCTTTCAATGCCGTCAACCATAATATCCTTCTGGGCCACTGAGACGGGATTTGGAGGCACTGTTTCACAGTGGCTCCATTCCTTTCAGGAGGGGTGAACCCAGAAGGTAGTGCTAGGTGACTCCTGCTCGATCCCCTGGCCATTGGCCTGTGGGGTCCTTAAGGGTTCTGTCTGTCCCCCAAGCCATGAAACATATACATAAAACTGCTGGGAGAGGTTGCCAAGAGTTTTGGGGTGCAGTGTCATCATTATGTGGATGACACCCAACTCTACTACTCCTTTCCATCTCAATCCTAGGAGGCTCTCCTGATCCTAAACCAGTGCCTGTCATCAATCAATAATGGGCTGGATGAGGGCCAACAAACTGAAACTTAATCCAGGTAAGACAGAGGTGCTCCTGGTCAGTGAGAAGGCAGATCAGGGAATAGGGATTCAGACTGTGTTAAATGTGGTTATACAGTTTGGGTGTACTCCTGCACTCAGTTTTGGAACCTGGAGATTAAGGCCTTATCTCCTTGTATGAGCCGTTCTGGGCTCTGAGATCATCAGGAGATGCCTTTCTCTTAGCTCCGCCACCATCATATGCACAGTTGGTGGGGATGCAAGAGAGGGTCTTCTTGGTGGCTGGCCCTAGACTGTGGAACTCCCTTCCCAGGGAGACCAGAATGGTCCTCCCTGCTGTCCTTCCATTGGCAGGCTAGGGCATTTTCATCCAGACAGATTTTTAAAACAGAAAGTCTTTAAAGAACAGGCTGGAGTTGTATGTTTTTATTTGTACTGTTCTAAAGTGCTTTTATCTTTTTTTACCTACACTTCATTCTTTTATGGGTAATGTGTTTTAATAATGTAACAATTTAATTCTTGTTTAATACTCAATTTTGTAGGTTTTTAAATTGCATTGTTCTTTTACACCGCAAGCTGCTTTGAGTCCCAATTTTGGAGGGAAAGTGTGAGATAAATAAGTGTAATAACCATTATCATCATCTACAGCAATAGTTTGCCACTGCAACACCTTATCTTTGCAAAGCAAATCTCTCTCCAAGCTCTCCTGAGACAAAGAGCTTTCTAGAGATAACAAAAAGGATAGGCTAGTTCACCAATGTAAAAGTCCTGTTTTCCACATCTGTAGGGGGATTTTTAAGAATGTTCAACTAAATGTATTCAGAATCCTGCTTCAGACCTTCCCCCTTCATATAGAACAGCTAGTAAGAGAAGGTACTATTGTTTGCAGATGGCAACCTGTTTGTGTATTTTTACAGATAATCAGTATCTCAGTTTGGGTTTCACTCAAGATGTGGAAAACCTACTTTCTGCTGTTCAGTACAGGTGATTCTTTATAGAGCTTTCCCCAAAAGCTAATATGGAAAAAAACTTTCCATTGGCCAGGAAATACCACAGCCTCTCATTCAAAATAGCTATACCTCCCCCTCCTGTACAGAGGGCACTCGCTCCTCCAGCAAGGTCTCTTCCAGTAACAGCTTAGAATAAGTTTCCTGTAACTGTTTGTTGGCTAATTCAGGAGCTGGTGTACTCTTTGTCTTGTTAGCCAGAGCCTCTCTTTGCTTCTTGTAAAGTTCCTGAAGTCTCTTATTCCTTTGTTCTGTTGCCTCTTTCTGTGCTTTCTTCTCTTCAGTTTGCCTCTTCTTTCTCTCTTCTTGTTGTCTAACAATATACTGCCGAACTTCATCTGTGTCATAGTGTCGTTTCTTAGATGTGATTTGAGGCTCCTCATTAGCAGAAAGCTTGTCTGGTTTTCTTTTCGTTGGGCTGTGACTCCTGGTAATTGAAGAAGGTGCTGATTTTTGACTCCGACTTTTTTCATTCCTGTCTTGCTGAGACACAGTGTCCAGCTGTAGATCATCAAGAATCCCACGGATCTCCACTGGCAAAAAATCCTTATTTACATGGTCTTCTCCCAGTTTAATATCCTGAAGAGCAGAATCTTTTTTCTTCAGATTATTCTCCACTCTTACTTTACTCCGTGACCGTTCTGGACTTTTTGATAGGGTTTTGATGGTGATCTCTAGATTGAAATCAGATTCTGTCTTTCCTATGTGGGATGCTAGAAAGGTGGTGGGTGAGGTAGAGACAAAAGTAGTTTAGTATAGTACACATATCATTTTCATAGGTGATGCACATCAAAGATAAATTAAAAATAGTATTTTGTTTTGTTTTAAACTGGAGAAGGTAAACACATAGATAAAATGCACATTCCTGCCAGGCAATTTTTGTGCTCATCTTGATTTAAACATTTTGGACCAATTTGCTGCTTAAAGTTTAAATGCTTGCTTTAAATGTTTTCCTTCTCTTTTTAACCAAAATTCAGCAGAGTGGCAATTATGGGAGCTGGAGAGTGTGGATCATGGCGGTGCAAGCAAATCACATTAAAGCACATGAGAGCAAAAAATGCTATTTTTTGTTTGACTTTTCATGCAATAGAAAATATTTACTGTGAGTTAAACAAATGAAGCATTCTAGGAAGGCCAAAGGTATTTACAGCATAATATTAACCACTACAGGAAAACAGATGCAAAGATCTGAGCACATAAAAAAATGATGGATTAGATAGTAACAAAATTAACAGGCTCTAATTTTTGTAGTGGTAAGCAGGGATAGCCCTTGCATAAAATACATTTTGCCCTCCACATCATTTAGCCTGTATACACACAAAGATCCAATTATATACCTTGTAATCAATTTTATGAACACTATTGAAAGAACTAGTCCTAAAGTATGTTTTGTTTTGTGCTATGACTCACCTTAGTGTTTTCAAAAATTGACACACCTTTATCAATAATTACATTGCCAGCAATACAGCTGTCTTTTCCAGTCCACCTTGCATAGTGTCTGATGAAGCAATCTGAAGATCTCAGAAGCCTGCTGATATTGTTGCGCTTTTTGGTTGTTCTAATAATAATATTACATTAATATGCATTTTGAAAGACAAAAAATATGTTTCCTTCATCTGCCAAAGTGTATTCACCCTTTTCCCAGAGTGTGGATTACTGCATCAACTATGTATTCTTCCCAATCCTGTTTGCCCATTGCATAGAACAAATCAAGTTCAAATCCCAGCTTGCCCATAAAGTTCATATGTCACCTTTAGGCAGTCACAGCCTCTCAGCCTAACCTATTTCACAGGTTTGTTGTAAGGGAAACATGTGTGTGTATGTGTGGGAAAATCATGTACAACCTTTAGCTCAAGGACATAATGGAATGAAACTGAAGTGTAAGTACAGTTGAAAGAAAGTGATTATTTTATAGGAAACAATGCATTCCATTGGCTTCTTAGGAGCTCACTTATCTTATAATCCTATACACATTTACCTGAAGGCAGATCTTACTGAGTTTAATACGGCTTGCTTCTCAGTTGGCTTGTACTATTAATGTATTGAGCACACTATTAGAGGATGTCTTTGTCAACTGTTACCAATGATGACTGCCAAAATGTTAGCAATAACCTTTTCCAAAGGCTAAACCTCCCCACATTAGATAAAAGAAAGCTATATCTCTATACCTCCATTCCTAGGTTACTGTACAGACTAATCTTGTGGAAGTCTTCTCACAGATAAGTTACAATGAACTCAGTAACATTTACAATGAAGGCAGTATTACAGAAATTGCACGCTCCCCAAACAAGCCGCCCATGAGCCGCGTGGGGCAGGAAAAGCTGCCTTTTTGCCATCTCAAAAAGGAAAGGCTCTTTGCCACTCCTTTTTTGGCCAGCTGCAAGGCAGATTGGGGCTGCGGTGTGTGGTTGCCATGGCCCCAATCCGTCTTTGGAAGGGGTGGCTTTGAAGCCGTCCCTTCAGGGCTGTCTGTCTCGGCCTTTAGTCTCTTTGCACTCTGCTACTACTTCAAGACATATGTAGAGAAAGATAGCTTAATTGCCCCAGAGTTTCAGAAAATATGGGATTAAAGTAAACTAAGATCATAATAAATAAATAAATAACAGCCATGCTACACCAATCAGATAAAATGTCCATGCCATCCAACATTCTGTTCCATGGTGGCTAATTAAATTCCTATAGAGAATCAACAAATAGGGCATGCATACAATAGGAACCTTCCATTCATGTTCTTCAGCAATGGCACTGAGAGGTATACATAGCCATCATTACTAATAGCCAATGATGTCCCCCCGCATGACTTTTTGCCTTATCTATTTGTAAAGATGTTCAAGTTGGCAGACATCACTAAAACTTGTGGTAGAAAATCCCATAATTTCACTATATGCTGTGGGAAGAAATACATTCTTTCATAAGTCTTGAATCACCCATCCTTCAGTTTCACTGTAATAACTGCTAGTATTCAGCATATTTGAAAGTACTGATTTACAAAGAAAGCCATACAAAAGAAAAAGAAAGATGCCACATGCTTTCTATGCATAGTTAGTTAGATGTACAGCCTGCCTGATCATAAAATTTTGGGGTAGGGGGAAAATGCAACCTCTTCTTCCCAGGAAAGTAAAATTTCATCATTTAATGAAATGAAACTCTCCAATCCTTGCTAAACTCTGATCTGTTCAAGGCTCTTGGATACTGTTTACAAATATCTATAAAATGACATCATTTTATTCCAGAATGCATACATTGCTTTGTCTAAGTGTCAAAGCAGACAATTAGACAAAGTTATCAGTACAACACAACTAAGGAGATTATCACATGGAGAAATGCTGCTGCGATAGATGTGGGATTGTAAAGATGAAACTGGGATTTATCGCATGCGTTGGGGGCCAGGTGAGTGCAACTCTTCTGCATCCCAGACCTCTGCCGCGTCTGATTTTCAAAAATGGGAGTCTGCCCATTTTGAAAAGCCGCAGGATAAATGCGGCTGAGGTCCGGGATGCAAACGGGTTGCACTTGCCCAGGTGCCAGCGTATGCAATAAAACTCGGTTTTGTCTTTAAAATCCAGTGTCTATTGCCACAGCATTTCTCCATGTGATAATCTCCTAAATCTCTGCAGTGTCTGTACATGCCTTGTATGCCTTGTACAGTGTTCACTGATGTAAACAAGCCTCTTCTTTTGTAGTGTAAGAACTGTATATACAGCACGATCCTAATAGTTATTTGGAACTAAGTCCCACTGAGCAGAAGTTCTTTTGCTTTTGTTTTTAACTTGGAAGTTTTTTCTAGACCAGAAACTGCAGGCAAACAAACAAGCTAGTTTTTTGTGTCATAAGACCTAATAACATGGAATAGAACATTTAAGAAGAAAAAAATTATATTACATACAGTTCATCTTACCAGATTTAGTGGGTCTATCCTTCCCCATTTTGTCATTGGATGATAGTTGCTTGTCCTGCTGTTCTACTTTTGGTGCTGGACCCAATATCTTTTTTGCCAGTCTCTGTCCATCTCGCCAGGAGGATGTACTTATTGTACTAATACCACCTAAACAAAGAACCAACAAAGGAATATTGTTAAGTAAAAAAATGACACTGAAAAATTGATTAATAACGTAAGGTTTCATCAATGTACGCTTTCAGGACACAAGGGCGTGATAGAGAAGACAACACCAAGAGTGGAGTGCTTTTTCAAATGGAAGTGGCCCTACCATCAGGCTTCAAGTGATATACTGGGGACTGTGACAGTAACAGCTCCATCAGCTGTTCCTCCTGAGTCATGGCTTGTCTTCTATGGGCACTGCTTTTGAATCAGTGCTAGTAATGCTTATTTGCAATGCCTGCTTGGTGTTCGAGCAGGCCATCTTGTTCTCCTGCCTTCTATCAATGAGTATCAGACAGCACCACTAATTGAGTGTACAGGCAGAGATGCAACCCAGGCCTGGCTTTGCACTCTTAAAGAAATCAGGTGGGCTGATGTACTGCTCTGTTCATTTGTTGCATGCTGCTCTTGCATTGCAGGGCTTATTTAAGTAAACCATGAAGGAGCAAGAGAAAAGTGCTAGAGCACAGAGCCATGTGTGACAGACATTTTTGTCTTCCACCCAGTAATAAAGTGGTAAATTCCGAAATACAGCCACTCATCATAACAGTCCCTATGGCCACATTTCAAGGAGAATTTAAAAAATGCAGATAGCTTATCTACAAACCAGTCTTAGCAGTTATCATCTCCACTAGCTAATACAAAACTAATGAGTCTTAACTGCCTTTTGGGCTGTCTGTATCCCCCTTGTGAGGAGTTTTATCAAAACCCATGGTAAAGAAATAAGTAAATACAGCTGTCATCTTCCTTTATCTTCAGGATAAGGTATTGTACTAGGTAATAGAAAAATAGTAATTTGAACATTGCTTCAAGAGCTCAGGCCAACATTTGCATTTAATCATTAGACATAAATTCATATGCACCTGGTTTAGAATCAGGATTTGGAAGATGGATCACTTTCTGGATTTTGCGTATTGGTTTGTTTGCTTTTCTCTCCTTGCTTTTTTCAGCAGGAGTCTCTTTCACAGCCAAGTCCTCTTCTGAAAAACAGTGAGAGAGATATAGTAGCACAACCAGAATACTACACAAAGGCTTGGTTTATCATCTGCTTTATCATAAATGTATCAACAGTTAGGGCGAAGTAGACCAGCAAAAAATGTCAGCTTCAAGGTGATGTGAGGGTGTGGCATACGCACACCATATGCCTCGATGCTGCCCCCAAGCCAGTGTCATGCTGCCCTGCTGACCACACAGTAGGCAGTGTCATGGCATTTTGACGTCGTGGGCCACATCGCAGAAATACAGAAAAGCTGTAGCAGTGGCGGCAGCAGCAAAAGTGCCTTTTTCTGTCCCAAAAAGGAGTGGCATTTTGCCGCTTCTTTTTGGACCAGAAAAATGCCAGATCAGAGCTGCAGCATGCAGTTCCCGCAGACCTGATCTAGCGCTTAAAGGAGTGGCATAGAGCCAGACTTTCGGGGCAATCTGTTTCTCCCCTTAATCTCTATAATCTCTAGTCCATCAAAATGTTGACAGATAAATTGCTTTCAAATCAAAATTAACTGTTATAAGATGTAAATTATTAAAACATGCAAAGTTTTATTTTTGCTTTTTAAAAATACATAGGGGGTTCTGAACACTGCTTACTTACTAAGATGGTTCTTTTTAGTCAAAAGGAGTTATCCTCAAGGGTTTAAGCCTCTCCACTGCCCCAAAAAGGCAGGGATCATAGTACTAATAACACTGCCTTGGTATTGTGGAACCTTATCCCTTCTTCAGTTCTGTCTTATCACTCAGCTTGGGACAAGACACATACTGAGAAACTCATGAAAAACAAATAGAAATGCAGATAGAGGGGAAAATTAGGAAAGCATGCCATAAGTTTACCAATGAGGCATGCTCAAATTGGATCACATTCTAACTATTCAGATCCTTGTTAAAGGAGTGGGATCTGGATGCCTCCTTTGCACCTGGATGCATTTTAGGTTGCAGCAGTACCCTCCTCACAATGGTTGCCTTTGAAAAGGCAAAATAACTAAGGGGCAAAACAGACCAGCTGGATTGGGCAGTGTCAAGCTGCATCTGAGAAAGCTGGATTGGGGCCACAGCAACCGCACGTCGCTGCCCCAATCCACCTTTTTGCCAGCCCAAAAAGAAGTGGCAAATTGCATAAAGCCGGCTTTTCCCACCCCGCTGCAGCTTTACAATGCTCCTGCTGTGTGTGGTGTGTAAACGCTGTGCTGCTGGAGCACTGGGAAGCCAGCCCATGTGTGGGCAGCCAGGCGGCGTGAAGCTGGCTTCACTGCAGCTTGGGGGTATGCATCGTGCATACGCCATGCCTCCAAGCCACCAGGAAGCCAGCTTTTTATGATGGTCTGTTTTACTACTAACTTGCAATTCCTAGTAAATGAATTTCATCACATGACTGCACTACATATTTCTGATGGGGGAAGATTTGTTGAAAATGCAGGATGGAGGACCATCTTATCCTTGTGGAAGCGGAGGTAAGGCTATTCCACACGCAAGGTACAAATCTCACTCGCATGACGAGCAGAGGTGATAGCCACAAGGAAAGCTGTTTTCCAGGTCAACAGTCTCAAGTCCATTGTGGCCATAGGTTCAAAGGGCTTGGTGGAGAGGTGTGAAAGCACAAGATCCAGGCTCCATGCAGGGGTTGGTACCGAAGATGGAGGGTAGAGATTGTTGAAACTTTAAGTAATTTCTTCACAAGATAGTCTTTAAAGAAAAAAGGTCTGTTCTCAGATTTGTGGTGGGAACAGATGGCAGACAAATTGCACTTGAGGGAGGTGAGACACAGTCCCAAGTCAGCCAGAGTAATTAGGAACTCCAGGACAATCGGGACCAAGACACAGGATGGAGAGAGGCCCTTGGCAGAGAGAAAGTCCAGGAACTTGTTCCACTTGAGCAGATAGGATCTCCTTGTGGAGGGCTTCTAGGCTGCTAGAATGACAGTCCGTACTGAGTCAGGGAGGGCCTCTAGGGACAGATTCTCCACACTACCAGGGTTAGAATTTCGATGTCTGGGTAGCAGAGTTGACCTCTGTGAAAGGAGAGAAGGTCCAAGTGGGGCTCAAGATGATGAAATTCTCACTGAGACAGATGTAGTAGAGGAACAAACCACAGCCACCAAGGGGTGATGAGGATGGCATTGGAGTGGTCCATTCTCATCTTGGCAATCACTTGGGTGATGAGTGGAAAGGGAGGAAAGACATAGACCATCTTTCCTGACCACTTGAACAGGAAGGCATCTCCTTGGGAGCCCAGTGATCATGTCCATGAACAAAACTGAATACAATGACTGTTGGGGTGAGTTGCAAATAGGTTGATTGCTGGCTCGTCCCAAACTTGAAACAGTTCAGAGGCCGCCTCAGGATGAAGGCACCACTCGTGGCACGGATTTGCTGAGCTGATCTGCCTGTTCATTCTCATCTCCAGGGAGATGGACGGCTTGTAGGAGGATTTTCCTCAGGATGCACCAGTTTCATATGCACAGAATGATCTTAAGGAGCATCTGTGATCTTGTTCCTCCCTGTTTGTTCATGTAGTACATGACAGTGGTGTTGTATGTCAATAGAAGGACTACCTTTGACTGGAGGAGGGTCTTGAAGGCCTGAAGAGCCTTCTCCACAGCCAGCATTTCAAGCGCATTGATGTGGAGGGACTTCTCCGATGGGGACCACTTGTCTCTGACTGTGAGGACCAAGGTGTGGGCACCCCATCTGTCCATAGAGGCATCTGTTGTCTGGGTAACCTGAGGTTGAAGAGGCAGGAATGGCATCCCAACACAAACATTTTTGGGATCGAGACACCAGTGAAGAGACTGGGCCACGGATCTTGGTACCTTAAGCCATTTGCTTGAAGCGTCCTTCACAGAATTGAAGATGGAGAGGATCCAAGATTGAAATCGTCTGAGACGGAGCCTTACCCATGGGGTGACATAGGCTGTCGATGCCATGTGTCCCAATGCCACCTGAGTGGCATGAGCTCTGATCTGCCTGTGAGACAGGCAATGCCAGATGGCTCTGCAAAGAGTCTAAAATCTGTCTGGCAGGTAAGCAGTGGCCTCATTGGAATCGAGGATAGATCCGATGAACTTGACCTGTCTGGAGAGAATCAAGTTGGATTTCTCCCCGTTGATCAGGAGGCCGAGAGAGTTTAGGAGAGACAAAGCAAACTCAACGTCTCTCCCTGTTGATCGGGAGGCCGAGAGAGTTTAGGAGAGACAAAGCAAACTCAACATCTCTCAGGAGGTCATCTCAGGATGGAGCAGCGAAGAGCCAATAATTGAGATAGGAGAAGACCATGATCCCTTGCTGATGTAGATACGCTGCGATGGGAGCCATGCACTTGGTGAACACCCTCTGAGCTCTTGAGAGGCCAAAGCGGAGCACTCTGTAGTCAAACATCTGGGCTCTGATGGCAAAGGCAAGAAATCTCCTGTGATCCTTTCGAATCCCAACATGATAGTATGCATCCTTGATATCGAGGGTGGTAAACCACTGGTCTCTCTGCAACAAAGGTAAAATAGAAGCAAGAGTTACCATGCAGAAACAATGGTAAACAATGTGAGAGTTCAGGTGACTGAAGTCCAAGATGAGTTGTAAGCCCCCATCATGTTTAGAGACAGTGAAGTATCGGGGGGGGGGGGGGGAGCAGCGATGAGCCCCAGCAAGATTTATGGGTTCAATTGTGCCCTTTTGTAGTAAAGTGTGCAGTTTGCCGAGTAAGGTGTCTGAAGGAGGAGTGGCAACAACAGCTTCAGTGTCAGGGAGCTCTTCGAACTTGAGAACATAGCCTCTCCAAATGGTGTGTGGTGGAGTCTCCTTCCTTGGAGGTCTTTAAGCAGAGGCTGGATGGCCATCTGTCGGGGATGCTTTGATTGGGAGTTCCTGCATGGCAGGGGGTTGGACTAGATGGCCCTTGTGGTCTCTCCCAACTCTATGATTCTATGATTCTATGGTGTCAAGGACCCATGAGTCAGAAGTGATCATGGCTCAGGTGTTGATGAAGAGCCGGAGTCTATCTCCAAAGGGGGTCAAAACAAAGTGCGTGGCCCTATTTCACAGCTTCTTCTTGCCCTGCTCCGAATCCTTTTTATGGTAACCCTGCCAGTACCGAGGCTGGTTGGATTGGCAGCGGCCAGAGTAAGAAGAAGACTGAGAGGGGTGGTGCTGCTGAGGCTGAACTTGGGGCTTATCCTGGTGGTTCTGCTGTTGGTACTGGTTCTGTCACCGTTGATGAGGGTACCGGGGGCACTGGCTACCATAACAATGGTGTGAGGGTGATTGGAATGAAGAAGACATACTGTATTTTTTGGCTGCTGTCTTCATTTTGTATTTATAGCTCAACTTCTCATCCATCTTTTTGTTGAAGAGGCTGGAATCATCGAAGGGCATGTCCTCTATCACAGCCCAAGCCTGTGGAATGAGATCTGAAGACCTGAGCGAGGTGTGTCTGTGAACCTTTAGATACAGAGATGATCTTGGAAGCACAGTTGGCAGAGTGAAGGGCTGAGGTGATCTGCTGACCCACAATGGCATGGGCCTCTGTCTGAAGTGCTAAGGCTAAGGGGCGCTTTTCTTTCGGGAGGTCATTCAGTAGCGGCAACATGTGTTCCATGAGATGCTGTCGGTAGGCCCCCATGCACGCATAATAGTTTGCCATCTTAAGGTCTAGCACTGTGGCTGCACAGAACTTTTTTGCCAGGCTGTCGACTTTCTTGCCTTCCTTGTCCACAGGAGAAGTGACAGTCTTGGGAGTAAACACCAGCTGAGAGCCCTCTGTGATGGCTGAATTCAGCTTTGGATACTCAAATAGCCAGGAGGAAGACGAAAGTGAGGTCTGATAGGACCCTAAATCTTCCTTGATGTGGATGGGATGGCCGCAGGTATACCCCAGGAGTGCTTAGCAATCTGCTCCAAAGACAGGAGGAAGCCAATGGAAGGAGGTGTTGGAACCTTTCCATGGACCTGACGCTCGATCAAATCCAAGGTGTCATTGTCCATCTTGGTGATCTCGATCTCCAGTGCGTTGGCCATTTTCACCACTTGTTCCACAAATGATTTGACATCATCAGTGGGAAAGGCTGGACGTACATGACCAGCGACTGAGACGACTGAGACTCCTCAACATCTGAATCTCCATTGGATCGAGGCAAACTGGGAGAGCGTGAGCGTGGTGACCATGGTGAATGTGGTGACTCCACCAGAATCTCAGGCAAAAGCTTATGCTTCAAAAGATCCTGAGGTGGAATAAGTGGGGTCGGTGTCAATGCTCGAATCACCTGCACCTGAGTAGTAAGCGTATGCTTGGAAGAAGAGGCTTCTGCCTGAGCCATGCACTTGCGAAGGACCTCAGCATCTACCGGCATAAAGTAGTATTCAGTTTCGCAGTCATAAATGAAGTCTGGGTTAGGCTGGAAAACTGGATCAGGTTGGAGTTCTTCATGAGTCAGGCCCCTGCACTCAGACAGCTGACCCCGAGGTTGAGGTTGTGACAAGGAGAGGTCCAGATTCGGGGTTAGAACTGGAATGTCCT